>CM062819.1:1101663101-1102863101 GCA_031772625.1 Pinus tabuliformis
AAACAAAACAAAAACAAACAAACAAACAAAACAAAAACTAAAAAAACAAAAACAAAACGTAGAGGTTAACTCAACTACTTATGAACTTGAAGTGGCTTCTTTTCCTTCTTTCTTTCTTTTTCTCCTCAATCCTTGTGCGCCAGTAAATTGGTTTTCAAGCAAGGTTTGTCCAAATGTGCTTCAAGAAAGGTTTTCATCAAAAAAAAATTATTTTTTTGCTTAGAGATACCAATCAAGTTTTGGTTTTGTAGCACTAGTAAGTCTAATAGTACCTAAAACCAAGTTTTCACTGTCAGGATTTTTTCCCTATTTTTTTTATTCTTTTTCCAGAAACTATTGAACTAGAGAAGAGATTAGGAGGTTGTAGATGTGGGTGGCATAGCCACCTTAATTACAACTTCCAACTCTACTTGCTTGATTATATCTTCAAATAATTCCTCCTTGGACCTGGGCTTCTAATACAATCTTAATTGATGATCATTGGCCATCAATAGAGTCATATTTTCATCATTGTATGAATCTTTATGGAGCCATTGTCATATACAATGTTGATCTCATATGGCCCCATCCATCAAGTGAAAAACTTTCCCTTGAATTCCTTGTATCTTGAGTCAAATAGGAGGACCCAATCTCCTTCTTTAAACTTATTTATTTTATGAGTACATTTTTCTATTTGGCTCACTATTGTTGGATGAGAGAAGTTTGTTACAAAATAGCTTAACGAAATCCATCAAGTTCATTTATTTGGTTGAGTTGATTTTGTTAATCCTCTAAGATATCTAAACCCAATTGTAATGTATTCATCTATATATTAACCTCAAATTTTATAGAGATAACTACATGCTCCTCATGTAGTTCTCCATATGGAGTGAAGCCCCTGGTATTCCTCCATATCGTCCATAAACCCAAAGACCCTCTAGAAAGCCTATCAACCCAATCCTTCTAATGTTGTTTGATTGTCATAGTTAGAATGGCCTCCCAAACCCTATTTGTGGCTTCCACCTATCCATTTTCTTGTGGATAGTATGGATTATACATCCAGTGTTTGATTTTGAATTGGTGGGTGATGTATCAAATGAGCTAAGAAGTGAACTAAGTCGCTTGGTTGGTCACAATTTCTTAGGGGACTACTTTTTTGGTAGCATTTGGTGGAGCCTTACATTCAACCCACTTGGTCACATAGTGCATACCAAAATATACACCCTCTCCCTTAAAGGTGGGTTGATTGGCCCTTCAAAATCAACAGCCCATTTCTTAAAGGGCTCTACCAACACTTGTGGTTGTGGTAGAATTTTATCATTTTGCAATGGTCAATCCACTCACTAACACTAGTCACAAATTCTAACATATTTCTTGGCATCCTTGAAAATCGTAAGCCAATAATATTTTAAATGCAATACTTTGTTTACAATCATATTATTAGCAAAGTGTCCTCCATAAGGTTCATCATGACAAGATTTAAGAATATCATAGATCCCATGATCATGGACACAATGTTGGATAACAATATCTAGACCTATGCAGAAAATATGCCTTTGGACCCATGAGTACATGGCATTATGTCTAATGACCTTTTGACACTCTCTTTGCAACAAAATTTGTGGGAGCTTTCATGTAGCCAAATAGTTAGCAATATATGCAAACCAAGGTGTGTTGATAGAGAAATAAAATACATGTTTATCTAGAAAAGTATCATATATAGGAATGGTTTTTCCCTCTTTGGTAAGCCTCGAGAGAAAATTCGTGACTACTTTTCCTTACCAAGGTTGGAAAAGAATGTAAAACGAACTCTTGCAACAAAAATAATCATCTAGTCACCCTACCATTAGTAATTGATTATTCATAGGATATTGAATGGTTGTGTAATCATTTTGTATAAACACATGGAAACCAATGATGTAGTGATCAAATTATTAACATAAACAAAAAGAAACCATTTCTCAATTACCATATAATTTTGTTTAACAGAAAGTATCAATGATGTAGTGATGAAATGTATTAATAGCAAGAACACAAGAAAAAAAAAATCAATGGCCATATAATTTTGTTTATTAGGAGTAAGAATCTTACTAATATATTAGATGGCATAGATTTTTTGTTCCTCTTTTGTCCTAATATAACTCCAATAGTTTTATCTAAAGTATCTATAGAAATGTGGAAACGTAAAGACTAGTTTGGGCCTTGCAATACCAATGCAAATGACAATTTCCCCTTTAAATATTCAAATGAAACCTGAGATTGGATAGTCTAGCAAACATTTGAGAGTAATTAAAATAGGGTGATCCTATCTTAATAAAAAAAACTCATCTTTGATAGTATCCTACATACCATAGTGAAAAACTAACATCCTTTTAAGTTGTAGGGACTATAAGCTTCACAATTACTTTTATCTTTATAGGGTCCACTTTGATTGTTGAAAAATGCAGCAAGAAAGTCTCAATTTGATTTTGTCTTGCTCAAATTGAGAAAATTAAAGGCAGCAAATTTGAGGTAGAGGCAGAAATTGACTAAGTCTGGGTCAGAGCTTCTCATTGAGCAGAGATATAGGTTATTCACTTGCAGGTTGAGCTTAGATTGAGCTAGCAATTGTAATACAGTCTATATTCAGCTGATTAATGCAATCAGGCTTAAGAGATTTTTAGTAGTTTCTTTCCCCTAGAAAAATATTGTGCATGTGTGTGATTTTTTATTTCATGTTTGAGATTGTTGTTTTAAATTGTGAATTGAATTTTGTAGAGTAGTAGAGTAGAATTGTGTCTCTTGATTTAGATTAAAATTTCTTGAGAAGTTGCAATTCTACACCATATTTCTACATGGTATTAGAGCAAGATTCACATTAGAACCATAATTTCAAAGTTGTTTCTCAAGAGGTTCGAATTTGCAGCTTCTGTGTAGCAGTATCTCTTCAGAGCTAGAAAGATGACCTTCAACGAGCTAACAATAGAGTATGCCTTGGAAGACAGCTCGAATTTCATTGCATGGAATGATCACATGGAGGTGTTGCTTGATCACAATGGATTGCTAGAATATGTCAAGACATACATTGCAAAACCAGGATCAACTGATGCCCAGAACCTAGCTCAATGGAAGAAACATGTAGCCAAGGGGGAGGGGAATAATCTTGGAGGGAATGTGAGACAACATTGTCTCAAATATCCATGGGAAAGACACTTCTTTTGCAATATGGAAAGCATTGACAGATCTATTCCAAAATACAAATGACCATAGAAAATTGGACGTCAAAGACAAACTTCGAAATATCAAGATGCAGAAGATTGACACTATCCCGCAGTATCTCAGCATATTTACACAAATTCATGACGAGATTGGAGGGGTTGGTTTGACTGTTGTATAAGATGACCTGGTGAGTCTAGCTCTTCTAGGCCTTCCCAAAAGTTGGCACAACTACCAAGACTTGGTGAATGGAAGGGAAAATTTACCGAAGTGGGAAAGGTTATGGTTCGATTTGGTCCAAGAAGAGTTCAGGAGAAATAATAGGGATGGGAATTCATTCAAAGCAGAGGACGATGAAAACTTTGCATTGGTTGGAATGGGAAAGAAGAGAAAAGGGAAGAAATATCAAACCAAACCAAAATCCAGCCAAGGGAGCAAGAATAAAGACTTGTCCAAAATCAAATGCTTCAATTGTCATGATTTTGGGCACTATGCTATGAAGTGTCCAGACAAAAATTCTAGTAAGAAGAACTCACAAGGAGTAGCAGGTGAAGCTTTGGCTTCACAATTCGAGCTTTACTTCACCCTTATTGCATGCATGGCAAGCACAGTGATGGGGAGTGTGTGGTACTTGGACTCAGGTACCTCGTTCCACGTGACAGGTGTAGAGAGATTTTCAATGACCTGAAGGAGAAATATCTCCATATGCATATTGAGCTAGGGGACAACGGAAGGTACATTGCCACCAGGATTGGTACAGTAACCTTTCAGATGGAGTCGGGATCCCCTCTTCGCCTCAAAGATTTCATGTTTGTGCCAGGCCTAAACAAGAATCTCATCCTTGTTGCAGTTTTGGAAGACTTTGGTTATGATGTGATCTTCAGCAAATGGAAAGCATTCTTGAAACATAGCCACTGGATAGGTGAATCAGATCAGGGTTCAGGTGAAGAACCTATACAAGTTGGATGTGGAATATTATGATTCATTAAGCAGTAAGGTAGAGAAGGTGTAGAAACAAGATGTCAGTGAACTTTGGCACAGGATATTGGGCCATTTGCATCATGGCGCCTTAAATATTATACATCAAATAACTACTGGCCTCCCCAAATGATCACTTGAGCATAAAGATGTCTGCAAAGTTTGTACCTTGGGGAGGTATGTAAAATCCATATTCCATGATCGAGACAGCAAAGCACACGCAGTTTTGGAAAGAGTCCACTCTAATTTTTGTGGACCTTTCTCGATATCCTCCACTGCCATACACAAATATTGTGTTATTTTTATTGATGATTTATCAAGGAAGTGTTGGATTTTTTTCATGTGGAATAAGGATGAGACATTCTCGAAGTTTGTAGAATTCAAGGCACTAGCTAAGAAAGATATCAAAAAGAAGGTGAAGGCTCTCAGGAGTGACAATGGAGGTGAGTATGTTTTGAATGACTTCAAGTATTTATGTGCAAAAGAAACCATTCAAAGATAGTTGACAGTACCCCATAACCCACAACAAGATGGGGTAGCTGAGAGAAAGAATCAAAGCATTGTTGGATCTACTAGAGCTATGCTACATGACCAAGGTCTTCCAATTCATTTATGGGTAGAGGCATGTAACACAATAGTCTACTTGCAGAATCGAAGTCCTCATCAGATTTTTGGTATGATTACACCAAAGGAGGCTTTCTCAGGGAGAAATCTGGAGTTGGGAGTTTTAGTGGGTTACATCGAAACTCCACACAATTACCATGTGTACTTACCTTCCCTCATAATGACAGTTGTGCGAAGGGATGTAAGCTTGATGAGGAGAAAGTGATGTGGTGCTCTCATGGGAGGGAGCTTCAGATCCCACCATAAGAGGAGATTTTAGCTCCAAAGGAGGAGCCTTAGGAAGTTGTGGGGCAGCACAAATTGAGGAACATAGAGTGGATACATCCACTCAAGAAGAATCATCTAGAGAAGGCATAAAACTAACCAGGGAATTTGATAGACTTGTGCAGGATGTGAGGGAGAATGTGGAAGCTCCTTCAAATTTGTGCAGGCAAAGGAGGTCACCAGATAGGTACATTGGCTACATGGATGTAATGACTGATATTGTAGAGACTAAGTCGTCCTCTTTTGAGGAAGTATTAGAGAAACCTGTTTGGGTTGATGTAATGGTGGAAGAATATGAATCCATCATGAAGAATAGTGTTTTGGAAGTGGTCCCAAGACTAGAAGATAATTCAGTTGTGGGTTTGAGATGGATCTTCAAGGTTAATCATGCAATAGACAAAATCATAGGGAAGTATAAGGTTGGATTTATGGCCAAAGGATTCTCTCAAGTTGAGGGAATTGATTATGAGGAAACCTTTTCTCCTATAGCAAGGTATTCATCCATTAGATCAATTCTTGCACTGGTTGCACAGACGGGGTGGAACATCCACCAGAGTGATGTAAAAACAACAATTATCAATGGCGTTATTGAGGACGAGGTGTACATCAAGCAACTAGAATTTTTTGAGACATTTGATAGGGGGTATCATGTGTGCAAACTCAAGCGAGCAGTGTATGGTCTCAAACAAGCACCTCCTGCTTGGTACACCAGGATCAACAATTATCTCACCAGTTTTGTCTTAACCAAAATTGAAGCAGATGTGAACCTCTATCATATCTTGGTAGAAGGTAAATTGTTTATTATTGTTTTATATGTTGACGATTTAATTTTGACTGGTGATGAGAATTTGATCAGATCTTACAAGGAGAACCTTGGAAGGGAATTTTAAATGAAGGACATGGGTCTCATGCACTACTTCCTCGAGTTGGAAGTATGGCAAGGCGATGGGGAATTATTTGTGTCTCAAGGAAAATATGCCAACGAGATATTATAAAGGTTTTGCATGGGGAGTTGTAAACCCATGGAGACACCTCTATCGACCAACTAGAGGAAGGAGGATGCCACTTCAGGTGAAGAAATGGATGCTACCATTTATCGGCAGCTAGTGGGTTCACTAATGTATCTTGTGAGCACACGACTAGATATGTGTTATGCAGTCAACTAGATGAGCCAATCCCTGGTTATGCTGACCAAATTGTATTGGAAGGTAGAAAAGCATGTTTTACGGTACCTCATAGGCACTACCCAGTATCGATTATGGTACAAATGGATAGAGGGAGTGAATTTGTGTGGCTTCATAGATGCAAATTGGGCGGGGAGTCCACCTGATCGAAATAGTACATCAGGTGGAATTTTTGATGTTGGATCTGTAGTGGTTTCCTGGTACACTAGGAAGCAAATATTTGTGGTACTTAGCTCAGCAGAAGCATAATACATGGTTGTAAGTCAAGCAGCATGTGAGGCAATCTAGATGAGAAAGATACTTGTGGGATTGTTTGGTGAGATGATGGATCCAACTATGATCTATTGTGATAATCATATTTGAATTAAGCTCTATGAGAATATGGTATTTCATGATTGATCCAAGCATATAGATATATGGTATCATCATTTACGGGACTGTGTGCAGAGGCGGATAATGTTGCTATAATACATTTCGACAAAGGTACAAGATGCTGACATTTTGACAAAGGCTTTGTCCAGAGGGAAGTTTGATTTCCACAGGTGCAGGATAGGGGTGGTTGATAATCCCTTTCTTGTTGAGAGGGAGTGTTGAAAAATGCAGCAAGAAAGTCTCAATTTGATTTTCCTTGATCAAATTGATAAAATTCAAATTTTTACATAAGTAGACAACTTGGAGATAGTTTGTTGGTCAAGGTTGTCATTGATGTCAATATCGCATTGTTGAAGATGGAAAATATTATTGTGATGTCAATGAACCTCATGCAAACCCAGGTGCTAAGGTTTCTCTTACATTATGAAGATGTCAAGACACTAAAGGAGAAGTCTAGTCTAAGATGCTCATGATGCTCTAAAACATGAAGATTGATGTTCATAGTGATCTAGTCCTTGAGTGTCAATTATGTGTCCAATATGTAGAAATTCCCACCTGTAGATCACCTGATAATGCAATATACTAAAGAAAAATACTTGATCTACTTCTACAACCAATTTAGCGGAAGCTTAATCAAACATGAGCAACATCAATAAGAACACATAACAGATAAAAAGGAATCAATCACACATAACACAGAAGAAATATCCAAGGGAAAGCACCAGCCTAAAACCCCAACTCGGTATTATCATACAAGTGGAAATAAGTTCAGTATTACAAAAAGAATCAGCTCAAAAGCTATCCTGCTCTCTCTGCAATACATCTACTGCTCATAGACAGTCAAAGGCCTCTATCAAACCTTATCCTCTACCCTCCAAGCCTCCTATTTCTTTGTGCAATTTTCCTTGGAGTCCAGTGCAACCACTTGTGTGAATTGGCCTCTTCACACACTCACTAACCTCTGATCCAACTGTGCAATCCTAAACGAGATAAATCCTTCTCATGGATGAGCTTCCTTTATAGGAAAAAAACATTCATCCAACTAATAGTACATTGTCCCTTCTCTGATCTCAACTGGGTCTCTGTCTGAACTGACATGCATGAGTTATTCATGAGAGAATCTTCAGTTATCTGAAGTGCAGTAGTTATATGCAAGCATGAATTAACTAACTGAACTCACATTAATTTAAACAAACTGTTTAAATCAATTATAACTAGACTTGACTCAATTAAATGAGCCAACTAATTACAACTCATCCTTATCCTTTAACTGATGGATAAATTCCTCAATTAATAGAGAAATTGTTGCATGTCCTCACATAGACTTCATGTTTGATTTTTCACAACTAATTAACTCATGGAGAATTAATTAATTTATTTTCAAACAGCTGTTAAGTTCCAATTCGAATTTTAATTCCTATTTTAGTCCAGGGACTGACTAAAATTAGGAATCCATCCCGAACTGCTAGAAATAGAATGCAATTTTTAGCACTTCCATTTTTCATTCCCTGTTGCTCAATCCAGCACAGGTACCCAAACTACTATTTATAATAGTGCTATTTTTAGCACTTCTATTTTTAGCATTTCTTGTTGCCATTTCCAACACTCCCTCTCAACAAGAAAGGCTTCCTCTCGAACCCGATCTTGTACCTTCGGAATGTTCTGCATGCAACACTTCTACCAAGTGTGGTTGCTCCAGCAACTCTCGAAAAAAAAACTCCCAACTGACCTTTAATGCTGAAGCTCTACCTGCTGCTGACAAGTGCTCCCTCTCTGACCTCTAAGCTGCTGCAACACTCCATGCATCTTGAACTATTGCACACCTCTTTGTGCCATCCTGCACTGGTGCAACACTCCAGTGTCTCTCGCAGTGTTGCAGCCTCCTAGCTCTACACAGTCCTGGGACTCCTGCACTGTAGCTCTCTCTGTCACTCCATCTGCATATGTCTCTATCCAATCAATTAGTCCTGCTACTCCTCGTCAGGGCTCCTGTAGCAAATTCGAATCAAAGAGGTTGGGTACCTCAAGGATCCTGCCCCTATTCTAGCCCTCTTGGGATGATCGCTCCACATAGCCCCACCTCCTACCTGGAGGTATGGATGCATGTGATCCTCTACCCACCTGACTCGAAATTTCCCCCTACTGGAGGTCTCTGCATGAGTGGATGCCTCCACTCTGTCTCCTCTCGGCTTTCCCAGTTGTGGCTGCTCCACAACCTCCTGAAGTTGCTTCACCAATTATGGCTCCTCCACAATTGTCTGAGACTTCTTCTGGCGTTGCATGTTGAGAGGTAATTTAATCTCCCTCTAAACCACCAAGTATCTAACCTTTGTCTTGCTCCTCAAGGCTTTCCATGCATCTTGTACCTCAAGTGCATACAGGTTCTTGGGTAGCACACCAATCTGTTTCAGATTTCCCGTCGTCACGAAATTTTCTGGGGAAAGAGTTGATTTCAAATCAGCGATATCTCCCTCATCCAAACTCCGATTTAGCCGATTTTTTTTTTGAATTTGGGTCTTTTTCCACAAGGAATCCAAATTTGATATTTGTTTATGAAAATTTTGTACAGAAATTTTCAGATCTGCTCTGCAAACTCTCGGCCCAAAACTCAAAACTTTGAAATCTCCTCTCATTATATTGTTCTCTCCTTTGATCACCTTTGCTCCGATACCATGTAGATTTTTTCTAAAAATCAGTTAGCTCTGATACCATGTAGAAATTCCCACCTATAGATCACTTGATAATGCAATATGCTAAAGCAAAATACTTGATCTACTTCTACAACCAATTTAGTGAAAGCTTAATCGAACATGAGCAACATTAATAAGAACACATATAACTGATAAGAAGGAATCAATCACACATAACACAGAAGAAATATCCAGGGGAAAGCACCAGCCTAAAACCTCAACTTGTATTACCATACAAGTAGAAATAAGTTCAGTTTACAAAAAGAATAAACTCAAAAGCTATCCTACTCTCTCTGCAATACATATGTTTCTCATAGACAGTCAAAGGCCTCTATCAAACCTTATCCTCTGCCCTCCAAGCCTCCTATTTCTTTGAGCAATTTTCCTTGTGGTCCAGTGCAGCCACTTGTGTGAATTGTTCTCTTCACACACTCACTAACCTCTAATCCAATTGCGCAATCCTGAACGAGATAAATCCTTCTCATGGATGAGCTTCCTTTATAGGAAAAACATTCATCCAACTGATAGTACACTCTCCCTTCTCTGATCTCAACTGGGTCTCTGTCTGAACTGACATGCATGAGTTATTCATGAGAGAATCTTCAGTTATCTGAAGTGCAACAATTATATGCAAGCATGCATAACTAACTAAACTCACATTAATTTAAAAAAACTATTTAAATCAATTATAGCTGGACTTGACTCAGTTAACTGAGCCAACTAATTACAACTCATCCTTCTCCTTTAACTGATGGATAAATTCCTCAATTAATAGAGAAACTATTGCACGTCCTCAAATAGACTTCATGTTTGATTTTTCACAACTAATTAACTCATGGAGAATTAATTTATTTATTTTCAAACAGTTGTTAAGTTCAAATTCGAATTTTATTTTGTATTTTAGTCCAGGGATTGACTAAAATTAGGAATCCATCCCGAACTGCTAAAAATAGAATGCTATTTTTAGCACTTCCATTTTTCATTCCTTGTTGCTCAATCCAACACGGGTACCCAAACTGTTGTTTATAGCAGTGCTATTTTTAGCACTTCTATTTTTAGCATTTCTTGTTGCCATTTTCAACACAATATACAAGCCCTAGAACTATTCTTGTTGTGGGAATATGATATCCTTTCTCTTGATGAAGAGGCCCTAAAACCATGATGATGTCCTTGCTCATGTGAAGAAGCCTTAACCTAAACATTTAATAAGTTGATGACTTAGATGACTATACATAATGACATGGTTGGAGACCACATGATGATATGGAGGACCATATGATGACATGGAGATGATATGATGACATAGTTGAAGACATGATAGTGGAGATCATATATAACACAACGCATATAATAAAACCCTATTAGAGAAATATCATATCGGCGTTTTTATTATGTGTCACCACTCAAAACCTCTGATCTTTGATATGTGATATCATATAACCTCTTATTTGCTCTGATTTCCGATATGTAGACCCGACTTGATTTAAGTTAACGATTTAACTATTAATTCCATCTGCAACTTTATCGAAACTTTTGAAATGGCACCTCCAATAAGACCTAAGCTCTGATTTCTGATATGCGGACCCGACTTGATTTAAGTTAACGATTTAATCATCAAATAACATCCTCCACTTTATTGGAACTTTTGAAATGGTACCTCCAATAATACCTAATCTCTAATTGTCGATATGGTTGCAACCCTGATTGGCTTTATCATAACGTTTTAATATAATATTGCTTTTGTTGCATCAAAACTTTCCTATATCACAAGTTTTTAAGGTTGTATCATGTTAAATATTTTGATACCCAAACCTTTGATACCCATCCACATCTACCACTGATGACATTTGATGAAGTATTTGATGACATAAATGGCAGTTGAAGTCGACCTACACTCAGTCATACAATTCAACCTCACTTCAAATAGACGTGTCCATTCAGTTATAAATGAAATCACTATAAATACAAGTTTAAACCATCATTTCAACTCATCAATTCGGCGAAGATCTATTACATAAACACATTATAGTTCACAACTCGTGAACTAGGAACACCGAGAAGGAATTAAAGGATTAAATTGTTTGTGGATATTTTTTCTAGAGCTTGGAAATTATAATTGTAGAAGACCTGTGGAAACTAGATTTGTGAACAACTAGCATTGCAAAGGTTCAGAAGCTCAGTTTTTATGCTCAGTCAGATCTGTTGGGTACCTCGAACTACCTCAGCACTTTGAATCTGTGACTAGATAACTTGGTGTTGGTTAATGATAAATACTCGATGCTGGATAGTGATAAAAAAACTTGGTGTTAGACGGTGATAAAGCTCGTAATAGTGACTTGTGTTATGAAAGTAGCCCTCAAATATGGGTTACGAATTGCAGTCAAGTTTTAAGAGCTCAGTCTTGTGGTTTATAACCTATGAACAGCTCGGACTTCCATCTGTGGCAATATCGCTGTGACAACACATCTGTGGATACTTGAAGAGTTGACTACTACATCTTTGGAGCTCGAATAAGTGTTTCTTTGGAGGGTTTGTGGAAGATTAGAGATACAATTGTGGAGGGATCAATGATAATAATGAATAGTCAACATTAAATCTTGAAGTGATAGCTGGAAGCATGTACAAGTTAGAACTTGAAGACCTTAGACAGTGAAGCATTTGAAGAAGCACTTGCGAAAATAGATCTTGGAGCAATTTGTGAGCATCTTGAAGCAGCATACTAGACTTGAAGTGGACAGATCTTGTGTGTGGGAGAAAAATCTTAAAAGAGTATTTTGGAGTCTTGAAGATCGTGGAAATCCTTGGAGCAGTTTCTGGAGCAAGTTTGGTGCAGCGCATTGAAGAAACTTTGAAGAAGTCTTGGTGCACCTTATTGAAGAGATTGAAGCATCCTTGAATAAAGTTTTGAAGACAATTTAAAGCTTTGTGAAGACATACCTTGGAACTAACATTTTGAAGGCACACTTGGAGACATGATGCTTTTTTGAAGCCCTCATGGGGTAACCTTGAAGATATTTTTTTGGGAACCATGAAGAGTTGTGGAGAATCCTTCTAAGAAGACAAGGTTGTCATTGATGAAGTGATTTGGAGGAGGCATTGCTGAAAATAGAAAAGGCTCATTGAAGAAGACATTGGGAGTCATGAAAAATTACTAAACTTATCTTGACAAATTGAGGCAATAGGTTGGAGCCTCAAAGAGACAAGGTTGGATCCTTGGAAGATAGGGTTGTAGCCCTAGAGGATAGGATTCCTCAAGGGACCAGGTTGGAGAATGTACCAAAGATAGGGTTGGAGCCCTAGAGGTTGGTGCCTCAAAGTGACAAGGTTGGATCCTTGGGAAGTCCGAGTCGGTCCTTGGAAAACTGTAGTTTGGAGCCTAGGAGATTGAAGATTGGTGTCTTCATCTAGGGTTGGATCCCTACACATTATTGTATTGAATTTACTGTAAAAAAGAGATTAATATTTATTCTTATTGTTCATTTTTTGTTCTAATTATAAGTGATCTAATTGGTAAAAATAACAATTGAAAAGAAATATTGATTCACCCCCCCCCCCCTTATTAGTATTTCCAACAATTGGTATCAGAGGCAGTACCTTCACTCAAAGCCTATCAGATTGAAGGTTGATCCTTAGAACACAAATGGCAAAGCCAAAGAAGAAAACCTCCAATCCTTCTAAAGATGTCTCTTCCTCAACCATGAAAATTGAAGACGATCAAATTGGGAAAGTTCCATTGTTCAATGGAAACTTTGATGTATTGAAGGTAAGAATGAGAAATTTCTTAATGGCTCAAGGCATTGAACTCTTGGAATCAATGATTACTGAAAGCACAATGGAAGAAGAATCCAAGGAAAATAATGCAAGATAGATGAAGGCAATATTGAATGGTATACCAGATCCTATAAATGCCAAAGTGGAAAAATGTTCATCAACAAAAGATATGTGGGACAAACTTCATTATTTTCACTTAAAAGGAGCATTGACCATGACTGCTAATCAAAAATATGATGGAAACCAAGAAGGAAATCCAGAACCCATTAAGGAAGTTGAAAACAAGAGTGAAGATATCAAGGACAAAGAAGACCTAGAAGATGAAGGAAATAAAGAAGACTAGGAAGAAAATCTCATGGAAAAACTTATAGTTTCCCTGAAGAGATTAACAATTTTAAATAGGAAAATGAGGACCTTAAGAAGCAATTACAAGATGACGAGTGTTAGCGCTTGGAATTCACCTAGGCTGAGATAGACAAACTCTCAAGGCTACATCAAACCATTTCACCTCGTAGCTAGCCCTACGAGGTATGAGAAGGCTCTCTCGGGTCAGATTTGATAGATCTTATAATATAATAAGCTGACCAATTAGGATCAAAGATATGAGGCTAGTAAATTAATAAGGGGGGTTGATTTAAAGATTTTTTTGGGTTTTTGGTGGCAATTGGAGGGAGTGCAATTTAGGGTGCGGGGATTGAGCTCAGTTTTTGCAAGTGGGTCTTTGGGGCAAGGTAGGAGTCTATGCTGATGCCTTTAACTGAAAGAGATGATCAGGGAAGAAAGAATAGAGGCTAAAGAGGGCAAACAATGAATTCGAATCCTCTCTAGACAGTGGAAAACATAAATTTTAAACAAAATTGAAAGCTGAGCATGGCATGCATGAATTCAAACTTTATCACTTCTTTTGTTTAAATAGCAGCAAGAGATTAAGAAATGGAACACATAAACACACTTACAATAACAGTAGGAGACACACCATCAACATAATAATCCACAAGAATCCACAATGAAGTCTGCAAAACCCTGGCCTTCCTTTTCCTCAAATTGCAGAAAATACAAGTCAAAAATACAATAGCACTTCTCCCTCTAGAGTCCAACCATCAAAATGAGAAAGAGAAGGCATAATATAGAAGGTCAAACCTCTTTCCCCACCTCTAGGGGTCGAGCTCAGCTTCCTAGGAGCTGTTACAACTAATTCTAAACTAAGAACTAGAAAATAGGCAGCCCAACAACTTGCCTCTATTACTTAGTTAACTCATCCATGCATTAATTTTTCACTTTTTACATCATGGAAGCTTCTAGAAGGGTAAATAAAGATAAAATCTACCAAAGTGCCATGAAAATATTACATTTATCCATCATCTACAAGTAATAATAGTCAACCATAGTCAAAACAGTGTTTTTTGACCAAAAATGTGAATTCTGGCAAATCTGGAAGTTCTGGTCTCGCCCCTGGAAGTTCTGGTCGCGCCCCTTCACAGCTGTTTTTGAGTGGGTTGCACTTGTCCAAATTAGGTGCACGATGGCTCATTGGAAAGATTGGCCTGTCTACTTTCCATCCCAAGTGGAATTTCTGAATTTGGTGTTGATTTGACCCCTCAAAAACCATTTCTCCCAAGGTCACTTTCTGCAACTCAAAAAGTGGGCAGAAAGTCATTTTTTTGATGTATTTTGAGCTTTTGGAGGCTCAAAACTCAAAATCAGGCTTCTCCCAAGTATTGGTAATTTTTCTTTTTGAATGCCCTTTCCAAAAATGCCAAGTTTTCAAAATTCCGAGCAGCCCTTCAAACTGGTCTCACGCGGGGTGAGACCAGTTCTTGGGAAAAACCTGTAAATTGCACAAAAAATTCACAAATGACAAAATTTTCTCCAAATTTCTTGAAATTTGGGCTGGGAGTCCCCAATCAAGTACCATGCTCATTCAAAGAGGCTTTGGCCAAAATTTGGAGTGGATCGGGCGTTTTCCTTCGTTTTTGTGCTTTGGCCAACCGTCCTTGGAGCACCTTCGTTCTCGCCGGTATTTTTGACATTTATCTCAAACCATGACACCTGTGTAAAAAGTGAAAGAGGTTTTTCTTCCTTGGCATGTTTTGGACAAAAACCTCTCTCAGTTTTGCAAAATTCATCTTTGATTGCTCAGAAACAGCTTTTGAGTGAAACTTGTCCCGATGTGTGAAACAAGGGATTTTGTCGAAATGGAGCGAAATGAAGGGGATAGGGGGCTTCTAAATTCTTGGGGAAATTTTTGGGAGTGGGGAAGGATGTTAGGAAATAGGGAAAAGTGGAATCTCAGTGACTGAGTGAGGGGAAGGGGTCGAAAAGGGCAAAACACAGGCCAAACCTAGAAAATTGCCAGATTGTAGCTAGAAACTAGGGTTTGTGCAAAAATGAGGAATTTGGCGGATCTAAGGGATGGGAAGTGTTTGATAAGGTACTTTAAGGATAGGGGAAGATGTATGAACATCAGGAAACAAGTTTTGCCGGTGATTTGACCATCCAAGAAAAATTAGCTTTCAAAACCCTAGGAGAGGGAAATGACCTTGCCTAGGTGCAACTGAAGCATGAACAAGGTGTGAAATGACTCATTAGATATTGACATGATAATGAAAACCCTATGAATTATGATAAACTCAGCTGAATGGTGACATGGACTGACATTTGGGCAAACCCTAGACCTAATGCCTAGTGACCAAATTTTGCTTGAAGACTCACTGAAATGACAAAATTTGACCTTGACACTTCAAAATCACTTTGTAAGAGCATATTTGATCACTGTAGGAAGGCTGAAAAGACTGACACTAACAACGACCATAACCTTGACAAGACAAGGAAGGAAGTTGACCTATTCAAGCTTCAAGTTCAAGAAAGATATAAAGAGCTCACCAAGCTAAAGGAGGATTTTCATCAAAACAAGAAAAGACATCATGAAGAAGTCATATCCATGACAAATCAATTGGATAAATAAAAGAAAAAGGAAGATGCTTTGTCAAGAAACCTTTAACAAAGACACAAGATCTTGAACAAAATTGAAGCAGAAATTGGTCAATACAAGGAAGAGGTCTCCTCCCTTAGATCTCAACTAGAAGAAGCAAAGAAAGAAGCACAAGGAGTTGAGAAGGTGTTGGAATATTTGGCACTTATAGAAGGACAAGTTGATAAAGCATAAAAGGAAATAAATACCATGACATTCCAACTAAAAGAAAAGGATGAAGAAATATTCAAATTAAAATAAGATATCACCTCTCTCAAGGTTGAAACATGTGAAGCAACTAGGTTGAAGGAAGAAATGGATATAAGTCTAGAAAAGAAGGATGATGAATGCAAGAAAATGAAAGAAGAAATTGATATCCTAAAAAAGGAAGTTGATCATCTGAATAAAATTATGAAGAGCTCCCAAACCCTAGATGACATCCTAAGTCATCAAAGATCTCCTCTTGATAAATCAGGTCTTGGTTATGCAGGTGAACTCTCAAACAAGAATGATGCAAACCCTAATTCTTCAAACAACAAGGATGTGAAGAATCCTAGAATAAATATTAATGCCCCGGTTCTATAAAAAGCAAGGAGAAGTGTCAAGATGACATTGGAAGAAATCCTACTCCAATAAGACTTGCAGATGGTGTCAAGAATGCAAGAGGCAATGGATATCATCAAAGGATCCCAATAAAAAATGACTTTGGAAGTACATCAAGGCAATCTCCATCCTTCAGGTACCAAAGTATATTTTTTTTATTGCTATTCTTGTACAAATTTTGGGCACATGGCAAAGGATTGTAGGGCATACCACAAGGAAAAAATAATGATCCCCGACAATCTCCTAGAAGCAACTTTGCAATAATAACTAATGCTTCCTCATTCATGAATAAGATGGAATGCTTCAATTTCCATAAAATTGGACATATGGCTCGTGATTGTAACTTGACTTGGGTCCCTAAACAAGATAAAACTATGACAACCAAGCCAGAGAAGAAAGTTACACCTTGAACACTCCATCCAACAACACATGTTGTTGAATTGATGAAGACATCCTTGGCAGATGTGATATCCCAAGTGTTTGATGATGAGATTCTTCCAAAAAGGAGACCATGCAGTTAGGAGGAGCTTGTGATTCTTGACTATTCTTGCAGAAGCTATCCATGAAGAGCCCTATGAAATAATTGATGAGTCACACATGGATAATCATCTCTTGATAGATCACCTCTCAGGAGTAAGTCGATTGAAGAAAGCAATGATATTATGTCTTCACTACACATCCATTGTTGAAGATAGAATCCACCTGATCACAAGGCAGTAATATTTCTTATCTTAAGCAAAATGAAGAGCTAGAGGAGTTTATGTGGGCAGGGGCAGTTGGCTAATAATCTACCTCATCGATTTCCATGATGGCATGCAAAGGCTTAGGGGGGGAAGTTCATTAAAGAGGAGCACCATGATAGGGGGAGCAACATATATAACATTAAGAACTATCATTGATAAAGAAAATATGATGGGAAAATCATATCAAGAAGTAGCTTGATAGGGGGAGTACTTGGGCACCCGGTTTTCCATTGACGTCAAAGGGGAAGAGAATGTTGAAGGGCAAGAATATTTCCATCAATGACAAAGGGGGAGACTGTTGGTCAAGGTTTTCAATGATCTCAATATGGCATTGTTGAACATGGAAAATATTCGTGTGATGTCAATGAACCTCATGCAATCCTTGAGTGCTAAGATTTCTCTTACATTATGAACATGTCAAGACACTAATGAATAAGTCTAGTCTAAGATGCTCATGATGCTCTAAAAAATGAAGACTGATGTCCATAGTGATCTAGTCTTTGAGTGTCAATTATGTGTCCAATATACAAGCCCTAGAACTATCCTTGTTGTGGGAATATGATATCCTTGCTCTTGATGAAGAGGCCCTAAAACCATGATGATGGCCTTGCTCATGTGAAGAAGCCTTAACCTAAACATTTAATAAGGTAATGACTTAGATGACTATATATAATTACATGCTTGGAGACCACATGATGATATGGAGGATGATATGATGACATGGAGATGATATGGTGACATAGTTGAAGACATGACAGTGGAGATGATATTTAACACAACGCACATAATAAAACCCTATCGAAGAAATATCATATCGATGATTTTTATTGTGTGTCAATGCTCAAACCCTCTTATCTCTGATATGCAATATCATATAACCTTTGATTTGCTCTTACTTCCTATATGCAGACTCGACTTGATTTAAGTTAACGATTTAATTATCAAATCGCATCTGCCACTTTATCGGAACTTTTGAAATGGCACCTTTGATAAGACCTAATCTTTGATTGTTGATATGATTGTGGACCCAATTGGCTTTATCATAATGTTTAATATAATATCACATCTGTTGCATTGGAACTTTCCTATATCGCAAGTTTTGAAGGTTGTGTCATGTTAAAGCTTCTGATACCCAAACCTCTGATACCCATCCATGTCTGCCATTGATGACACTTGATGAAGGATTTGATGACATAAATGACAGTTGAAGCCAACCTACACTCAGTCATACAAGTCGGCCTCACTTCAAATAGACGCGTCCCTTCAGTTATAAACGAAATCACTATAAATACAAATCTAAACCTTCATTTCAACTCATCGATTCAGTAAAGATCTATTATAGAGACACATTACAGTTCAAAACTCATGAACTAGGAACACCGAGAAGGAATTGAAGGATTAAATTGTTTGGGGATATCTACTCTAGATCTCATAAATCAGATCTATAGAAGACCTATGGAAACTAGATTTGTGAACAGCTAGCATTGCAAATGTTTGGAAGCTCATATTTTAGGCTTAGTCAGATTTGTTGGGTGCCTCAGACTACCTCTGCACTTCGCATCTATGACTATATAACTTGGTGCTAGATAGTGATAAATACTCGGTGTTGGACAATGATAAAAACTTGGTGTTGGACGGTGATAAAGCTCGGACTAGTGACTTGTGTTATGAAAGTAGCCCTCAAATATGGGTTACGAATTGCAGTCAAGTTTTAAGGGCTCGGTCTTGTGGTTTATAGCCTATGAACAGCTCGGACTTACCTCTGTGGAAATATCACAGTGATAACACATCTGTGGATACTTGAAGAGTTGACCAATACTTCTTTGGAGCTCGGATAAGTGTTTCTTTGGAGGGTCTGTGGAAGATTAGAGATACAACTATGGAGGGCTCAATGCTAATAATGAACAATCAACAGTAAAGCTTGAAGTGATAGTTGGAAGCTTGTACAAGTCATAATTTGAAGACCTTGGACAGTGAAGCATTTGCCAAAATAGATCTTGGAGAAATTTGTGAGCATCTTGAAGTAGCATACTAGACTTGAAGTGGACAGATCTTGTGTGTGGGACAAAAATCTTAAAAGATTATTTTGGAGCCTTGAAGATTGTGGAAATCCTTGGAGCAGTTTCTGGAGAAGGTTTGGTGTAGCGTATTGAAGAAACTTTGAAGAAGTCTTGGTGCACCTTACTGAATACCTTGAAGCATCCTTGAAGAAAAATTGGAAGAGAATTTAAAGCTTTATGAAGACATACCATGGAACCGACATTTTGAAGGCACACTTGGAGACATGATGCTTTGTTGAATCCCTCATGGAGTAACCTTGAATATCTGTGTTTGGGCGCCATGAAGAGTTGTGGAGACACCTTCTAAGAAGACAAGGTTGTCATTTATGAAGTGATTTGGAGGAGGCACTGCTGAAAATAAACAGGGCTCGTTGAAGAAGACAATAGGATCTATGAACAATTACTAAACTTATCTTGATGAATTGAAGCAGGAGGTTGGAGCCTCATAGAGACAAGGTTGATGCCTTGGACGATAGGGTTGGAGCCCTAGAGGATAGGATTCCTCAAGAGACCAAGTTGGAACCTATACCAGAGATAGGGTTGGAGCCCTAGAGGTTGGTACCTCAAAGTGACAAGGCTGGAGCCTTGGGAAGTCCAAGTCGGTGTTTGGAAAACTACAGGTTGGAGCCTCGGAGATTGAATATCGGTGTCTTCATCTAGGGTTGGATCCCTACACATTATTGTATTTAATTTAATGTAAAGAATATATTAATAAAATTATTTATTCTTATTTTTCATTCTGTATTGTAATTATAAGTGATCTAACCGGTAAAAATAACAATTGAAAAGAAATATTGATTCACCCGCCCCCCTTAGTATTTGCAACATAGTTAACTTGTGTGACATGGCTATTGTCTCTCAATTAGCTTAGTAAATTCAAGTTAGAGGTCTTAGATTTCAGTTAAGATGTCCGATTGCTAATTTGTAGCAATCAAGGTCATTTATTTCAAGTTGTTTTCAGTTAAACTACTTCTAGTTGTTGAAGGAACTAGTGGAAGGTCAGTTGTGCAATGGGACAACAGTCTAACTAAGTGATCATCCAGTTAACTGATCAATCAGCCTAAAATAGATATTTCATGCAGAGAATTTGAGTTCCCCAGCTGTGGTGGACATTCTGAGGTAGTGTAACATCATTTGTAGACTAGCCTTGAGTGTACAAGTGTTGCATGCAACCAGATGAGCAACCATAGGAATTGCGCAATCAATTAGAAGAAAATTCCTAAATAATAGGGGCATAATTCCTCTGGAATTGCACAAAGTCTGGGTGAGAGCTTCTCATTGACTAGAGAGATAGGTTATTCACTTGCAGGTTGAGCTCAAATTGAGTTATAAATATTAATACATACTCTATTTGGTCTTGAGGATGGACCCTCTTTAGGGTTCGAAACATCGACATAAGAAACATAATACTGTGGATAATCTGGATCATGCTACTCCAAAAAACTACCACAGAAGCTTAAAGTCTAACTCTATTCATCTGATTAATGTAAGCAACATTAAGGGTTTTTAGCAGTTGTTTTCCCCTAGAAGAATATTTTGCATGTGTGATTTCTTATTGCATGTCTAAGATTGTTTTTCTAAATTGTGAATTGAATTTTGCAGAGTAGAGTAGAATTGTGTCTTTTGAGTTAGATTAAAATTTCTTGAGCAGTGGAAATTCTACACAATATTTCTACATTGATCCTTGTGGATGATATATGATGTCCAAACACAATTTTCTCTATAAAGAGAATACAACATTTTTTAATGCCAATGGATATGTTTATTTCCACCTAACCATAACTTTCTCAAAATTTCTTAGGGATTCTTCAAAGGCATCCTCATACACAGTAAAATCATCCATATATATTCCAACATCATCATGAATTAGGTCAAAAAAAATTCAATGATAACTCTTTGGATCATAGCTAAAGCATTGTATAAACAAAATGGAAATACTGGATAAGCATGGGTTTCCCATGGACAAGTGAAAGTTGTATTTTATTGATTTCTAGGAGCAATCTAAATTTGATTATATATGTTGAATCCAACAAGAAAAGAAAAAACTCCTTACTTGCTAAGGCATCTAGGACTTGATCAATGAAAGATAGGGGAAAGTACTCCTTTAATGTTGCCTTGTTTATCTCTCTATAGTCGACACAGACATGTCATTTATTGTTCTTCTTTGGTAAAATAATTAAAGGTGAGACCATTCACTATACCCCTCAAAGCAAGATTCATCCTTCATTGAGGTTGTCTGATAGGTTAAGGGTCCTCCTTAATGCAGATATGGTGAGTACATAAGTAAAGATGGACTCCCTTCATATCAATGTAGTCTCATACAATGCACCATTGTGCTTTACTAGCATTTTGATAAGTTGATCTTGTTGAGAGGGTTTTAGTTTAGAGTTTATATTTAAGGTTTTCCTTAGCTGAATATTAATAGGTAAGCTATAAATTTCAGATATGGTATTTAAAGGAATCATTGGGTCAATTTGTTATGCCAATTCAACTAATGAGCGAATCTCCCAAGGATATTTTTCCAAAATATGCCCCAAGGGTCTGATAGACTAATGAATAGTCATGTGAGGGAGTTCAATGATGACACAGAGAAGATCATCCTCAATATATTTTCTAAAAATTTGAGGCTTTTTCTAAAGTTAGGACAGGTTGGATAGTCTCTTCACCATTGTCCTCAACCCAAAAAGGATTTTCTGAATTGGAAAAAGTCTTAGCAAGGGGGTAAGGAGATTTTTAGTGGAATCACCATGGGATATGGTCATATCTCCTTGTCTACAGTTAATATATGTATCAATTGTGGTCAGCAAAGGCCTCATGAAAATCAATGGGTATCTTCCTAGGTTATCCTATGGCTGTGGAATCATGAAGTCAGTTAGATATTCCCATGAATCCACAAGAACAACTATGTCTTATAAAATTCCCTCTATTTTAGTTGTAGATTTGTCAGCGAAGTAGAGAACTATGGGCATTGGGCATAGACTAGATAGCTATAATCCTTTTATAGTTTCCTTGGTCATGGCCTTGATAGTTACCCCCATACCAATCAAGGTACTGGGAATATAAGTATTATTGATATTGACATTAACAATTGGATTTATTGGATAGTTTTCTAAGGTAGAGTTCTTGGACAACCTCATCATAAATCAAGACATCCTCAACGGATTGAAATAGATGAATTTTAACACACATTTTTCAATTCCCCTAAAAAATTCAAACTTTGGTTGTCTAAGGGATTTATCTATGCTTAATATTTCTAGATTTGGAGTTGGAATTGACCCCTCTGGATGTTGTTGGCTAGGATTTTTGGTATGATCTTGTGTTTCAAAGGAAGATTTAACAATTTGATCATCCAATTCTATAAGACTAACCTCATTGTCATATTCCTTAATATTCAGGGAAGTCTAGTCATTAATCACTTTTCTTGACACAAATGAGTATAGTTATAATCCATAAGAGAAAGGAAGTAAGTTGGAAGCAGAAGTAGTTCAACATTGTACATGGGCTGCAATAATTTGTTGGGGTTAGGAATGGGTTGGGCAAGTCTCTAAGGTGGTTTTTGAGGAGGTTGATTCAATTACCGAACTCCATTCATCGACCAAGTCATCAATACTTGCGCCAATCATGAGGCCTTATCCTTCATGGATGGGTTTTCTGGGTGCAACCAAATTCAAATTCACGTAACTATAGTTGTTGTGAATGTTGGAGCAATGGGTGTGACTAAAGATATTGTTGGGCTTGTAGGGAAAGTTCCTAAGGGATGAAGGCCCCTTCAAATAATTGTTTCCAAGGTTGGTTTCAAGCATGGGCAAGCCATTATTGCAATGTTGTAGATGAGTACCAGTTTTGAGGTGGTTTTTGGAACAAAATATTGAGATGGGATTTTGTGCCATACCAAGTGGTTGTGGTGGCCATGGTTGTTTCTGGGCTATATAGTCAATTTGTTCAATTAGCACAAAATTCCACGTTGTTTAAAGGGAATTCTCAAATAGGATGCTTCATTTGACATTTGGAGCAAAAGATGGCTAATGCCAGATCTACCCTTTCCTTATTCTTATTTGCTTGAAAGGTATCCAATTTTAAGCTAAGTGAGCTTAGGATACCGATCTTGAAATTATTTAATGTTTTTTCTAGCTCAACCATAGTCACTCCTCTAGATGACTTTGTAATCCTTGAAATTTCCTCTAGGACCTTTCCCATACTTTATCATACCGAGTATCATTTACATAGTTACAAATCTCCCCACATATTAATTGAGAGAAATAACTTTCTCCCATGAGGTTTATTACATCTATATAGTGATCCCTAATCCCTCTTAGGAGGATGACTCTAAGAGACTCAGGGTCCAACCTATTTTGTTTTGATTGTTATAAGTTGTACTAAAATCTATCAGCATGGTCTTCCAAATTTTCCCCATATATTTGATCCATTTTCAAAATATCCTCCTAAAGATCCCTTTCCTTGCAATAATATTGATATTTATTCAAGAACTCTTATTTCGTTTCTTCCCGGGTTCTAATGGTGTCCCCCCATGCCCCAGGAAGCAACAAATTGTTCCTTCTTTTAGGATTGTTGGAAATAGTTTTGACTCTAGGCATATAAATAGTCATAACTCTAACAAAGGACATCAAACTCGAAGAGAAAAAAGCCTAGATATTCACTAGCTAGACCATAGAAATTAGTCTAAGGTAGAGTGAGAATTTTTTGTCATTTGAACCACTCCATCAAATTCTTACATGAGAAATTCAAATGCAATAGGTGGTTCTTTATAATAAGAACCTTCCCCTTCTTTAGACATATTAAGAATTTGATTTTCTATAACCCCAGAAATTCATTGGAATCTACAAAAAAATTCAAATTATTCAATAGGATTTTCTTGATAGTCTAGAGATTTACGGTGGATAGTTTCTATAGCTAGAGAACCTATAATAGTGTGAGTTGTAGATTCAACCTTATGATGGATCCATGTAAAATCGGATTTTATTTTTTCAATTGGAGTTTTAGGCTAGGTTCTTGAGGCACCTTGAATTTTTCCTCCTTTTGGTTTCCCTAATAGGGTGTTAGTGATGTAGGTGGCTCCTATTGTACCACAAGAATGCCACTGAGCATCCCTAATTATAGTTTTTATCGCTCATTCTAGTATGACCCAGTGCATGACACTAAGGATGGAGGTTGAAAAACCGTTGATCAACATCTCCCTAAGAACATATCCAATCTAATGTGTCTCCCTAAATCGGTTTAGAATAAGAATCCAAGATTCGTGCCAAAAATGGCAATTTTTTTAATTACCTTTGGAAGGACTAAATCATTACACAATTCTCTTCCGGAAATCTCCAACAATATGAATAACTGTGGAATACCTTCATAGATTTGGGGGTAAGTTCAATTTACTTGGTCACTTAATCATCAAATTGGGGATTAATTATGCTTGTGAGGCACTATGTGTAGCATACATAAGGCAAGGTTCTTGAACTAATTAAATATGCTTATCTATTCTTGATTTTATGTAAAAGAGAATTCATTCATTTTTAAAATAAAACATATCCATCTTACTGCAAAACTAAAATTATCAACGAAAACTTATAAATACTAAAAGCATAAATCAATTCATTCATAAATAAATGCCTATCACCAATAGTTTTGTGCTCAATCAGTGGTCCTTCTTAGATTAGATTAATTATGGACTTATTCCTATGATATTAGTTCATTTTCTCTTTTCATTAAGCTCATAGCTAACCTATTCTAATTCTACAACAAGAATGTTTCTATAGGAAATATAATAAATAATGATTAACATAACTGAACATCATAAACTAGAAACACTACAAACTAAATCACAACGTATATACAAAATGTGTGTGACACCTTACCTAAAGAGGGCCCCCTTGAGGGTTCAATTTACACATTAGTTACAAAATCACCACAAACATTAACATGTGATCGTTCACAGGACAGAAGCCCAAACATATATTAAACAAAGTACTTCAAAATTGATAGCAAAAATTTCTCTCCCCACCCCATGCTAAGGTGAAGATGCATCTTATCTATATAGATAAACAAAGCATCTATGCATTCTAAAATAGAGAGGATCAGGGAAAATTTTAGGGGCTAATATTCACAGATGGGATAATTTTCCATTATTTTTTCCAAAAAAAAGATTCGCCAATTCCCATTTTTTTCTAAAAACTTATTCGCCCAAATTTGATGAGAAAACAATATTTTACCTTAAAAATCGCCAAACGTTTATGGAGACTATAAAATCATTATAAGTTTGAATATTTTTACTAAAATATCACCAAGCATTTCATAGTTTTCATATTATGGATTAGTTAGATTTGCCAAGGTTTCTAATCTTTAAGATAAATTTCCATCCTTAAAATTTTCCTTGGAGAGGATGGGATCCTCAATCCTTAAATGAAAACCATACACAAAAATATCATTTCAATTATTCACACATAAATACCGCACTTCATTTGCACAACGGTCGATTTAATGAATTAGTTACAAACTACATCATGTTTGTTGATCGATCCAAACAAGAATAGGCATGAAGGGCAACACCATGCACAAATACCTTTGATTATAGCAATGCTTTGTCTTTACAACAAATTGACAGATTTCTTATTGTCATAAATATTAGTACCTTCTTTAACCTCTCTCATCTCTACAAATCCCTCTCAGCACCCTATAGAATATGCTATGTGTTGAAGAATGTAACTAGTGTCAGTGTTCATAATTGTAATTAAGTCATGATGTAATGTATTTTTCAAAACAAAAGAAATTTTTATTGTGAAAGAAAAATTGACTTATTAAAGAATGGATTTCATGCTTGGGTCATTGGTAAATAGGTCAAAGCACCCATTGTGTGCTCTAGAGTTTTTGTTTGTGTCAAAGTCAAAGTCATAATATATTAGACCCTTCTTGGGCTCTTTGTGTCAAACAAATAAATCCAATTTTATGTAAACAATCATGTAATGCCTCCATACATCAAGTCAGCCTCCAGCATATCAAGTTGGCTTAAAAATTTGTCTAGTCAGCCTAATGAAGGAGGTATAACCACTATAGATAGAAGGAGCACTTTGACCTTATGGTATAATGATCACTCACTCACTAAATCTGCAACTTAGAAGAAATTGATATGAAGATTAAGGAGCCTATTGAAGGAAAGAAATAACTCTGTTGAGAAAAAGAGAGCAAGTTTCTATCTATTGTCACACATGCGAAATTGAGGAAATTTGAAAGGCAAAACTATTACAAGTCGAAAATATCTGAAGTAGAAGGAAGTACAAGATCTCAATTATGAAGACTTTTAATTTGATTTTCGTTGATGTTGACTAAAGCTTGAAGAGGCTGACATGTATGGTTTAAAGGTCTTGGTTGTCTCTCTTTCATTTGAATATACTAGTGAAGAGTTTGACTAGGTTTTCCCCTGTTAGGGGTTTTTCCCTAGATGAGTGCCTACATCTTGTGTTCTCTTTTGTTTGTGATCTTCATTGATTGGAATTAGTCTTGGTGATAAGAACAAGATAGTTTTAAAGAAGAACTAATAAGTAAATATCACAAGATAATGTCATAATAAGAGAAATCAATTCAAGAAAAACCCTAAGTTTTTTCCCTAATGGATTTATCAACACTATGAAGAATATACTACAGGTTATGTCAGTAATTTTATTAAAAACCACACACCCACACGCATTGTTGAGAATTCAATAGGGCAGTGAATATGTTAATTCTCTTCAACTTGATAATTGTCTGTGTTATATTTTACCTTGTTATCTTTGTTCCTTATTATTATAGTATGATATACATCAAATAGCTACCAAAACAATAAGAACAATGACACGGAATATAGGCTGCAATCCAGGGCCAAAACCCCACCTCTTGAGGGGACAACCCTTAAATATTTTCTCTTCTTATATATCCTTCAATTGACCAATACCATGACCTAGTGACTTAGACAAATACCCTCCAAGATCAAGATCAAATAGGCCTCCTACTGCAAGAACATCAACCTCCTATTGTAGATCTGAAATTTTGTCTCCCGTCACTATTGCAATTACTTTTTCTCTTCTTAGAGACTTTGATATTCTTGTATAGCCTCCTCTTATCTTCGCTTGCTGCTTCTTGAGACTTAGGGCTAGTGAGACACCCTAATACACCTTCGCTTGACTTCCTTTCTCCCTTTCCTCCAAGATCGAACTAAAGACAACTCTAGCATAGAAACCATAGCTTCTAGTTTCATGTGGGAGAGAGATAATTAGCCCAAGCACTTTGACTTCCTTTGACTTCCTCTTCGTCCTTCTTCTTCAACTTCTTTTGGTCCTCTTCTTCACATAGAATGAGATGTGAGTGAGCGTGTCTAATGGAGAACGATTTCCTCTCTATATATAGGCCTCTTCAAAGGTAGACGTGGCTCTTCAAGTAAACCGACTTAATAGCTTCTAGGCTGACTTGATCTTGGAGGGCATTTTGACAAAAACAAATTTTTCTTTACAATATACAATGTGCCCATGGGGTCTTCAATATATGACAATGACTCTTAAACCTAGGACAAACCCCAGAAGCACTCAATGGGAGCTTGACCTATAAAATAAGATATCTTGAGCATGAACACATGCTCCAATAATAGTTTATTTTCATTTTATAAATTACAAGAATGCATTTCATACTTATGAAGACTGAACCTAGTTACACATATTTCAGCACTCCCTCTTAACTAGGAAGGTATTCATAAGACGAACATGGTCATTGTCAATCTAAATATATCTCATGAAAATATTTGGATTGGTAACCCATCTGCCTAGCATCATATTTAACCAGCATTGTCACATAGCAAGGCCTTGACTAATAGCTCTATCTCTCCACAAGATCAGAGCACAATGTTGGTGAGACCAATGACTTATAGGCACCATAATCATTGTCTCTCAAGATACATACTCCACCTGGGTGTTCACCGAGTATGACCTTCGTTGGACTACTCTTATCTTGGGTAGCTAATCCTCAAAGAATATTGGTCCACGAATACTCTTATTTTAAATGTTCTACCTCATTATCAAAGAGTATCGAATGCTAGATGGTTACCCAATCCTCCATTCTTTCTTCTCAAGTGAAGACAAGAACGTGGTGTCTATCTCTCCCTTTCAATTAGGGACGATACATCAACCAACCCAAGCTTGTCTCTCAAGTATACAAGCTTCTTGTTTGGAAGTGACTTTGTTAGTATGTTAACTACCTGCTCATCAATGGAGATATATTGTCGTGCAACACACCATTTTGTACTAGCTCCCAAATATAGTGATACTTGTTGTTTATATGCTTTGTCTTTCCATGAAACACTGGATCTTCAGACAAATGTATACAACTGATGTCATCACAAAGTATCACTTTAGGGTTCATCGGTCCTTCAAATAGGTCAGATAGAAGTTTCCTCAACCATATTGCTTCTTTGCTTACTTCACACACTGCAACATATTCAGCCTTAGCACTACTCAATGCAATTGTGTCTTGCTTTCTTCTCATCCATGAGACGATAGACGATCCGAAACTGAAAAATTCTCCCGTAGCACTCCTTCCATATTGGTCACTACCTCCCCAATCAGAATCTGTATATCCAATCATTTGGACATCATTCCTTCGATCATACTTCAGACAGTAGTGGATGGTTCCTCGCAGATATCTCAGAATATGTTTTGCTCCTACCCAATGATCATGCTTCAGCTCCACTTGGAATCTACTGAGAATGTTTACTGCAAAGCATATGACTAGTCGAGTATTCACCAAGTACATCAATGAGCCAATAAGTTTCCTATACTTGGAAGGATCCACAGGAATAGATTCAGAACTCCTTAGTCTCTTCAAGTTTGTGATCATCAGAGTGGTCATAGGTTTGCAATCCATGATGTCAAACATTTTCAGCATCTTGATCATGTACTTTCCTTGACCCAAATAAACTTCATCAATCCCTTTCCATAATTTTAGTCCCAAATAGTCATGCATCAACCCAAGATCCTTCATGTCAAATTTTGCTGCTAGTTGCCTCTTACATTCTTCAATTCAACCTTCTACACCTGTCAAGAGAAGATCATCTACATATCGAAGAATGATTACAGTTTCACCATCTACAACCTCGATATAAATGTTCAAATCAGCAAAACTTTTTGTGAAGCTTATTATTTGTAGGTATGCATCCATTGTAGCATACCATGCCCTTGGTGCTTGCCTGAGGCCATATAATGCTTTCTTCAATCTGCAAACATATGCCTTCCTATCTTTAACTTTGAATCCCAAGGGTTTCTCTATATATACTTCTTCATCTATTGTCTAATTCAGAAACGCAATCTTCACATCCATTTGGTGGATGTTACATCCCATCGATGTTGCTAGAGAGGCTAATGATCGAATCATTGTATATCTTGTTGTTGGAGCAAATGTCTCTTCATAGTCGATGCCTTCGAGTTAATAGAAGCCCCTAGCCACAAATATTGGTTTATTCTTATCTATACTTCCATCAGTTGTATGCTTGATCTTATATATCCACTTGGAAGTAAACACAAATTTGTCTTCAGGCCTAGGTACGATCTCTTAAACTCCATTCTTCATTATAGATTGATACTCTTCATTCATGGCATCTTTCCATTCCTGATTATTTATAGCCCCTTCAAAAGTGGATGGTTTTTCTTCTATTAGTTTTTTCATGTATGTAGCATACCCAAAATATCTCTTGACTTTCTTGCTTTCTCTAAAAGATCCTTTCGCTACCTCATGACCCTCTGCATCAAGTAGAGTAGATTTCAACTAATTAGGCATTTTTTTTGTTTTAGGGATGACCACAGGTTGAATAGACTCACGAGGACCTTCTACTTCATGGTCTGATTCTTCTTCCCCCTTGTCAACTTCCTCCTCAAATACAGAAAGTTCTTCATCATCGGAGTCTATGGAAAGTTCCTTTGATTTCTTGAAAGTTATCCTTTCATCAAATATGACATCACGACTGACTTCTATCTGATGTCCATCTTTCATGTAGATCCTATAAGATTTCAATGAGTTTTTGTACCCAACAAATGTTCCCTTCATTCCTGAAGGATCCAACTTATTTCTTTTGTCCTTATGTATGTGGATATATACAGGACACCCAAAGATCCGGAGATGATCTACAGATGACTTCTTCCCAGTGAACACTTCTTCCGTATTTTTGTTGTCTAGAGATTTGTGGGGACTTCGATTCTGAATGTAGACAGTTGTCTTCATGGCTTCTCCCCACAAGAACTTAGGTAGATCCTGATTGTGTAACATTTATTTTACACTTTCTTCAATGGATCTATTCTTTCGTTCTGCAACTCCATTTTGCTCAGGATTGTATGGGACTATCAACTCCCTCTTAATCCCAGATTCCTTACAGAATGTTATAATCTCTTTGGATGTATATTCTCCTCCACTGTCAGATCTTAATATATTGATTCTTCTTTCTGTACGGTTCTCCACTTCAGCTTTGAATTCTTGAAATTTTGAAAATACTTTGTCCTTGGTTTTCATTAAGTAAACCCGAGTTTTTCTTAAATGATCATCAATGAATGTGACATAATATAGATGACCTCCAAGAGATTTAGGAGTCACAGGGCCACATACATCAGAGTGGATGAGATCCAAGATTTATTTTGACCATGAAGCACGGCTTCCAAATGGTCTCTTGGTATTCTTGCCCAATGCACATCCCTTACAAACTCCTTCATTATCTTCCTTTAGATTCGGAATTCCATCTACTATGGAACCTAGAGTTGGAAAGATTTTGAAATGTAGATGACCAAACCTTCTATGCCAAAGTTCACATGGGCTAATTTCAATGTGAAATAGGGCTTGGGCCACATGAGACATTAGTGAGTCTTCCTTCTCGAATTCCAATGACTTTAGATTGATCTGTACTTGAGTATTTACCCCATACAACGACCTTACCATCAATGAAAGCTACTATATCACCCTTTTCTTATAGACTTGAAATGGAAAGTAAGTTCTTGTGCACACCTGAGACAATTAGAATGTTGTTGAGGTGAATGTTGCTTCCATCTTCCAGCTTTATGGAGGTTGATCCAATACCTTTCACAGGATAGCTCTTGTTATCTCCAAGTTCCACTAAATAAGTGGATTTCCTTTTGATAAGGTCTTCAATCGATAGGAGTGACCAATCATGTGCCTTGATGCACCACTATCAATTACCCAAATGCCTTCATCTTGGAATGTGCTAGAGAGAGCCGAGAATGAGATGTGAGTGAGAGTGTCTAATGGAGGAGGAGTTCCTCTCTATATATAGGCCTCTTCAAAGGTAGACGTGGCTCTTCAAGTAGGCCAACTTGACAACTTCTATGTCGACTTGATCTTGGAGGGCATTTCGATAAAAACAATTTTTTTTTTTACAATATACAATGTGCCCATGGGGTCTTCAATATATGAAAATGACTCTTAAACCTAGGGCAAACCCTAGAAGCACTCAATGTGTGCTTGACCTATAAAATAAAAGATATTGATCATGAAACCCATGCTCCAATAATAATTTATTTTCATTTTATAAATTACAAGAATGAATTTCATACTTATGAAGACCAGACCTAGTTACACATTTTTCAACACGTATATCTTGGCACATCCTTTGTCATTCATTAAAACTTACAAATTTCATAACCCTCTACAAACTAATCATGAAGATAAAAAGAAATATAAATTACAATCCATTTACTTTTTAGTACATGCAAAGCATAGATTCAACAGTGGCAAGCTTATGATAAAAGCTGCAAGCCTTGGTATTTAGTTCTTGGTGAAAGGAGGTAGTATGGGTAGAAAAAAGAATGGTAAAATAGTGGTGAAGAGATGTCATTTCTCAAAATTATCAAAAAGTGTGGCCAAAAATCATCCAAAGACAAACTAGAAGAAACCACAAACAAAGACAAGGATACGAGCACCCAATCTACTATAGACAATACTCTTTCCATGGAATCTAGAATAATCAAGATATTGGAACTTTAATGTCATCCCATGGTAACCCAAAGTAATGAATTTAATCTCTTGATATTACATAGGACTAGAGAGTTGATATAAGGAAGAAACTTTGAGACATCATTGATTTGAAAAGCTTGACATCCTTCTACTCTAATAGGCAAAGATTGAATCTTTTGAACCCATTTTGATATATTAAAATCAATGGTATGCATGTGAGGGTTCAACAACAAGTTCACATTTGTTGAAGAAAACTAGGGCATAGAGTATTCAGAATTATTTTGATTGTTTTCCCTTATACACTGACATTCCTTGTGATATTAGATTAGATCATCATAATTATCATCATGTGTTTATCATCATCAAGACAATGCCAATAAAGAAGATCACAAGAACACCAAAAAATTAGGCTCTTCATCAGGGCAAAACCCCTCCATAGGGAAAAACCCAAAAACTTATCTCTTATAGAATTCTCAAGGAAGACATCCAAATCTTAACCAAGACAATCCACCAAGTGATGGCCAACCACCCAATCAAAACTTATTTCTGCAATTTGAATTGCTCCTCTTCACTGGATCATAAGCCAGAACTAAGATAGAATCCCTTACACGTGTGAGCTTCTCAAACATAAGAAGATGCCACAAATCGAACATAGGATTTTCTTGATAAACTGCTCCTCTTCCTCGCTATGCTTCTTGCTTCATTATGTAGGATTTTCGAGCTTCTTGAGCGTATACTAGGAGATCAAATGAGTCTTCTATATATAGTATTTTGAGTGGGTTGCAACTGCTTCATGTGGGGTTGACTTGGTGGGTTGTTCGACCCATCACTTGGTGGTTTCTTGCCCTTTTACATACAAAAATAATTTCTTTTACATTGATCCAAGAGCCTTTCAAGGGTCTTTACATCATGAGCTTGACCTTGACCTTGTCAAAACCCTAGGGCACATAATGGGTGCCAAAAACTAAATAAATTAATCAATGGGAAAGAAACACATTCTTTAGTAAATAATTTTTCTTTTGAAAAATATAATTTCCTTTTTTTTCTTTTGAAAAGTATATTGATTACATAAAGTCATGATACATAAACAATTATGAAGGCCAAAACTAGTTACCAATTTCAACACTCCCTCTTAACTAGGGAGGTATTTGTAATTGACATCAAAAGGTACATGGACAGTACAAGCTTGAGAAGTTCTCGTAAGAATCGGATTGGTAACTCATCTGTTTAGCATCATAACTTCCAGCATTGTCACATAGCAAGGCCTTGACTAACATCTCTATCTCTCCACAAGATCAGAGCACAATGATGGTGAGACTAATGATTTATAGACACCTTCATCATTGTCTCTCTCAAAACATACCCCACTCGGTTTCTCTTAGGGTATGTTCCACCAGGACTATTCTTATCTTGGATTCCCAATCCTCAAAGAATATCGGTCCTCTACGACTACTCTTATATTGGATGCCCTACCACATCCTCAAAGAATATTGGATGCTAGATGCTTACCAAATCCTCCATTCTTTCTTCCCATGTGAAGACAAGAATGATGTGTCTATCTCTCCCTCTCAACCAGGGAGGATATACCCATTCCTATAAAATAATGTACCCAAGCTCCCTCTTAACCAGGGACTTGTTTCCAACTGCTCTCTAGGTGGAGATCATGGAACAATCAACTGCTTGTAGGGCTCCCTCTTTCGATCTCATGAATTTCATCTTCCTTGATATGGAGCCTTCATCATTGGGACTTCTTCCTAGGGCATAGACCATCCATCACTCTCATTCATGAATCATGTTGGTCATGTCATCATTTCTTTCATCGGAAAGTGATCCACTAGTTCATATCCAGCGTTTCTTCATATCTTGCTACTTCTTACATCATGTTTCCTTCAGTATCTTTCATCCTACTTCATGAGTATAAGTTGTAGATGACATCTACAGCTCTTCCTTTGGTAGCCCTGTATTAACCCATCCAGATATTGTTTAAAAATGAAGAATGAACATTAAATCAAAATTACCTTTGTGATGGTCTTACATCATGACATCTACTTGTTGTATCAACATCCTGCATTCATATTGACACATCTCCAAAACGATATTAAATGTCAAGGGTCATCTTCCTTTCCAAACTTCTTTAGATTCTTCATACCTTTTCCATGGAGATGTCAGAGTCAATTCTTCTAGTTATCAAATGTTGATTTCCTTATGACCATAGTTGCAACTTTCCATGAATCCTTCTTCCTTTTCTCACATATTGAACTTCAAGGACTTCTATACATAGCTCATTTATTTCGTCAACCACCTCATATTCCATATGAAGACGCATTGTGGACTTTATCTTTCAAGTATGTGAACTAGATTGAGATACTAGTCTTCAAAAATCTTACCAAAAGAAAAGATTCTTCTTCTATGTTCATGCTTATGAGATAGAGCATTTACCCATGCAACTATATGACGACATGACTCAATTAAATGTATGCATACATACCTCCTTCCTTCTTTTGATCATCTAAACTTCCTTCAGGAACTTCATTTTCGTGATTGAGGGTGCTTCAATTATCTTGACATGTTGCATTCCTACCATACCATCATCCTTCTAAACAAAGGATCCGCACAAAGTGATTTATCAATGAGACATTTGCTTCTTCCAATGAAGATTTCAATGGAGGATCCAGATTATCCTCATCCTGCAAATTGTTCTTCCCAGTGATGATGTATGATGAATCTCAACTATCATGCTAGATGACTTTCAACCATCTATGTTTGCAATGAGGTTGTCGAGAGCTCCTTCCTTTATATGATGATTGTTGCATCCATGTAGATTTCTACCTTAGCTATTTTTTAGGCTCCTTCAATGCTTCTTATCGACTAGGCATCTACATTCATGTCAATACATCAGAGTGTTGAAGGATCCAACTTGCTTACCAAGCTACCATTTTCAGGGTCCTTACAGTTCCCTCCTTCCATCATGTTTACTGAATCACAAGATCAACCATCCTCCTTCATGATTCTTTGTACCTATGAGATTGATTAACAAGTACAACCAATCAAAATATGAAATAATCAAAGCATGATATCAAATTATGACACTAGGGTTTCCATGGAAACTTGGAAGATAAGATGTTAGGGTTTTGAGTTCAAACCCTAACTATCTCTAGGGGCATTAATTCAAATTATAGATATCATCCAATTCCATCTATCACATGCCCTAGTCTTAACCTCAAACCCAAGAAGTTATGAAATAGGGTTTCTACGAGGGAATAAGCAAGTTAGGGATAAGGTTTCCATATGACAAGGGTTTCTAAGTGCCATCTAGGGTTTACAAAAACTAGACATCAACGATTTTCAACATAATGAAAGTTACAAACCCTTGAATCATATAAGCAACCAAACCCTAAAACATTTCATGTTGGACCCTTAACAACTAAATATGCTATACATACCTCATAATTAAATACCTTTGTCCTTAATGATCATAGTGGGTGCTACAAGGCCTGCTTCTGGATTCCATGATCTCCTTATCGTCTTCAAGATAGGCTTATTAGCTTCAGAAGTACTCTCTTCTTCATATGAAAATAGGTCTGCTACCTATTTCTCCACTAGTCTTTTCTATTATTTGGAGCATTCGTTTTGTATAGAACCTTAATAACAAAAGAATTTGTTTCGAGGGCGAACTTTGCTCTTCTTCAAACTGACACAACTTTGTAGGATACAAGATTTCTTACAAGTCTCTAAGAGAAATTGATGTACTTGTATATCTCAATTACTAAGATTGACTTTGAACTTGGATTCTTATACATTGTTCAAATTATGAATATGTTACAAGGTCGGCTCCTTGTGAGACTGCTTAAGCTCGAATTGTGTATGTACATATGATACAAGATTGTTGCCTTTTGACACACATTCTCGTCCTCTATATTACAGTGGATTTGTATGAACAAGACAACCACAAACTCGTGGTTAGAAATTTGTGTTTTATCCTTCAAGCAAGACGTCTTGCTTAGGCTTGGATTCCTTTTATGCACATAAATGAAGAAAGGGTCACAACCTTCTTTCAAGGTGATAGCGGATATACCCGTGTCCTTAACTTTGTAATGGGAGTCTCCGCTCCTTTCAAGGAGGCAACAATCTTATGACGAGGCCTAACACTTTCAACAAACTTGGTCTTGGATATCTAGATAAGTTGTTGGTCCAAGGAACTGTCTTCCACCAAACGAATATACTCAGAAAAAATTCAGATCTCTAAGGTGGCTCAGAGAATTCAGATCACCTTGATAGTGATTTCAAACCATGAAGCATATCTTCAGGACTTCGGTCTTTTGCTTGATGAACTTAGCCTAGAGATGGCTATCTCTTTAGCCCTTCGGTCGTCAAAGACAACTTCTAGACATTTCAAAAATCCTCGCCTTATTTGCACACCACTGAGACTTAGTCACAGAGACTAGGGTTTTATATAAGTGCCTAGAATTTGGATCTACTACCTTTAGGAGTTTGGTCCTTGATTAGCGAATTTCCTTGTTTGCCTTGTAGCCTTCGAGATCTTCTTTCTGCCCTTGTACAAACGAACCAAACTCTGATACCATGTTGAAGAAAACTAAGGCATACCATATTTAGAATTATTTTGATTGTTTTCTCTTATAAACAAACATTCCTTGTGATATTAGATTAGATCATCATAATTATCATCATCAAGACACTGCCAATAAAGAAGATCACAAGAACACCAGAAAATTAGGCTCTTCGTCAGGGAAAAACCCCTCCATAGGGGAAAACCCAATAACTTCTCTCTTATAGAATTCTCAAGTAAGACAACCAAACCTTAACCAAGACAATCCACCAAGTGATGGTCAGCCACCCAATTAGAACTTCTTTCTGCAATTCGAATTGTTTTTCTTCACTAGATCATAAGTCAAAACTAAGACAGAATCCCTTACACGTGCGAGCTTCTTAAACATAAGAAGATGCCACAAATTGAACATTGGATTTTCTTGATAAAATTCTCCTCTTCCTTGCTATGCTTCTTGCTTCATACTTCTAGGATTTTTGAGCTTCTTGAGTGTACACTAGGAGATCAAATGAGTCTTCTATATATAGTCTTTTGAGTGGGTTGCAACTACTTCATGTGGGGCCGACTTGTGGGTTGATCAACCCATCACTTGGTGGTTTCTTTCCCTTTTACATACAAAAAAAAATTTGTTTACATTGCTCCAAGAGCCTTTCAAGGGTCTTTCCATCATGACCTTGTTAAAACCCTAGGGAACACAAGGGGTGACAAAAACTAAATAAATTAATTAATGGGCAAGAAACTCGTTCTTTAATAAATAATTTTTCTTTTCAAAAATATAATTCCGTTTTTCCTTTTCTTTTAACAAGTATATTGATTACATCAGTTCATGATACATAAACAATTATGAACACTGAAACTAGTTACCATTTTCAACAACATCGCACCTCAAGAGGTTTGTGTTCTAAACATATCTATTCTACAACGTAGTTACTCATATCAAACTCGACATTGGATTTTAACTAGTGTTGTTCATCTCCAGTTGAAGAAAATAATTAACCTTTTCAATGTATACATGCCAATAACCTACAAAGGAAATTTGTTGTCCGCATTCATAGAGCAATATTTTAGGCAAGGATTTTAATGTCACTCTAAATAATATGGAAAAAAGAGAGGGTGCATTGTAAGTGACTCATTCAGGAAAAAGCTTGAGAATTTGACCTCCTCGTGAAATCTAATGGATGTCAAATCAATGAAAATTTACTTGATCTAACAAAAGAATAGGGCCTAGTCATATTGCACCTCAAATGGATTAATTTCTAATTCATAACAATCTTTAAATTTAGGACTATCTCATTGAATCTAAGATTATACCCTTAGTTGTAGTAGATCATAAACCCATTTTGCTAATTATGAAAGACTCCCTTGATTTTCGGCATCTTCCTTTCACGTTCAATCTATTGTGGTTATAAGATTGAGAAGTGATGCGCATTATATCAAAAGCATGGCACAGCTAGATTGATGGATTTCCTATACACATGGGAAAAAGGCTTAAAGTGGTGAAACTTACTCTAAAGAGTTGGGCCAAATATTCTTTCTCAACCCCCAAATGTTATGAGAGTTGTTTCAATCTCAACTCAAATCAATGCAAGCCAGTCTAGAATTCTACGTCACTAAAGAGCTACAACAATATAAGCTTAGGATTTGTGAAGTACTCCACAAGGTGCTAAGTGTTGAAGAAGAAACATGGAGACTCTAGGTTAAAAGTCTTTGGTTAAAATCTAGGGATAGCAACACAACCTTCTTTCATTAATAGGCTAGAGCACAATTGTGGAACAACAATGCCAAAGACATTATATTAGAGGACGACAATGAGGTATCTAACTTTTAGGAGATGGAAATAGCAATCGAGAAAGTAACCACAAACATGCTCAACAATATCCCGACCATCCTTTCTCTAGAATACAATGAAGAGCTCCTTAAAGAAATTGATGAATCAAAATCCCACAATGTGATCAAAAGTCTTAAATCAGATACGACACCTAGCCCAAATGGATTCACTATCCACTTCTATAAAGTTTGTTGGAGTCTACTCAAGCTTGATTTGAAGTGAATGCTACAACATATCAAAAGATCTTGCAAACTTGGTGGCAAAATTAATTCTTGTTTCTTAACTCTCATTCTCAAGGAAGCTAATCCATCCCCCTTCTCTAGCTTTTGGCCTAGCTCCTTGTGCAACACTTCCTATAAGATCATAACCAAGATAATGGCGAATAGGCTTAAAAAGTTGATTCTAAGACATATTTTGGTGAAAGAGGTTTCATGAAAAAAAGGCATTGTGGATAGTATTGTTATGGTTCAAGAGGTCGTCCACTTCAACTAATCAAATTAGGAAGAGAGTGTAATTATCAAATTTGACATGGCTAAGGCCTTTTGAAAGGATAGGACACTCATTTTTGTTTGATGTTTTGCATAAGTTTACTTTAACTCTTCTATTATCAGGTGGATTGCAGCACGTGTAAGTACTTGATGGATAACTCCATTGGTGAAAAGTAAACCAACCTCCTTTTTCCAAGTAAGCTCAAGGCTAAGAAAAGGATGCCCTCTTTCTCCTCTTCTTTACATCATAATAGTTGAGTCCTTAAGCACAAATTTGCAGCAAGAAAGGTTAGTTGGTAATCTCCCAATAAACAAAATCAACCAAGGGGTCAAAAATCTAAATCATTCATAGGTTGCAGATGACCCTCTTTTGTTCGGAGGTGCTGCCTCGATCATAGTAACCCAAGTCAAGTCAGTGCTAGACTCTAATCAATGCCTCGAGGTAGAGAATAAATAGCCAAAAACAATCAGATTTTTGGCTTGCATGTTAGCCAACAAATTCTTCAACCACTTCCAAAATAAAATAGTGCCCATGTTAAGTAATATGGTCTTATTTTAGATAATTAGGCATGTCTCTATCTCTCAACAACCCATTAGTTCAATCATGACAAAGTGTAATAGATAAATCAAATCAAATTTCCAAAGTGGGGTTTGCAGTGGTTAAATCTAGTTGGTGTATAGTCTTTAATTAAATCAATTATCTCTACTCTTCATATATTCTAATGTTTTGCTATGTTAGCTCCTATAGCGGTCATGCAAAGGATATTGCAAGAAATCCAAAAATTCTTGTGGTAGGGAGGGAAATCCAACTAAAACAAAAATCCATCTCATCATTGTAAGGTGGTGAAAGCCCTAAAAGGTAGATGAGGATTGGGGAGGTAAAGATTCAGTTCATATGAATTTAGCTATCGCAGCTAAGTTTGCGTGGAGATCAATCATGGGTGTACCAAACCAGTGGAAGAATATATTGTGGAGGAAATATTTCAATGGGAATCAAAGATGTATTAAGAAGACAACAAAAAACTCAAAGTGGTTCTCCCATTTAGAGGCTTCTTAAATCTCCAATTATGATCATATAATCAAAGCTCACCTAGATCCTAGGTATGGGAAAGAAATCAAAAACTAAATGATAGCATGGGAAATCAATGAAAGTAATAGGCAGCTTCTCCCTTTGAAATCTTGGATAGAATGAAGAAAATTAATAACTCTCTTTCACATCCTGAAATGGATTCAACAATGTTGGCATCTTGAATAGCCTGTGAACCATCTCAAGCCTTTTGTCTCGACCTTGTTAGAGAAACTAAAGGATGTGCGCCATGTGAAATACAAATGAGGGAATTAACTCATCGGAAAAATATACAACACATTAACCATTTTGATAAACCGCAACACAATGAACAATAATATCATCTTCACCATGCATTGGAAGCATACAAAGTAACACACAATCAACTGCCCATAAAGGTACCCAACAAAGACACACATCCCACACAAGTTTAACAATTGTGTCCTTGAGGAGAGACTAACACAAAGAGGGTCCATGTACAAACCTGTATGGAGAATTTATAAAAGGATACCTAAACTTCCTAAACCATACAACGTCTTTTTACCCATGTACAACACCTCTATCAAATAGAATACAAAGTGGGTGGAGGCCATTACATCCTCGTGACTTGCAACAAACACCTGAAGTCTACCAAATCTATCAAGGGAAATGGACCTTCTCACCTAATCCAATAATACCAAGGTTGGTGGAAGAACAATAAAAGAAATCAATTGAAATAGGCCTTCACCACTCTTGGTGATTTCAACCCTACTTGGACTAGTCCCTACTTGTATTGGATCACCCTTTGAATCCCTCTAGCCACCCTCACCCCAAGTCCATGTATTCAACTGCATCAAAAATAGTGGTTTCTTGCGCAATTCCTTGTATCCTAAACAACATCATTAACCAAGCAGCCATCAAAGCATCACATCTCATATATTAAAAAAATAAAAAATGCAATAGTCTCCTTGTTATCAATATCGTCAATAACCCCAATATGTCATATGCCTTTTGTCTATTGATATTGCAATATGCACTAGTGCCCTTGCTATTAATATTGCCATTTAACCTTTGTGGGGTTAACAAATTGATTGTTGCCCCCACAATTTGATTGTTAGATAATACAAATATCTACAGAGGTATCATAATTAACTCCATTGGGATGCACTAGTGCCCTTTCTATTAATATTGCCATTTAACCTTTGTGGGGTTAACAAATTGATTGTTGCCCCCACAATTTGATTGTTAGATAATACAAATATCTACAGAGGTATCATAATTAACTCCATTGGGATGACCTACATTACGTTTACACAAATTAGGCCTATATAAAGTAGAGACCTCCCACCAAGGATTACTTACATTGAAATATATAAATGCACACAAGTACAAAAATGTAAAATCCCCTGTACAAAATTTAAAACAACATGATGTATAACATAATTCCACATTTCGTTTACCAACCAACCATAGTCAAAAGTAGTTAACTCAATTCAGTCAACCACAATAAGATCTAAGTCAAAGTCAACATCAACCAAGGGCTTAAAATATGGAGCACTACGCATTGTTACCTAGATATACAAAACCATCCACTATGCGGCAATGGCATTCCTATAGTTGATTTCGTAGACATGCACTGTGCAAAACAACCTTGACTATCTGTTTTACTACATTGTTTGCATTTCAGACGCAAATCGTAAACCTTCAACACTAATCTTCTTTGTTAGGATAGTGTGATGACTTGATAACTATATAAGTCAAAGTAGTAAATGAAGACCCTTGTGGCTACTCTGTGATTTGTCTTTACGAAAACGTAATTTCAGCTTTGTTTAGCAACGCTATGCATGTTATGATTATCAAATCAACATGCTTGTATATTGTTTGAAATAAATTACAGGTCAATATTGCAGCTTGATGTCATCCCAAATAATAATGTCATCCACCCACCCAAAAAAAATAAAAATAAAAGTAAACCAAAAATATATATATATTTAAAAAATATAAAAAATAATAATAAAAAACCCACATACATGCATTAAATCTTGTTAATTTTCAAGGAAACCAACACAAGAGAGCATCACAAAATTGATGCAACTTATTTGCCATTAGCCAAACATCACCATGTAGTGACATTATTCATTCAATATCAAGGGGAAAAATCTACTTCAAAAAATTTGGAATTAGTTGGCATAACTTACTTTTAGAGATCTTGAAAAATCTTAAGAATTCCTTAAGCAAGATCAAACCATTCCATCATATATTATCTATGCACCATTGAAACTATATTACAAGATTGTTCAGATCAACCACACCAAAATGGTCCTCTCAATGTATTTCCTTGAAAAATCTTTGCTAAAAGGACACCACCACTTGGTAACTACAAACTGGGCATCGCATGGGAGAGTCCACGCATTTGTGCTAACTTGAACCTGCACACATCACATGACCATCAAGATAGTAGGGAACATTAAAGTGTAGATCTGGATGAAACCTAAGTAGATGCTCCGTTATTCCATCTTCAACATTTACAAAAGATCAAGAGCCAATGCACCTTGTAACTATTCTCCATTTGGATACAATAAGGTGATTAGCAAATAGTAATTCCAAAAATCATACAATCATGTTTCTAACTGAAGCATATGACTAGAAACAAGAGAAATACCCTGCTCTCATTTACTTAAGCTTAGCGAATAGTGTTATAACCTTCAAAATTTAATCAAGCCGAGATGAACATACAAATTGAAGTTACGGGGTTGCAAAGAATTATCACTTTAATGCAATTATCCACTCTTCTGCGAATTAACCTCATGCAAATACAAAAGGTTCACTTATGTGCTCATATCTGCAAAACCTTGCCACCTAAAAAACATCGTTTTCCTTTGCCATGTGCCCATAGCAAAATTACATATGCCAGCACCAAAAGAAACAAGCAACAAATCAAAGAAGATACAATGGATCCAACATCTACCTGTCATCCATCGTCATTATTGCAAATTAGACTCAATTTATTCATAAAATGTTTACCACATCATACTCATAATGAAACAACCATAACATCCCCCCAACCATAGAGATAAATTTTCTCATCGTACGCAATGCATCATGCAATCATCATTTAGGAAACATACATTTTCCACAACGTTAGATTCAGAACATTCATAAAAACTTGGTTAGTAAAGGTGATGATCATTCCCCAAACTGAAAACATGTTGAGCATGCACATTGAACTCCATACATCATAAACAAAATAACATTACAGATAAAGTAATGAGGTGGATACTTTCCTATTTTCAACAAACTGACGTAGATAACAGAATCAACCCCAAACTCACAACCTGTCGGCAATCCAGATCTTGCAAAAAAATTGTTAGAATTGAAAATTGGCAATACCAATGCGTAATTCAGATTGCGGCACTTGAAATTGGCACTTTATATGACGTACTTCTGAGAATTAATACAAAGTTATGATCCCTCAAAATTACTACGTTTTAGGAAGTGTACGCATACCATTAAAGAAAGAAAACGGAATTTCAAGCCATGAAATGGAGTTGTATAGAAGTCCAAAACAGTGAACGTATACATGTTGAATTCATGAATATGTAGATTTGCTACCACTTTGTTCGTGTGCCTAAAATTTATTGACGCTACATAATCATTACTTGTGTCATGTTTCCTCCTACATGAAAACCACAAACTTAGCTTTGATACCACGGTTATACATCGACTCTTTTCACCAAAAACATGAACACGAAAGAAGAAAAAAATATCTATGGTGGTTAGCATGGATTGCATAACTCAGTCAACTATTGATTATATGATGCTGAAGTCATGCACTCTCTGCACATTAGACAACTCGGGATCTCTAGGAAAAGATATAAAGCTAACTTGCAAACCTCCCAACAGCCCTCCTCTAAAGTCAGCACATTATGGTCAACAATACACCGTCAAACAGTCAAGCAGCTGCACATGAATCCACCACAACCAACTAACAATAGCCACATGACCATTTTTAATGCCTTGGATACCCTTGCCACAAAAGGTCATAATGACTAGAACAGTTGTTGCCAAATGGAACACTCATATCTAGAGAGAATTGCATACCACTCCTCAAGTGGCAAGGTCAACTGATGAACAACATAATAATGAAATTGTAAACACAAGGTTGTAAGATCATATTGGGAAAAATATATTAAATAATAGGTGCGAAGTTGGGAACCAATTTCCACTTTCTACGTGTCCATATAACCAACATGGGTTCCATTATCATTAATAATGCATTTAAAATCAATACATTACGTTAAAGCAATATACAACTATGGCTCGTGATTAAAATACATTTGCAATAGTGTAGATACAACATGAATAACATATAGTAATGCCACATGAAATCTCATTGTGGCAATCAATAGTCATAAACAAAGACAGGGATAAAAGGACAAGGAATATTCCAAATCTATTGTGCAAAAGATCCTTACGGAGAGGAATTCATATCAGCCCCGTGATTAGGAGAGGGCAATCAGTAATGCAAGGTAAAAGCAGCCATAGTTCTAGTCCGGACTCCAAATCAGTGTTTTTCTTTACCAGCCTAAAATAAATGCATGGATTAAGGTCAACTCTACAATAAATGCAGGTTGAAAGTTTAGAAAATTCTATAAAAATTTAAATATATGGATCAACAATTTGAATCGATATAAGGCTAGAGCCATAGTTGCTAAACTCATGGATCCAACAGTATAAAATATGCAGGAATCAGGATATAATATATATTAAATCAAGCCCAGAACATGACTGTCTTGCTACAATCATAAAGAGAGGGATCAAGGTCAGTACTACAAATAAATAAGGTTGCATTCCATGTTAACACAATAAATGCAAGCCATATATTCCCATATTGCATAGGCCACAGATTCTGCACTATGTGGGCTGCACATTTTGTACCACATAGTCAACAGATTCCATATTACATGTGCTTCAAAATGCTATGGTCAACATGTTGCAGGATTTCACCAATGTGTATAATTAGGCAACAAGAAGAAATGTGGGAATAACTTGTCATTTAACACAAATCACTGTCATAGACTGGTCATAGTTTCATATTAATAACAAGCCATAAACAAATAGCCCTCCCTCCTAAATGCAAATCAAACCCCCGAAGTATCCCATGATAAATGCAAACATGGTAGACACTACCCTAATTAATAACCAAAGACTCCATAAATCCCCATGTTCTGAGTTTTGGGGATGAAGAAACAAGTTTTAGTGCCAGCTGGAACGTATCCCAAACTTCCAATGTATTAGGGGGAATGGAAAAAAGTAATTACAAGTTAAAACTAATTCAATATTTAAAAGTAAAGATTATAGAACACAGGACCATAATACAACTAAATAAAAATTGTATTTTTGCAATAACAGCTCTAATAGACCTCATCCACCAACCACCTTTAAAATAAAATAAAGATGAATAAAACAAAGAACATACAATGCAAAAACCTATCAAACATGAGTCAAAATCAATGTTATCAGAACATAACCATTGGCCAAACTGGTAGACCCCCCAAACCAGGAACTTGTCAGAACCGAAGTGGAACCGATAAAAAAATCGGACCAAAAAGCCAGTCAACGAAAAACACACAAAATATTCAAATTTTAAAGAAAACATTATATATATTCATGTGCATCCATATGAATCCAAACCATTTATACACAAATAAGCAAAAGTTCTCAGTTATATAGCATGTCAGGGTCCACAACCAAAATAGCACCGAGTGAAATCCATCTCTGAACCGAAAATACATCAACAAACAGGCCCTAGACGGCCGCTGGCATCCAAAAAAAAATATGCTCCAACAAATACCTACATATCATCAAAATCATTGCCTATAATGGGATCTTCATCATCAATATCACCCTCTAGGCATTAAAATAAGATAGAAAAATCTTAGCATGTCAACTCAAAATTTTGTTTGAGTGATGGGTACATTTTTAGTAGGATCATGGCTCATGATAGAGGAGTTTAACAATCAACGCCACTAACATCAAGGTACATAGAGGGCTTCGTGCTCTTGATTAAATGCTAGTTCCATACCCTGATACATGACAAAATCCAATGGAAACATTGCAATCAGCCCAATCTTGAAATTCCAACCAAAAACACATAAAATATTCAAATTTTAAAGAAAAACATTATATATATTCATGTGCATCCATATGAATCCAAACCATTTATACACAAATAAGCAAAAGTTCTCAGTTATATAGCATGTCAGGGTGCACAAAACCAAAATATCACCGAGTGAAATCCATCTCTGAACCGAAAATACATCAACAAACAGGCCCTAGATGGTAGTTGGCATCCAAAAAAAATTATGCTCCGAAATACCTACATATCATCAAAATCTACTAAACAAGAAGAAGATTTGAAAGGGTTTCCCCCTTGTGGGGTTTTTCCCTGGTCTTGGACCTCTGCCTCTTGTGGTTGTGTGCTATTCTATCACTGTTCCTATTGTTGATTCTTCAGTTATGTTTATGATTGATTATACTGGTAATAATTGGATGCATTGTTAATAAAAAGGATAAATTGGGCTATAGTAACTGATACAGCATCGAACAATCTGAAAATTTAACATGGTATCAGAGCGACGGTGAAAGTGAAGCCCAAGAGAAAACAAGTCTTGAAGCCCTCTTCTTCAAAAAGCAGATCGCCTGACTCAAAGTCAAGATGACGTCCTCCACCTTCAAGGAGCATGAAAATATCGGTGATGCATCAAACTTTGTTGCATGGAAGGTCAGATTGGAGATCATAGCCGACAAGCATGATGTGCTGGCATATATTCAAGGAAGTATACCCGAGCCTTCAGAAGATGCTTCCGCTACACTCAAGAACAAGTACAAGAAAGGTGAGTCTAAAGCAAAGCAAATTATAACTGATGGTTTACAGGATCATTTACTTGCTTATGTTGGGAATTTAAGAAAGTCCAAAGATATGTATGACAAGATAACTGGCATGTATGAAGTCAATAACCTAAATGAGATCATTACCTTGAAAGATCAACTCAAGGAAGTCAAGATGAACAAAGGAGAAACTGTTCAATCTTACATTATGAGGATCTCTCGTCTTAGAGATCAATTGCAGAGAGTTGGAGAAAATATACCTGACAGGGAACTGGTAATAGTGACTCTTAGAGGTCTCCCCTCTATTTGGGAAACCTTCATTACTACCATCAACAACAACAATGTTCTTTCGACATATGATGATATCGTGGGAAAACTTACTCAAGAAGAATCCAAATTGATAGCAAGAGGAAGAATTCAAAAGCATGAAGAAGGAGAACCCACAGCATACATCACTCATGGCAAAAGGAAGAAGAAAAGTGGAAGTTCTTCAAGGAAGCCCTTCTTTCAAAACTCAAAACAAAAGAATGACAGATCGACATCTCATATTGAATGCTTCAATTGTCACAAGAAAGGTCATTATGCATGAGACTATCCTAAGAAAGGAAAGAGATCACGCTACAACTACAATAACAAAGGAAGAAAAGACTATCAAAGAAAGAACCATGAAAGAAGAGACGATAGAAGAAGAAGAGACTCCTCAAGCGACCATGAAGAACATTATCCTCCGCAAAAGAAGCAAAGGACACCCAGATATGAAAGTAATACTGCAAATAAATCTGAATAGATTCTCATTTCTACTCTCACTAGTTCTTCTCCACCGAACTCGTGGGATAGCTGACTGGTTGATAGTAGGGCCACTCATCATTTCTCTGGTTATAAAGAAGTCCTCTCTGATTTGGTAGAGAGGGAGACTAAGCTAAGGATAATCCTTGGAGACAATTCTACTCATCCCGTAAAAGGTTTTGGGTCTGTCAAGTTTCAGTTAAATTCTGGGGAATCTGTTCTACTGCATGATGTCATGTATGTACCAAGATTAATGAAGAATCTGGTATCTGTATCTGCATTGGAAGACAAAGGGATGAGGGTTGCCTTCATCAAAGGTAAAGTTCTATCTTGGCCTGTTGATTCATCTATGCAAGATGCCTTTACACTAGGATCAAGATTTGAAGGACTCTACAAGGTCACAGGAAGACCTCTCCTTGCATTGGCTCATAATACAAATTACTTGAGCGAATTATGGCACCACAGACTGGCTCATCTTCACTATGATGCACTTCTGAAATTGAAGAAATTGGTCTCTGGTATTCCCGATGTTCAGGCTCAACATGATGGAGTCTGCCCAGGTTGTGCAAGTGGAAAGAAAACAAGGGGACCATTTCCCTCCAGTAAGAACAAAACTTATGACATTCTTCATCTCATTCATTCTAATATATGCGGTCCAATGCCTGTGCATTCTGTTGGTGGTCATCTCTACTACATTACCTTCATTGACGACTTCTCAAGAAAGACATGGATATATTATCTTAAGCACAAAAATGAAGCCTTCAAAACTTTCAAGGAATTCAAAGCATTCGAAAATCAATCAGGTAAGAGAATCAAAGTCTTCAGGTCCAACAATGGATGAGAATACATGTCAAAAGAATTCATAGAATTCTGCAAGAAAGACGGAATCAAAAAAGAAACAATTGCGCCATTTACTCTTGAACAGAACGGTCTCACCGAAAGAAAGAACAGATCTATATTAGAAGTTGCCCGTGCTATGCTCCATGATCAAAAGATGCCAAAATTCCTTTGGGCTGAAGCTACATCTACTGCGGTATATGTTCAGAACAGGGTGCCTCATCAAGCATTGGAAAACAAGACTCTTGAAGAAATATTCACAGGGATCAAACCTAATATCAGCCATTTTCGTGTATTTGGATGCCCAGTATATTTTCACGTGCCGAAAGACAAAAGAAACAAACTGGAGGCTACTGGCAGAAAAGGTACGTTGTGGGTTATTGTGATAATTCTAAAGCTTATAGAATTTATATTCCTAGTCAGAGAAAGGTCGAAATTAGCAGGGATGTAACATTTGATGAAGATGCAGCTCTTGGAAAAGCAAGAGATCTTCCTCCACTTCCTCCTCCCAAGGAAGAGAATGATGACTGGGATATTCTGGATGGTCCAGCTACACCTGAACCTGATATGGTTGACGATCCCATAGAGCCTATGGATCCGTTAGATCCTCCTTCAAGTGATCCTCCCTCTAAGAAGAGATCACCATGGCTCTACGACACTTTACAGGATACTGAAAGGAATGTCCCCATCCGCAGATCATTCAAAGAAAGGAAACAACCTTGCAGGTATCAGGGATATGTTGCTGCAATGAGTACTATGATTCATGTCGAACCATCCTCATTCAAAGAAGCAACAAAAGAACAAGTTTGGAAGGATGCTATGGCTGAAGAATATGAATCAATTATGAAAAATGATGTTTGGGATATTGTACCTAGACCAAAAGGGAAGTCTATTGTGACTTCAAAATGGTTGTTTAAAATCAAGCATGGAAGTGATGGCAGCATCAAGAAATATAAAGCAAGGTTCGTGGCTCGTGGCTTCTCTTAGAAAGAGGGAGAAGATTATGATGACATATTTGCTCCTGTAGCTCGATATACAACCATCCGCTCTATAGTTGCCCTTGCTACAAGTCAGGGATGGACTCTTCATCAGATGGATGTAAAGACCACCTTCCTCCATGGCATGTTACAGGAAGAGGTATATGTTGAACAACCACAAGGATTTGAAGTGGAAGACCAGAAAACACGTGTGCAGGTTGAAGAAGGCATTGTATGGTTTGAAGCAAGCTCCCTGAGCTTGGTATGCACGTATTGACAGCTACTTAGTAAAGTTGGGATTCACAAGAAGCAATGTTGATCCCAACCTCTACTTCAAGGTAATCCAAGGTATGCCATTGATTTTGGTTTTGTATGTTGACGATCTATTTTTGACAGGTAGTGAGCCTATGATGATCGAATGTAAGAGGAAGCTAGCCTCTGAGTTTGAAATGAAAGACCTTGGTCTTATGCACTATTTTTTGGGCCTTGAAGTGTGGCAAAAGTCTAGTGAAATTTTCCTCTCGCAAGGAAAATACATTGTAAAGTTACTAGAAAGATTTGGAATGACTAAATGTAAATCCATGGTCACTCCTATGGAAATAAATTTCAAGAAATTATGTGGAGATGTTGTAGGACCAGACTTAGAAAATCCATCTCAGTATAGACAACTGATTGGGGCTCTGATGTTCCTTGTGAACACCCGTCCAGATATATGCTATGCAGTAAACACTCTGAGTCAATTTATGACTGAGCCCCACCACTCACATTGGATAGCTGCCAGACACATATTGAGATACTTGCATGGGTCAATTACACTTGGCCTAAGATATTCTGCAGGAAATGTTCAGCTTCATGGATACACTGATGTTGATTGGGCCAGAAATACTTTCGACAGGAAAAGTACATCTGAATGTTGTTTTAGCCTTGGATCTGCCATGATATCCTGGATGAGCAGGAAACAAAAGTATGTAGCATTGAGCATAGCCGAAGCAGAATATATTGCCACTAGCATGGCTAGTTGCGAGGCAGTATGGTTAAGAAAGCTCTTTGGAGAGTTGTTTGAGCAGGTCCTAGACACCACAGTGATACTCTGTGACAACAAGAGTGGGATTAGTTTGGCAGAAAATCCTGCGTTCCACGACAAGTCCAAGCATATTGAAATTTGATATCAATTCATTCGAGATATGGTGCAGAGAGGAGTCGTCAAGCTCCAACACATATCAACAGATGATCAGATTGCAGATATTCTCACCAAGGCATTACCAAAGAGAAAGTTCTCATCTTTAGAGAACAGCTTGGACTGATGGATGTAGCCCCTCCAGATAAGGGGCAACGCTGATCGAGGACACTGAGCATGCTCTTCCCACCCTGCTTGAGCTCCCAGGGTGAGGAATTGAGATACAAGGCTCCTAGGGTTGAGGGATCTCTGGACAATAGGGCGGTACCCTATCTATTACCCAGGGTTGAAGAATGTTGCTCCCCTATCTTTATAGGGTCAGAGAATGTTGCTCCCCTCTTGGTCTTTGCAGAGTATACCCCAGTTGGCATCATACCCTCAAGCAGGCCAGCTTGATGGGAATATTGCTCCTCGTTTTGGCCAACGAGTTGAGAGTGTACTTGGGGTGTACAACCCAAGTTGATTATGATGCAAGTGTTCTACCATTGATGGGAAGATCAGTAGGAAATAGGATGGGTTGAGATAACCCAATATGATTTTGGGTTGAGAGTAAGCTCCCCAATGAGATTTCAAGGTTGAGGGTGTACTCCCCTGTGAGGAGAGTTATCCTATTGCTCGGTATGGGTGGAAGCTATTGCTCCCCAACATGGTTCCAGGTTGAGATGTGCTCCTTGATGATGTACTCTCCGATGACGATTGATGATGATACTCCAGGTGGCAGCCCGATAGCAGAGATTCCAGACAGCAGCCTGATGGATAGAGGGTGGTAGATTAAGCTCCCCTCCAGTAACAAATTCTTCTTCTTGTAGATCAGAGAAAGTTTCAGCAGTTAGAGTTGAGCAGAGATAGTCAAGCATGACGACAACTTGACAAGATGATATAAAGATAAGGGCAAGTGGAATTCTCCCTAGTTGAGAGGGAGTGTTAATTTTTGCAACTGCAGTAAAATTCCACATTGGATAGCTCAAATGACCAAGATGATGCTTGCATTAAATTCCTCTTTTCGAGAGGATCAAAATGGACCTAAAGATCACTTGATTCGGTCAAGCGGAAGTTAAGTTTTAAATTATTTTATTAATTCATTCATTATGGAATGGGTCGGCCCTAACCACTTGGGTAACTACTTGGGTCATTCTTAACCCCAAGTAAACCCTCAAGACAGCCTATAAAAGGAAGCGATCTCAAGCTCATTTGGATATACACTCAAGTTATGTTTTTATTCTTCTACTTTATCTTGGCTCACACAAGTTCATCGACGGAAGTCTTCATTAGGTCTGAGATCACACGCGAAAGGTTCGCTCTGACTTAGGGTATTCTGGATCTCGGTCACTGGCACAGATCTGAAGTTTTTCGTCCATACTCGTTGGCACACAGTGGGTAAGAGAGCGACTTTGGTTCTCTGGTCGCTGGGAGGCAATTTAGAGGAAGCAAGTTTGCCTTTAGAAGGTTCTGGTCTCTGGTTGCTGGCTTCAAGTAGCCCAGGCTACGACTTTACTTGTCGGTCGCTCGGATAGCACTACATGAGTGCGACTTTGCCTTGATCGGTCGCTCAAACAGCTCGGCAAGGGAGCGACTTTGGATATTTGTTGTTCAGATCCATAGTCGCAGGCACAGAGACCTCTTGGGAGCGACATTGTTGTTACAGTCGCCAGTGTATTGTCTTCGTGATTGCAGCCCTGAAGTTTTCCATCGCACACAGACAGTGTTGATGATAGCGACCCAATTCAAATCTGGGGTTTTGACATCGGCATCAGTGTTCTGTGGATCCGGGTTTCTATGTTGTAGATCGATAGATCTGAGTATCTCTATTGTTATAATAGATCTGCAGATCTGTAGATTTGGTTTATTGTTACCTACTGTTGATTATATGTATTGGGCTCATTGTACTCACTGTTGTAACTTTTTATGACAATCTACTAAAGAAGAAGAAGATTTGAAAGGGTTTCCCCCTTGTGGGGTTTTTCCCTAGTCTTGGACCAATTTGTTGTCTCTTATGGTTGTGTGCTATTGTCTTCTCTATCACTGTTCCTATTGTTCATTCTTCAGTTACGTTTATGATTGATTATACTGCTAATAATTGGATGCATTGTTAATAAAAAGGATAAATTGGGCTATAGTAATTGATACAACATTGAACAATCTCAAAATTTAACAAGCTATACACTTCTACTTGCAATTATGAGGTAAATTACTAGGTTCTTGTTACCACTAAATCTAGCATGCTAGTGCTAGTCCGAACTAGATCCATGGCCACAATGGGATCCACCACCACTATCACACCTCAATAGTAAATTCCTCCACTATTTTGTGGGCAGATCTTATCCGCACAAGGGAGGCTTCCCCAACAAGTTTTGGGGATTAAGTAACCCAAATATTTCCAAGATAAATACCCTCCAAGGATCCTCCTATACAAACACCCTAGAATATTCTTGAATAATGTGTGGCTCTAGGTGAAATGAAGTAGTGAGGTCAATGAATCGATGGCTCAAGAAAGGCCTTGGCAAACAAATTTCCAACACTGCTACTTTCAGTTTAATGATTTACAAAAAAAGTTTTAAGTGGTGGAGAATGGAGGTGTTAAATTTTCTTAGGGCGACATTGTTCTTTGCTATGATAGTTGCATTTCATCATAAATACATTAAGTTCACCCCATATCATCATTACATTATTTAGATCTACACCATTATATATCAGCATATGCAATTACATAGAAAGAAACAACATCACCATCATCATCAATGCAGCGGAATATAAAAGGAACAATAGAAGAAAGCATGCACACACATAGAGACACCAGGATTGGTCCGAGACCAGGGCAAAACCCACTATGGGGAAAACCCTTGCAAATCTTCTTCTTCTTAGATCGTCATCAAATGATGCAACAAAAGAGAGTACAATGATCCATAACTTTATCTATGCAGCAAAACAATAATGATATCTATGAAACAAATCTAATCATGCTAGGAATCAAAACCCTCATATTGATGGTTGTAATGTGTTGTCACAAACTGATGTCAACTGTTGTATATTGTTGTCACTGTGTTGAACACTGCTGAGTATTGTTGTCACTATGCCGATCACTACTGAGTATTCTTGTCACTGTGTTGATCACTACTAGCTACTGTTGTCACTGTGTCGATCACTGTTGAGTATTGATGTCACTGTCAATGAGCCCAATACATATGTTTGCAACGGAAACTAACAAATCAGATCTACAGATCTGTATACCATAAGGGAGAAACCCAGATCTACCTAATCACTGAAGACAACTGAAGCCAAGATGTCAAACCCTAGATCTGAACTCGGGTCGCTCTCATCCAAATTGTCTGTGTGTGACCGAAACTCCCGGGTCGCTCTCTTGAATATTGTATGCAAGCGACTGTGACTACAAAGTCGCTCTCAAGAAGCCTTCATAAAACCAGAGTCCCTCCCTTACTGCTGTTGTGCAAGTGACCCTGATGTCCTAGTCACTCCCAAGACTACTCTGTGCAAGCAACCGGGGACCAGAACCTTCCGATTTTCCTTTGAACGCAGACTCGCTCCCATAAGCCTTTGTGCCAGTGTCCAAGGGGCTATAGTCGCTCTCATAGGCTTATGTGCCAGCGACCAGGGACCATAATGCCCTTTATTGTGCCAACAACCGAGATCCAGAAGACCCTAACCCAGAGCGAACCTTTTGCCTATGATTTCGGACCCTTGAGTGAACTCCTTCCGTCGAACCTATGCGAACCAAGACAAAAGAGAAAAGAAGACGTGTCCAAATGATCTTGAGGTCTCTTCTATTTATAGGATTTCCTGAGGAGTCACTTGGGGTTAAGACTGACCCAAGCAGTTACTCATGTTGTTAGGGCTGACCCATTCCATAATACATGTGTGAATAAAATAATTCATAACTCAACTTCCACTTAACCAAATTAGGTAATATTTAGGTCGATTTTGGTCCTCTCGAATAGAGGAATCTAATGCAATCATTATCTCGGTCATTTGAGTTGTCCAAGGTGGAATTTTACCGCAGTTGCAAAAATTAACAGGAGGATCGATGTCGTAGCTCATTAATGAATTTCTGGACATATTGAGTCAAACAAGGAGTGAGACAATTGTTGAAGACCTTGGATGGAGTGAGAAAGAAACAAAGATAAGTTCTCATTCTAACCCTATCAACCTTCCAAAGTAGGAGACTTAAGGTCAAGGAATGTTAAAGATAGTTTCCTTGATGGATACTTGAAGACAAGTTCTACATATGAAGGAATCATAATTCAAACAAATATATAGCATTTATAAAGAAGGATTAATTAAACCCCAATCCAACAATTGTTGCAAAATGGAAGATAATACTCACAATAAAATCCAATCATCATTTTGTCAATCCAAAGAAAGTTCATCCATCCAAAACATATCTTCCCCAAGATAATTCACTTCACCTGAAATATCTAAAGCTAAAATTTACAAAGAAAAAAAATAGGAGAAATGTTAGATTTCTATGTGATTTCAACCTCAAAACCCCATGAGAAAATGAGAGGGAGTGCACCTCTATTTAGAGAGGAGGTGCTCAACTTCCCTCATACTAAAATAACGATTTGCTAAGCTAGAATCCCCTAGATTATCTTAAGGAGAGGAAGAAGGCCCTCTCTACAAATTAATTAGACAAAATAAATGCAAAAAGGGGCTTCTAATGCCACATGCAAAAAAAATTGGGTCCAAAGACCCTCACAAATGACCCTTTCCTCAAATGAAGGGTTATTGGTGAAGCATCCAACATTTAAAGGCCTTTCAATATACATCGATTCCTCTGCAAGTCTCCAAAACAGCGACCAAACTCATCCAAATTGCCACCCACATGTGGGTGCACAAGTGCAACAAGGCAATACTTCATTTATAGGGTGACTTCAAAACTGCCCAAGCGAACTGCCAAAAAGCCTTTTCAAAGTCACCACCATCCTCCAATGTAGGCACATCTGCCCTAAAATCACTGTTAAATTTCGAATACCAACCAAAATTATTTTCTCACGGCAATTTATTTTATCCCCAACATTTAATTATTTCCTCAAATAAACATCGAATTACTGAAAAATAAAATCATTGGTATTTTAACTTCTAGAAATAAATATATGCAATGGAACTTAAATCAAAGACATCAATCACATTGCAAAAATAATTCACCCACAACAATTCTCCATCATCTTTTAATCTGGAAAATTTTGGTTTTTTCAACCCACAGAGATACAAGGAAAAATACAATATCTGGAACCTATAACTCAGTTCCCACAGAATGAATTTGCCCCAAGAAATTTAGCCTCTAGGAAAACAACCGTTGAAAGAAATCGGCCTAGAGAAATCGTCTTAAATAATCAGTCAGCAAAATTGACCTACGCCTCCTTATGTGCCACTATTTTGCACTATGGAAAACTCGACCCTCAAGCAATTCAACTTCCTCTAGATCAAATCGATCTCCATCCAACAACTCGGCCATGCAATCTCCTCCACTCGATCTCCTGGATTCGCCCTCAATCCACTTGCACTTCTCCTTCCGTGTGCTCTCGGTCCACTGAGCCACTAGCATTTAGAGAAAATCACTCTCTCTTCGTGATGACTCGCTCACTTGGCCATGCAATCTCCTCCACTCAATCTCCTGGATTCACCCTCAAGCCACTCACACTTCTCCTTCCGTATGATCCCGGTCCACTGAGCCACTAGCATTTAGAGAAAATCACTCTCTCCGTGATGACTCGCTCACTTGAGTTTTATGTTTTGTATTCACCTCTTCGCTAGGCTTCCTTTATAATCTTCATTAAAGCCCAAATCCCTAACCCTAATCTCCCTTCTAGAACATCATGGAGACAATACTTGAGATTATTGATGAAATTTCTAAGTCTAACACGTTAGAAATCTATCTAGTTTAATTTCTCCTACTTGTTCATTCCATTAACAAGTTATTTATAAATATAAATACTCAAATAAACACAAATGCAGCCTTAACTCATATACAGATCAACAACTGAAATACAGAGACAAACACACAAGGGGCACTGTTATTTTTGGACAATCGTCCCCAGAAAAACCCAATGCGGGAAAATCGATGCAGCAGTTCTGAGGGTTTTATTATCATGCAGATTCTTGAGTACAACTAGGGTGCCAGAAATGGCTCACCCAACAGAGATTGTTACACAACAATAATACCTCTTCTCGGAGACAGATATTCAACCTCTCAACTCTAGTCTGCCCCACGAAAATCCTTTCGGCGCTTCCTCTTGGCTCTGCATCAGCCTTGCTAGCCTCAGCATAGCTCTTGAAGCCTCTCTGTCAGCCTCCTGGCTCTCTGCGTCAGCTCTCTGGCCCTTTGCATAACCCACACAGGCCCCTCAGCCTCTGCGCAGTCCCAGCTGCCTCGATGTAGCTCCTGCTGCCTCTGCGTCAGCCTCTTCGGTTGCTGCGCTGAGCCTCTAGCACTATCCCTGCCTCTCTGCTATGTACTCACTGCCCCTCGCTGTAACAGATCACTAGTTCAAATTTTCTCAACAATCCCCACTCCAGAAAATTGAACCAACTAATCAACTTGGTGTATCTCCAACTGACCCTCAAGCCTCCTCTTATACTTTTCCTGTTGAGTCTTCAACGGCCGAGATTAAGTCTCTAATCAATGGCTAAGATTAGATTTGGCTTGATCCATGTCATTTAGAACATTCTCACCCAGTTTTATATTAATACCCATTAATATTTTAATTTTCCTAAGTTTAGACTTAGGAACCCCATTAAAAATATTAATTATTTTAGTATCTCTCCAACCGGGTGTAATTTCCCCAAACCATTTTTGGGTCTTGGAGATCTTATGTGTTTTAGCCTCTCCACCAATTTTCATGGCTAGAGCACATCCGATGCTACCAAAAATCAACACTCCCTCTTAACAAGGAATGTGCTCTAGTAATGCTCCACCACTTAACATCACACTGATCCTTCCGCACCGGTACCTGTGTTGATGCTTGGCCTGCTGCCTCACATCCTCTGCACCACTGCCATTGCCACTGCTACCTCTATACTGTAGCTCCCTCTCAATATGCTGCCCATGCTGCCCCTAGCACTGCCACTGCTAACTGTTGCACTACAACTCAATTACCAAGAAGTAAGTAATTGATCTACCCAAATACTAACAACCGGTCAGTCTGGAAGCCTCATGGAACTGAAGTTACCTCTGCTGCTATCCTGTTCTCCCTCTGCTGCCACTGCGTTGTTGCATACACCTCTATGTCTCTCGCACTGCTGCAACCTCCACTATGCTGCCTCAAATTCCTGCACCCAAGCACTGCCTTGTTGCTTCACTACACTTTGCTCCACCCGACCTTTGTCATCCTTCTACTGTCGTTAAGGGCTCCCATAGCCGGATATGATCCAAGAGTTTGCGCACCTCAAGGATCCTGCCCCTAGCATGTAGTCCTCCTGAATACAACTCAATATCTCCCCACCTCTTCTCTAGAGGTGCATGAGCACTCATGGCACAGTTGTCATCAGTCTCAACTTCTTTCTCCGCCTTAGCCGGAGCTGCCTTGGAGTTGAAAGCCTCTCCCTTGTTCTTCTTCCTACGACACTGGGATGCATAATGTCCCAGCTCCCCACAATGGAAGCACTTCACCTTGGAGAGATCCGTATTCTTCCACTTCTCTTGTTGTCCCCCAGATGCTAGAGACGCATCCTGGACCTCTTTCTTGATTCGACCTCCTTTGCCACTACTCCCCGACTTGGTCAACCGTCTGATCTCTTCTTGGCGAAGAGCTGCCCACATCTCTTCCCATCCTGGAAGAATAGCTCTGCCCAAAATGCCTTGGACAAATGTCTCCCACTCCTCAGAGATTGCAATCGAGGCGGTCCTCACCATGACTCTGGATCTGGTGTACACCCTATGGAAGTAAGTTGGTCACAAATCTCCTGCAATCTGTTATGTAAAAAACTAGTTAGATTAGGTTATTATTTAATTTTCAGTTAAATTAGATGAAAGGGCACGATCATAAGATCATGCCCTTTCCCCAAAGGGTGTCCATGGCAGTATATAAGCCAGGCATCCGCAATTGTAAGAATCATCATCTGTAATTTCATCTCTTTAATTAAATATTTACATATAATTTCTGCGTATCTTAAAGTTCTCTGCTTCATCTGGTATCGGAGCCAGTAGATCACTGCCTTCGCTTCCGTTTGGTGCTACGCTGCCTCAGTCATTGTTTACAGCGTCCAGCATCCACGTACCAGCGGCTGTCACAAGTTCCTGCTGTCTCACTGCCGCCATTTGCTATCCCCGAGTCCGCAAATCCGCATTCCGCCTACAACAAAACCACACTCGCACTTACGCTAGCTACCACATCCGCAATCCTCTATCGCTGCCGCCAATTCCGTCAGACATAACCCTCGCAAATTAAAAATTTAAGCATACTTGGTGGTGCAGTGTCTATAGCCATTGTCGCCTGACAGTATAGCAGTGGCCTCTGTCTTCTTGTCTCGGTACTCAAATTGTGTTCTAATTCTTGTGGTTGCAAATCAGAAGTAGACACTGCTACATTCAACAACCATTCACTGTACCGCAGTGATAGCTGTCATTTAATTGCAACAGTCGTTCCCAAATATATATAAAACCCTCTACTGCTGCCATTTATCTCTGTCCTTCCTGCATTCACTGCTCGATTTTGCAGTTGTCACCATCAATTCCATTTCCTCCTTGCTTGTTCGCTGCCACACTCTGTTGATTCAACCACCAACACAGTTCATTGCAAATTCTGTGTTATCCATTGATTCTACAACCACATAGTTCACTGCAAAATCTATGTCACTCATTTAATTTGCAACTTCATTCGAGCCCAATCGGATCTATAGACCATACGAATAGTTGTGCTGTTCCATTTCAATATATATATATATATATTTATAACATATATAGTTATAACATATATATATATTTATAACATATATTTATATTAAATATTTATATATTATATAACATATATTATATATAATTTATTTATATATACGTATATTATATAGTTATATTATTAATTCATATATATGTTATATATATATATATATATATATATATATATATATATATTTCATAACTTTATTTAATTATATTATATATTATATATAATATATATAATTTAATTAATTAAATTTATTTTAATTAATTAAAAAGTTATATATATACATATATTAGTTTAATTAATTAAATTTATTTTAATTAATTAAAATTTATATGTATAAAAATTATTTTAGCTAATAAAAAAAATAGGGGGAGGAAAAATATTTTAGCTGGCAAATAAATACATGCCTCCGCAAACCCGCTCAATGTCGACAATGACAATGGCAGATTTCCAAAAAAGGTTGTTGGATGCAGAGCATAAGATAAATAACAACCATGACGAGGTTAGTAAAAGATTAAATGACGTCGAGAGCAAGCTTGGGGAGCAAGCAGACAAAATCAAAAATCTTCAAGATACGACGAATCGAATAGAAATAAAGATGGAAAATTACCATGTCCAGACAGAAGCAGGGATCAAAGAGGTCTTAACAATGCTGAAAAGTCTGTGTAAAAGATCGAATTGTACACCCGAACAACTACTAAAAGAAGGTGAAGAGAATCAAGAACACATCTCGTCAGATTCAATTAAGTCCACAGACTCTCATGACAAAGTTGAATCCCCAAAAAGATCAGCGACACCCCACCAAGAAGCGAGTAACACAGCCTTTACAAACAAGCAACTCTGGGATAACTTTACCAATCAACACCCTTTTTTCGCTCAACCAGTAGCAACATACCAGCGACGGGCAAAAGTTGAGATGCCTAAATTCGATGGAAACGAAAAAAACAATGTTGCATGGATAAATAAAGCAGAAAAATACTTTGAGATATATGACATCACTGACGATGACGAAAAGCTCAGACATGCATCCATGAAAATGGGGGGAGAAGCATATAACTGGTATATGTGGTGGAAAAAGACAACACATGTCATTAGCTGGAGGAAATTTAAAGATGCATTCTTCAAAAGATTCCAAGGTGTAAAGGAAGAAGAGTTCTTTTCAAAACTCATCAAACTACGACAAAAAGGAAGTGTTGATGAATACACTCAAGAATGGGAGACCTTAGTAACACGAGTACCTGGGTTATCAGAATCTCGTCTAATTCAGTCATACATCTCGGGACTCAAAACCCATTTACAAGCAGAACTTGAGATGCATGACATTACATCTATAGAAGTAGCAAGACGAAAAGCAAAAACAGCCGAAAAGAAATCCGAACCAATATTTTGGTCAACAGCGGAAAAAGCTTATGCAAGACGAAGGATACCTCAGTATGTGGACTCAAATAATACAAGATATGTTCCACCACATCGTCGTGAAGATGAAAAATCTAATGTGGAAATGCAAAGGATAAAAGAGGGTAAATGTAAACGCTGTGGTGAGAAGTGGGACCCCAAACATAGATGTGCTAAAGGAAAAGAACCAAAGAACCTATATAATTGTGAAGCAACCAATGATTCAAATAGTGAATATTATGACGTAGAAGACACAGAAGACGCCCCAGAATTCTCACCAGAACTAGATGATGGAAGTATTCCACAAGTATCATTATCAGCTATGACAGGTATATCACAACCTCAGACCTTAAAGTTAAAAGGACACATAAAGAAGAACAACGTAGTGGTTCTCATCGACTCTGGAAGCACACAATTTTTTAGATACAACTGTGGCAAAGAGACTCAATATATTTTCATTTCCCTTACCAAACATGAAAGTGATGATAGCTAACGGTAAAAAGATTGAAAAGGTGGGAAAATGCCATAAGGTTAAATTGCAGATTCAAGACTTCAGTTTAGAGTCTCCGTTTTTCACAGTACCGTTAGGAGGAGTAGATGTAGTCTTAGGTATCCAATGGTTACGAACTTTAGGTACTTATGCCGCCAACCATCAAGTACAATTTATAAAATTTAAATGGGGAGGTCAGAAGTACAAGCTACACGGATTCCAAGCACCAGAAAATCAAGTTGTATCATCATCTCAGATGATGAAACTAAGTCGAAAAGGAGCACCCGCTTATGTAGTACAATGTCACCAGTTAGAGATGTTATCTGCAAATATGACCAGAGAAGAGTCACCAGAGATACAAGATTTGATTCGGAAGCATGAAAAAGTATTTCAAGACCTACCTATGAAGATGCCGCCTAAAAGGGAAATTGAGCATACAATAGAAGTCAAGGCAGGGTCAAACCCTGTCAACATCAAGCCATACCAATATCCACATCACCAAAAAACGGAACTTGAGAGATTAATCCAAGACCTTTTAAAATGTGCGGCCTTGATCATCTTGGAATATCTGATCAAGTGGAAGGACTTACCCGAAGAAGACGCCTTCTGGGAGAATGAATCATTCTTCAACAACATCCGTCGTTACTTATGCTTTGAGGACAAAGCATTCTTTCGAGAGGAAGGCAATGTTATGTAAAAAATTAGTTAGATTAGGTTATTATTTAATTTTCAGTTAAATTAGATGAAAGGGCACGATCATAAGATCATGCCCTTTCCCCAAAGGGTGTCCATGGCAGTATATAAGCCAGGCATCCGCAATTGTAAGAATCATCATCTGTAATTTCATCTCTTTAATAAAATATTTACATATAATTTCTGCGTATCTTAAAGTTCTCTGCTTCACAATCTGAGGAGGAATAGATCTATCTACTCCCCCTTCTGCATCTGATACGACCACAGCTGATTCTCCAATAGCATCTTCCGCTGCACGGAAGTGCCTTGATACAAGGTCGTCAAAGTATCCCACATCTCCTTTGTTGTGTTCCTTTCAGCAATATGTGGTACGACATGATCCTTGACCCCGTCAAGCATTATGCACTTTTCCCTGCCATTGTATCCTCATACTTCTCATTATCAGCTGGGTCAACTAGGATAGCCACGGTTCTCAAGGCAAAACCCTTTGATGCGATGTCGATCCAAAACAGCCAGGATCCTGGCCTTCCAGATGACAAAGTCGGAAGCCTTGTCCAACCTGTCTTGATCCCTCAGTCCGTTCACTGCCATTTCCGCTCATTTTCTCGACTCCCTCTAAGTTTCGACTTCCCTCTTGGAAATCTCCCTCTAAGTCCTAATTTCCCTGCTGGAAATCTTCCCGCCAAATGTCGAACCGCTCCTCTCCAATCCTCCTTGCAACTGCAACTCGGATCTGGATTTCTTGGCTAGAAATCCGTCAAGGTAGCGACTCCCTTTACCTTGGTTATGTCCCGTTAGGTATTGTTCTGCTTTGACAGAAACAGCACCCCACCAGCTTCCTAACCACAATCTACCCACAGCTCCCTAGGCCCCGGTAACTGAAGAAACTGAGCCTTCCAGCGCTGCGCAATCCCGGAAAGGCTAAATCGCTCCTCTGGCCAACTACGTCAATCCTACCTGGTTGAGTAGGATGACATGGCTCTTCATGAGCCTCTTCTGCCTCTCTCTGCCTCTGCGCGAACCCTCTCTTCGGCTTGAAATGATGACATAGACGCTCTGCATCACTTCTTCTTTGTTGCCTTCTGCTTAGGAGCAGCTCTGTCTCTCGGGACAACTGCTACTGCTGCAAATTTCCGATATTGTTGATACCTTCAGTCCTCCTATGATCTGCAACACTCTAATATCATGTTGAAATTTCTAAGTCTGACACGTTAGAAATCCCTACTTCATTATTTGGTTTAATCAGAGTTGCAGGGAGCGCTCCCCCCCCTCGAACCCGCTCCCAATCCGCGCTCTGAGCGGGAGCGGATCGGGAGCGCGCTCCCGATAAAAAAATTTACGCTCCCTGCCAAAATCGGGAGTGAGTTCAGAAGCGTCGCTCCCAGAGCGAAAATTACAGCTCGGGAGCGATCAGGGAACAAAGCGCGCGACGCCGGGAGTGATTCGGGCAAAAAAAAATTTCATTTAAAAAAAAATAGTTTTAAAACGACTTGGGGGCAAAAAAAAAATTCATTGTCACTTGAATGAGTTGAGGAGAAGCTGGAGAGCGAAGGAGATTGAGCAAAGGAGCGAGGAGAAGTGAGGAGCAAGCGCCGAGGAGCAAGCCTGCAAAGAGGTTAGTTACGTTAGTAACTTAGTAATTTAGTATTTTAAAGCTTAGTTAGGTAGTAATTTAGTATAGTTTAGATAGTTTAATTTAGTTCAATTTAATTTATTTAGTAAAAAAATCATGAATCTAAATTAAATTAATTAATCTAAATAAATTAAATTAATTTTCTCATTCATATTCCCATTCCCATTCCCATTAAATTTTGTAGATTCAAAAGCCTACAAATATCAAACATCATGGACCTGGCTATATTTCTTGGCATTTTCCTCTTCTTGGTCCCTTTTCTGGTTATTATGGTGCTGGAAAGAAGGGAAAAGGAGGGGCCAAAATGAAAAGGGGGATGAAGAAGCTGGAGAAAGTGGATTTGATGAAAACCCCGATGAGGAGGAGCTGGAGGAGGGTGAACATGACTCTCAAAAAACTAAACAAGACCAAACCCCATTGTGGAAATATGTTAACAGGCCTGAAGCAGGGAAAGGGGGTGGAACCACTAAATTTCATTGCCCCCATTGCAACAATAATTACACAGGTTCATACACCCGTGCCAGAAAACACCTCTGCGGGAAAAGGCCATGGGATGGAGATAAACAAATAGGGATCAAAACTTGTGCAGCTGTGTCAGCAGCAGATAGAGCCAAATACATAAGGGAAGAGGAGGAAGCCCAATACAAATCTAAAAAATCAAGGGGTTTCTTTGAACCAAGCTCACAATCACAAGCACAAAGAACTCCTTCAGCATCCTCCCAAGGCAGTGGATATGGAGGCACAGGGTCATCAGCTTTAAGGCGTAGAACCATATCAGATTTCCTTGATGAGGGGTGTAGGAATGATGTGGATTCAAAGGTTTACAGGTTTCTCTATGCATGTGGGATACCATTCAATGTTCTTCGCTCACCTTATTGGCACGAAATGGTTTCTGCCATAAATGATGCCCCTAAAGGATACGAGAGCCTTGGGTATGACAAGGCAAGAACCGTTGGACTTCATCATGAAAAAGCAAAAAAATCACATTCTTTGAATAGAATGACAAGTTCTTGGACTGACCATGGGGTGTCCATTGTATCTGATGGATGGACAAATGTAAAAGGCAAGCCATTGATAAGTGTTCTTGCTATGTCTATTAGTGGTGCCATCTTTCTAACTGCAAGCCATTGATAAGTGTTCTTGCTATGTCTATTAGTGGTGCCATCAAATTTATTACAAACCATAACAATACCCATGGCCTTTTCCTCAGTCACTCAAGATTGGAGTTGTTGAAGATTGCGAAGACCAGATTTGGTAGCTATTACCTCACCTTCAGGCACCTTTTGAAGGTAAGAGAGTCATTGGCTAGCATGGTATCAAGTCCACATTGGCAGGTATTAAAGGAAAGGGCTACAAATGCAGCTGACAGGCGAGGTTTTGAACTGGTGGAGGAGGCCGCTCTTGATGGTCAGTTTTGGACAAGTGTGAGGCAAGTATTGGATTTCACCAAGCCCATTTATCACATGATTCGGTTTGCAGATACAGATAAACCAGTGATTGGTGAGGTGTACGAGCAGATGGATACCATGTTGGGGCAAATAAAAGATATTGTTCATAACAGAGATCCCGACTTGTACAAACTGATTCACGATTGTGTGTGTGTACAGTGGAATAAACTTAATCTTCCACTACATTGCTTGGCATATATCCTTACGCCAAAATACTACTCTACATCTTTGTTGGGCCAACCTACACCAAGGGGTGGGATTAGGACCAAACCCCATTTAGATGCAGAGGTAACTGGTGGATATTTGCAAGCATTAGAAAAGTTGATACTTGACAGGGAGGAATGTGCAGCTGTGCGCCTTGAAATAGGCAAATACTTCGGTGGCACTGGTTTGTTTGGTAACTTCCATGCAATGGAAGACAGAGACAGATTTGATTCTCTCACATGGTGGGAAACATATGGCGGCCAGGGACTTTTGCCAAAATTGGCAAAAAAAGTTCTATCACAGGTTGTAAATACTTCCTCTGCAGAGAGGTGTTGGAGCACCTACAACTTCATACATAATGTGAAAAGAAACAAACTCAATGAAAACCGGGCAGAAAGCTTGGTTTATGTGCACTACAACTTGAGGTTGTTGAGTCATCACTGTTATCGGGCTTATGAGGATCCCACATATAAAATTTGGGACAACCACCCAGAGGAAGACAATTTGGAGGATGGCACTATACATATTGAAGAACTAGAAGAGGAACTTATAAGGGATGAAGATGAAGCAGCTACAGCAACCATGCCACCTCCACCATCCAGTAGCAGTGCTCGAGTTCCGAGTCTTGTTCCTTTGCTGTCACCACCTCCATCTACACCCTCACGTGGAGGGCATGTGCCTTCTAGTTCTGGTCGTCGGTTTGTGCGGGAGACTCCTAGAAGACCACCACGACCTGCTTATACTCCTGGAGACTCTCATGGCAAGGGCCACATGTAGATTTACAGTTTACTTGTCTTTTCTAGTTTCTATTAGTTTTCATAATTGTTGAGTCTTGAGTCCTTGACTCTTGAATCTTGACTCTTTCATATCATAATGATATTTTTTGTAAACAATATATGACTGTGACAATGAAAATTTGAAGTTTGAAGTTGGAAATTATAACTCATTGGTAATGATTGTGAATTATGAATATGATGCTTCGTGAAAGACTAAAGTTGTTTCATTTCATTTCATTATTCATGTTTCAGTTTCATTTTATAACATTTCATTTCATGTTAACAGTTAGAACTTAGAACTTAGAAATATCTAAGATATTATTTCTTGTAATGGTTAAACTTAGCTTACAAGTACAACTTTGGTGATCAATGATGATAAATGTTATATATTGAATTTTCAATTTTGAAAGCTTGAAGTTGAAACTTTAAGATTGAATTTGATGAATCATGATTCACGAGACTCAATATGTTGCAGTTGTAATATGTATGTTACTAACTTGTAGACATGGTTGATGAAGATTATAACTTCTAGATGATTGATGTGATATGGTTCAATGATCAATCTATGTTTTTTTTAAGTTTTTTATATCTAATTCATCATTCTACATGTTTTTCTTGACATATATGTATCAAAAATTAAAAAATATAAAATATATATATTTTTAAAAAATTGCTTCGGGATTCGCTCCCAAACAGGGAGCTTCTAAAAATGTCGCTCCCGCTCCTGTTTTCGCTCCCGCTCCCCGCTTTCGCTCCCGCTCCCAATTAACATTGGGTTTAATTTCTCCTACTTGTTCATTCCATTAACAAGTTATTTATAAATATAAATACTGAAATAAACACAAATGCAGCCTTAACTCATATACAGATCAGCAACTAAAACACTGAGACAAACACACAAGGGACACCATTATTTTTGGACAATCATCCCTGGAAAAACCCAATGCGGGAAAACCGATGCAACAGTTCTGAGGGTTTTATTATTATGCAGATTCTTGAGTACAACTAGGGTGCCAGAAATGGCTCACCCAACAGAGATTGTTACACGGCAGTAATACCTCTTCTCGGAGACAGATATTCAACCTCTCAGCTCTAGTCTGCCCCACGAAAATCCTTTCGACGCTTCCTCTTGGCTCTATGTCATCCCTGTTAGCCTCAGCGTAGTTCCTGAAGCCTCTGTGTCCACCTCCTGGCTCTCTGTGTCAGCCTCTTGGCTCTCTGGCCTTATGCATCACCCACGCAGGCCCCTCAGCCTCTGCGTAGTCCCAGCTGCCTCTACATAGCTCCTGCTGCCTCTGCGTAGCTCTGGCTACCTCTGTGTCGCCTCTTTGGTCATTGCGTTGACCCTCTGGCACTATCCCTGCCTCTCTGCTATGTATTCACTGCCCCTCACTGCAACAAATCACTAGTTCGAATTTTCTCAGCAAGCCCCGCTCCAGAAAATCGAACTGACCGATCAACTTGGTGTATCTCCAACTCACCCTCAAGCCTCCTCTTATACTTTTCCTGTTGAGTCTTCAACGGCCGAAATTAAGTCTCTAATCAACAGCTAAGATTAGATTTGGCTTTATCCATGTCATTTAGAACATTCTCACCCAGTTTTATATTAATACCCATTAATATTTTAATTTTCCTAAGTTTAGACTTAGGAACCCTATTAAAAATATTAATTATTTTAATATCTCTCCAACTGGGTGGAATTTCCCCAAACCATTTCTGGGTCTTGGAGATCTTATGTGCATTAACCTCTCCACCAATTTTCGTGGCTACAGCACATCCGATGCTACCACAAATCAACAATTATTTATAAGTCATTAATTAAATTATTTATCCTTATAAAATGACTTAACAGTCCATAACAATAAACTAACTTTAATTATTGTATTTTTCCTAAGTTAGACTTAGGAAAGAAAACATAAATTGCTTACTCCACCAAGCAAACACCTAGAAGAGCCAAATATAAATTGACTTTGATTATTGTACTTTTCTTAAGTTAGACATAGGAAAGAAGACATAAATTGCTTACTCCACCAAGCAAGCGCCTAGAAGAGGCAAATATGCTAAGACACCAAGCCTATGTAGAAGATCTTTAAAAGCTACCACTCACATCAACACTTCCTCCTAGCAAGGAAAGGATTCTCCACCACCCCCAACTTATCTCGGTACTTCGCAAACTTCCCTTTCACTAGAGGCTTAATGAGAAGCGCTGCCATTTGCTCCTCTGTAGAAATGTACTGCAATCTCGCAGCACCTCTTTGGACCCTGTCTCTGATGAAGTGATATCTAATCTTGATGTACTTGGACCAATCATGAAACACAGGATTCTCATAGAGCTTAATGCAACTTTGATTATCACAGTGAATCACCGTTGCCCCTAACTACAGATCAAATAATCCTACAAGCATCTTGCGAAGCCACACTGCTTCACAACTTACCATACTCACTGCCATGTACTTTCCCTTTGTTGAACTAAGTGCCATTGGTTGTTGCTTCCTATTGAACCATGAGATCATGGTTGATCCCATGCTAAAAGCCTGAAACATCCAGATGTGGACTTTTTGTCCACTACACTTGCTTCCCAATCAGAATCTATGTAGCCCTGCAGCTCCATTCCTCCAGCTCTGACATATCTCAGTCCAAAGTCTACCATACCTTGTAGGTACCTCAGCACATGCTTTACTGCCACCCAATGAACATATCTCAACTCCACCATAAATTGTCTGAGTGTGTTCACAACAAAAAATATATTCGGCCTATTGTTGACTAGGTACATCAAGGAACCTATCAGTTACCTATATAGTGTGGGATCCACTAATTCACCTTCAGAAGCACTCAGCTTCTTCAGGTTAGTGATCATCGATGTAAACATAGGCTTGCAATCCTCCATCCTAAACCTCCTCGAGATCTCAACTGCATACTTGCCCTGTCCAAGGAAAATCATTCATGGTTGTTGCCACACCTCCAATCCCAAAAAGTAATACATCAAGTTCATGTCCTTCATATGAAACTCCAAATCAAGGTCCTCCTTGCACATCCCTGTGAGCTTCTTCGATCCTGTCAAGAAGAGATCGTCCACATAAAGTACCAAGATGAGCGGCTCACCCTTAAAAAGTACATAGTACAAGTGGGATCTACCTCAGTCTTGGTGAAGCCCAAACCAAGAAGATATACATTGATCCTGGCATACCATCCACGTTGAACCTGCTTCAGCCCATAAAGGGCCTTCTTTAACCTACATACATGAGACTCTCTCCCATGCACCTCAAAGGCCTAACGCTGCTCCATATACACCTCTTCCTCAATCACCCTGTTGAGGAAAGTAGTCTTCACAATCCATCTGATGTGTCCTCGACCACATCTCTAAAGCAATGGACATAACTGCTCTAATGGATGCATATCTGGTGACAAGTGTGAATGTCTCCTTGTATTCCACTCCTTACTTCTAAGAGAACCCTCTAACCACGAACCTCACTTTATACTTCTCGATAATGCCATCAGTCGCATGTTTGACCTTATAGATCCATCGAGAAGTGACCACATGTTTTCCCCCTTTGGTCTCAGCACTATGTCTCATACATCATTGCACATGATCAAGCTATACTCCTCTATAATGGCATCCCTCTAGACCTACTCACCAATAGACTCATCAAAAGTGGAAGGCTCAGACTCGCTGACACTGCTCGACAGTGCCAAATAACTGGAAAATCCAGTAGGTGGTCTACTCTGCCTGAAAGTGTTGTTAGGAGCCACCACATGCTCCTTAGCATCTCTCAAGGTCTGTTCGTTCCATCTCAACCTCCTCTTGGTAGAGCTCAAAGGAATATCTAGCGCATCCTCCAAATCTGTTAATTTTGTGCTTGATGTTGGTCCCTGTAAAGCTTTAGGAGCCTCTTTCTCCTGCTCCTCTACCATTGTCGGCTCCTTCTCATAAGATCTCCTAAGGGTCATGCCCTCATCAAATCTGCCATCCCGACTCAAGAACACCTTCCTCTATCCTAGAATGGAGACTCAATAGGCCTTTGAGATCTCACTGTAGCCCACAATATGCCCCTTTATGACAAGGGCTCCAGCTTAGTCCTCTTCTTTATGGAAATGTAGACATAAACTAGACTACCGAAGATGCACAAATGGCTCACATCTGATTTCACTCAATGTAAACAACTCCTCAGGAGTCACATCCTCCAATATCCCATGAGGACTCCTGTTATGCACATACACAGTTGTATTGCATGCCTTCACCCACAAAAACATAGGCAATTCTTGATCATAGATCATTGCCCTATGTTGCCTCCATGATGGTCCTGTTATTGATCGAATTGTACAGGCACCGTGACAACCGCTCAGGGCGGGGGCTGTCACTTTGATCCTCGCCCACTCTGTTCTAGTTGTCTCCCAACAATAGGCTATGGGGGGCAGTCCCTATGGAAGTGAGATGATGTAAAGCAAGTTGGGAACCAACTTGCCCGGGAGACCAGTTGAGTGGCCTAGCTACTTGGTGAAAATTTAAAAAGACTTAAGGATCTAATTAGACTTGGAATTGAGACCAATGCCTTCGGGAGTCAAATTTCTTTCTTGTTATAAATTATGACCAAGTAACCGGATGGACAACTGTTGCTTAGATGAATAATTAACCTATATGAAGTGAAAGCCATAAAATATAAGTGTGATGCAAGGATCTTGGTTAGTTTTTGTTAAAATTGGCAACTAGGGCCAACTTCCACCTTAGGACAACTCATATGATGTCGATGATTATTGCATTGGATTCCTCTTTCGGAGAGGTACAATTTTGATATAAAGATCATCTCATTCTAACAGGCAAAAATGGAGTTATGAATTTATTTCTCTTATAGACAAATTGTCAAGGTCGGCCACACTCAAATGTAGGCTCATGAAGCCCAATAGATGTGTCTCTTCACCCTCAACGAAGTGTATAGTTAGGAGAGACCTTTTCCTCATTTGGACATCATCTCATCAAATCTTCTTCTCTCTCTTGATTGGGTCGTACAGCATTGGAGGCTTCTCTCTTTCTTCGCACGTGTGGCAACTCTCTCTCTCTACTTCACACGTGTGGCAAGAGGACGAGTTTTTCTAGGTGAAACAAGTCACAGATTTCAGGGCATTGACCAACATTGACTTTGGGTGATTTGACTAGCGTTGACCTCGATTTTGTACTAGAAGTTCAATTTTAGGAGGCCGTATTTATTGGCTCAAAAATCAAGGTATTTGGGGATAGTTTAACCAACGTTGACCTCTGTTTTGACCACAGAAAATTACAGCAGTCTTTCTCTCTCGTTCGACTGGGTTTTGACCGAAGAATTTGGGTTGACTTTGACTCTCCTGGAAGGCCAAATTGGACTGTTGTTTGGAGGATGTTTTGGGGCAGTTTTGACCACTGTTAACTTTCTGGTTAGGGCTGATCTGACTGTTGATTTAGTAGATCTATTTTGGGCTTATGCTTATGATATTTGTACTCTCTCTTTGTTGAACTATTGAAGAATAATAAGAAGATTTGATCAAAGGGTTTCCCCACATTGGGGTTTGTCCCTGGCATCCGCCACATCTTGTGTCCTCTTGTCTTGGCTTGTCTTCTGCATATGATTTTATGTTCTATCTACATTTACTGTCAATGTTTATAAATTAATGTGATTGCTACTGGATCTAATTGGAATTTGTCATTGGGCTACTAAAGGAACATTGAAGTAACTTGTCTTAAGCATAGAACATACCATTGTTATCTAAAATTAACAGTTTTAGATTATATGCCTAGTCTAAATGGAACCTTTCCCTTAACTATTTTGAGAACAATCTTCAGAGTAGTTTGTGGGATGGAAGTCAACGGGAAGCAAGCAAAGGCTTGATTAACAATACCTCCCCATGTGTTCCAACCACCCAGTGCATCGGGCGCTACAAAGACTGTGGCTCTGACAACTGCAAAGTCACTGTGTTAACCACTAAGAAGGGTTGAATCCCTCAAGCTAGATGAGGAAGGGTTGTCCTAGGAGTCTATCAACCAAGCTTATGCTTGGAGGTAAGTTTTTAAATTCAAGCTAAGCCTAGAATGCTTATTCAATGACGTGAGTGAAATTCTTAGTTTTGAGATTAGCTTAATGAATTCTTAACTACAAGAGTACTTATCAATGAGTTATGTGCAATCTCACAACCAAGAAAGTGCCAATTTGATTTGTGCCAACAATAGATCAACCCACAAGATATTTAACCAATGACAAAAATGAAAGGAAATTAGAACACTTATCCACTTATCAATTAGCCAATGGTTATTTGAAACAATTATAGATCTTCCAAGATACTTAAGATAAATGCCAATGATGATGCTCTTAAACAATGCCAATAACTCAAGATAGACGATAAAATCACCAAAGCCTCTCAAGATTTAGCACAAGATTGTAAGTTTGGAATGCTTCAACCAAAATGTCAATTAGATCTCAATGGAAAAATGTCTTAGCTTATTAACAAGATTAGAAGATAGATGCTTAGATATGTGAGTGTCTTGGTGCAAACTTTTAAGAATTCTTATAGCTAACACAAGAAAGTAAACGTTAGATTAAAATGTTTAAGCAACAAATCTTCTCCACAATGAAACACTTAGAGCATGAAACAATAAAAATCATTCATGAGGAGCTATTTGATGTTACATCAGATCTGAAAAGTACTTATGACAGCGAATAAACAAGAGTGAAATCAATGAGCTATCAATGTGAGGGTGTGTGCCAAATAAACAATGAATGAATTGAATTGATTTACATGAGCAAAATGAAGCTCAATAAGTAATACAGAGATATTTATAGAAAAAGAAACATCAAGTTTCTATTAGGAAATAGAAACAACCAGTTTCTTCTAAGAAACTACTAAAAAGATAAGAATAGAAACAGCTAATAAGAATGAGCATTAAACACTAAATAGCATTATTCTAATAGCCTCCCTTAATGCTCAATCTATTTACAAAATGATAGACCCTCTGAATTTTACAAACTTATCAGGACCAAGAGGCTTAGTGAAGATGTCGGCGGGCTGCTTCATTGTAGGAACATATCGCAACTGAATGGATCCGTCTTCAACAAGCTGGCGAATGTAGTGACAATGGGTTTCTACATGCTTTGTTCGTTCATGAAAGACTGGATTCTCGGCAAGTTTGAGCACTCCTTGATTATCACAGAACAAGGGAGTAGGGCCTGTCTGGAAAACATGCATATCCGCAAGCATACGTCGAAGCCAAACTGCCTCACAAGATGCCTTAACTGCTCCCCGATACTCTGCTTCTGTTGAGGAGAGAGCCATTGCCTGTTGCTTCTTCCTAGTCCAGGTGACAGCACCAGATCCTAGATTAAACACATACCCAGCTATAGATTTACGGTCATCAACCGAACCAGCCCAGCCAGAATCTGTGTAACCACTGAGTATAGGATCGGAACTTAGAGCATACAAAAGTCCATAATCAGGAGTGCCACGCACATAACGCAACACACGCTTCGCTGCTATCCAATGATCAGCCTTAGAAGCTGACATGAAGCGGGAAATGTAGCTCACTGCAAAACTGATGTCAAGTCTAGTGGCAGTAAGGTATATGAGGTTGCCCACTAATTGCCTGAATAAAGTTTCATCCACAAGGGGTGAGGATGACTGAGCTGAAAGTTTGAGCCCTGGTTCCATAGGAGTCGTGGCAGGTTTGCAATCTTGCATTCTGAATCTGTCCACAAGATTTCTGGCATACTTGGACTGAGAGAGAAAGATGTTGTTCTCAGTCTGCCAGACTTCAACCCCCAAACAGTAATGAAGAAGTCCTAAATCTGTCATATCAAAAGTGTTGCACAAATCTTGTTTGATCCCATGGATCAAATGTGTTGAGCTGCCAGTAATGATAAGGTCATCCACATAGACAACCACAAACAAAATATCATCACTAGTATGCTTGATATACAGGTTTGCATCAGATGGACTCTGCTGAAAACCATGATCTGTGAGGTACTGATCAATTTTCATGTACCAAGCCCGAGGAGCTTGTTTCAGACCATAGAGTGCTTTGACTAATCTACAGACTTTCTGTTCTTGACCGGCAACCTTGAATCCTGGAGGCTACGTCATGTAGACTTCTTCCTGTAAGTCACCATTCAGAAAAGCACTCTTTACATCCATCTGATGGACTTTCCAATTGAACTGAGCTGCTAAGGCAAGGACAAGCCGTATGGTACTCATCTTGGTTGTAGGAGCAAAGGTCTCCTCATAGTCAATGCCTTCCTTCTGTGAGAACCCTCGAGCAACAAGGCGAGCTTTATACTTGTCTAGGGTTCCGTTTGCTTTGTATTTCACTTTATACACCCATTTGCAACTAATGGGCTTTTTCCCTGCAGGAAGATCAGAAAGGGTCCAAGTGTGATTCTTCTGAAGAAACTGGAATTCAGCTTCCATAGCTTGTTCCCACTCTGGTGTACCCTATGCCTCTAAATAGGTTTGAGGCTCAAAAATACTGTGCAGGTTAGCCATAAGAGCAAAATTTACCGTAGACTACTGTTTGCTCTTATATCTAGAAGTTCTACCTTCAAGGAGCTCATTATCCCGGAGATCACCAATGGTTTTAGCCCACCATTTAGGCCGGAGAGTAGAGGAACCAATATTAGGAGGAGATGGAGAAGGATCAGGAACAATAGGAGCAACAAGAGGAGGGTTATTTTCCAGAGGAAGCTCAGGTAGTGCATCATCAAATACTGATGCTGCATCATCCCTCCCATCAAGTGGACCTACCGAAAGAAGAACACTGTGAGGCTGATCCTCAGAACACTGCTCAGAAGGAGGAGACTGAAAGAATCCTCTGTCTTCATCAAATACTACATCACGACTGAAGCTAAGATGACCAGTGGCTATATCTATCAATCTATAGGACTTGTGATGATCATTGTACCCTGTCATCATGAGTTTCTGGCTTTTGGAATCCAACTTAGAGCGCTTAGCAGCTGGAATCCAAACATATGTAACTGAGCCAAATACTTTGAGGTGGCTGATCTTTGGCTTACAGCCAGACCAAACTTCTTCGGGAGTCTTCCCCTTAACAGCTTGAGTAGGTGATCGGTTAAGAAGATAGACAGCAGTAAATACTGCTTCAGCCCAAAATTTGTTCGGAACATTCCTGTGTTGTAACATGGAACGAGCCATTTCAACAACCGTACGGTTGCGGCGTTTGACAACATTGTTCTGCTGAGGAGTGTAGGGTGTAGTTAACTGACGTTTGATGCCATGAGTATCACAGAAGTTGGAGAAAGCAGAAGAACAAAATTCCCCCCCATTATCTGTCCTAAGAGTTATGATATTACAACCAAACTCTTTTTCAACTAAGGATTTAAACTTTTGAAAGATATTAAATACATCAGATTTATTTTTTAGAAAATACACCCACATCTTTCTACTGAAATCATCTACAATAAGCAAAAAATATTTGCAACCAGTAATAGAAGATGTATGCATAGGACCACAAATATCAGCATGAATTAACTGGAGTACCTTAGATGCGCGCCAAGATTCTCCATCCTTGAATGAAGATCGATGTTGCTTGCCAGCTTGACAGGCGCCGCATACTCCCAACTGCTGAGTCTAAATATCAGGTAACCCTGACACAAGTCCCTCCCGAGAGAGCTGAGTGAGATACTGCATGTTTAGATGCCCATATCGCTGATACCATAGAGTGCTGATGGGAGAAACACGAGCTGCTAGAGCTACTTCTAGAGAATCTCCAGTGTCAAGAAGCCTGTATAGAGAGTGATCCTCTAGGCCATCAGCAACTGTAAGACTAGTGTCCCTGTCGATAATGGAGCACTTGTGCGCACTGAACATTACATCAAGCTGAGGAGAGTTCCTCATAATCTGGCTGACAGACAGCAAATTAATTTCCATACCACGAACATAGTACACATTCAGGAAGATGAGTGTGCGCCCACCAGACTGAATCTGAACTGTACCTTTTCCAACCACTGTGTACTCTTCACCTCCACCGAATATATCTGAATCACTGAAAGGTGAGAAGTCAATAAACCAGTCACGCCTGTGAGAGAAATGGCGTGATGCACCAGAGTCAATGTACCAAGCTGAAGACGGGACATGATCTAAATACCTTTTAGCCATAAAGGCATAAAAGGCAAATTTTGTCTGCTCGGAATGTTCTGCAACATTCGCTGTCTGATGGGGCCCTCCCTGTTTCTTCTGTTCAGAAGCAATCCTCTGTCGGCAATCTTTCTTCATGTGGCCGAATTTGTGACAGTAATTACACTGCACATTTTTCTTCCTAGCAAGATCAAAAAACTGAGAAGAACCTTTCTGCTGAAAGGACTGAGAGGACTGATATTTGGCAGCAAAAGCATTTTCTGAGGAGGCTGATGAAGCACCACTACCAAACTGTTGTTTCCAACGATCCTGCTGCATGAGTTTGGTGCATAACTCCGGAAACTTCAGATCAACATTAGTGGAGGTAATGTTGAGTGTTTCTATGAAGTGCTCATAAGATTTTGGTAGACTTTTCAGAGTGATGACTACCATATCTTCTTCCTCCATGGTCCGACCAATGGCTTTGAGATGATCTCGAATGTCTTTAATCTTGTTAAGATGTTCCTATAAAGACATATGTTCATCCATCATGATGGAGAACAATTGATTCTTGAGAAAGAAAGCTCTACTCTTGTCGGATGTCTCGTGCAATTCCTTCAAATGTTGCTAGATTTCGACAGCTGTCTTGCCGGAAGGAATCTGCGGTAACTGATCATCAGTCACAGAAAGTTTGAGAAGCATAACAGCCTCTCAATTTTGATCATCAAACTTATCTTGATCGGTACCAACTGTACCAGGACGGAGCTCTTTGTTCAAAACGAGCTGGTCAAAACGCCTATATTCAAAAATGGTCAACATTCTTTGTTTCCAGATGTTATAATTGTGCCATTAAAGCGTTGACTGCCTTCCAACATCAGATTGGTTAGCAAAGCCATCTGCATGTTTTCCAAGACACAGAAAACACCAAAAAGATCTGGCACGAATTTCAATGCAGATGCTGCCTAATCCGGACAAAATCTGACCAGTGCTAGATTAATATAAAAAAATACCCAGAAATCGAGTTGAGAAGCAGTTTCAAAAAATATATATATAGAGAGAGAGAGCAAGGTCTTTTACCAATAGTGAGTATCCACAACAAACGAAGATACTCAAACCTGATTGTGTCTGCCATAGAAAGACTCCACGCAGCAGTCTCTTTCACACATCTGCTTTCATGCTTAGTGACACACGATTTTCCCACAAATTTGTCACTGTGCGTGGAGAAATTTCGGATTGCACCCGGTCAAAGTAATACGGCCCACCTAAAACACCTGCAAACACACTCAGCCGAATCTTAACAGTGGCACCTGGCTCTTGGCTGGCGGACGTTGATCGTTCACAAATAAACGACGAGGCAAGGATATCGAATACCCATTTGCGAGGTGGTTAACAGAGCCGAATGAGTCCCCTGGAAATCGTATTTGGACTGATAAATTCGCACAGAATAGATGCCAGTGTTCTGCAATTTGTGGGCGTCAACTTTGCTGGCGATTTCGTCGTTGGTCGTCAGCCTCAGCTAGCTCGAATACCACCCGTAGCAAATACCGCAGGATTCATAAAATCGTCCCGGAAAAAAAATAAATAAATAAATAATAAAATAAAAATAAATAAAATAAAATAAAAATCCGAATTTACCCTCTGCGTCCCGATCTTAATCAAACCAGCAACAAACAATATTAATATTTCCTCTCGGTGGCTCGAGCGCTTGACCTCTCGACACCTGCGCCATTGATTTCCTCGCTAAAAAAAACGTGGATCCCCCGTGCCTGAACCGCCAAAAAAAACGGGAAGATTTCCGCTGCGACGTTGACTCCCAGCTGGATAAGGAATTATTATGCAGAGAACAACGATGTGATGTTTTCGAATGTGCTTAAGAAACCCAAGCACGCAGCAATGGCCGACGAGATGCAGCCATGTCAGTCTAATAGTCGAAACCGGAACTTTTAAACACAAAGGAAGTCGTAATTACGCAGATTACAGAGCAACTCACTAGTCGTAATTACGCAGATTACAGAGCAACTCGCTAGTCATAATTACGCAGATTACAGAGCAACTTGCTAGTCGTAATTACGCAGATTTGACGTACAGCGTCCAGTCCCAGTCCACAAAAAACAAAAGAGTCGTTCGGTGTCTACAAACAGATCAACGGGCTACAACAACAGCAAATGGTGATGGCAGATTGTGATGCTCGAAAAATACCTAAGCTCTGATACCATAATCAATGAATGAATTGAATTGATTTACATGAGCAAAATAAAGCTCAATAAGTAATACAAAGATATTTACCAAAATAGAAACATCAAGTTTCTATTAGGAAATAGAAACAACCAGTTTCTTCTAAGAAACTGCTAAAAAGATAAGAATAGAAACAGCTAATAAGAATCAGCATTAAACACTAAATAGCATTATTCTAATACCAAATTGTGCCCAACAATTGGTATGTGTTAAAACAAGTTAGCCAATATGAAATCATGAGTTCTCAATGTTCTTAAGATGTTATATTCAACAGATATCAGATTTGAAAACACTTATTACAGTGGTAAGGAAATATGCAAACAGTGATTTATTAGTGCTTTAATAAGTGCCAAAATATGCCCAAAACTTAGACTAAGCTTGCCAAACTGAAAATTTAGATTTTTAGAGCTTTTACGACGTGATATTCAGAAAATATTAGATCTGATTTCACAGTTATGCAGAGATATTCCAGCAAGCAATTTAGTAGATTTAGGCTAGATATGCAATGCCCAAGTGGCCAAAAATTTAGAAAAATTTTAGTATGCAACTTTTTAAGTATTTTGAACGCTCTTATATCATTGTTATGAAGAATATATTATAGTTGTGGCAAAACACAAATAATATTAGGGTTTTAGGGAGCAAACCCTCAGCCCAAGGCCTTGTAGATCTCTTTGCCCAAATTTGCCAAAATTTTGCAATGACGTTGCCACCTAAAAGCACAAGCTTTTGAGCCAAATTTCTGCAAAACCCACCAAGTATTCAATCCCAACAAATTCAGAAATGGACAGAGGTCAAATTAGGGCCAAAGACGACAACGCTAGGCCCAGTAGGGCTAGCGTTGGGCAAGGGAAGACTTAGTAGGCAAAGGAGGTGGAAAAAGGCCAAGAAGGCTTGATGCTAGCGGAAGAAGGCCCTCTAAGGGCTAGCGGATAAGGTTTAGGGTTGAATGACGGCCAAAAAGGGGTCAAAGGAAGCTAAGAAGGAAGAGTGAAAGTTGGGGAGGAGGACGAAGAGGAGTACAGACGAGGAAGAGGGTAGAGAAAGGTTTTAAAAGCCCACGACTAGCCTTAAGGGAAATCGTCTAAGGTCATTGAGGGAGGCCGAGGGGCCGAGGGCTCGCGGCTAGGCCCTAGAAATCCTAAAACCCTCAGCGTAGGGCCAAAAAGAAGAGGTTGACGCTGGCCTTTGGGAGGCCTAAAAAGATGATGCAGGCGCCTTTAGGGCTGACAAAGGGCCTTAGGAGGCTAACGCTGGCCTTGGGGAGGCTAGATCCAAGCCCGGGAGGACTGAAAAATAAAACCCTCGCTTCAGAAAAATTAATTTGCTTCAGATCTGCAATTTTTCTCAATTTCTTCAATGGTTGGCCCCGCAAAAAAAAATTGAGACTAGTTCTTACCCTCAAGGGCCTAGATCTAGCTTTATTCCAGCTTTCTCCACTTGATCTCACCTACAAAAATAAATTCACAAATACCCAAAACCCCAATTAATTTTAAAAAATAAAAAATAAAAAAATAAATACAAATCTATTTACAAAATTTACAAATATACAAGAGTTGTGAAATAAATTTTTATAAAATTTTCTTTGATAAATGGCTAATAATACTTTGGAAATTAGATGCAAGCTACAGCCTTAGCGAAGTTAGATAAACCAAAACAAATATTTGAAGTCCAAACAAGGTCTATTCATGCCCACAGTTTGTGAACTTGGAGCCCAATGACTGGAGAACCTGCAAACACTATATATTTTCTCAAGCAAGCTTGATGGACATATGATGAATCAAATTGCCTAAAATAGACCCAAAATCTATTCATAGAATAATCTTATCCCCATCTAATGCAAAACAAACTGTTAAAATTAATTAAGCACAATATAGGAAAGCTCGTACCAAGCACATACCACAAATCAACGAACAATGAACACCATGAACTGTACCACAAAGTCTATTATGATTCAAAAAACGTTCCCAAAGAGACAATAGCGTTACATCAGCTTTTTTGCAGATTTTCTTACCAAAAATCAGATGGCTTGAGACTCAAATGACTTTATTTATAGATAAATCCTCCAAGTGGAAAAATAACGGCTAGTTGGCTTGATCCTCGTCAAAATAATCTTGACTACTGATAAATCCTTGATGATCTTTTAATCCTAGCCGTTGAAAATATTTATTTTGAGGAATTTTCGAATTTCTCATGAAATCCCTTTTTTATTAGCTCAAACTTAATTATTTTGAGCTAATTTCAACAACAACAAAAATGACTTTGACTTAACCACCAAGGTCCAAGGGTCCAATTTTTCTTGAAATTTCCAATATTCTCTTGGTGGGGGACCTCCAAAAATTAATTCCTTTGAGACCTACGAATTTTTCCACTTGGAGAATTTAATTTCGACTCTAATCAATTAAATTTTTGGCTTAGGATTTTAATTTATTTTTGAACTTAATTAATTGACACTTAAGGGGATTAATAATTTTTTTCACCTTCTAATATTCTAGCCATGGTGTCTTAAGTATGAGGGACCATGCACTAAAATATTTTTACATAAAATTTTTACAATTCAACCCTCAAAGGCGAAACTCCCATTCGGTATAGACCCTCAAATAATTACCCAATTCTGCGACACAATATGATCTAGTAGACCAAGTGATTCGTAATAAAATAATTTAGCCAATTAGCTTAGATTACTCCCAAATCACGTTTACATAAGACTCGACTAGAACACTAGGACTCACCTAAGCCTTTGACGAAGGATTCCACCCTAGCTTTGGGGTGAGGTTGGAGGGAAAATCTTTGTCAGCCATCCATGTTTAGAAACACTGTTAAGTTTGGTATGTTTTATGCTTATAACAGTTTACTTCTTTTTCTTATTATATTCCACCGATTAGCAATCACATGTACATAAAGTAAAGTGCAGATAGAACATTAAACGATCGACAGAAAACAAGCCAAGACAAGAGACACAAGATGTGGCAGCTAGCCAGGGACAAACCCCACAATGTGTGGGGAAACCCTGTGATCAAATCTTCTTTTATCTTCAATAATTCAGCAGAGAGAAATAGTACAATAAATCTGATTCATATCAGCAGTAGCAAACCCTAGATCAGTAGCATCAGCATTAGCGGCTTCATTATCAAACTAGGGCAGACCATATCTCACAAACCGACAGTCGGATTGACTTCATTCCACCACCAAAAGTTTCGGCTTCCAGAGGAGGTTCAGATGAACCTACAGCGCAGTTCAGATGAGGAGATCTTCTAGGCCACGCAAGTCAATCTTTACTTCTGCAGTTGCAGCTTCATTTTCAGCAGTTTCCGGCTTCAAACTAGGGCAGTCGATATCTTGCAAACCGTTCGTCGGATTGACTTCATTCCACCACCAAAAGTTGTGGCTTTCAAAGGAGGTTCAGATGAACCTACAGCGCAGTTCAGATGAGGAGATCTTTTAGGCCACGCAAGTCAATCTTTACTTCTGCAGTTGCAGCTTCAGTTTCAGCAGTTTCCGGCTTCAAACTAGGGCAGTCGATATCTTGCAAACCGTTCGTCGGATTGACTTCATTCCACCACCAAAAGTTGTGGCTTTCAAAGGAGGTTCAGATGAACCTACAACGCAGTTCAGATGAGGAGATCTTCTAGGCCACGCAAGTCAATCTTTACTTCTGCAGTTGCAGCTTCAAATTCAACAGCTTCCGGCTTCACATGTGTGAAAGAGAGAGACCCATTTCAGCGCAGTAGAGAAGAGACTCATATCTGCGCAGTAGAGAGAGAGAGATGTGATGAGATGAGTGAGTCCAAATGAGGAAAAGTCCTCTTATATTTATACACAACGTTGGTGGGTGAATAGATGCGACTGTTGGGCTTCTGAGCCTACATGAGTTGTAGGTCGGCTTGATAATAATTCCATAATCAAAATAAATTCATATCTCCATGAATACTTATCGGAATCGGATGATCTTTATATCAATGCTACACCTCTCGATGAGAGGAATCTAATAAAAATATTATCAGCCATGAATAAGATGACCCACATGAAGTTTTGCCTTGGTTGCCAATTTTAACACTCCCTCTCAACCATGGAGAACTTCATCTGCAATCTGTCTATCGGTCGTTACTATTCATCCATCAAATGCACTGCCCTGTATAGCCTGACCCTTGCCCTGCTCTGCTCTATTCTGCCTATTCTGCTTTGTCTTGATCTGCCTGCACTGATCTGTACTGTTTTGCTTTGTTCTGCTCTGCTCTTGCATTGTTCTGTTCTGCTCTGCTTTTGTCTGAATTATGAAGAAGAAGAAATGATCGAGGATGTATCATACTGACTCAAAGTCAGTCTCAGAGTATGTACCACTGGTCCCAGACCAGTCTCAACCAACCCAAAGTCAGCGTCATAATGAGTACAACTCCAATGGTCCCAGACCAATATCATCCTCCACAGACTCAAAGTCAGTCTCAGAGTATGTACCATTGATCCTAGACCAGTCTCAACCGACCCGAAGTCAGCGTCTTAGTATGGTACAACTCCTACCACTGGTCCCAGACCAGTATCATTGATCCCAGATCAATGGAGGTCATCCTAGCGTAGGGAGTACGGTAGTTACAACGATGCGTCCATCGGTACTACTATGGTCCCTAACTTCATTTCCTTGCTCATTGATCAGATGAGAGGTACTTCCCATGAGTCCCAGACTGCATGGGTAGGATGCCTCGACAGGAGAACTAATCAATCCTGTCCTCACAGGAGAACACATCAATCCTGCTACAATTGCCATGGAGAACACATCAATCCAGGCCTCACAGGAGAACACATCAATCCTGCTACAATCGCCGTGGAGAACACATCAATCCAGGCCTCACAGGAGAACTAATCATCCTGCTACACAGGAGAGCGAATCATCCTGTCCCACAAGAGAGCGAATCATCTTGTTCCAGTGTGCACCACCAGGGGAGGGTGAGTCACCCTGTGGTCATATGTTGCTCCAATAATAACCGCAAGCCCTCAGAGCTCCCAGAGCTCAATGTATGCAACATGCAGGACCCTCGTACAAGGGTTTCTTGCCGACTCCAATTCGTTTGGGAAAATCACAGATTAGATCTTTCCTCAGGACTTTGACAAGGTGTATCAACCTGTACATCATCTTAATGTGATGGAGCCTCCTTGCTCATCAACTTACCATATCCCAGATGATGTTTATCTGCTGGAGCAATCGACGAATACAAGATTCCTCAATAATCGAATCCCACCTCTGGTTGTTATAGAGAATCACAGTGGTATCCAATGTAAATCCAAACAGCTCACTTGAAGAGCTTTCACAACAAGACTGCCTCACACGAGGTCATGCTAGCAGCAATATATTCTGCTTCGGCGGTGCTCAAAGCCACCGACTTCTACTTCCTGCTCATCCAGGATATCGAAGCAGATCCCAAGGTGAAACAGCACCTGGAAGTGCTCTTACGGTCCACCACATTGCCTGCCCAATCAGCATCAGTATATCCAAGTAGTCTTACATCTCCGGCAGTGTATCTTAACCCATTGTACCACGAAGATATCTCAGAAGATTCTTGGCATCAATCCAGTGAGGCTCAACCAAATATGAGCTCACAATGCTAACTGCAAAACATATGTTCGGACAGAGATTCACCAAGAACATCAATGCGAATGAGTTTTTGAAACTCACAGGCATTTCCCAAGTCTGGTCCGACATCACTACCATATAACTTCTAAAGGTTAAGATCCTCGAGGTAGTCACAGGCTTGCAGTCCATCATACCAAATCTTTCCAATATCTTTACCATATATTTTCCTTGAGATAGGAAAATTTCCCTTGGCTTCTGCCATACTTCAATTCCTTGGTCCTTCATTTCAAATTCAGAAGCCAACTCCCTCTTACATTTGTGAATGAGAGGGTATGCACCTATTAGAAAAGAGGTCATCCACATAGAACACCAGTATGAGAGGCTTGTCATCTTCAACCTTAAAGTAAAGGTTAGGATCGGCTTCACTCCAGTGAATCCCAGCTTCATCAAGTAGCTATCGATCCTCTCATACCATGCTCGGGGTGCTTGCTTCAGCCCATAGAGAGCTTGCTTCGACCTGCATACATGAGATTTTCAATCATAAATCTCAAATCCTTTGGGTTGCTCCACGTAGACCTCTTCTTTGATCGAGCCATGCAAGAACGCAGTCTTGACATCCATCTGATGTAAGTTCCATCCTTGTGAAGCGGCAAGGGCTATGATCGAGCGGATGGTCGTATATCTGGCAACAGGTGCAAATATCTCATCATAGTCTATACCTTCCTTTTGGGAGAAACCTCGAGCAACAAAACTAGCCTTATACTTTTCCGTGCTTCCATCTGCTACATGCTTTATCTTGTAAAGCCATTTGGAAGTAACAACAGTCTTATCCTGGGGTCTGGGAACTACTTCCCAAACATCATTCTTTATGATAGACTCATATTCTTCGGTCATAGAATCCTTCCATACTTGATGCTTAACGGCATCTGAGAATGATGAAGGCTCATTTTGTATGATCGTGCTCATGATGGTCAGGTATCCCTGATACCTGTTAAGTTTCTTACTTTGATGGAAGGTTCCTCAGGGTGTAGCATGTCCTTCAGCATCATCAAGTATCCCCCTAAGCCATGAAGGCCTCTTCCTAGAAGAGGAAGGCTCATGTGGATGAGGATCAATCGGATCCATGGGTTTTTCTACATCAGGCATTGATTCATCATCCTTTTCTTTCGGTTCCCTGGTGTTGGCTTCTGGAGAGCTCCTCAAAGTCGGAAGATTGATCACCTTGCGAAGAGCCATATCTTCGTCAAAGGTGACATCATGACTAATTATGACTTCCCTTTGACCGGCTACATAGATTCTATAGCCTTTAGTATTTTCACCATAGCCCACGAAAATTCCCTTCTTTCCAGATGCTCCCAATTTATTTCTTTTCTCTTTCGGCACATGAAAGTATACAGGGCTTCCAAAAATTTTAAAATGAGAAACATCAGGTTTCTTACCGATGAATTTTTCTTCAGGAGTCTTGGAACCCAATGCTTGATGAGGGCATCGATTTTGTACATATACGGCAGTGTTTGCATCTTCAGCCCATAGAAACTTTTGAAGTCTTTGATCATGTAGCATGGCCCAGACAGCTTCCATCATCGTGTGGTTCTTCCTTCCCACCACACCATTTTGCTCAGGAGTATGTGGTGTAGTAGTCTCCCTCTTAATGCCAACCTCAGGTATGCCTGAGTAAACCAATTGTAATATATCGGAGGTCTTGCTTTGGCTTGAGGGGAATGGTCCCCTTTTGAGCTTTCCTTTGGCACATCCCAGACATACACCTTCTTTCTCTACTTGGAATTCGGGCATCCCTGTTACCATCTGTCTTACATCGGGTAGAGCTTTGTAATGAAGGTGGGAAAACCTCTGATGCCAAAGTTCGGACTGAAGCGTTGTGTCGCAAGACATGACTCCTAGCGGACTTCCATCGACCTGATATAATGAATCAACACTAAACCCAAGAGTAAAGGCATCTTTAACATTATTTTTCCATATACATACCTTGCCATTGCTGAAGGTTACCTTGTAGCCTCTGTCTTCCATTGCCAAGATGGACACTAGGTTCCTTTTGAGGTCAAGTGCATTTAATACATCGTGGACTTTCTAGCCTTCTTGAATGGTTGTCCTCTTCCTCGATCTCCAGCTCTCCTCTTACCTTTGCTGTTGAATTTGTCATTCCTTTGATTTGCCATCAGAGGGATTTTGATCATCGTCCTGGTGTGAGTCCTTTCTTTTCTTTGCATGAGAAGAAAAGGCAGCAGGAGGACCTTTAGGCATGGGCATTTCTTGCACTTCTTCCCTTGTTTCTTCTTGAATGCATCTAGCCATTAATTCCTTGAAACCAGGAATTACATTATAATTCAAAAGAGTAGTCCTGAACACATACCATTCATATGGTAATCCTCCAAGAGTTGTGAGTGCCATTTCTCTGTCAGTCATAGTTTCCCCAATAGATAGGAGATCGTTCTTGATCTCGGTGATTCTTAAGAAGTATGCTTGCATACTTTCATCTTTACCCTTCTTGATTTCCCTCAACTTATTTCTAAGAAACAAAACTTGATTTGCATCATTAACTTTAAATAAACTCACCAGTCTGTCGTAGATTTCCTTGGAGGTGTCTAGATCAGAGATGTAGGCCACCAAGCGCTTGTCGATAGAGTCCCGGATGATCTTCTTTGTTTTGACTTCTCCATTTTTCCATTTGTTCCAGGCAGCAGCAGATGCATTTGATGAAGGCTCAACAATATTGCCTCTTACATGGTCCAGCACTCCTTGATCTTCAAGGGATAGATCGATAGACATCTTCCATCCGTGATAGTCAGCTTTCTCACGGAGCTTATATTCGGCAGGAAAGAGTGTTGAGGACCCCATAGTTCTTTTAGGATAGCCTTGCCAATCTTCTCTTCGATGATTGCTCTTGCTCTTGCTCGGGCTTTGTCTTCACCTCAGCTCTGATACCATGTTAAGTTATGTTATGTTTTATGCTTATAACAGTTTACTTCTTTTTCTTATTATATTCCACCGATTAGCAATCACATGTACATAAAGTAAAGTGCAGATAGAACATTAAACGATCGACAGAAAACAAGCCAAGACAAGAGACACAAGATGTGGCGGCTAGCCAGGGACAAACCCCACAATGTGTGGGGAAACCCTTTGATCAAATCTTCTTTTATCTTCAATAATTCAGCAGAGAGAAATAGTACAATAAATCTGATTCATATCAGCAGTAGCAAACCCTAGATCAGTAGCATTAGCACTAGTGGCTTCATTATCAAACTAGGGCTGACCATATCTCACAAACCGACAGTCGGATTGACTTCATTCCACCACCAAAAGTTTCGGCTTCCAGAGGAGGTTCAGATGAACCTACAGAGCAGTTCAGATGAGGAGATCTTCTAGGCCACGCAAGTCAATCTTTACTTCTGCAGTTGCAGCTTCAGTTTCAGCAGTTTCCGGCTTCAAACTAGGGCAGTCGATATCTTGCAAACCGTTCATCGGATTGACTTCATTCCACCACCAAAAGTTGTGGCTTTCAAAGGAGGTTCAGATGAACCTACAGCGCAGTTCAGATGAGGAGATCTTCTAGGCCACGCAAGTCAATCTTTACTTCTGCAGTTGCAGCTTCAGTTTCAGCAGTTTCCGGCTTCAAACTAGGGCAGTCGATATCTTGCAAACCGTTCGTCGGATTGACTTCATTCCACCACCAAAAGTTGCGGCTTTCAAAGGAGGTTCAGATGAACCTACAGCGCAGTTCAGATGAGGAGATCTTCTAGGCCACGCAAGTCAATCTTTACTTCTGCAGTTGCAGCTTCAAATTCAACAGCTTCCGGCTTCACATGTGTGAGAGAGAGAGACCCATTTCAGCGCAGTAGAGAAGAGACTCATATCTGCGCAATAGAGAGAGAGAGATGTGATGAGATGAGTGAGTCCAAATGAGGAAAAGTCCTCTTATATTTATACACAACGTTGGTGGGTGAATAGATGCGACTGTTGGGCTTCTGAGCCTACATGAGTTGTAGGTCGGCTTGATAATAATTCCATAATCAAAATAAATTCATATCTCCATGAATACTTATCGGAATCGGATGATCTTTATATCAATCCTACACCTCTCGATGAGAGGAATCTAATAAAAATATTATCAGCCATGAATAAGATGACCCACATGAAGTTTTGCCTTGGTTGCCAATTTTAACAAACACAAATGAATCAGTTAGACGAAAAACCTCCTAAGATGAAATTTCGCCAAAATAATAGGCTTACCTAGGTTGTTACATACATATACAATCTTACTAGCATCATTTACATTATAAATTTGTTGAATGGGTTTACAAAGACTCAATAAATTGTTAATTGACAATCCAATCATTTGAAAAATCTTTGGCATATTTTCTTCCTTGGAACTTTGACAAAAAGTGTGCAACAGGTCCTATTCTTCCTCTCGGCAACCCCATTCTACAGAGGATTGTAAGGTACTATGAGCTCCTTTTGAACTCTTGCTTCTTTGCAAAAATCTTGGAACTAATTAGAGGTATATTCACCCCAATTATCTAATCTCGGCACCTTAATCTTCTTCCATGTATGGTTCTCCACAAGAGCCATAAACTCCTGAAACTGATCAAATACCTCATCCTTAGTCTTTAGGAAGTAGATCCAAGTTTTCCTAGAATAATCATCTATAAATGTCGCAAAGTATAAGGACCCTATGATTGATTTCATGGACATAGGACCACAAATATCTAAGTGCACCAAGTCCAGCACTCCCTTAGACCTAGTCTCACTGTGAGGAAGTGCAACCTTGGTTGCTTGCAAGTGCACACCCTTTACACATTGTATCCTAATCCACCCTCATCATTGGAAAAGTAGTGGTCATCCTTTGCAACATCAGTAGAGCTCTATAGTGTAGGTGTCCCATCCTCCTATACCAAATCTCACTTTGGTTGTCACTCTCATGTATGAGATCCTTCACCAGTTGTCCTCTCAACAGATAGAGATCCCTCTCCCTTCTTTTGATCACTTGCTTCCTACTAAGAACAACTCCTTTCGACCCAACAGCCACTTCACGCCCTGTAAAGCTGACCTCTAATCCTCTGTCTTCTATGGCTAAAACTAAAAGGAGATTTTTCTCCAACCCTAGTACATATAACACCTCGTTCACCTCCCGATGCCACCTAAGTCCATCTGAAACTCAATAATCCTAGTATCTTCTACTACATACTTGGCCTTGTCACCAAGCTCCACATGTACATCCATGTGGCCCCTGGTCATGTTGGTGAAGTGTTAATTTTAGCTTAACATGTTCTTTACTTAGGTTAGTTACTTCATGAGATCATTAGCCCATTAACAAATCATCACATTAACCATCATCATATGAGAGTAACTAATGAAAGAACATTAAATGTAAATGCAGAAGATAAGCTAAGACAAGTGAACACAAAGATATGGCTCAAGCCAGGGAAAAACCCCAAGATGGGGAAACCCTTGATCGAATCTTCTTATTATTAATATCAAATGTTCAGCAAAGAAAGAGAGTACAATGACTTGTCAATTTGAGCCTTCTTAGGGTGATGACATAGTGCAGAGGTATCTTGATCTTATTAGGGTTTCTTTTTGTTCTTCTTGTCTCACCTAATAGCTTCAATACACATCATTTCAGTTATGGTTCAACAGACAAACAATATACAGCCCTTCGCTGATCCTCAGAGATGATCTAGATACAAATCCTAGAATAGACCTGTGGTCAACCTTAAAGTGACAGCCTTGAAGAAAGGCTTCACCAGAAGAGATGATCCTTCCAACAATGTTCACAGTTCAGCCCATAAGTAATACAAGAGCTCAACCTACCTTTCAACTTATAATTTTGGACCAACAAGAACAAATCCACTCATTCAAAGAGCTAAGAATTTATCTCATACCGCAGCTAACTTTTTGAAGTGTCTAGGTCTAGATTAGACCTACGGCTAGGATGAGAAGGACTCCAGGAGGCTGTGGTTGCAACCTAATTAGAATAGAATCTTCAAACCACAAAATATACCCAAACACACCAACCCATTATAGATACATGTGGTCAGCTTTAGAGAAAACTCAAACCTGAAATAACAGTGTTCCACAGGGGCACGTCCCCCAGGGTCGGGTGTACGCACCCCTTGCACCCCACGCACCCGGGACAGGAAGTCTACTTGGGGTGCGTTCCCCACGCACCCTTTTTGGGGAGACGCAAGGGGGTGTGTTTCCTCGGTGTGGGGGACGAGACTCCCCAAAAGGGGTGCGTATGGGCATCACCCCTCAAAACTTCGGTGTCTCATATATAGTATATAGTAATATACTAGTATGTTTTTCTTGCAATTTAGATTCTAGAATGATGAATTTAATTTTTAAATCAACGCAGATTGTAGAATGATGAATGATGAATGATATGGATCAGCGTATTTGAATATTTCATTATTGGATTCGTTTACTAAATCTGATGGTATGGATGAATAATGAGTATGTCATATGAATGATGTATGTAACAAAATGAATGATGAGGATGGATCAATGTATGTCATTATTTAATTCAATTATGAATTTAAATTTTATGTGTGGATCAAATTTCAATTTCCAATGTATTGGTATCCATATTACTATATGTCTCTTTAATATTTATGCTTTCATTATTGAACAATGAATACGAACTTGAATTATATATATATATATATATATATATATATATATACCCCGATGTCTCCCCGCACCCTTGAAATTTGCCTAAAATTTGAGGGTACTCCCACACGTCCCCCCTGTGTGTCTCCCCACACCCGCGTCTCCCCGCACCGGAGTCTTAGTGGAACATTGGAAATAAGAGACAGATTCTTCCACGCTTGGTCCTCCTATTATCTTCGCTATCATAGAGATACATGATCATAAGAACGAGTGCACCAAGGATGATGAATACAGCCCAGAATTTCCTTTAAGATCTGCAACCTTCCTAACAAAAGAATCTCGGCCCTGTTGTAGAAGAGAGACTGTTAAACACACATGGGCAGCAACATAATCTGAAAGATAAAACATGAAAATATATTTTTATTAACAAGTGATATACATTTATAGTACATGGTTTGACCGTTGGGTTTCACATCCCAAGGTCTCTTAGACTTCTTTTTGTCTATTCGGCTTCCACACTAATCCATTGAGGATTAGGTGTCCAACATTCCCCCCTTAATCCGAAGGGTTATGTATGAGTCCAATAAGAGAGTTGTAATACAAAATGTGCAAAAATGCATGGCAGCACTAGGCTGAATGTGCTCTCTGAAATGTTGGTATAAAGGGCGGTGGTTTAAGGATGACCACCAACACTGGAATGCTTAGTGCAATTCCCGGAACTCTTCCAAAACTGGAAAGAAGCTGAAGTCTTCTGCTAGAGGAAGTGATCCTATTGTTTTGAAGAAGGAAACCTTCAACCATGAAAGGGAGGTCTCACCCCGCATAAAAGGGAGAACTTCAACCTAAAAGGGAAGTCTCAACCTGTGATGGTTTAAGGATGACCAACAACTCTGGAATGCTTAATGCAATTCCTTGAACTCTTCCAAAACTGGTGAGGAGATGAAGTCTTCTGCTAGAGGAAGTGTTCTCAATTTTGTTCCTGGAATTCTTCCGAAGCTGGCAAGAAGTTGAAGTCTTCTGCTAGAGGAAGTGTCCCAGATTACCAACTGATGGCATGCTCAGGGGCATCTTTGTCTCTGGCTACAACTCTGAAACTGGTGTGGCAAGTTGTGGCTCAGGCTCGCTTGATGTGGCTTTGAAGCTTGTAGATGACCATCATTTCCCCCCCTGTCAGATACAAGGTGAGATGATGGAGAAAACTCAACTGCAAGACTGTTCAATACTCTGGAACAAGTTCTGACATGTGATTGGAATATCTTCTTGGTTGTTGATGCCCATTGCCAAGAAGTGATCCATCCAAGATGAATCTTTGTTCTTGCAGGACGTTTGTTTCTGAAGCATCTGTTTGAAGAATGAGTGGTTTTATGACAGTGCTTACATGGATAACGATCAAAACAGTGATCTTTCAAATGGCCAACTCGATCACAATGTTGGCATTTCACAATCTGTTGTTGTTGTTGCTGTGGAAGAGGGGCAAAATCTGGAACAGCTGGAGGTGAACTGTCATGAAGAACAGGTGAAGATGAATCATCCTCAAGAAATCCAGCAGTTTGAAATTGAATTGGCTTTGAGTAGTCTGGAATATGAAAGGACAATTCCTTGTCATATCCAAGACCAGTTCTGTGCTTGTTGTGGACAAGTTATTCCCAAGGTCTGATGATGGGCTTGGGAAGTGCAGACTGAGTTTCTGCATCTGCATGTACAACTGTTGCTTTATTGGGTACTAAATCTGAACCAACTGTAACATTATTGACTTGTTTCTGATGGGTTGCAGTCTCAATGTTCTGAACAGAAACATGTTCAGAATGACTCCTCTGTTTTAATTCTTCTTACTGTCGCTGAGATTCAAGCTGCAAAAAATCAATTTTCTCTTGTGCATTTTGTAGACAGTGCTGAATTTCTGTGAGAGAAACTTTGTTGACTTTTAATGTATCATGAGTAGTAGACAATATCAGAGTTTTGAGGAACTCTAATACTTCATTGATTCTGGCCATTTTTATTTTATTTTTATTTTTTTGGTAAAGTGTGTTGAATTGTGTCGTTAAATTTTATTCCCTTCTTGAATTAATGGGAAGAATTGGAAACATCAACCACTAGTGGCCAAAGTTTGTTGCATTCACCTATCTTTACGAGCACTAATAGACTTCACACACTGCACAAAATGGAGCGTGTCACACTGTAGTTGTGAGGGAGCGGGAGATGAATCGACAAGAAAAATGACCAACGCATAGGATGCTTTCATATCATATGGTACCACACATTCATACCACATATGCCCATCACATGGCATATTATTGATCCACTATATATACATGTTAAACACACATGGTTTTCAAGAAGAAAGTATAGCATACCAAGACTTAGTCGTTGTACGCTGCAGGAGTTTTCAATGTTGCATATATATAAGTTGTAACCAAATATATTCTATGCCACAGTTCATAGTTTTCGAGTTCAATGATCAACCCTTCGATCCTCAACAACAAAGATCCTTTGCCTTCCCCGACGTAGATGTCAATATGTGAGGAAAATATTAGGTCGCAGCTTTTCTCACCGAATGTATGAAATGATGAGCAATTTCCTCTTCTCTAATAAAACGCCAATGCACGTCCTGTTTTCTTTCTCACACAGCTAGTCACATATTTCATCAAACCATCAATCAACGCATCTTGACCATGTTTCCAACGTAATTGAATACAAAGAATAGAAGTTTTATAGACTTTGATAGCCAGCTCCTCTCAGGAGCCCAGAGGAGGCCGAAGAAGCCCACATTCGCCTTCTCACGGATTCAAACACAGGTGTATATATATATATGTTGATTACATATGTATTCTCGTTCATTCATCCATCATTGAGTGCTCTATGATATGCACACGTATCAATAATCAGTTTGAGGCGTGACGCATTTTCCATTCTGCAATCGTGTATTTTAACAAATATTGTCCGGGGAAGATGCAACACATTTAGTGGAACAGATTCAGTTGGACTTCCTCTCCTCGAAAGTCGCCTGATACAAGTGAATACCCTGCTCTTTAACATCAATTCACCCTTGCTTGCAGCCGAGGAAGGAGTTGCTAGATAACATTTTATTGCACAGCGTAAATGTATATACACAGTTACTCATCAAGCAATAGAATATATATGGCAGCCAATAGAATATATAAGAAATGGAACTTCCTTGGAGTTCAAAACTGCATCCTGAAATCCTCCTCTTTCAGAAGAGGATTAGATTACCAAAACAGTTTTTATATGAACCGTGAATCTCGTCAATTTGAATCATATCAACTAACTACAAACATACTTGAAGCTCGCTCCGTGTCGCCTCTATCTGCTGCACATTCCCTTCGTTCATTCACCAGGATTCTGTGCTTTATTTAACTAACCAAACATATCGCGTGTCCCAGCATTTTGATCGATGAACAGTGCGTGCAATTAATGAAATGGGTTGAGAACTAGTCAACAGCGGTGTATAGATCTCTCCAACGATGAGGGGATATGGAGGCCAACAACGTGGAGAGGGCAGAGGCCTGCAGCATATATGGAAGCCCAACAGTCCAAATTCACAGTCTTAGCACAATTCGAGCAGCGTAGCAGAGCAACGTAGTAGGACTATGTCAGAGGAGCGAGGGAGGTTATAAAATTGGCAGAAAAGATCCATGACAAACTGACATTCTTCTGAAGAAAATAATACCATGTCAGAGAATAATGGTAAATCGCAGCGCTGTTATACCATTCTAAGGAGTAGTATGCGGTGGCAAAGAATTGTGGTATGCAAGACCAGTGGTAAAACACAGTACAATGGGGAGAGCGGATAACCAGTGGTATGAGAGATATGTATCAATTCAAGAGATTACACAACATTCAACACATACCCAACTCCAATACATATGCATTCAATACAACGCACCGAAACTGTATGTAATAAACACAAAGAATGAAGACATATGAACTTCCAGATTCTAATTCTCCTCTGTAATCATTGAATTGAATGTTGGAGATATATGTTTATTTTACCTGTTCACCACAGATAAAATTAAAATCGTGAATCTACTAGGCGATTCTTAACAGCTCGGCCTTTGCAGATAGGTCCATCAAGGAATCCGCTTATCAACTGATGTTTGATAGAGCAATTGGGTTTGCTCCATATAGTGAGTACTGGAAAAATCTCAAGCGAATTGCTGCTCTACACCTCTTCTCTGCACGAAGAATCTCTACCTTCGATTCCCACAGACGGCGCCAGCTGTTAGGAGCGAAGAGAAAATGCAGTCGAACAATTATGTACAGCCTAGGGAGCGCAGAGGGCACAGACAATGATTAACAATACCATATGGCAGAGAGCGCAGAGAGCCCAGAGAGAAAATATGGCAGAAAGAGGCCAAAAATGGCGCTGGAGAAATGACAGGTTGCAGCTAAAATTTAGCTGAGAAAATATTCATGAAATGCAAAATTGATGGCAGAAATGATCTGCACATAAAGGCCATAAAACAAATGGCTCAAATTAATTATGCAGGGCAAGAATACGCCTGCTCTGATACCATGTTAAACACACATGGGCAGCAACATAATCTGAAAGATAAAACATGAGAATATATTTTTATTAACAAGTGATATACATTTATAGTACATGGTTTGACCGTTGGGTTTCACATCCCAAGGTCTCTTGGAATTCCTTTTATCTATTCGGCTTCCACACTAACCCATTGAGGATTAGGTGTCCAGGATTAGGTGTCCATCAGAGACCCAAAAAAAATTAGCCCTTCATCCTCCTCCAAAAGCTCGATTGTCTCAAACATAACCGAGCCTTTTCAATGTGCCAAAAGAGGCTGGAGGACACCTCTATATATATAAGTTGGATAAGGTCTAGAGACAGGATGGTTGGAGCTTTAGTAGCCTACATGAAGTGAAGATCGACCTTGACAATTTGTATGTGAGAGGTCATAAATTCAAAAACACATTTCTCCTTATCCAAATTTGATGTTCTTTAGGTCGATTTTGGTCATCTCGACAAGAGAAATTCAATGCCACAATTATCTTCCCCAAAGAAGCTGTCCAAAGTGGAATTTGGCCCTACTTGCCAATTTTAACACTCCCTCTCAACTAGGGAGAATTCCACTTGCCAACCTATCTGTTGTCATTGATCATCGTGCCATCCCGTCGTCGTGTACCATCTCTACATCTCTTCTCATTTCTACTCTGTTGAACACTAATATCAATAATGAAGAAGAATCGATTGAGAGTGAGTCACAAGACCTTACCACTCTCCACTCACAAAAGTCAGCCTAGAGGTAGAAATTCAATCATACTTGATCCTAGATCAAGTTGTGGAACAACATACATCCTAGACACAGTGAGTACGGCAATGCGTCTATCGGTAGTGTTATGGTCCCTATCCACTTTTCCCAACTCATTGGCCAGATGAGAGGTACTTGCCATGTGCCCCAAACTACAGGGGTAGGATGATACTAAATCAATAGCAGTGAAAGAATATATCACATCCTGCTCACAACCACACATAGGGAAAGGATGAACCACTTTCCTACAGTCACACATCACAACCATCATAGGGAAAGGATGAACCACATCCTACACGTATGCAAATCACCGAGAGTAGGGAAAGGATGAACCACGTCCTACAACCACAAGTTACAATCACAAGTAGGGAAAGGATAAACCGCATCCTACAAACACAAGTCACCACATTCAATTGTAGGAAGGATCCTACACGTGGGGAAAGGATGAACCACGTCCCACCGACATGTCAACCACCAATCATAGGGAATGAGCATCCTACATGTGGAGAAAGGATGAACCACGTGCCACCCTGACATGTCAACAGATGCCTATATGCATCTCTCACTAGGGTATCCACAGGAGAAGGTGAACCACTCATCCTGCTCATATGCCATAGGAGAAGGTGAACCACTCATTCTAAGCATATGCCATCAACAGTAGAGAAAGGTGAACCGCTCACCCTACACACGTGTCATCAATCGTAGGGGAAGATGAACCACTCAACCTACACACGTCATCTGTCACAGGGGAAGGTGAACCACTCACCCTGTACACCACGCACCTATACGGGAAGGTGAACCACTCACCCTGTACACCACGCACCTATACGGGAAGGTGAACCACTCACCCTATGGCCGCTCATAGCTCAATAGGTACCCCAAGCCTTCAGGAGGTCCTAGAGCTCAATCTTCCATCTTAATCAAAGATTACTTCATATAGGGGATAGATCGAGACTAGATCTAGGTGATGATATTGTTGACCGAGTCGTCAATGGAAGCCTTATAGTTCCACCCAGCATCATATAGATGTATACACAGCTTTCTATAGACCTACTGATTTACAACAGAGATCTTAGCAGTACTTCGCAATCCTCTGCTTCTTGCATTTCATGATGAAGAAAAAATTTAACTGATCTTACTCCCTCTTACTCAGGGAGACCACAAGCCTAAGCTTGTCTTGCCAGAGTGCAAAGTATCCATCTGGGAGCCCGCTCATCGTAAGATCCATCCACCTAGTAGATAATTTATTAATGTAATCAAACAGGCCATAATCCTGGTACGAGTTCTTCCATAAACAGGGATGTCCTTTGTTGTACCATGTAAAATGGTATCTAATGTTAATATGAAAAATACAGGATTCTTTGAATCCTACTCTGTAACATATAACAATGTGCATAAATGGCTACTGAAGAATTTCCTTAGATGGCCATGCTGGCTGCCTTATACACTCTGCTTCAATAGTGCTTCTGAGTAACAGATTTTGGTCTTTAAGAAACAAAGGTGAGTCTCATGAGATACAATACTTAAATGTGCTTCTTACCACCTATCATACTGTCAATCCAGCCACACTCTGCAGTGTACTTCAGATCATACTATCTTAATGACCAGCTATCCATCTTCGTAAACAATTGATAAGGAGAGGATGATCTTCTTGCTAGACAACATCAATAGTTGATTCCAAACATTATAGCTCCTTCTGAATATCGAGAAGATAACATTGCCTGCAACATAACCATCTGCAAGCTGCTATTAATCCAGGGATTTTATAGCTCCCTCTGAAGGTGATTACCCATACGAGAGATGAGACTTTCCATGAGAAACTGATCCATGATGGGGAAGGTTCCTTTGCATTCAGGTGACTAAAATCATAAGCCTATAAGATCCTGGCTTAATGCAACCAAGATGTCTAAATCAAGATCTCCTGCTTATTTTGCTTGATAAGACATAGAATCTTTTATGCACCTCGTTCAGGGCACCTTTGATTTTGTGCTGATGAGAGTTACCCCAAAAGAGACTGTTCCACAGTACCATGCACTTCGTCTCCTATCTGATCTTAAAATAAAAGCTTCAGTTGAGCTGCATTCTTTATCAAAATTGTTGTATTTTCTTTTACTAGAAGATCCCAGCAGCTTCTTCATAAATGACATTTCAAACATAAGTTATCTGACTGTCTTGTTCACAAGTTCGATTGTGAACAAGACTATAACAGAGTCATCAATTTACAGGAACTTCAACCTGTCATCATGGCTTCTAGACAGAAACAATATCATAATACTGTAAATGATGTTGAGCTGAATATGCCTTATATAGAAGGGAGAATTCCATAATGCAGAGGTTGCCCTATAATAGATTGATGGCCATATAGAGTGAGATTATATAGTTCTGTTTCAGTGAGACCATATGTGATTAAGAGAGGCCGAGACCAAAAACAAAGCGAGATCATGTGATTTATAAAGCAGGATCATAGGGCAACAGCATATGCTGAAACAAAGATGCAATATTGCCACTACCAGAGATGTGATGTCATTCCCATTACATTGATTCTAAATAACGAGATCATGGCATTAGAGCTAAGTTGTAGGAAACGTTGGAGAAGGGTCCGTTTCCGGCCGGAAGCGAGGAAACTCGTACCATATCCGGCCGTACTGGCCCATTTCTCGAGAAGGAAATGTGACCAGTACGGCCGGAAACGCGTTTCCAGGCCGTACAACGGAGTTTCCTCTTCTAACTTGACTTTTTCTTGTATTTTATTTTTATTTTTTCTCTTCTAATTTTTTATTGGGTGACTAAAATATCTTCTAGATGCCTCTGAAGTTATAAAAAAGAGGATTTTTTTGAGTGGGGCAGCCTAATGTTCAAGCCTATGGCCCTAATGTTGATATGCAGTTCATGGTAATGTTAAATTTTTAAAGTAAAAGGATGAAAATGAAAAATAAAGGAGAATGTCACTTCATAGACAAGGATTACACTCAAACCAATTTTCATCTAAAAAATTAAGTGATGGAACACAAACATCACATAGACAAAACTCAAACAAGTCACACAGACAAGAATCAAACACAACCAAGTGTCAAGTGGTGGAACACTTGCATCCAAATACAAGTCACACAAACAAATCTCACAACACCTATTGGTCAGATAGGTGGCTCTTTCCAAATCCCAAACTGTGGGTCAGATGCATACTGAGGGCTGCTCTTGTGGCACACACTACACAAGAGGTCCCTCATCCTCAGGATATTTTCGACATCATTCCCTAATCCTGTGAGATCTGCTAGGGTGAAAAGGTTGCTCGGTGTTCTTAATAAGTTATGTATGCTCCATGTCCATGATTCCAAGCTACTCTCTAAAATCCAAAAACTTTTACTTAAATTTTTAACATTACCATGAAATGACTCAAGATGTTTGAGAGTGGTTTCGCCCTCATTGGATTTCATATGGAGAAAGTAGAATTTCTGATCTCACTCAAAATCCAGCAGACTTATTTGTTTTTCAGGATTTCAGGATTGGAGGGATTACTTTGTTTCCATTGGATTTTGTCATGTACTAGGGTATGGAACTTGTATTTAATCAAGAGAACCAAGCCCTCTATGTAGGGAAGACTCCCAATAATCAAGAGCACGTAGGATACTAGGGTATGGAACTTGTATTTAGTCAAGAGCACTAAGTTCGTTCGACTATGTAGGAGGAGACTCCCAATCAAGCACGAGACAAGAAATTAGAAATTTCTCATGGTTGATTTTGGATATTGCTATTTTCATTATGTGATCATTCACAAGTAAATGTGATGTAAATTAAGAGACTTATAGTTTATGCATTGACAATTGACAATTTAATCATAATGTAATAAATTAGAATGTATCATATATGCTTTATGATTGCACATATTTCTTAAATGTCCTAATATATATATATATATATATATATATATATATATATATATTGCGTTTCCCCGTTTCCAAAATTTGGGGGGGTCACATTTCGTACCCGTTTCCCCGTTTCGTGCAACTTAGCATTAAAGTGAGTAGACATGAGCATGAGAGAGACCTCTAGCCATAGATGAGTGAGAGTGTAGAAGAGTGAGCTATTTTGAGGGATGATTCCAAATGACCGTTATAGAGATGTGACGATGCCACTTCAAGTAGAGATTGGAGATTGAACCAAATTCATTGCTCAGATCCGAAGCTCCAGAGGTTGACTGCTAGATATCTATTACAGGTTTACTGAATGCAAGAGTCCATTTCGGAGTTTGATTTAGGTCACAGGTAGTTTGCTGTGCAAGGTAATCTTTAGGACAGATTGACACCTCAACAAATTTGATTTCTTGAATTCCACAGAAATGCGTTTTTATAGAGCCAGCGATGCTTACAGCTTGAAGATATTCGATCAAGCTTCAGATTTGCCAAACACGCTTAGTAAACCTTAGATCAAATCTTAACATAAAGATAAAGATGATCATATATTTCCAATTGTTCCACTGGTGCATATAAAGATAGCTTTGGATAAGGTTGCCAAATATATCAGAATTCGAATTGTTCTCCAGCTTTATAGTTGATAATAGGTTCAGAAGAGGGACCAAAACCCTTCTACTCAGACTTTATGCCCTTAGAAAGAGGTTCAAGTGCGTCATCAAACAAGCCTTCCTTCAAGAACGAACTGGACAGAAGTTATAGATTAAATGGCCTTATAACATGCATTGTCAAATGGAAACTTTTACACACAGAATACTTTTCTTATATGTTGGATGCATCAACATAGGCTCTGAATTTTGGCTTCAATAGAGATATTGACCATGAATAATTGTGAACTAACTGAACCAATCACATATGAGAATATGTCACTGCAATGTGTATCAGGACCTTCATACTATAGGTAACAAAACAAAAATGCTCAGGATTACCATGATACTGTGAACTGGATTGTATGTGTGAAGGATGTTGCTTCGTTGTTTCCTGCTCAGGCCACAGTGACTGATCAAAAATTCATCCACTGCTACAAGAGTAGATAAGGAGCTTGATTATATCAACAATTGTGCCTTGATTGATGGGCAGCTTTAATAAGGTACAAATCCTGCCACTGTGGCAACCAAGTCTGTAATAAACTCTTTATAGTGGAATCCCCTTTAAACTCAGTATTGTACAATGGACAGACTTCTGCTTCTCCAAAAGGAGATCAGAGTTCTTTCTTTGCTAATTTGAAGACTGATATCTGACCCTTCTTTAGATGCTTGTGATGTAGTTATCTTGTGCCTTAGATAAGGCTGAAAAGGTATAAGCCTGAAGTAAAATAAGAATCGATCTTTTCAAATGCCAGTGATAAGTCTTCTTTAGGGTCTCATGCAACTGCAAGTTCTTCAAAAACCAAAATCAGACTTTGCCAGGCAGCTTAGAATAAACCAGTTACCGAACCCTAACTCCTTGTTGTTTTGCATTGCAGCTCCTTCAAGAGGTCAGGAAATTCAGAGTGTACTTCAAAATTTTGCCTTATCTTCAGACTTTATCAACGAACTTCTTTCAGTGATAGCTTTCACTTTCACTATGGCTTGGGCTTATCTTCACTTGCGCTCTGAAACCGTGTTAATTTTAGCTTAACATGTTCTTTGCTTAGGTTAGTTACTTCATGAGATCATTAGCCCATTAACAAATCATCACATTAACCATCATCATATGAGAGTAACTAATGAAACAACATTAAATGTAAATGCAGAAGACAAGCCAAGACAAGTGAACACGAAGATATGGCTCAAGCCAGGGAAAAACCCCAAGATGGGACAAACCCTTGATCGAATCTTCTTATTATTAATATCAAATGTTCAGCAAAGAAAGAGAGTACAATGACTTGCTGATTTGAGCCTTCTTAGAGTGATGACATAGTGCAGAGGTATCTTGATCTGATAAGGGTTTCTTTCTGTTCTTCCTATCTCACCTAATAGATTCAATAGACATCATTTCAGTTGTGGTTCAACAGAGAAACAATACACAGCCCTTCACTGATCCTTGGAGATGATCAAGATATAAATCCTAGAACAGACCTGTGATCAACCTTGAAGTGACAGCCGTGAAGAGAGGCTTCACTAGAAGAGATGATCCTTCCAACAATGTTCACAGTTCAGCCCAGAAGTAATACAAGAGCTCGGCCTACCTTTCAGCTTATAATTTTGGAACAACAAGAACAAATCCACTCATTCAAAGAGCTACGAATTTATCTCATGCCTGCAGCTGACTTTCTGAAGTGTCTCGGTCTAGATTAGACCTGCGGCCAGGACGAGAAGGACTCCAGGAGGCTGCGGCTGCGGCCTAATTAGAATAAAATCTTCACAACATAAAGTATACCCAAACACACCAACCCATTATAGATGCTTGTGGTCAGCCTTAGAGAAAACTCGAACCTGAAATAAGAGACAGATTCTTCCACACCCAGTCCTATTAACTTCGCTGTCATAGATATACATGATCCTAAGTTCACGAAACGGGGAAACGGGTACAAGTTTCCAAAACAGGCACGGGTACGAAACGTGACACCCCCAAATTTTCGAAACGGGAAAATGCGATATATATATATATATATATATATATATATATTAGAATTTAGGACATTTAAGAAATGTTATGTGCAATCATAAAGCATACACATTATAATTTATTATATTTAAAGTTTAAACATTATGATTAAACTTACATCACATTTACTCATGAATGATTACATAATGAAAATAGAAATATTGGAATATCCAAAATCAACCTTTGTTATATATCCAAATCTCAAAATCAGCCTTTATATATATATGAGGCTGCAAGTACAATAAAGACTATGAAGCTGCAAAAACTATAAAGACAAAAGACCACTTCTCTCTTCCTCTTTTCTACTTTGCTAAAATTGTTTGTCTCCAAGAGAAACAACTTGCTCAATTGTGTGATGAGGGAATGAAGTGAGAGTCTTTTCATAACATGAGAGAGGCATCTAGAAGCATCCAAAAGATATTTTATTTGCCCAATAAAAAATTAGAACCGAAAAAACAAAAAACAAAAAACAAAAGAAAAATCGCAATATGAAGTGGAAACTCTGTCGTATGGCCTGGAAACTCATTTCCAGCCATACTGGCCACGTTTCCCCAGCATGAAACGTGCCAGTACGGTCAGAAACTCATTTCCAGGTCGTATGTTACGCGTTTCCGCGTTTCCGTTTCGTTTCTTGGCTGAAACGGACCTGGGGGCAACGTTTCCTGCAACATAGACATGATCATAACAATGAGTGCACCAAGGATGATGAATACAGCCCAGAATTTCCTTTAAGATCTGCGGCCTGCCTGACAAAAGAATCTCGTCCCTGTTGTAGAAGAGAGACCCAAAAACAATTAGCCCTTCATCCTCCTCCAAAAGCTCGGCTGTCTCAAACATAATCAAGCCTTTTCAATGTGCCAAAAGAGGTTGGAGGACACCTCTATATATATAAGTTGGAGGGGATCAAGAGACATGACGGTTGGGGCTTTATGAGCCTACATGAAGTGAAGGCCGACCTTGACAATTTGTATGTGAGAGGTCATAAATTCAAAAACACATTTCTCCTTATCCAAATTTGATGTGTTTTAGGTCAATTTTGGTCCTCTCAAGAAGAGTAATTCAATGCCACAATTATCTTCCCCAAAGACGTTGTCCAAAGTGGAATTTGGCCCTAGTTGCCAATTTTAACATCAAGACCCTGTCATATGACAAGATGCTCCACTATCTACGAACCAGACACCTCTCGTGAAGGTTCCAAAAAGGCAAGATACCAAGGCAAAGTTTTTCTCAAACTTCTCAGCCATCTCTTCCATTTGCGCAGTAGTTGTTCTTCTTGTTTAGACACTGACTGGCAAAATGCCTAAACTTATGACAAGCAAAGCATTTAACTTTGCTCATGCCCTTTTCCTTTTTCTACTATGGAGATCCTCCACTCTGGTTCTGCTTGGCCTCCGCTTTGCCCTTTTTCGTTTGTACAGCAACAATAAGCTCATATTTCTCCTCAATACCCTTTCGTTGTCTTCTAGTCAATCAGTTCTGCCAAATTTCCCTCTAGATGAAGTCACCCCACAACTAGCTCCAATCAAGAAGCTACGACCTAGCAAGGATCCCATCCACATAAGTGGTCATGTGCTTCATGCATCCCTTCAGAGCAACTTTTATTAGTTCTGAATCACTCAGTTTCCCCGATAGTTGCAAGCTCATCACGAGCCTATTGGAGCCTTGTGAGATAAGATGTCATGGTCTTAGATCTATTCATTTTGATGTTATTTGATGATTTCTAGTAGCATCGGATGTGCTATAAGCCTCAAAATTTGCAGGGAGGCTAGGGCACATGTATTCCAAAATACCCAGAAATCGTTTTGGGAAATTCCACGCGGAGACAGATTTATTAAAATAATTAATTATTTCTAATGGATGCCTAAGTCTAAACTTAGGAAATTAAAATAATTAAAGGGTATTAATAAAACTAGATGTGAATCTTACAGAAGAGGACGTAGATCAAGTCAATATGATCTGAGCCATTGATTAGAATTTAATCTAGGTCGTTGATTATTCAACAAGAAGATTATAAGGATTTCGATGGGCATTTGGAAAACACATCGAGTGAGAGATCAGAGATCGATTTTCTCAAGAGAGCAGCACAGCAGTTGCCAGAGACGTCATCGGGGAGATTTCTTACAGTGAGGGGCAGGGATAGTTTTCCTGTTCGAGAGTTTCCTGATCCAGGGATACATTGTAGAGGAGGCAAAGAGAGATCCATAAGAGGCAGCGCAGAGCCATGTTGAGGTAGGGAAGAGTGTAAGAGGAGATTCGAAATTCGCTGGAGAGTCAAGTTCTAGAGCCAGAAATCGGGTTGTGAGACTAGAAGGGCAGAGAGTCGAAGTTCCAGAGGTAAATCGACCAGCAAGAAGGGTGACGCAGATCCTAGTAGCTATGACATTGAACTGCATAGGCTAAAGCAGAGGCAACACAGAGGCAGTGTGGGGCTTTCCATCCAGAGTTTGGATCAGTATTGAACCTCAAGTGATAGTGTGAGGCATTTCTCGCTAATTTCTCTGCCAATTAGATTCTCTGTATCAGATAGCCAGTAAGGCATCCAAAGATTGTATTCAGAAACTACTGCATAATAATACAAACCCTCAGCTACGGAACCGGTTTTCCTGCATTGGGTTTTTCCGGGGACATTTGTCCAAAAATAATGGTGTCACTTGTGTGTGTGTTTTTTATTCTTGCTCAGTTCTTGTTTCCGCATATAATTTAATTAGTGAAGGTTGCAATCGTATTTACTTTGATATTTACAATGTAACACAGTAAATAACTTGCATGAATTAACAAGTAGGAGAAGTAATATCAGTTTGTTGTAGTAGGGGATTTGGGTCTCCAAATTTTCACATGGTATCAGAGTGCAGGTGAAGCAAGACAGCAGACCAGAAGAGCCCAGCGTTGAAGAGAAGGAGGGAGATCGAAGTGATGCGTAGGCAGTGGATCGAATCCCCAGAGGGATTGCGCAATCCAGGCTAGGAGGGCAAGATTCTCGAGGAAAATCTCTCTCTGAGTGAGTTGACAGAGAGGTAAGATTTCCAGTTTGTGATTTGTCAATGGCAGAGGGAGAAGCACAATAGCAGATTCAGCACTGAGCAATCTTCAGGTGGGACGCAGTTTTCTGTAGCAATTGTTGGGGCAGAAAAACATCAGAAGAAGGAAGAAGACACTTTTTGAGGGAATTCCTTCCTCAGTGAATTCTAAGCCAAGGAATTATATTTCTCAGTTGTTGAGCAGCAGTAGCAAGGAGCAGATCTACTAACTCCAGCAGGGAGTGCGTAGGCCAGCCTACCAGTTGCGGAGAGGAGAGAGGGAGCAGTTCGACTTGTTTTGGCAGAAATGGCAGCTAATGGGTTGAGAGATCAAGATAGGTTGGACGAAGCATCCAACTATGTGAACTGGAAGGCTAGGATCCCCTGCCTTCTAGATGAGCATGCTCTCAAAACCTATGTCGATTGTGTGGTGGTTGAACCTGCCAATGCAAATCCACTCAAGAAGTACAAGGCTGAGATGGCAAAGGCCAAGCGGTTGATCCTCGACGGAGTGAGGGATCACATTGTATGGAACATTGCTGGCAAAAGAACGGCCAAAGAGATGTGGGATGCCTTGGCTACGTTGTATCAAGGATCTTCCGAGCAATGGAAGATGTACTTGGAGGAGAAAATGAGATCCGCGAGGATGCAGAAGGGGGAACGCATTGATCCGTTCCTATCGAAGCTTCAGGAAGTCCGAGATCAGTTGGCAGTTGTAGGATCAGCGCCTCAGCCTACAGAGATGGTGAGGTTAGCCCTGAATTCAGTCTCAGAAGAATGGCAAGTATTTGTCCAGAGTATCCTGGGCAAAGAAAAATTGTCGGATTGGGAAGGGATGTGGGCCGCTCTTCAACAGGAAGAGATGAGGCGAGACTTAGTCAAGTGCAAACTTGATGGCAATAGCAGCAGTGGGACGAAGCCCAAGGAGGAGGAGGAGAATGCAGCCCTTGCATCAAGGGGCAGCAGGAGCAGCGGAGGCAGAAGAAGGACGTCTCGAAGATCAAATGTTTCCGGTGTGGTGAATTTGGTCACTATGCTACGCAATGTCCTCTCAAGAAGAAGGACAAGGACGAGAAACATGATCCACGGGCTGCAACCGCAAAGATTGAGGAGGAGGAGTTTGCCATGATTGCCCAGATACCTCCAGGGGAGAGGTGGGGTGATCTAGTACTATAGTTCAAAAGAACTACAAATGGGCAGGATCCTTGAGGAGTCCACCTCTTGGATCAAGACCTTACTACAGGAGCCCATAATCAGCAGTAGCATGATGGATCAGTGTCAGGTGGTGCAGTCAGGTGCCAAAGTGACAGATGCAGTGGCTAGTAGCAGTCAGATACTGAGCAGTGCAGAGCTAGTGTTGGCAGCAGTGTAGTTGCAACGGAGCAGAGTCAACAGCAACACATAAGCTTCAGTGACAGTGCAGAGTCTAGCAGCAGTCAGAACTCGTACAATAGATGCATCATACTGAACACAGTTAGTTCAATATTTTGGATGTTTTTCCATTGCAGATGTTGCAGTGGCGGCAGCAACAGAGTTGTGGTGTAGATGCAGTAGTTGACAAGCAGTTCACCACAGTCAGCAGCAGCACAGATGCAGCGCAAATTAGAGTTGCGCAATAGTTGGTGGGCAGTGATGTTACACATCAACAGCGCAAAGGAAGATGTTACAGAGTCAGGGTGATGCTTCAGCAGGTTGCATTACTAGTGCACATTCCTCGCTAAGAGGGAGTGTTGATTACTGGTAGCATCGGATGTGCTATAAGCCTCAAAATTTGTAGGGAGGCTAGGATACATGTATTCCAGAATACCCAGAAATCGTTTTGGGAAATTCCACGCGGAGACAGTTTTATTAAAATGACTAATTATTTTTAATGGATGCCTAAGTCTAAACTTAGGATATTAAAATAATTAAAGGGTATTAATAAAATTGGGTGTGAATCTTCTAGAAGAAGACGAAGATCAAGTCAATATGATCTGAGCCATTGATTACAATTTAAATTGGGCCCGTTGATTACTCAACGAGAAGATTATAAGATGGACTTCGATGGGCATTTGGAAAACACATCGAGTGAGAGATCAGAGATCGATTTTCTCAAGAGAGCAGTGGAGCAGTTGTTGGAGAGGTCATCAAGGAGATTTCTTGCAGTGAGGGGCAGGGATAGTTTTCCAGTTGGAGAGTTTCCTGATCCGGGGATACATTGCAGAGGAGGCAGAGAGAGATCCAGAAGAGGCAGCACAGAGCCACGTTGGGCAACGTAGAGCCACGTTGAGGCAGCGCAGAACCTGAGAGGAGATTCGAAATTTGCTGGAGAGTCGAGTTCTAGAGCCAGAAGCCGAGGTGTGAAACTGGAAGGGCAAAGAGTCAAAGTTCTAGAGGCAAATCGACCAGCAAGAAGGGTGACGCAGAGCCTAGTAGTTGTGACGTTGAACTGCGTAGGCTGACGCAGAGGCAGTGTGGGGCTTGCCATTCAGAGCATGGATCAATATTGAATCTCCAATGATAGTGTAAGGTATTTCTCACTAATTTCTCTGCCAGTCAGATTCTTTGTATCGGATAGCCAGTAAGGCATCCAAAGATTGTATTCAAAAACTATTGCATAATAATACAAACCCTCAGTTGTTGCACCGATTTTCTCGCATTGGGTTTTTCCGGGAACATTTGTCCAAAAACAACGGTGTCACTTGTGTGTGTGTTATTTCTTCTTGCTCAGTTCTTGTTTCCGCATATAATTTAATTAGTGAAGGCTACAGTCGTATTTACTTCGATATTTACAGTGTAACACAGTAAATAACTTGCATGAATTAACAAGTAGGAGAAGTAATATCAGTTTGTTGCAGTAGGGGATTTGGGTCTTCAAAATTTTCACATTATTTCCCCGCAGCACCATTTTTTTAGTTTCAGTGGAGATCTGATAAAGACCGGCCAGAGCTACCCACATCTATCGTTTGGTATCCTTCCTTGATATGTGAGGAATTATATGATCCCTCACACCATCCAAAATTATGCAGCTTGCTTTCATACCTTTGAGCTTATGCTCCACTGAAAGGTTTGGATTTGAAGGAACCTAAATGTCTTAGCTCACAAAATCCCATAGACCATTCATCTTCAAAATAATGGTAATTCGCACCTGCCAGGGACTGAAATGTGTTGCCCCATCCAACCTGTCGTCATATCACAAACTACTCAATGATGTCATCTCCACAAATCAACCAAAGCCACAAAACCCAGCTGCAAAATTTTAAGAAAATAATTATATTGTTGCAAAAAGGAAACTTGTTGTTGCAAACCCTTGTGATCTCAGATCTCTCTTTCAGAGCCTTCTAGAATGTTTTGTTACCATGTTAAATTTCGAATACCAGCGAGATTTATTTTCTCATGGCAAATTATTTTATCCCGAACAATTTATTTATTTACTCAAATAAATATTGAATTACCAAAAATAAAATAACTGGTATTTTAACTTCTAGAAATAAATATATGCAACCGAAATTTAAATCAGAGAGAACAATCACAAATTGCAAATAAATTCACCCACAACAATTCTCCATCTATTAATCTGGAAAATCTAGGTTTTTCGACCCATAGAGATACAAGGAAAAATACAACATTTGGAACTTGTAACTCAACTCCCACAGAATGAATTAGGCCCAAGGAATTCGGCCTCTAGGAAATCATCCTCCGAAAGAAATCGAACTGAAGAAATTAGCTCAAATGATCAGCCAGCAAAATCGACCTATGCCCTCCTTGCATGCCACTATTGCACACTAGGGAAAACTCGGCCCTCCAAAAATTTGGCTTCCTCCAGATCAAATCCATCTCCCTCTAGCACCTCGTCCCTGCAATCTCCTCCACTCGGCCTCTTGGATTCACCCTCAATCCACTCACACTTCTCCTATGCATTCCTGGTCCACTGAGCCACCTACACTTAGAGAAAATTACTCTCTTTAAGATGACTCACTCACTTGACAATTATGTTGTGTCTTCGCCTCTTCGCTAGGCTTCCTTTATAACCTTCATTAAGCCCAAATCCCTAACCCTAATCTCCCTTCTAAAAGATCTTAGAGATCAATGGTTGATATTATCTCTAAGTCACTTAAATAATTAAATCATTTATCCTTAGAAAATGACTTAATAGTCTACAATAATTAATCGACTGCAATTTGAAACATAAAAACTATTACTGAAGTATGAAAACTGATAGCTTGGAGACTTTAAAGTAAAAATACACAAGGTATTTAAAATAATAATTTATTAATATATATAAAATGTATATGTGATAAATGTTACAATGAGGACACACATTTATATACCTAAGCAGGTGTCCTTTCGTGAATGGGCATGTCTTTTAGACATGCCTTTTCACTTAACTTAATGACTATTTAGCCTAATTAATATTTGATTATTTAATATCTATATTTATTTAAATTATTTACTTGTTATGAATTATATTCATAACATAGCCCCTTCCTTCAGAAGCTTTGTCCTCAAAGCTATATTGTTGGCAATTGTCTTTGATGTTGTCGTCTCGGCATATGGAAGGTGGAATGTCTCCGTCAGTGGTGACTCGCTAGTAACTCTATTTTGAGTCCAAGGTTGTCTACCCTTTTTTTTTATTTAAGATTTTTTTTTGTTTTTTAAATAAGTTTTTTTTAAATAATAATAATATTATTATTTATTTTTTTATATAAATAAATAATAATATTATTATTATTTATTTTTTTATATAAATAAATAATAATAATTATATTATTATTATGATTTTTTTTCTTAATAATTAAATAATATGATTTAAGTATATGAATATGTCCAAAAGAGTGCATATCTTCAAAATTAAACCATGAATCGTTTGACCCAACCGTCACCTCTTTTCGACTATGCAGAATATATGCATCGGAAATCGTCGGCTTGCAAGAAAAAAGTAGAGCGGAAAATGGTGGCCAGCGGGGACTGAGGACAGGGCAGCAAGGACGGCGGCAGCGAGGGTGTGTTGGCGGGGCTATTCTCGCAATGGAGGCGAAGAACATTTATATGTTTCCGAAGGCCTCTGGAGTCTCGACGGATATGAATATAGACTCCGATCATGTCAACCATCGAATCGAAATAGCCTGCGATGTTGAATCTACCTTGCTCTAGAAAGCGCTCTTCTAGGCGGGGCTCAACATCATGTTCTTCTAGGCGGGGTTGTGGAAACCAAATAGCCTACGATGTTCTATGGAAGGTTATGATGCCATTGTGAGGGTTTTGAGAATCGGTGTACTCATCGCCCAAGGAGTCTTCTTCGTTCATGAAACTCGTTTCTCAATTCAACCAAAACACATCATAGCCTTCTGCATTCGGTGCCCTGTCATGTTCCATTTCTTCAGAGATGATTTCGTTTGTCGAACTTGATTCTCAAGACGACATAGTTATATGCACTTGGTGCCCTGTTGTGTGTCGATATAATGAAACGTGGACAAAATCCATGGAATAGATCAGAGGCTTGTTGCTCTCAAACGTGTTGGAAGTGGTGGTATAGACAGAAGGGCCACCGAAATCTGCAATGTTTGGATATTCGAACCAAGGTGTGGGTTGTTGAGTCTGTATCGGAAGCTGAGGTAGGTAAGCACAGTATCTAGGAGTCGAGCAGCTTCAATTGATGAGATTTTCAAGTGGATATAAACGACCCGTCACCCACGCAGCGTTTATATATATAAGTTTTTAGAGTTGTAAGCTTTCAGGCAACCATCAGACGGACTGTTGACCACGGAGCCGTCATTTGACGGGGGCTTCGAAGAACAACGCGGGCAGCATTTAAACTGTGTCGTTGTTCAATATATCAATCATCACAATAAGAACTAAACTCTTGGTCGCCATAACTAGGCATAGATGAGGAAGATGTTTTCTCAGATTTTAATGCCAACAACCCTTTGTGTACCATATCGACAAGTTCTTTCCGATGCTGTAATATTTTATGTATTATCTCAAATCTGTCATCTCCAATCATATCAAGCATCTCACCAGCTATCTCATCACCGTTGCACTCCTGAAGACGTTCTCGCAGCCTTTGTGCCATGAGAGTGACAGTGTCTGCGAAGCTCATTGTCCTACTCCTGCAAGCTGAAACACATGAAGCAAGAAACGAAGTCCTCACAGCTACACGAGTGAAGTCTCAAGCACCCATTCTTATAAGTTTCTCAATCAACCTTGTAACCCCTGCAAGCTCCTGTTGTGTGCTTAGGAACCAGATGGAATCAAGGGCAATACACAAGGCATCATTCAGTCTCTGAGTGTCTACCAAGGGAATAAGGCTATCTGCAAGAGCCCAATCATGGGAACTTACAATGGTCTGAAATGTTCTGCCTAGCTCAGCGTTATTACGCTTTGAATCCTCACCAGTTTTACCCTATCTACCAGGATCCGAGTCCTCCAATGTAGTCAGGTTAACCATTTTTCTGTGACCAGAACCATCCGAGAACTTTGGTGGGTTGTTACCTTCACCAAATGAGCAACCATTGCTAGACTCACCTCTCTCACCGCTACCAACTCCGGCATTGATCTTACAACCAAGCTCATCACCACTCTCCATCTTTGCACAAACCAAGTTTGTTGTCGGGGAATCCTCGGTCTTACCAAGGCAAGTCCCAAAATGGGTTCTAAGGGTGTCTTGGTTAGGAGATATAGATAGTGCTTGAAATTCCAGGTCCATCCCAAATTCAAACTCAATCTCTCTGGTTGTATCATTACCCTCTGATCTAGCAAGCTCCTCTTCTTCCAACAAAGTAACTTGATCATCCTCTTCTTCACCTATGACAACTGCATTTATGTACTCCCTATCATCCATTTCATCTTCATTTGGATCATCATCTTGATCTACATAATCTTTATCGACATCATTTTCATCGAGATCATTATCCTTATTTATATCATTCTCATCCACTTCAAGATCAACTCCATCTGGATTTTCAACATTATAATCTTCTTGATCTATATCAACTACATCAGAATCATTATCTTCATCTAGATCATCATTATTATCGCTTTCCTTTCGATTAACTTCTGCATATGAATTTTCTAAATGCTGAAATGCTTCTTGAATTTTACTAAATTGCTCAACGCATTCAGGACGCGAACGTAATCGCACATTGTGCGGCGAACAACATTCAAAGACCCGCATGATTATATTGTGCGCCATGGCTTTGAGACCACTGAAACATAAAAACTATTACTGAAGTATGAAAACTGATAGCTTGGGGACTTTAAAGTAAAAATACACAAGGTATTTAAAATAAATAATAATTTATTAATATATATAAAATGAAAATGTGATAAATGTTACAATGAGGACCCACATTTATATACCTAAGCAGGTGTCCTTTCGTGAATGGGCATGTCTTTTAGACATGCCTTTTCACTTAACTTAATGACTATTTAGCCTAATTAATATTTGATTATTTAATATTTATATTTATTTTATTTATTTACTTGTTATGAATTATATTCATAACATAATTATTGTACTTTTCCTAAGTTACTTAGGAAAGCAAACCCAAATCGCTTACTCCACCAAGCAAGCACCTAGAAGAGGCACATAATGTCTTCCATAAGCTAAGACATTGAGCCTATGTAGAAGACCTTCTGAAGCTACGACTCACATCAACAATCGCAACAAAGAAACCCTCCAAAAAGGATTGCTCCAAAGTGGGCCATCAAGTTTCTTTTCCTCCACCCAGATCAGTGAATAAAATGGGCAAGGATCATGTGTCAAGTGGACAACTCGTCCTTCAAGGGTAGCAATACCCAAAGTGATGATATGTAAGGACTCCAAGATGCCTTATCCACCCCCTACATGTTCTCCAATAAATCATCCACATCCTCCCAGGACTACATAACAATTAGGTCCTCTTCCACATGGCTAGGCAGGGAGAAAATGATCGTATTTTAAATCAAATTCATGGTAAAATCCCACGGAAATGTGCCAGTAATCATTCCAAATAGTAATATTGGCCTTTCAAGCAAGAGTATATGCTTAAAAAAGGGCTACACAAGTCACATCAACTATATTCAAGTGATCCTCATCTAACTTTGGGCCAACTCAATGTTGTAGGAAGGTATTATAGGTCAACCCACCCAAGCACCTTTTATTGAAATTTAGCACCACTTCAATAGAAGCCAACGCTTTTAAACTTTTATTAATTTTCAACCAAGTACAGGTGGGCTCTAACCAACTATTTCCCTAGTGTGCCATATACACACATATAATAGCTTTTCTTATTTGACCTCGTTCTAGGCTCCCAAGTTAGGGCTCCCTATTTTGATCTCATTTATAGTGTTTTATTTCCAGCCTTGCATGGGTAATGCTGGTCACTTTCCCTTTAGTATTGTATTATTGCACACTAGGTCACATAACATCAGATCTTCTCCCTTTTCATTGAACTATTCTCTGGAATGGTGAATAGATTGAACTCTTGGACGCCATAAAGTTATTCCTTCACCTTCTTCAGCTCGAGACTAATCCAAATTGAGGGCACATTGTTTGTTTTAGCGGATGGAGGTTTTGCTCTATCCATGCATATGCTAAAATGATTTATTCACAGCTGTAGAACTTGTTGAAATGTGTAACTAGGTTTGGTCTTCATAAATATGAAATGTACCCTTTATTCTTGTATATTGTAAAAAAAAAAGAAAAATTATTATTGTTATTTTTGTAGCATGGATTTCATGCTCAATGTATTTTTATGTAGAGGTCAAGCACCCATTGAGTGCTTCAAGGGTCTGTCTTAGTGCCAAGAAGTAAATAGTCATTGTCATGTCTTAGTGCCAAGAAGTAAATAGTCATTGTCATATGAAGAGGACCCCATTGGGCACATTGTAACATGTCAAAAGAATTATTTTTGTATTTAAAAGTGTCAAAACACCCTCCAAGACCAAATCAGTCTGGCAGCTAAGAAGTCAGCCTCATTAGGGCATATCGGCCTCATTAGGGAATGTTGGCCTCCATGGAAGCCTATATATAGGAGGGAACTCAACCTCCTATGGACACTCACAATCTTCTCATCATTTTAAGCAAAGGTGAAGTAGAAGAAGGCAAGCGAAGAAGGATAGAAGGACGAAGGGCAAATTTCTTGGGTTATTTCTCTCTCCCTCTCACATGCAAAAACCAAGCTAGGGTTTTGCAGTTGCAAGGTCAAAGTTTTGAAAGGTGCAGAAAGAAGGTCGAAGAAGGGACTCCTAGGTCGCATGCAAGCCCTAGAAGGAGAAGCAACCCAAGCAAAGGTCAAAAGAAGCCTTGGAAGCCCTAGAATTGCTCACACGTGTGGAAACAATACCTAAATTCTTGGCACTAAGACAGACCCTTGAAGCACTCAATGGGTGCTTGACCTCTACATAAAAATACATTGGCACGGGTCGAAAATTCCAGACCTAAAGTGGAGGCCGAAATTATGTAGTTGGGGATCGAAGTTGTACAACTAGAAGAAATTTGATTGGGTTTGACATGGATAGAAGAAGCACATCATCAAGAAGGTCTGGCATGGTCATGGAAGGGCATTGGTCTTGGTCTAGAGGTCTTGGAATTCGTCATTTGAAGAATCTATAAGAGAAGATATTTGTGGGTTTTCTGCTCAAGTAGAGAGGTTTTGGCCCTAGCTTGCGACCTACATCTCGTGTTCTTGTGTATTGTTGATCTTCTTGTTTTGGTAGTTGTTTGATGATAATAACTAAATAATAATAAGAGAAGAAGATAATAATCAATGAAAAGTAAAAATACATGACAAGCAGTTATCAAGTTTAAGAGAAATCATCTTAATTGTAGCCCTTTAGATTTCACAACATGGTATCAGAGCTAAGGTTGGCTAAGGGCATGATGAAGATCACAACATCCTTGAAGAAATCATTGAAGCAGTGTTCTATGATGGCAAGTCATCTCAAGCAAGGTATCGAGGCATTTTGGAATCTCCTGCTATCCATCAAGAACAGTATGACCAAGACTTCTACAAAGGATAAAGGGTTATTCTTAGCACTTACAAGTGTGTTTGAAGATAAAAATATATGGTTAATTGATAGTGGAGCATCCAGACATATGATAGGTGAGCACAAACAACTAAAGACCTTATGAAGAGGAAAATATTCCTACTCTGTTGAACTTAGTGACAAGAAGAGCTATCCTGTAAGAGGAATTGGATCAACTTCGTTGGAGTTGGAGAATGGAAGAAACATTCATCTCAACAACATTTTATTCGTACCAGATTTGCGAAAGAATTTACTTTATATTTCATGTCTAGAAGGTAAGAGAGATAGATTCGCTTTTATAGATGGGTTATGGTATGGAATAAAGGATCTAGCATCGACAATGCAAAAGTCATTGAGATTCATGAAAGAAGACTCTACAGGTTGTTGACACCTATCTCTCAAGTTTTGGTTCATATTGAAGTGCGTCCATGTGAACTTTGGCATAGAAGGCTTGGACACTCTCACGACAAAATCTTACCAACTCTTAATTCAATGGTGAATGGCATCTCTAAACTTAAGGAGGATCATGAAGGAGTGTGCAAGGGATGTGAATTAGGTAAAAATGTTAAGAAACCATTTGTAAGCAGTGGTTCAAGATCAAAAGAAATCATGGATCTCATTCACTCTGATGTATGTGGTCCTATGTCCACAAAGTCTCTTGGAGGTCATCTACACTATGTAACGTTCATTGATGGCCTTCATGGAAAACCTAGATTTATTTGTTGAAGTCCAAGGATGAAGTGTTTAAAAAAATTCAAGAATTCAAAGCAGAAGTAGAAAATCTTACAGAAAGGAGGATAAGGGTACTAAGATCTGATAATGGAGGAGAATACACTTCAAAGGAGATCATACCTTTCTGTAAGGAGGTTGGAATTAAGAGGAAGTTTATAGTTCCATATAATTCAGAGAAAAATGGAGTAATTGAACGAAAGAATTGCTCGATTGAGGAAAGTGTTAGAGCCATGTTACATGATCAAAACTTGCTTAAATATTTGTGGGGTGAAGCAATCAAAACTGTGGTCTACATTTAGAATTGAAGTCCTCACAAATCACTAGATAACATGACTCCTAAAGAAGCATTCATTGGGAAGAAATTGTGTGTAGACCATCTCTGGATATTTGGTTGTCTTGTCTACATTCACATTCTGAAAGATAAAAGAAAGTTGGATCCTACAAGCATGAAGGGTATATTTGTTGGCTATAGTAACACTTCAAAGGCATATAGGATCTACATAAAGTAAGGGCACCGAATTGAAGTAAGTCGAGATGTGATCTTTGATGAAAGTATTGCATTCAAGAAATCGAAGGACCTCCCAATTGACTCTGATGATGAAGAACTTGTTAGATGGTGTTGTCATTGATGTAAACCCATGGAATTGACTGGGTTTGATTTTCACTAAAAACACCAGTCATTGATATCAAATGGTTAATGAACACTTCTTAGTAATTGTCGGATTACATCAAGTTGGCAACTACATTGTTGGATGGTTGAAAACCCCAAGTCCTAAGGTTTGGGTTCCCTGGACTAAGGATGTACCCTATTTGATTTTGACTTGGAGATCCATGTCATTGGATTCTCCTCGTTGAGATCTTCCCAATGGTATGTGGAACACCACATAAGTCCTGGTTTGAGAGAAAATTGAGTATGAAGTTAGGGACTCAATTTCTAGGCTAAAACCCCAAAGGGTTGTGACATGACGCCTTATCATTAATTCACCTATGGTTGTCAATATCTGACAATAATTCTCGTTGCAATCTCATTGTGTATAAGTTGAATAATCTCAAGAACTAGCATTGTCATATAGCAAGGCCTTGACTAACAGCTCTCCCTCCATAAGATCATAGCACAATGTTGGCGAGACCAATGATTTATAGACACCATCATCATTGTCTATCAAGGTACATACCCCACCTAAGTGTTCACAGAGTATGACCTTCTTTGGACTAATCTTATCTTGGATAGTTAGTCTTCAAAAAATATTGGTCCACGACTACTCTTATCTTGGATGCCCTACCACATCCTCAAAGAGTATCGGATGCCAGATGTTTACCCAATCCTCCATTCTATCTTCCCAAGTGAAGACAAGAATGATGTGCCTATCTCTCCCTCTTAATTAGGGAGGATACATCAACCAAACAAAGCTTGTCTCTCAAATATACAAGCTTCTTATTAGGAAGAGATTTTGTCAATATGTCAACTACCTACTCATCAATGGAGATATATTGTAGCTACAGCACACTGTCTTGTACTAGCTTTCGAATGTAGTGATACTTGTTGTTGATATGCTTTGTCTTTCCATGAAATAATGGGTCTTCAGACAATCGTATACAACTGGTGTTATCACAACCTATCACTGTAGCGTCCATTGGTCCTTCAAATAGGTCTGATAGCAACTTCCTTAAACAGACAGCTTCTCTGCTTACTTCACAGGCTGCAATGTATCCAGCCTAAGCACTACCCAAAGCAATCATATCTTGCTTTATGCTCATCCATGAGATCATGGAGGATCCCAAACTAAAACATCCTCCTGTAGTGCTCCTTCCATCTTGCTCACTGCCTCCCCAGTTGGAATATGTATATCCAATCAAGTGGACATCATTCCTCCTATCATATTTTAGGCAGTAGTGGATTGTTCCTTGCAGATATCTCAGTATATGTTTCGCTGCTATCCAATAATCATGCTTCGGCTCCATTTGGAATTGACTAAGAATATTTACCGCAAAACATATGTTTGGTCGAGTATTCACCAAGTACGTCAGTGAGCCAATCAATTGCCTATACCTAGAAGGATCCACAGGGCTTGATTCAGAACTCCTTAGTCTTTTCAAGATTGTGATCATCAGGGTTATCGTTGGTTTTCAATCCATCATGTCAAACCTCTTCAACATCTTGATCACATACTTTCTTTGACCTAGATAAATATCATCAAGTCCTTACCAGACTTCTAGTCCCAAATAGTAGTGCATCAGACCTAGATCTCATGTCAAATTTTGTTGCTAGTTGCTTCTTACATTCTTCAATTCGACCTTCCACACCTATCAAGAGAAGATCATGCACATACAAAAGAATGATTATCGGCTCCCCCTTTATAACCTCAATATAAAGGTTTGGATCAGCAGAACCCTTTGAGAAGCCTAATCTTTGAAGGTATGCATCCATCTAGCATACCATGCCTCTGGTGCTTGCTTCAGGTCATATAATGCCTTCTTCAATATGCAAACATATGCCTTTATGTCTTTAACTTCAAATCCCAAGGGTTTCTCTATATAGACTTCCTCATCAATTGTGCCATTTAGGAATGCAGCCTTGACATCCATTTGGTGGATGTTCCATCCAATCGATGCTTCCAAAGAGACCAACGAATGAATAGTCGTATACCTTGTCGTTGGAGCAAATGTCTCTTCATAATCGTTGATTTCTTGTTGAGAGAAGCCCCTAGCCACAAATCTTGCCTTATATTTATCAATACTTCCATTTGTTGCATTTTTGATCTTGTAGAGCCACTTGGAAGTTACCACAGATTTGTCTACAGGCCTAGGTAGAATCTCCCAAACTCCATTCTTCATTATAGATTGATATTCTTCATTCATGGCATCCTTCCATTCTTGGTGATTGACAACTTCTTCAAAAGTGGATGCCTCTGCTTCAATTAGTTTTTCCATGTAGGCTACATACCCAACATATCGTTTGGGCTTCATGTTTTCCCAGAATGTACCTTCAACTGCTCCATGACCTTCTGCATCTAGAAGTGTAGACTTCAACTAGTTAGGTCTTTTTCTAGTTTCGAGAATTACCACATATTGTATTGGTTCACAAGAACCTTCATCTTCATGGTTTGATTCTTCTTCCCTAGTAACTTCTGCTTCGAATACCGGAAGTTCTTCATCATCAGAGTCCATAAGAAGATCCTTTGATTTCTTGAATGCAATACTTTTGCCAAATATCACATCTCCACTGACTTTTATTTGGTGTCCTTCCTTTATGTAGATCCTATAGGTCATAGAAGAGTTATTGTAGCCCAAAAATGTTCCTTCCATGCCAAATGGATCCATCTTCTTTCTTTTGTCCTTAGGTATATGTATATAGACAGGACAACCAAAAATTCGAAGATGATCTACGGCTGGTTTCTTCCCAGTGAACACCTCTTCGGGAGTCTTGTTATCTAGAGACCTGTGGGGACTTCGATTTTGTATGTATAAAGTTGTGTCTTTGTAGCTTCACCCAACAAAAATTTCGGTAAATCTTGATCATGTAACATTGCTTTTACACTTTCTTCAATAGATCGATTCTTTCAATCTGCATTATATGGCACTAACAGCTCCCTCTTCATCCCAGACTCCTTACAGAAAGCTATGATTTCTTTGGATGTATATTCTCCTCCATTATCGGATCTTAATATCTTGATTCTTCTTTTTGTAAGGTTCTCTACTTCAACTTTGAATTCTTGAAATTTAGTAAATACTTCATCCTTGGATTTCATTAAGTAAACCCAAGTCTTCCTTGAATGATCATCTATAAATGTGACATAATATAGATGACCTCCAAGTGATTTAGGAGTCATAGGACCACAAACATCGGAATGAATAAGATCCAAGATTTCTTTTGACTGTGAAGCACTGCTTCCAAATGGTCTCTTGGTGTTCTTACCCAATGCACATCCCTTGCATACTCCTTTGTGATCTTCTTTCAATTCGGGGATTCCATCTACTATAGAACTTAGAGTTGGAAGAATTTTGAAATGGAGATGACCAAATCTTCTATGCCAAAGCTCACATGGGTTGATTTCAATGTGAACTAAAGCTTGAGCAAGAGGGGATAGCAACTAATGAAGTCTTCTTTCACGAATCCCAATTACTCTAGCATTTTCTATGCTTGAGTTTTTACCCCATACTACAACTTTTCCATCAATGAAAGCCACTCTATCACCTTTATCTTCTAGACTTGAAATGGAGAGTAAGTTCTTATGCAAACCTGGAACAAATAGGATGTTGTTGAGATGAATATTGCCTCCATTCTCTAGCTCTATTGAGGTTGATCCAATTCCTCTCACAGGATAGCTCTTATTATCTCCAAGCTCTACGGAGTAAGAAGACTTTCCTTTTGACAATTTTTTTAGTTGCTTGTGATGCCTGATCATGTGCCTTGATGCTCCACTATCGATTACCCAAATGTTCTCATCTTGAAATGTGCCAGTGAGTGCTGAGAAGAGTCCTTCGTCCTTTGTCTTGGTTACTTTCTTCTTTGGAGTAAATAGGAGATTCCATGCTTCTTTGATACCCTTCTTGAGATGACTTGCTACCTTTGAACACTTCTTTAGAAACTTCTTCAATGTAGTAGAGATCTTCATAATGCCCTCTGCCAACCTTAGCTCTGATAACTTCTTGTGATGTCTTCTTCCTTTTCTTTCTTATTAGCTTCTTTACTTATTATTATGTTTGTATATCATTAAACAACTACCAAAAACAAGAAAAACAAGAACACAGCATATAGGTTGCAAGCCAGAGCCAAAACCTCTCCACTTGAGAGGAAAACCCACAAATCTCCTCCTCCTTATAGATTCTTCAATTGACGAATTCCAAGACCTCTAGACCAAGACCAAGTCCAACCCTTCCGGATGATGTGCTTTCCTTGTCCAAGTCAAACCCAATCAAATCTCTTCCAGTAGCACAACTTCGACCCCCAACTGCAGAATTTCGGCCTTCACTGCAAATCTGAAATTTTCGGCCCTCCAACAGTTGTTATTCCCACACATGTGAGCTTCTTTTAGCCTCCCAAGGCTTCCTCAAACCTTCGCTTGGCTTTTTCTTCCTTCTAGAGCTTGAGGATGACTTCTTGTGACCTTCGCTTCAAGATCGAACATATAGAAGAAAACCCTAGAGCAACTGCAGAAAGCCTAGCCTTCTTTCGCACGTGTGAGAAAGAAATAGCCCAAAGACAAGCCTTCTTCGTCCTCTTCCTTCTTTGTTGCCTTCTTCTTCCTCCTTCAATCGAATGAGTGAGTGATGTATGTGATCCAAGGAGGTCGATTTCCTCCTTTATATAGGCTTCTCAAGGTGGACGTTGCTCCTCAAATTACGCCGACTTGTCAGTTGCCAGGCCGACTTGGTCTTGAAGGTTATTTTGAGACTTTTAAGGACAAAAATAATTTTCTTACAAGTTACAATGTACCCGATGGGGTCTTCAACTTATGACAATGATTCTTTTGACTTCTTGACCTAGGACCAACCCTAGAAGCACTCACTGGGTGCTTGACCTATAAAATAAAAGACTTTAAGAATGAAACCCACGCTCCAAAAATAATAATAATAATAATTTTCTTTCATTTTACAATTTATAAGAATCAAAAGTACATTTCATACTTATGAAGACTGAGCCTAGTTACACATTTTCCAACACAGTGATCTATGTGTGCAGTGACAGTGATGTGCAGTTGAACAGTGGCAGTGATCGGTGATAACAGGTTGTATAGTGGTCATCTTGTGCAGTGGTTAGTTGACTTGACACCATCAGCAGTGAAGCCTTCATGAGCAGTTTTGTGCAGCGATCAGTTTGGGGTCTGGATAGTATTGTGCAATGTGGTCAGCGGCTACCAGGATTCGACAGGTTATAGCAATATCTTCTTTATAGCATTCTTCTATTAATTTAGAGCACAGGGGGGTCCAGTCTGAAAATTGTGAAACGTGGTCCGCTTGTTGATAAGGGTGGCAAGGTGGTGCAAGGCAGGTCATTGGAGTCACCTTCAGGTTGTGGCCTGAGAACACTTCAAGAGAGCATGCTGATGCTAGGGCAGGTCGTAGCCTGCACAGGGCATTGGGGCGTCCTTTCAGTTGGGGCCGATAAACTACAAGGCGACAAAGCATCCTTTCCAACAACAATTGGTAAAAAAAGTGTTGGGGCACTCGTCAAGTTGTGACCTGACTTACAAGGCATTGGGGCATCCTTCTAGTTGCAGCAGTTTATTTGGTTTTAGTAGCGTCCTACAAGTTGTTGCGTATGAATTCGGGGAGTTTGAGCCTCCTTCAATTGTAGCTGAAAATTGATGTAATTACTTTTCTTTTAAAGAGGAGGAGAAGACAATTACTAAGAAGCGTTTGGTGGTTTTTGACCCGGAGGGGGTTTTCCACCTAAAAATCTTTGTGTCCATTGTTTTATCTTTCTGCATTATTGTATGGTGTTGTCTATTGTTTATGATTATCTGAAGAAGAACGATAATAATAACTGAAGATTAACTAATGCTCTGAAAAAAGATTAAAAAGTGTTAATTGCTAAGAAATATTGATTCACCCCCCCCAGTATTTCCAACAAAACTTCCAATATTTGAAGAATGTCCTAGGGAGGAAGAGGATTCAAATCATGAAGAAGAAGGTCCCAGTGAACCTGTGCAGCAAGTCAGCATCCCTGAGAAGAGACCCAATTGGTTAAAGTCTACTCTTCTAGATGCAGAAGGACATGGAGCAGCCAAAGGTACGTTCAGGGAAAGTAAGAAGCCTAAAAAGTATTCAGGGTATGTAGCCTATATGACAAATGTAATTGAAGCAGAACCATCCACATTTGAAGATGTTGTCAAACATCAAGAATGGAAAGATGCCATGAATGAAGAATATTAATCAATAATGAAAAAATGAGTTTGGGAAATTGTTCCTAGGCCTGAAGACAATTTTGTGGTAACTTCCAAGTGGCTCTACAAGATTAAACATACAGCAAATGGACGTATTGACAGATATAAGGCAAAATTTGTGGCTAGGGGTTTCTCCCAACAAGAAAGCATCGATTATGAAGAGACATTTGCACCTACATCTAGGTATACAACCATACGATCGTTGGTCTCTTTGATAGCATTGATGGGATGGAACATCCATCAAATGGATGTCAAGACAGCATTCCTGAATGATACTATCGATGAAGGAGTCTATATAGAACAACCCCTAGGATTTGAAGTGAATGATAGAGAGACTCGTGTTTGCAGGCTGAAGAAGGCACTTTATGGCCTTAAGCAAGCTCCAAGGGCTTGGTATGCTAGAATGGACACATATCTGCAAAGATTGGGCTTCTCGAAGAGTTCTATTGATCTAAATCTCTATATCAAGGTTGTGAAGGATGAGAGCCTGAAATCATTCTTCTATATGTGGATGATCTTCTCATGACAGGTGTGGAAGGTCGTATTCAAGAATGCAAAAAGCAATTGGCAGCAGAATTTGATATGAAGGATCTAGGGTTGATGCACTATTACTTGGGGTTGGAAGTTTGGCAAGGACCTGATGAAATATACCTAGGTCAAGGAAAATATGTGATTGAGATGCTGAAAAGGTTTGACATGATGGATTGCAAACCTATGACAACCCCTATGATCACAAATTTGAAGAGGCTAAGAAGTTCTGATTCAAGCCCTGTGGATCCAACAAGGTATAGACAATTGGTTGGCTCTCTGATGTATTTGGTGAATACTCGACCAAACATTTGTTTTGCAGTGAATATTCTGTTGAAATTTGTAACTAGGTTCGGTCTTCATAAATGTATTTAAGTCACAATGAAATGTACTTATCAAAAGAATGAAGAATATATTTTTATTATTATTATTATGACTTATTAAAGCATGGGTTTCATGCTTGGGTCATCATGTTTTAGGTCAAAGTCCCCATCGAGGACTTCTAGGATTTATTTTGAGTCACTAGAGTCATTGTACATTAAAAGAGACCCTTCTTGGGCTTTCGAACCATATAAAAAGAATTATTCTGAGTCAAAAATCAATTTAGTCTCCTCCACACCAAGTTGGCCTCAAGAAGAGTAATTTTACCTCCCTGGAAGGCTATATATACAAGGCAGTTCGGATTAATTTGGAGCATCTCACTCTCTCACTCATAATTCGATATCTGAAGCTGGACGCTGGAAGTGCGAAGTTGGTAAAGGGCTAGAAGAAGAGCTGGAAAGAAGTGCGAGTTTTTGGAGGAAGATAGATGACCTCAAGATTGAATTTTGGGACAACTCTCACTCACTTCTAAGGTGTATCAAGGGAGATCGAATTTTTTCTAGTATAGTTGAAGTTGATGTTGCTGCTTCCACTGGGTCAAAGTTGTCGCTGATGCTGCTAGGTCGAAGTTGCATTTGAAGGGTTATCATCTACAAGAAGGACTGAGGGCTGACTTGGTGTGGAGAAAGTCTTTGTCTAGGTTTAGAGTCTTGGATTATCTCGAGAAACTATTGAAGGAAGAATCATTGACTGGGTTTTCCCCTTGATAGGGGTTTTTCCCCAGTTGTACGCCTACATCTGTTGTCCTTGTGCTATTGTTTTGGTAATTTCTTGATGAACTAAAAGATATAAGAAGAACATAAAGATAAAAGAATCACAAGTAATTATCTATATAAGAAAATCTTTCTGCCTTTCTGATTTTCTAACATGGTATCAAAGCTAAGGTGAAGGAGGAAAAAGGCATTTTTGAGTATCTACTAGAAGGAATTTAAAGGATTGATCAAGGGATCATTTAAGGAGCTCTTATAAGAGAAGAAGCTCACTATCTCCAAAAACAATGTCTAACACAATAAAGAGTGAGAACAAATTGGAAGGAGCATCAAACTACAGATCTTGGAAGAAGAGAATTGACCTCATTCTTGAAAAGAACAAGGTGTTGGATTTGGTCAAAGGAAAGGTGAAGAGACCTACTGAAGAATCTAGTGATGCAGACAAGGTGAAGTATAGAGAGTCAAAAATATTGGCTATGACACTAATGGTAGAAAGCATGAAGGACAATCTTGTCCCATACATTTCCAATATAGACCATGTTCAAGAAATGTATGAAGCATTGTCAAAATTATTCTATTAAGAACATCAGTCAAATAGCAAGTTTGAAGAATCATTTAAGGACGACAAAAATGACAAAGGATGATATTGTGGCTTCCTTCTTTGTAAGGATATCTACAATTAGAGATGAACTTCAAGCCATAGATGAAATTGTACGAAAAAGGAGCTAGTAATCACTACACTATTGGGATTACCATGTACTTAGGGTTTTTTGCTTCAGGTCTTAACAGTTGGAGACAAGCTCCTACCTTCAAGCAATTATGGAATGCTTGCACCTTGTCATGTCCCTTCTCAAAAGAATTAGTCACGGGATGCAGCAACACAATTTTGGCAACATTTTTGGTTTAGGAGGAGGACCCCACACACAAAAACTTAGGAATTATAGGTAGTTCGATTTATTAGTTCGATTTATTTATGGCAGCTAGTGGAATGTGGGGGCCACCACATGCATAATTTGAATTTGGCCAAGGAGGACGTTGGAGGGAATTCGAGCTAGTGGAAGGAGGGACCCACAAGAGGCTAAGGGACCCAAACAAACTCCCTCTTGTACGCTCTGCTGCTTAGCGAGTCTACCGGTTGTTTAGCCACGAGTATTCTGCAGGGAAGATTCAACCTCTACTTCGAGGGACTATCCGTGCCTACCCTAGGGAGGCTGTTCCACAGAGGTTGCAGGATTTTCCAGCAGTGATTCACATCTTAGCCAGCCATGCAGAGGAAGGAACTGCGTGTTTTCTGGGTAGCCAGAAATACGCAGAGGTTGATTTAGCCAGCCAAGAGGCCCCTAACTTGCTGGGAGTTTCGAGAGCAAGGACGGTAGAGGGTTGAGGGTATTTTATCAGAGTTTTGCAGCTAGCCAGCCAGTACACGCAGCAATATGTATTTCTGGGCAGAGAGACTGCGCAGTGGCCTCTAGCAGCAAATTCCTGGGGCTTGATTAAGCAACCATCAGGGCCAAGGACCATCCGGAAAGTGAGGGATTAGCTAGTACGGGTGAAAGCAGCATTTGAGGGGTGTTTCCAGGTAGATTTGCAGGTTGTTTCCTGCAAATCGAATTTGGCAGCAGTAGCCAGAGAGGAGCTCCCAAGAGGCTGAAATTCCAAACTCAAAATCAGAGAAATTCCCTTCTGGGTTTTTCTGGGTTTTGTCCAAGGAGTCCAAGGTTGAAAGGACTGAATTTTTTGGGCGGTTTTTGGCCGCATTCCAACAGGCCGAATCAGCAAATCAGCAATTTATTGGGACAGCACAGAGCACAGTGGAGCAGCAGTTGAACAGCCATCTTTCTAGCTATTCTACCACCTAGGTTTGGTCCAGCTTGTCCTTGAGGCAAGCCTAGGTGCACCACTCATTTATATATTGTACGCATGCTCTCATATTTCATAATATATGGCTCAGCAGTTCCAGTATTACAGTGTTTCATGGGTGTTTGATAAATGTTTTTAATTTTCCACTGTTGCATTGCTTGTTTATTTGGATTATCACTTAAATTCTTGATAAGGAACATTACAGTGGTATCAGAGCCTGATTCTTGGCTCGGTTGTGTGCTTGGTTTCCTATGAGAGGGGAAGACCGGGAGAACATCACTTACCGGAGGTAGAGGTATAGGAGCAAAGAAAGGGAGATGGAAGTTACACCAGACACGGAGAAAAGAGGGAAAACAGTGGCCGGAGAGGAAGAAATGACAGAGCCCAAGAGCAGGGAGGACATGGATTTCGATAGCCTCTTGAGGGCTTTAAGTGACTTGGCCAAGGGGCAGAAATGCATGCTGAAAGAGATCAAATCAGAGAACCGAGACAGAGCCACACCTAGAGGGTTCTTGTGTGGAGAGACTTCAGGTGCTTCTCAGCCTTTTGATCAACCCTCACCAGCAGCGCAGCGCCCTTCAGTGAATGAGCCCACTAGGGCTACACTACCCTCTTTCATGCCCATAGCACAAATCGAACCAACACGAGAGGAGGACACTCCACAGATGGGGGACTACTTCAGAGAGTGGCAGGTGATGGACAAAGATTTCAAAGAAGCCCTCTCCTTCAGAGATTACTGCAAGCTCAAGCAAAGTGAGAGGAACAAGGGGTACGAAGGACAGGGAACCCAAAACTATGAGCTGGAGAGAACTATAGGGAGGATGTACTTCCCTATGTATGATGGCACTGCCAAGTGCATAGCCAGGGCTTGGGTTGAAAAGATGGACACATACTTTCAACTCAACCGAATGACGGAACAAGAGGCCATTAAGATGGCAGCACTGCACTTGGAGGGGGAAGCCCATGACTGGTGGTTTCACGGCTTGACCACTTTGGGGCATGCCCAGATAGTTTCGTATGAGGACTTCACCAGGAGGGTGGTGGAGCGATTTGATCAGAGGGATCCGAAAGCATCCTTCAGGGAGCTGACACAACTGCGCCAGACAGGCAACCCAGAGTAGTATTTTTCTGATTTTTTGCGTGTGTCAGTGATGGTCCCGGATCTGTCCGAGGCCAGGAGGGTATACACCTTCATTGAGGGTTTGCTTGAGCCTCTGCGTGGACTGGTGAAGTCACGCAGACCCTCTACGTTGCAGGAGGTGGTGGTGTGCGCCAGAGATTTGCAGGGGGCCATCCCCAAGACCAGAGCGCCATTTCCTGCATAGACCCCTTTCCCACAGAAGGGGCATGAGACTAGACCCCTGCCACCGAGGACCACACAAGGGAGGGGGCAGCTAGATGAGGAGACACAAAAGGACCTCCGAGGAGGAAGTTATGCTTCAGATGTAGAGAGCCCTAGGCACCCGTCCATAGGTGCACAACGGGTAGAGCACACTACATTGAGGTCTTTTCTGGCAGTGACCAAGAGGACTAGGTGGAGCAGGATTACGGTGGGACAGATGGAGAGAGTTCGGGGGACAAAGGGCCATCACCACCACCACCTCCATAAGGAGGGGCATCTCTTGCCTCATCAGGGGGAGTCCTTGCTTCTCTATGCAAGATTCCTAAGTTTTTGACACTCCGGATCAGAAGTACGGTACAGGGACAGAGGGTGTCGGTACTAGTGGACAGTGGGGCTACCCACAACTTCATAGATGCACATCTAGTCCAAAGGAGGGTCCTCACCACGGCAGAGTTTGAGGGATTCTCAGTCCCTAACTTTTGTTGATGTTATTTTCGGAGACAGTCAGGCCCCAAAGGCCAATGACTGGGTCCATGAGAGCCAAGATATCCTCAAAGCTCTCAAGGATAGTCTTGCGACAGCCCAGAATCAGCAAAAATTGTATGCAGATCGGCACAAGATAGAGAGGCACTTTGAGGAGGGGGACCTAGTGTACCTCTGGTTGCAGCCTTACAGACAATCCACGCTGAAACAGAAGGGGGCCGAGAAGCTACAGCCACGCTTCTATGGGCCCAAACAGGTGACCAGGCAAGTTGGGGAGGTGGCCTATGAGCTAGCACTGCCTCCCGGGAGCAGGATCCACAATGTGTTTTATGTCTCATGCTTGAAGAAGGTTTTGGGACAACAGGTGACCACAACAGCTAATCTACCCCCATTGGATGACGAGGGCCTTTTGGTGTTGGAACCAGAGGCCATATTAGAGAGCAGGGAGAGAAGACTGAGGAGCAGAACCATCAAGGAGTTCTTGGTACGCTGGAAGAACTTACCAGATGAGGATGCCACCTGGGAGGGTGAGCACATACTAGAGCACCCAGCTTTGAGGTTGCTTGAGGGCAAGCAACATTTGGAAGGGAAGGACTGTCATGTTCCTTCTCAAAAGAATTAGTCACAGGATGCAGCGACACAATTTTGGCAGCATTTTTGGTTTAGGAGGAGGACCCCACACGCAGAAACTTAGGAACTATAGGCAGTTCCATTTATTTATGGCAGCTAGTGGAATGTGGGGGCCACCACATGCATAATTCGAATTTGGCCAAGGAGGACGTTGGAGGGAATTCGAGTTAGTGGAAGGAGGAGCCCACAAGAGGCTAAGGGGCCCAAGGTGATAAAAGAGGATGGAGCTCTCATTTTGCAGCATTCTGAATATTTGACAAACAAACTCACTCTTGTATGCTCCGTTGCTCAGCGAGTCTACCGGCTGTTTAGCCATGAGTCTTCCGCAGGGAAGATTCAACCTCTACTTCGGGGGACTATCCGTGTTCGCCCTAGGGAGGTTGTTCCACAGAGGTTGCAGGAGTTTCCAGCAATGATTCACAGCTCAGCCAGCCACGCAGAGGAAGGAACTGCGTGTTTTCTAGGCAGCCAGAAATACGCAGAGGTTGATTTAGCCAACCAAGAGGCCCCTAACTTGCTGGGAGTTTCGGGAGCAAGGAAGGTAGAGGGTTGAGGGTATTTTATCAGAGTTTTGCAGCCATCCAGCCAGTACACGCAGCAATATGTATTTCTGGGCAGAGAGACTACATAGTGGCCTCTAGCAACAAATTCATGGGGCTTGATTGAGCAGCCATCAGGGCCAAGGACCATCCGGGAAGTAAGGGATCAGCTAGTACAGGTGAAAGCAGCATTTGAGGGGTGTTTCCAGGTGGATTTGCAGGTTGTTTCCTGCAAATCGAATTTGGCAGCAGTAGCCGGAGAGGAGCTCCCAAGAGGCCGAAAATCCAAAGTCAAAATCAGAGAAATTCCCTTCTGGGTCTAGGTTTTGTCCAAGGAGTCTAAGGCTAAAAGGAATGAATTTTTTGGGTGGTTTTTGGGCACATTCTAGCAAGCTGAAGTCAGCAGATCAACAGTTTACTAGGACAACACAGAGCACAGTGGAGCAACAGTTGAACAGCCATCTTTCCAGCTATTCTACCACCTGGGTTTGGTCCAGCTTGTCCTTGAGACAAGCCCAGGTGCACCACTCATTTATATATTGTATTCATGCTCTCATATTTCATAATATATGGCTCAACAGTTCCAGTATTACAGTGTTTCATTGGCGTTTGATAAATGTTTTTAATTTTCCACTATTGCACTGTTTGTTTATTTGGATTATCACTTAAATTCCTGTTTAGAAACATTAAACCAAGAAGAGAGGAGAATCTCATTAGTATCCAATAATGAAGAAGAAAAGGTTTCAAATGCATACTCCGCTTCTCACAAGAAAGGACACTCCAAGAAGTCAAGAGGGCCAAGAAGGAAGGTCGATATGTCCAAGAATAAGCCCGAAGAACTGGATATAAGGGACTTACACTACTAAGTCCTTTGATCTAAGCTTTAGTTATTTTACTTTTTTATTTTTTTGTATTTGTAGCTTTAACATATTTTGGAAAACATTTTTTGTTATAGGTGTCCCTCAAGCTTGGAGGGAGCCCTCACCAACCTCCAAAGATAAGTATCCTATTACCATTTTCATTGTTAGTTTTCCTTACTTATCCAGTTTTGTTTGCATGAAATACTAATCACATTTCTACTCATATTTTCCTTGTTTAGGAAAAACTTGTTGAAGACTCAAGAAAGAAGGCCTCACGAGACAAAGAATTGGAATTACAAGGTTTGTTAAGAAACAAGAGGTATGTTTTGAACTACAAGTTTTTGTTATCTTCAAATTCATTCTTAATAAACTATTACTAACATTTTTTGTCTAGCTTTCTTAAATCTTCAAGATTCTTGATTGGGCAATTCATCATTAGATAAATCTACCCTCTGTTGGAAAATGTAATTAGGTTCGATCTTCATTTAATGTATTTGAGTCATCTTGTAATGTACTTGTCAAAAGAATAAAGAAAAGAATTTTTATTATTATTATTGTTACTTATTAAAGCATGGGTTTCATGCTTGGGTAACCATGTTTTAGGTCAAAGTCCCCATTGAGGACTTCTAGGATTTATTCTGAGCCAATAGAGTCATTGTACTTTTAAAGAGACCCTTCTTGCGCTTTTGAATCATGTAAAAAGGTTAAGTATTGACTCAAATATGATTTATATATCCTCCACACCAAATCGGCCTAAGGACCCTAATTCAACCTCACATGGAACCTATAAATACAAGCACATAGAATTCATTTTGACACACACTCTCTCATAAGAAGTTTGATATCTCTTGTAGCTGGGAAAAGTGTGAAGTTTGTCGTCGGGAAGCCAAAGGAAGTGCGAGTTGGGTGGAGCCTAAGGAGACGAAGAAAATCGAAATTTTGGTACCTCTCTGTCTCTGTTTAATGCCCTAGATTGGGAGATCGAAGTCTTCCAAGTTTCACTGTTGACGGAAGCTGCTGCCTAGTCGAAGTTACTGGAAAGGGGTCGAAATTCTGGGAGGTTGACTTGGTGTGGAGGGAAGGTCTGGTATTGGTCTAGGGTGAAGAGTCTCAAAGAATACTATTGAAAGGAAGAACTTATTGACAGGGTTTTCCCCTCGAGGGGGGTTTTGCCCTGGCATAATGCCTACATCTAGTGTCTATTGTTTTATGTGTTGATGCTTTGGTAATTGCTTGATGAACTAAAAGAAAGAAGATATAAAGGATCATAATAACAAGAAACATCACAAGTAATTATCAAGAATAAGAAAGGCAGTCTCAAGCACTTGATCAGGGAACCATTCAAAAGGATTATCTCAGGGTAAGAATCTACTATATTCAAGGAAGATGTCTAACACAATCAAGGGAGAGAACAAACTTGAAGGAGCCTCAAACTATGGGTCTTGGAAGAAAAGGATTGACCTCATCCTTGAAAAGAACAAGGTACTAGACTTGGTCAAAGGAAAAGTAAAGAAGCCTACAGAAAACTCCAGTTATGCTAACAAAGTGAAATTCAGGGAATTAGAATTGGTGGCCATGACTCTAATGGTAGAAGGAATAAAGGACAATCTTGTCCCATTCATAGCTAACATCGATCATCCTCAAGAAATGTATGAAAACTTGTCAAAATTATTCACTATTAAGAACATTGGTCAAGTAGCAAATTTGAAGAATGAGCTAAGGACCACAAAGATGACTAAAGAAGACACAATGGCCTCCTTCTTTGTGAAGATAGCAAGAATCAGGGATGATCTTTTGGCCATTGAGGAAATTGTTCCAGAAAAAGAACTCGTGATCACTGCTCTATTAGGATTGCCATCTACTTGGGGTGCATTTGCTACGAGACTTAACAGTTGAAAGGAAGCTCCCACTTTTGAAGAACTATGGACTGCCTGCAGTCAAGAAGAATTGAGCAGTATCAAATGCCTATATTGCTCAACATAAAGGAAAGAAATCGAAGGGACCAAGGAAGAAAGTTGACATGTCTAAGGTCGAATGCTATCAATGTCATACGAAGGGTCACTACAGGAGTGACTATCCCGACAATCCAAGAAATAAGAAGATAGAAAGAGATCAAGCCAACATTGTTGAAGGTGGCGAACCAAAGAAAGTCAAACCCAAAGAATCTAACATAAGGGACTTACACTACTAAGTCCTTTGCTTTTAGTCTTAGTTATTCTATTTTATATTTTTGATATTTAGAATTTATAGGTTTTAACATGCTTTTTGAAAAGACATTTTCTTTTGTAAGTTTGTAGGTATCCCTCAAGCTTTGGAGGGAGCCCCCAACAACTCCCAAAGATAAGTATTTCATTTCCTTTCAGGTTTTGATTTCATGTACTCATTTATTTTTTATTAGGAAGACATCTGCTATATCCTCAAGGAATATGGAAGGAAGCCGCCCAAGATAAGGTTTGTCGACAAACAAAGGTATGCCTTAAACTACAAGAACATTGACTTCTTTAGTAAATGTTTATACATTTATCAATCTATTACTAACATTGTTGTGTCTAGCTATAGTGAATCACATTGATTCTTATTTTGGGTGATTCATCACTTCATAATTTTACCTCACTCCTATTCTTACCTGATTTTATAGAACCCTAGACAGGTTCTCTGGAAAACCCTAACCTAAGGGTATGCTAAGATGAATGTCTGAAACCCTAAACTACTTAGGGATATTGTGGAATGCTATTTGAACTTCTTGTTGATGATGTCATTACTGGGATTTCGGTATGATCATGAAATCTTGACTTGTTAGGGTTGAATAATGTTTGTCTGAGATCTCGAACCTTTGAAATTTTTGGAATAGTAGGGTTTGCTTTGCTATGAAATCCTAGACTTTTAGGGTTTGGTTGAGCCTATAAGTAAAACCTTTGTTATGTGTTTAAGACCTAGGCATATGTGTACATTTGGTCGAAACCCTAGCTTGGTCTAGGTCAGTATATGTCTAATATTTTAATGTTGTCAAACATATGATATGCTTATGCATGGTAATGAATTCCTAGATACATGTGTTGACCTAGTTATTGATGGTCAAAAGTCTTAGGACTTAATAAAAGTCCTTGTCTAAGTTTCTAGGATGATGATATTTGGAAATCTAGGGTTTTGCAACTAAACCCTAGTAATAGTTAAATTCTCTAGTATGTGTATAATGATTGTTAAGATTGTGAAAATGAAATTCTAGGGTTTTGAAGTTGAACCTTAGTAAAAGTAAAATCTTTGATGACAATATGATGATTTGAGATTTGTGTAAGATTGAAATCTGAATTTTGGTTGGGATTGATGGTTGATTGAAAATCTAGGGTTCGTAACTAACCCTAGTGGAAGCTGGTCATGTTAATGACTAAGTTGTGATTGGTTTTGATTGATTCTCTTGTATGAAATCTAGGATTTGTATGAAACCCAAGTGGAAAATCTAACATGTGAATTTTGAAAGTTGTTAGATACTTTGTAGATCTATATTTGAATTGTTGTAGTAAGGTATGTTACACCTTTGAAAGAAACATTGAAACCCTAGATGGAATGAAAGTTGTTATGAAGTAGTCTAGGGTTTATGACAAAGTCACTAGCAAGATGTTGAAGAGTATATGTCTCTTGTTTGTAATTAAGTTTGGGTCTCTAATATGTTTAAAGTTGAAATGCTTCCGTGATTTTGATATGGCTAACTTCATGCTTCTATAGATTTGGTTGTACTTGTTATCTAAGTTGTGCAGGTACATCATCTTCAAGATGGTGAAGATGATCGTAAGTAAAATTGATGTGATAAGCATGATATATGAATGACTCTGATAAGAAGAATGAAAGCCATGAAAGATTCTCTAATGACATAAAGAAGAAGTAAATCTCCCTAAGTTAAGAGGGAGTCTAGATGAAATCTCCCTAGGATAAGAGGATGGTTGAGAATATTCTTTGTACAGGAATGATTAGATCCTCTCTGATTAAGAGGGAGTGACAGATATGGTTCTCTACTTCATGTGTCATGCACTAGACCAGGACTAACAGTCGTAAGTTTTAGTGAAGCCCATGAGTAGGAGAAGGAAATTAGAGAATGCATTTTTGAGGTGCTGCTGAAAGAAGGAAAGCAGGATCCGATTGAAGAATATGTTGTTGCATATGAAGTAGGAAAGAAAAGTGTTTGATTGAGTAAGCCTGTGTCAAATATTCGGTTGGTAGTCCTACCATGGAAAATTGAGAAGCAACATCAAGTTGTTTGGAAGACCCCGAAGGTTTGTATTTGATTATGTACATATATTATTGATTGGGGTTGTGTTTGTACAGGTAAATCTCTCGAAGGTTTTGATAGCATGTTGGTTACCAATCAGTTTGATTGGGAGAGATTGGTCATCCTTGATCTACTGGATCAAGGGTTTTGAGGCTTTGTGAGTGAAACATTGCCTGGGAGGACATCTGGCCGGCACCTGGTGTTGATGTCTAGGTCTCGAAGTTGGAAAGGTGGTGTTGATTATAGAGCTATGTCCTGGATACACACCTAGATCTTTTGGTTGGTGGTTAGCAAGTAAGCCTAATGGTACCTAGAGAGGCTGAAAGCTTGAGTGCACCTTATTTCCACTTGGATAGATTGCCCTGGTCAGGAATCTAGTCTGAGGCATTGTGGTGCCTAAATTGTTGAGAGACAAATGGACAGATTGCCCTGGTCAGGAATCTAGTCCATGGCATTGTGATGCCTAAAGTTCTTCATTGTTCATATAGATTGAGATCTTCCATTGTACTTATATATGATGAATACCTCCCGAGTTAAGAGGGAGTGTTGGAAAATGTAACTAGGTTTGGTCTTCATTTAATGTATTTGAGTCATCTTGTAATGTACTTGTCAAAAGAATAAAGAAAAGATTTTTTATTATTATTATTGTGACTTATTAAAGCATGGGTTTCATTTTTGGGTCACCATGTTTTAGGTCAAAGTCCCCATTGAGGACTTCTAGGATTTATTCCGAGTCAATAGAGTCATTATACTTTTAAAGAGACTCTTCTTGGGCTTTTGAATCATGTAAAAGGGTTAAGTATTGAGTCAAATATGATTTATGTATCCTCCACACCAAGTCGACCTAGAAGAGATCAAGTCGGCCTAAGGACCCTAATTCGACCTCACATGGAGAATATATATACAAGCACATCGTCATTTTGGCACACACTCTCTCACAAGAAGTTCGATATCTCTTGTAGCTGGGAAAAGTGCGAAGTCTGTTGCAGGGAAGCCAAAGGAAGTGCGAGTTGGGTGGAGCCTAAGGAGAACAAGAAAATCGAAATTTCAGTACCTCTCTCTCTCTGTTTCGTGCCCTAGATTAGGAAATCGAAGTCTTCCAAGTTTCACAGTTGCCGGAAGCTGCTAGTTATCGGAAGTTGTTGCCTAGTCGAAGTTGCTGGAAAGGGGTCGAAATTCAGGAGGCTGACTTGGTGTGGAGGGAAGGTCTGGTCTTGGTCTAGGGTGAAGAGTCTCAAAGAATACTATTGAAAGGAAGAATTTCTTGACTGGGTTTTGCCCTGGCATAATGCCTACATCTGGTGTCTATTGTTTTATGTGTTGTTGCTTTGGTAATTTCTTGATGAACTAAAAGAAAGAAGATATAAAGAATCGTAATAACAAGAAACATCGAAAGTAATTATCAAGAATAAGAAAACCTTTCTGCCTTTCTGATTTTCCAACACCCTCCTCATATCTTTGATTATTCTTGTGGAACCCTAGAAAGGTTTGTTGTGAAAAAACCCTAACTTAAGGGTATGTTGATGATTATGTGTGGAACCCCAGCCTACTTAGCGTTACTGATGAAGTCTAAAGAATTTGGTTGATGCTTTGATGATGTCATGTTTGGGATTTCGGTATAGGTATGGAAACCCTAACTTGTCAAGGTTGAGTGGTGATGTTTGAAATCCCGAACCTTTGAAGTTTTAGCAATTTATGGTTTGCTATGTTTTGTATTGAAACCGTAGATCATTAGGGTTTGGTAGGATGTGTAAGCAAGGCCCTTATAATGTTCTAGAAATGAAATCCTTGGCATGTGTGTGTTTGTCCGATCAAACCCTAGTTTGATCAAGTTTGTTCTGTGTCTAACTTTTATTGATATTTGTGTCTTTGGGTTTGACTTACACATGTTATGATATGCTTGTGCATGATGATGAAATATTAGATGTATGAGTTGACCTAATTGTTGATTGTCATGAGTTCTAGGGTTTGGAACTAAGCCCTAGACAAAGTTTGATTCTCTAGGATGATAGTATTTGTGAATTCCAGAGTTTTGTAACTAAACCTTAGTAGAAGTTAAAAATCTCTCTTATATGATGACAGTGTGATAATCTGGGATTTATGAAAAGTTGATAAAATCTTGAATTGTATTGTGGTTGTTGAGATTTAGTAAAATCTAGGGTTTAGAACAAACCCTAGTGGAAGCTAGTCATGTTGTTACTTTGAATTGAGCTATGATTGGTTTTGATTGAGCTCATGTGTGAAATCTAGGGTTTTGCACTAAATCCTAGTAGGAAGTTTAACATATGAATTCTGAAAGTTGTTAGATACATTGTAGATCTATATTTGCTTAAATTGTTTCTAGGATTTGCAATATGACGTAGTGCGATATGTCATACCTCTGGAAGAAACATTGAAACCTTAGATGTAATAAAAGTTGTTATGAAATGCTCAAAGTCTTGACGAAGTAGTCTAGGGTTTATGACAAAAACCCTAGCAAGAAAGTGAAATGTATGCGTCTCTTGTTTGTAACCAAGTGTGAGTAGTTGTTGTCTAAAGATGAAAGCTTCCATTATATGATTTTGATATGGTTAACTTCATGCTTCTATAGATTTGGTTGTACTTGCTATCTAAGTTGTGCAAACACATAATCTTCAAAATGGTGAAGATGTTCATAAAGTAAAGTCGATGTGATAAGCATGATGTGAATAATGATGGTAATGATGAATTTGATCAGAAGGATGGAAGCCACGAAATATTATTTGATGTCGTGGAAAAGAAGTTGAGCGCCCTAAGTTAAGAGGGAGCTTGAATGAAATAAATCTCCCTAAGTTAAGAGGGATCTTGGATAAAAGGAATCTCCCTAGTTGAGAGGGAGGTCATATCATAGTCATGGTGGACACCGAAACTAGAGAATGTATAAGAAAATCCGGATCTATTTGTAGAATATGTTGTTGCATGAAAAATAGGAAAGGAAGTTGTCTGGTTGAGGAATCCTCTGTCAAGATTCATTTGGAAAGCTCTAAGTCCTATTGTGAAAAGTTGAGAAGAAACATCAAGTTGTCTGAAAGACCACAGAGGTTTGCATTTATTTATGTACATTTGAAAGTATGTTGCTGATTGGGGTTGTGTTTGTACAGGTAAATCTCTCGAAGGTTTGATAACATGTTTTACATGCTTAGGGTTGTTGATCAGTTTGATCAAGAGAGATTTGTTGCCAATCTGTTTGATCGGGGAGCATTTGTTACCGATTAGAATAATCCGGCAGTTGAGGCTTTGTGTGTGAAACATTGCCTGGGAAGACATCTGGCCGGCACTTTATGTTGATGTCTAGTTCCCAAAGTAGGGAGGGTGGCATTGGTCATGGAGCTTTAACCTCGGATATGCACCTAGATCCCTGGGTTGATGGTTAGTAAGTAAGCCTTATGGTACCTAGAGAGGTTGAAAGCCTTAGTCCATCTTAGTCCCACCTGGATAGATTGCCCTGGTCAAGTATCTAGTCCATGTCATTGTGGTGCCTAAACTGTTGGAGGACCTTGGATAAATTGCCCTGGTCGAGAAACTAGTCCATGGCATTGCGGTGCCTAAATTCTTCATGGTTCATGTGTTTTGAGATCTTCCTTGTACTTGTCATTATGAATACCTCCCTAGTTCAGAGGGAGTGTTGAAATTTTTAAAAAGGTTCGGTCTTCATAAATGTATACGAGTCACAACGAAATGTACTTATCAAAAGAATGAAGAAAATATTTTTATTATTATTATTATGACTTATTAAAGCATGGGTTTCATGCTTGGGTCTTCATGTTTTAGGTCAAAGTCCCCATTGAGAACTTCTACGATTTCTTCATAGTCATTAGAGTCATTGTACATTAAAAGAGACCCTTGGGCTTTTCAATCATGTAAAAAGAACTATTTTTGAGTCAAAAAAAAAAAAACTTAGTCTCTTCCACACCAAGTCGGCCTCAAGAAGATTAATTCGACCTCCCTGGGAGGCTATATATACAAGGCAGTTCAAATTCATTTGGAGCATCTCACTCTCTCACTCAAAATTCGATATCTAAAGTTGGAAGCTGGAAGTGCAAAGTTCGTAAAGGGCTAGAAGAAGAGCTGGAAAGAAGTGTGAGTTTCTGGAGGAAGATAGAAGACCGCAAGATCGAAATTTTGGGACAACTCTCACTCACTTTTGAGGTGTATCAAGGGAGATTGAAGTTTTTCTAGTATATTCGAAGCTGTTGTTGTTTTTGCCACTGGGTCGAAGCTGTTATTGATGCTGCTAGGTCGAAGCTGCTTTTGAAGGGTCATCATCTACAAGAAGGATTGAGGGCTAACTTGGTGTGGAAGAAGTCTTTGTCTAGGTCAAGAGTCTTGGATTATCTCGAGAAACCATTGAAGGAAGAATTGTTGACTGGGTTTCCCCTAGATAGTGGTTTTTCCCTGGCTGTCCGCCTACATCTATTGTCCTTGTGATATTATTTTGGTAATTGCTTGATGGACTAAAAGATAAAAGAAGAACATAAAGATAAAATAATCACAAGTATTATCTACATAAGAAAATATTTCTGCCTTTTTTATTTTCTAACATATTCTAAGTCAATTCTAGGTAGAGCCCAAGCATGACCATTGGATAGCAGCCAAGCATATACTAAGATATTTGTGAGGAACAATCAACTACTGCCTGAAGTATGATAGAAAGAATGATGTCCATTTGATTGGATATACAAATTATGATCGGGGAGGCAGTGAGATGGATAGGAGAAGCACTACTGGAGGATATTTTAGTTTGGGATCCTCTATGTTATCTTGGATGAGCAGAAAGAAAGAGTCAATTGCTTTGAGAAGCATTGAGGTTGAATACATAGCAGCATGTGAAGTAAGCAGAGAAGTTGTGTGGTTGAGGAAGCTATTTTTCAACATGTTTGAAGTACCAATGGACCCTATGGTTATACATTGTGATTACACCAGTTGTATCTGGTTGTCTAAAGACCTAGTGTTTCATGGACAAGCAAAGCACATAAATAACAAGTATCATTACATACGAAAGCTGGTGCAAGATGGAGTATTGCAGCTACAGTATATCTCCACCGATGAGCAGGTAGCTGACATTTTGACAAAATCTCTTCCTAATAAGAAGCTTGTGTATTTGAGAGACAAGCTTGGATTGGTTGATATATCTCCCTCGTTGAGAGGGAGAGATAGACACATCATTCTTTTCTTCACTTCATGAAAAAAGAATGGAGGATTGGGTAAGCATCTGGTTTTCGATACTCTTTGAGGATGAGGTAGGGCATCCAATAGGTAAGAGTAGTCGAAGAGGAAATTCCTTGAGGATGTGTTATTCCAAGACAGGAATTGTCCTAGAAGGACATACCCTTTGAACACCCGGGTGGGTTATGTGCCTTGAGAGACATTGATGATGGTGTCTATCAATCATTGGTCTCGATCGCATTGTGCTCTAATCTTGTGGAGAGATAGAGTTGTTAGTCAAGGCCTTGCTATGTGACAATGTTGGCTGATATGATTCAAACAAATAAGTTAAAATGATAGCTTATGAGATGGCTTACCAATTTGACTCTTCTTATGAGATCTCTTCAGTTTGAGAATGTCCATGTACCATTATGAATACCTCCCTAGTTAAGAGGGAGTGTTGAAATGTGTAACTAGGTTTGGTCTTCATAAATATGAAATGTACTCTTGATTCTTGTATATTGTAAAAAGAAAGAAAAATTATTATTGTTATTTTTGTAGCATGGGTTTCATGCTCAAGGTCTTTTTATTTAGAGGCCAAGCACCCATTGAGTAATTCTAGGGTTTGTCCTAGTGTCAAGAAGTTAATAGAGTCATTGTCATATGAAGAAGACCCCATTCGGCATATTGTAACATGTCAAAAGAATTGTTTTTGTATCTAAAAGTGTCAAAATACCCTCTAAGACCGCGTCGACCTAGCAGCTAAGAAGTCAGCTTCATTAGGGCATGTCGTCCTCCTTGGAGGCCCACATATAGGAGGGAACTCAACGTCCTATGGACACTCACAATCTTCTCATCATTTTAAGCAAAGGAAAAGCAGAAGAAGGCAAGCGAAGAAGGATAGAAGGACGAAGGACAAATTTCTTGGGTTATTTCTCTCTCACACGTGCAAAAAGAAAGCTAGGGTTTTGCAATTTCAAGGTCAAAGTTTTGAAAATTCTGGAAAAAGGTCGAAGAAGGGACTCTTAGGTCACCTACAAGCCCTAGAAGGAGAAGCAACCGAAGCGAAGGTCAAGGGAAGCATTGGAAGCCCTAGAATTGCCCACACGTGTGGAATCAGTAACTGTTGCAGGGACCAAAAATTTCAAACCTACAGTGGAGGCCAAAATTCTGTAGTTGGAGGTCGAATTTGTGTAGCTAGAAGAGATTTGACTAGGTTTGACTTGGATGGAAGAAGCACATCATCAAGAAGGTCTGGCTTGGTCTTGGAAGGGTATTGATCTTGGTCTAGAGGTCTTGGAATTGGTCATTTGAAGAATCTATAAGAGAAGAGATTTGTGGGTTTCCCTCTCAAGTAGAGAGGTTTTGGCCCTGGCATGCAGCCTACATCCTGTGTTCTTGTGTATTGTTGATCTTCTTGGTTTGGTAGTTGTTTGATGATAAGAACTAAATAATAATAAGAGAAGAAGCTAATAATCAAGGAAAAGTAAAAATACATCACAAGAAGTTATCCATATCCATTCAGAATAAGATATCACAGCAATTCCTTTCTTATGTTCCCCCTTCGGCCTATTCTTCTGATGTAGTTTATACACATCTAAAAGGTCAAGCTCTGACAAATCATGTTGAAATTTTCTTAGAAGATCATTCCCATGAATGCCTATTGCCTTTGCACCCAAATACTTCATGGACAATCTTGCAAGGCCTTCAGCATTTAAGATTAACCAGAATACATTTACATCATTTAAATCTGCAACAGCATGCATTCTTGACTTCAATATACCAGAGACCTGCTCACCTCAAGAGTTACTCTACACACCGGTGGGTAACATCTGGCTCCAACTTGGGGACAAGTGTCCTCCTTGGGGGCACTTGAGGACCCCAGAATCTCATCTTGGTTCCAATAGGTTTAAGCCAAAGTCTGTTACCCAATTTAACCACCTCATCATCTCCTCTGTGCAGTGGCCCATTCCCTTGTGCTTAGTCAACGTTGAAAATAGTGCCACATCGAATTCTGAATGTATATATGTTGGAGTATTTGTCAAACATGTATCCTCATAATCTCCTTCATTTGTAATAAAGCAGATATCCATTATAATAGTGTCAAAAGTTTCCCACAGACCAGCCCCAGGAAAATTTATTTCTTTCTCTCTGATTCGAAGAAGATTCACGTTCAGTTTCACATAAACTGTTCGAGAGATGTGGAGGAAATAAATATCTAGTACCAACAAACATTGTTCATTCAACCATGGCATATTCGCCCTTTCTAGCCTGCAACCAAATGTGATCTCAAACAATATATGGTTTGAATACTTCTTTACAGGGCGCTTCATTGTCACGCCATAATCATCAAAACCACCAAGGGCGAAGGAAAAAACTCAGTCTTAGTCCACACAGATCTGCAGTAGGAATGATAGAGTCCTCCACTTGTAATGTATTCATCACAGAATCTGTTCTGTATTCCTTTCCAATGCTGAAGATGAAATGGAAGAGTTGGTCTCTTCCTTCATCACAATCACTTTCTTCATATTTTTCAGCTTTGTATTCTGCCTGATCATAATTTGAAAACAAAGCGTCCTTTGAGTTTGAATTAAGCTGTCTTGTTCCAATCCTGTGCATAAATCTTTACATGTAACAGCAGCAAGATCATCATATGCTGGGAAAAACTAGTCCTTTTATCTGATCAAGGATGCCATCGTTTTCAACAGGCTCCGATGGATTCTCCTTCATATCACATCGATGGCTATCTTCAGAAAAAGCATTTATAACCAAGGCACATGCTTCTCTTGTGATGCCAGACCTGTTATCGTGAAGAGCTAAAGCATCACCAACCTAATCAAGATCATTTTCATCTTTAAAGATTGGCCAATTGGCATCACACTCAACTTCTTTGTCACTGCAGTCACACAATTGTCTGTTACGAACAAAGTTCGTATACGCAGCAGAATACTCAGAAGATCTGGTATATGTAAATATCCATTATAGGACAAATATATTTATATAAAAGAAGTATAAAAACATATACCTAGGCAGGTGCCCTTTCATGACTGGTCATGTCCTTAGAGACACGCCTCTTCATTAACTAATCTATTATTATGATTATTATTTATTTATTTATATTTACATTATTTTATATAAATTATATTCATAACACTGTTCTTTTAGGAGCGGAGGCATTATGAAAATCTAGAAAGAGCCACAAATATTTTCTCTAGTCTGGATTGTCATTGTCTTCAATTGGGATCAGATAGACCTTCCCCAATGTCACATCTAGGGCTGCACTGTTCAAATACATAGAAGAGACTTATCAGAGATTTCACAGCGCTGCTAAGGGTTCTCATCATCTGTCCCTTGCTTCTCATGTCAACTGCTGCAATGTATTATGTTTTGACCATCACCTTCCCCTTTGGTAGCAATTCCTTTTCTTCTATGATGGAATCATCATCATGAAACATGAAAAAGAGGCACTTCCATTCATTGGATGGGTTATGCTCATTGGCGGGGTATCTCTAATTCGATGTGACTAGGGATGGCTCATCTTCTTCTTCAATCACAGGCCCATTATCAGCAGTAAATTCGACAGTATCTTCCCCTTCTTTGCAATCATGGAGACCTTCACACTCATATTCAACACCCCAATCTACGACCCAGAACTCCTCCACAGTTTCATCATTTGCTTGGCAATCTAGGGGACAATGCTCCTCCATGCCTTTAATTTCTTCCAGATCATCCCATTCTTCTTATATAATATCAAGCTCTAGAATCTCTTTGGGAGCAAAGAAAGGCTGATTGTTTTCTTGATGAGAGTTGCAATACCTTTTCTAAACAGTAGCACACAAGGTGTTCACCACATAGTACTAGTAAGCAAGCTCAAGACTAAGCATCTCTTCTCTGCAGGGTCTTCTTGATATTTCTGCAACACCATATCCAATTCCTTCCTCCGCTCAGCACAAAGGCCCAATACGAAATCCACATCACAATAATCTTCTACCTGCCAATCACTAAACATCCTATATTTATTAACATTTTCATGAAATGCATGGAAGTTTTCTTGATTGAAAACCCCATTATCTTCTTGATCATGAGGATGATCAGCCATGGCTTCTTGCTGGGTTGCATCTTCATTTTCAAAAGCATCTTCATCTAGGCTTACTTCCGAAGGGCCTAAATGACCATATTTCCACCAAATTAGTCGGTATAGGTTAGGATATCCATAGATATCCTCATCATGACAAGCTTCATATATTTCAAGCAGATTGCTTACTACCATATTAACAAGAATGAATCAAAAGTGAACATAAGTGCAACTTTGTAGCTTTTCACAATGGAGTCGCCAAGGTGAGCTTCAAATGTCTTCACAATGGTGCTTGCCTCAACTTGAAATCACCAAGGTTTCAAAACCTTCAAAGAAAAAAGACTTTATTCTTCCTGTAGAATCGTCAAATGAGCAGATTTATCCTAGGCTTCAGGATGAGCTCATTCAAAGAAATTGAAGCATAGACTTCAGATTACGAGGACTCAACACCTACTTGGTAACAATGCCAAAAATGTTACGACAAAATCTAGCACCCTAGTGCTAGGCTGCACTAGATCCTTGACACAATGGGTTCCACCACCATTGTCACCTCAGTTGTGAATTCCCTTGTTATATTGTGGGCATGTTCTCCCCACAAGGAGGGCTTCCCAGGCAGGTTTTGGAGATTAAGTAACCCAAGGATTACCAAGCTATATACCCTCCAAGGATCTTGCTATCTAGACACCCCAAAATAATCTTCAATAATGTACGGCTCTGGACGGAATGAAGTAGCAATGTCAAAGAACCAATAGCTCAACATAGGCCTTGGAGATGCTCAAACAAATTCCTAAACACATGCTACTCTGAATTTAATGATTTACAAAAAAGTATATAGTGATGGAAATTGCAGGATCAATGCCTTGGCTCATTAACTAATTTTTGGACATATGGAGTCAAACAAGGAGTGAGTCAATGGCTAAAGACCTTGAATGGAGTAGCGAAGAGAGAAAATTTCTCATTCTAATCCTAGCAACATTCCAAAGTAGGAGACTTAAGGTCAAAGAATGTTAAAGATAGTTTCCTTGATGGATACTTTAAGATAAATTTTGCATATGAAGAAATAAGAGTTCATAAAATATATAGCATTTATTAAAAAGGCTCAGGAGAACGCCAATCCAATAATTGTAGCAAAATGGAAGATAATACTGACAATAACATAACACTGTTCATCCAACCATCACTTCATCAATCCAAAGGAAGTCCATCCATCCAAACATATTTCCCCAAGGCAATTCGCTTCACATGAAATATCCAAATCCAAAATTTACAAAGGAAAAAATTGCATAAATTTCATATTGCTACCCAATTTCTCCCCCAAAACTCAATGCAAAAATGAGAGGAAGTGCATTTCCATTAATAGAGAAGGTGCTCAACTTCCCTCATACTAAAATAATGATTTTCTAAGCTAGAATCCCCTAAACTAGCCTAACGAGGGAAAAAATGCCCTCTTTGCAAATTAATTAGTCTAAAAATGGGGTTTCTAATGACACATGTACAAAATTTAGGGGCTCAAGTCCCTCACAAGTGACCCTTTCCTCAAATGAAGAGTTGTTGGTGAAGTGTCCAATGTAAGGCCCTAAAATGCCCTAAATTTAATTAATTTAACAGAGTTTAACCAAAATTTGGCTCACAAATACCAGTGTATGTAAAGTTAAATACAGAATTTTAACAATTTTTCTATTGAGTACCAACCTCTCTGCTCTGTCGTGACTCTTGCTCCCGCTGTTTGTTTTTCTTTGAATTTGATGTCGATCCCAGACAGTCCTTGTTCCCAATTTTGCTCTTGTTACCAAATGACCGAAACCACCCAGCCAAGCTAAGCATAGCCTTGGTACTTAGCTCCAAAATACTTCCCAATTGGAGTATTTCGGTCCCCCGTGCCCAAAAGCTTCAAGAATAATGGAATCCCATCTCTGGTTCAAATCTCTAAATTCTCATTCCCATCCTCCTCTTCCAACCAAAAATCCTCCCCTCTGCCTCTGCGTGCTTGGGATAAGTAACCCTCCTAGGCAGTCATCACCTTCTTCACCACCCTTCTCAGATTTGATTTGGCAAATTACCTTACGTGTAGAGTGAGGTGAGGATAAGCATATAATTCTTAAGTCATTGTCATGTTCTAAACTTTAATAATTTTATGTTTTATAAAATTTAATAATATTTTATCTTTTATAAAAATATTAATTATAATAACAGATTCAATAGTTATCAAATATTCATGATATTACTTTAAAAACTTTAACTTATATAAATATATATTTATATACATATATATATTAAAAATAATTAACTTATAACTTTAAACTTTATAATGACAAATTTTTATATTAGAACCATTGGAATTATAAATTTTATTTAACACCTTATACGTACAAAGTGTTTCATATGTATCTTTTGAATGTCGGGTTTTAGGTAATAACTCTCTTCTCAATAATTTAGGTGTTTAGTCCCTTTTTATTCATCTAAATATTTTTCTTAATTATTTAATAAGCATACTAGTGCAAGACATGCATGATGCGATGAGTGCATATGTAGCTATCATATGCATACATCGTATGCATGGTAATACTCTTTTTCTTATAGATCGAAATGGGTCATTACATCCAGCCTCTAAAGGCCCTTCAATATACATGGATTTCTCTGCAAGCTTCCAAAACAGACTCAAAATTGCCCCCCATACATGGGTGCACAAGCCCCAACGGGCAATACTTCATCTGCAAGGTGACTTCAAAACTGCCCAAGCGGACTGCAAGAAAATATTTTCAAAGTCACCGCCATCCTCCAATGTTGCACACCTGCCCTCACATCACAATAAAGAAACCTTCCAAAAATGACTGCTCCAAAGTGGGCCATCAAGCTTCTTTTCCTCTACCCAGATCAGTAAAACTAAATACAATGGGCAAGGATCATGTGTCAAGAGGACAAATGGCCATTCAAGGGCAGCAATACCGAAACAACTAACACGTAAGGGCTCCTAGATACTTTGTCCACCCACTATAGGTTCTCCAATAAATCATCCACATCCTCCCATATTTACATAACCAGGGCTTCTTCCACGCGGCTAGGTACACAGAAAATGATCATATTTTAAATCAAAGGCATGGTAAAAATCCCACAAAAATTGGCCAGGAATCATTCCAAATAGTAATATTGGCCTTTCAAGTAAGAGTATATGTTTAACAAAGGGTTGCACAAGCCACATCAACTGTATACAAGTGATCTAACCTTGGACCAACTAAGCTTTGTAGGAAGGTATTGTAGGTCAGCCCAACCAAAGCACCTTTTCTTGAAATTTTAAAACTACTTCAAAAGTTGACTCCTTTAAAGTTTTATTAATTTTCAAACAAGTACAAGTCGGCTCTAACCAATTATTGCTCCAACATACCATATATACACATTTATAATAGGTTTGCTTATTTGACCTCATTCTAGGCTCACAAGTCAACACATATCTTCCTTTCTGATCTCATTTACAGCCTTTGGTTTCCAACCTTGGAGGGGTAACGTTGGTCACTTTACCTTTAGTATTGTATCGTTGCACACTTATATACCTATATAAGGTCGTATAACATCAGATCTTCTCCCTATTCACTGAACTATACTCTGGAATTGTGAACAAGTTAAACTCTTGGATGCCATACACTTATTCGATGCCAGCCACAAGACGAAGCCAACGTCACCGCTGAATTTCCAATCCGTCTGCCTTCCCTGCCACCTCACTGCCTGCACTCTGCTTCGCTGCTTACGCGGACCCTGATACATTGCAATCGCCGATGTACAGTGACTGAAATCTATACATGTTGACCCTATCAATTAAGTCTTGTGACCACTAGATTGATGTATAAATTTAATTCGCGTCAGTATAATTAAGAGTCTCCCCAAATAGGCGCATCCGTACAATAGAGTCAGTTACAGCCACTCAGCGTCCGTGCAAATACAAGATTCGATTTTTTATAACTGTTCAACTTTTTCCTTCAGAGTCAATTACGATATTAGATTTTTCGATGAGCACCATGTACTATCATGGCACCGGATTTCCGCTATTGCTGGATTAACATTATAAAAACTACAATCGTCTGATTTTCGTGTCAAATTATCAAAACTAGTATCGTATCTCTGGATTTTCTACTATCGCTTGTTCTAACATTATCATTGGATTTGTTTTTATGAGTAAAGCTCTTCATTATTACGACTAAGAAACTGCTAGACAAGGGTGAATAAAAAATTAAAAGAATAAATTGAAAAAAATAAGAAAATAAAAAAAGGTTTAAAAAAAAAACAATCTACTAATATATATCTATATAGATGTCATACTTTATAAAGTAAAGGGGTTATATCAAGAGTCCTTTATCCACATACATGCTCAAGCTGTAATTATAATTATTATATTGAAAAAAAAATATCAAGGGAATATTAAAAAAAAAAGGTGAAAAGGTAATAAAGGGTAGTTTTAAAAGTTCAAGTTAACATATTGTTGACATAAAAATATCAACACAAAATGGAGTTTAAATCAGAGATAAAAGAAGGAAGATTTTCAAAAACCTCAACCGGTTATGCTAAGATACTATTTGAAATTAAAGGAACTATCGAAGGAAAAGATGCCACTATTGCTATCTCTCCCACCGAAGATAAAAATTATATAATGCCTAAAATCGCAAACCAATTAGTAGTTCCAGAGTCAAATATAATCGAAAAATTAGACTGTTTAAAAAAGAAAACAATAAGAAATAACTGATTTACAGTTAAACATTGGCAATTATACATTTATATCGCAATTCTCGGTTCAATCCCTATTGACTGACCCAAGTGACATTATTCTGCGATCCCCAAGGATGGAAACCCTAGGTTCCTTCATCCTGAAATGAAAAAGAAGTTTTTGACATTTTCATAAAAAAGAAAAAAATAACATTTCAAGACGTTACATTGAAGCCAAATTCCGTAACGCCAAATGACATACAAGATATTTCAAAAGTAATTTTTCTAGAAGGTAAAAATATTCTACAAAATATGCAAGGAGAAGTTGACAAGATCACTGCTAACAAAAATGAAGAAGTTTCTCAGCTTAAAAACCATATTGAAAAATTACTGACACAAATTAAGAAACTTAAGAAGGATAAGAAGTCATTAGAAAACAAGGTACAACAACTTATCGAGAAGGAAGCATCGAATGTAGGAATTCAAGTTGACGAAAAAAACAATAGATATTGATCCAGTGAATGTCACAACTCAAGAAGAAGACAAGCAAGTTTGTTAAAATTGGCAACTAGGGCCAAACTCCATGTGGGTCATCTTATTTATGACAGCTGATATTTTTCATGGACTCCTCTCATCAAGAGGTGTAGGATTGATCTAAAGATCATCCGATTCCGATAAGTATTCATGGAGATATGAATTTATTTGTGTTATGGGACAATTCGTCAAGGTCGGCCAGCAACCAAATTGCCCTCACTTGTGCTCCACGTTTTAGTATAAATACAAGTGGCTTGCAAGTCATTTGGACACACTTCACTCTTGATTTCTCTCCACATGTTTTGGGTTTTAGTGGAAAAGAAGTCTAAGAGGAGGAAGCCCTAGACGCAGGAGGAAAGGAGACTAAACAAGGAGCCCTAGCCACAGTCTGGCCGCAGTCAAGAAGAGATCTAACACTGCCCTAGCTACAATCCTAAAGAAGCTGATCTAACAGCCATTCAATCAAGGAAACTTAGCTGCAGTTCAAGCTAGACATCTAGCACGATGAAGGAGACCTATACACGCTACCCTAATACGAAGTCCTATCCTTCCCTAACCGCAGGTCCTTCATGCCCTAGCCGCAGGTCTTGTCACCGTAGATAGAGACTCTGTCTTTGTCCTTAAAGAAGGCTCCTTAATGCAGCAGGGAGGCCTCCATACGTTGTCCAGAGAAGCCTCAAATGAAGCCCTAGCTGCAATCTTCTACACCACCTATCCGCTGTAAGAAAGAGACATTGTTAACAGTCCTAAGAATGCGTTTTAGGTGCACATCTTGGCCGCAGTCCTAAAGACCAGCCACGTTGAAGGGAGAGGTCTCTTCAGATGTTTTATGAGGAGATCCTATACGTTGTCACAAGAGGTTCTTATCAGCAACGTTGGCTAAAGGAACTGCTACAACAATGAGAAACCTCCATACCTTGATGAGAAGAAGCTCCAATAGCACACAGATCAGCATTGTATTTCAGTGGGCCACATGTTGATGACAACCTTGTGTGTATCCTAGGACTGTGGGATCATAGCTTATCTTGTTGTTGGGCTAGGCCATAAGCCATAGCCAGCAGTGTGGCAGCATGACAAAAGTAGTGTCCCTTCTTATGCAAGAGGTGGACAACATTCTAGGAGATGCAGCATAATGGTTGGATACTACATGGTTGATGCAACATGTTTAGATACAGCCCATGGATGCAACTACATATCTAGATGCAGCAGTTGGATGCAGCATGGTGTTAGAGACAGCAGTGTAGTGCAGCATAATGATGAGTGCAGCCCGGTGATGGGAGCTTGTGATGAAGAGCAGCTTAATGACAGTGGTGCAGCGTGATGATACATTGCAGTATACATTGAGCACAGTGATGGGTATAGTCATGATTAGTGAAGCATGATGAGATGCAGCATAGTGATGGGTGCAGCACAGTGAGGTGCAGCATGATGATGAGGTGCAGCACAATGATAGGTGCAGCATGGTGATGGAGTCACCTTGGAGAATCAGTTGAAGCAGCATGTCTTCAACTGAGTTCAGCTACCTCATGTATCATCTTCTTAGAGATGATCTCTGCTCTTATTTAGATAAGTCAAAGTGTTGACTTCTGTTGTATATGTACTATCTCTCTCACTCTCTCTGTTGAACTATTGAAGAACATATAAGAAGAATTGATCAAGGGTTTCCCCACATTGGAGTTTGTCCCTAGCTAGCGCCACATCTTGTGTCCTCTTGTCTTGGCTTATCTTCTGCGATTTATGTTTATGTTCTATCTGCAATTTACTATTATGCTGATGTGATTGCTAATCTAGAAAAGATATTGAGTTAACTGTGAAAATTGAAATAAATTGCTCTAAGAATAGAACATACCTAAAATTAACATGGTATCGGAGCTGAGGTGAAGACAAAGCCCAAGCAAGAGCGAAAGAGCAATCACCAAAGACAGTTGGAAAGGACAAAAAGGCTCAATGGGTTCTTCATCCCTCTCCAAGTTCACCAAGGGTGAAGTCCAAGCAGAGAATAATATTCGAGTGGCGCAACGGAAGCTTCTGATGGCCTACCTAAAGATCACTTCAATGGGAAGTCCGGATCTAAGGGTAGAAGGAAAGAAAGAAGCCTTGCTTGCAATAATTTTGGCCATTATGCGAAGGAGTGTCCGAAGGTAGGGACACATCACTTGATGATGATAACAATCATTCCAGGGACATCTTTAATGATCGGAGGAATGACAGGTAATGCAGGTCATCAAGGGAATAGCCGACTCTTCAAAGAAAGCAACGAACCCCAAGTATGAAGAATTAAATGTTGTTTCTAACAAGATAAAGAAGCATTATCTTGTATTGGCCCTCTCCTCCAGACTCTTTGGGAATCTAGCTTATTGATTGTCGTACTTCAAGGCACTTCAACGGATAGAAGGGTGCTCTCTCTAATTTGGTACAGATGGAAACAATCATGGGACTATACTTGGAGTCAATGCCACCTATCCCGGAAAGGGTGCAGGGAATGTTACCCCTCAATTGAATGAGGGTAACTCGATTCATTTACGAGAATCTCTTTATGTACCTGATCGCAAGAATAACCTCGTGTCTATTTCGCCAATGGAAGTCAAAAGTTTCAAGGTGACATTCATCGATGGAAAGGTAAATGTTTTGGAATTTTCAAAGATGCTTTTATTCAAGGTTGGCAATTTGTATCAAGTTGCAAGAAGTCCATTGGGGACCATGTCAGTTGACACATCTCTCCTTTGGCACTGAAGGTATGCTTAGTATGGGGCCCTACCCGATGTGAGTCAGATGGTGACTGGGATGCCTGAATTCAAGAAGAGCATGAAGGTACATGTCCGAGATGTACCGAAGGAAAATCTTACAAGGGGACTATTCCCCTAATGTAGCAGGTCCACAAGTTTGGAACGACCCAAGGGGTTTGAGATTCATGAACAAGAATCTCATGTATGCAGGTGGAAGAAATCCCTCTATGGCTTGAAGCAAAAAACCCCGGGCTTGATATCAGAGGATTGATAGCTATCTGATGAAGCTGAGATTCACTAGGAGTGAAGTCGATCCAAACCTTTGCTTGAAGGTTATGGATGATAGACCTCTCATACTGGCACCTTCTGAGGACGACCTCTTTCTAACAGGTGCAGACCCTCTCATTTGCAAAAGTAAGAGGGAGTTGGATTCCGGATTTGGAATGGTGAACTGCAAGCCCGTGACTACCTTGATGGAACTTAACATTCAGAAGTTATGTGGTAGGGATGTCGGACCTGATTTGGGAAATGCCTTTTAGTTTCATAAACTCGTTCTAGCATTGATGTTCTTGATGAACTCCCATTCGAATATATGTTTTGCAATTAGCATGTTGAGCTCATTTATGGTTGAGCCTTAATGGATTGGTGCCAAGAATCTTATGAGATATCTTCGGGGAACAATCTCTCATGGATTGAGATACACTGACGGAAATGTGAAACTGCATGATTATTCGAATGCTGACTGGGCAAGCAGTGTGGAGCATCGCAAGAGCACTTATGAGTGTTGGTTCTCTTTGGGTTCTGCTTCGATATCCTGGATGAGCAGGAAGCAGAAGACGTTGCTTTTGAGCACGGCTGAGACCAAATACATAGCTACGAATATGACCTTGTGTGAAGCTGCTTGGTTGGGGAAGCTCTTCAATGAGTTGTTTGTACACATGATGGATACCACTGTCATCTTCTGTGTCAACCAGAGGGGGATTCGATTATTGAGGAATCCCGTATTCTATGATCGCTCCAACATATAGACATCAAGTACCACTTTAGCTGGGATATGGTACATCAATGAGCAAGAAGGCTCCATCGCATTGGGACTGATGTGCAAGTCGCCGACATTCTGTCGAAGCCCCTGGGAAAGGTCAAATTTGTGACTTTCCGAGAACGACTAGGAGTCGTGGCGAGACTCTCTCCTAAAGGTCCTATATGATATGGACATTGAGCTCTGGGAACTCTGAGGGGCTTGGAGGTACATCGCGGAGCGATGAGAAACCATGGGGTGAGTGGTCCAACCTTCCCCTAGTGGTTTGCTATGTAGGCAGGATGAGTGGTTCATCCTTCTCCAACCGAGACACAATCATAGGTTGAGTGGTTTAGCCTTTCCCTAGTGATCTGTTGTGTACAGGGTGAGTGGTTCAACCTTCACCTGGGATACCCCTTGCGACTTGTAGGCAGGATGAGTGGTTCATCCTTCTCCTGCTGAGACATCCTACCCATGCAGTCTGGGATTCATGGGAAGTACCTATCATCTGGCCAATGAGCAGGGAAATGAGGATAGGGACCATAGTAGTACCGATGGACGCATTGTGTTACTACAATACTCCCTATAATAGGATGATATTGATCTGGGATCAATGAAACTGACTTCGGGTCAGTATGAGTGGTTTGAGACACTCTCTTTTGATATTGATCTGGGATCAATGAAACTGACTTCGGGTCAGTATGAGTGGTTTGACACACTCTTTTCATATTGATCTGGGATCAATGAAACTGACTTCAGGTCAGTATGGGTATTTTGAGACACTCTCTTGTGATATTGATCTGGGATCAATGAAACTGACTTCGGGTCAGTAAGAGTGATATAACTCACTCTCTTTTGGAACTGATATGGGATTAGTATGAGTGGTATGACACACTCTCTTCATATGGGACTGACTTCGGGTTAGTAGAGAATGGTATGAGACATTCTCGATCAATTCTTCTTCTTCATGGTTCAGCAAAGCAGAGCAGTGCAGGGCACTGATGGCAGAGATAGTACAGTCTGGCAGATGGACCAGCGGATGGAGTTCTCCCTAGTTGAGAGGGAGTGTTAAAATTGGCAACTGTTATGAATATAATTCATAACAAATAAATAAATAAAATAAATGTAAATATTAAATAGTCAAACATTGATTATGTTAAATAGTCATTAAATTAAGTGAAAAGACATGTCTAAAAGACATGCCTAATCATGAAAGGTCACGTGTTGAGGTATAAAAGCAGGGTCCTCATTGTAACATTCATGACCTGTACAACTTTTATATATATAATAAATTATTATTTCAAATACCTCTTGTGTATTTTTACATTCAAGTCTACAAGCTATCAGTTTATGCTTCAGTGGTATCGGAGCCATGGCACACAATATAATGATGCGAGTCTTTGAACGTTGTTCACCGCACAATGTGCCATTACGTTGACATTCTGAATGTGTTGAGCAGTTTGATAAAATTCCAGAAGTATTTCAACAATTAGAAAAATCTTGTGCAGAAGTTAAAACATGTCTAAAGAAAATTTATGCAGAGGAAGACGATAGCGAGGGTGAAGAAACGAAACAAGGTGAATCAGGAAAAGAAGATTTTGACCAGAATGATGATAAGGAAAATGAATATGTTGAAGAAAATGGTCAAGATAATGATTCCGATGAAGATGATATAAATCAAGATGAGGATTATCTTGAGAAACTAGGAGATGTACAATATCATATTGATAACAACACTGATAAGATACACAATGTTGTATCCTGTGAAACATTTCCTGCTCAGCCGTTAGGGCTTCCACAGTTCAATGCAAAACATTTAGCTACAGGAAAAAGGCACATTGCCATGAAAGTTGTCGGGACTCCTTTGCATAAAAAGGTTGCCCATGGACCCCAGGCTTCCTTCACTTCAAAAAGGTCAAGTGCTAAAGCCACAGAGGAATTGCAGAAGGCAAGCCAGTCAAATGATGCATATGGAAATAATTGCGTTGCTACACCTCCAGTAGTTACAAAGAATCTGTCTAAAGGGTCCTTTTGTGACAGTGGAAGCGATCAAGCCGAAAAGAAGAACCCAAGCCATAATTACAACAGTGTTTGTTTACATATGAGAAAATTAAACTCAACAGGCACTAGCTATCATGATCGTGTAGCATCAGTTGAGGAGAAAACAACTATGCTACATGTTTTATTGAAGATTCTTTGTCATTTGCCACTGCATAAAGCCCTCCCTGTTCAAATGTCAACTGTCTTGCAGACTGTTAATAAACTTTGATTTTATCGTACATCAGATATTTCCAACATGGCAAGGATTGTTTTAGCAAGATGGAGCAAGCTATTTGGGAGAAGTCAGAGTGGAAGGAAAGTTGTCTCCTCAAGCAGTCATGTCCATGCACAGAAAGGAGGTCTCCAACGACAATATGATACTCCAACAAAAAAAGGGCCAGTGAATTATCAAGGGAAGAAACTGACAATAATAACAAACGAACCAAAATAGAAATCATTGAGGATCCTCGAGAGTGTTCAAAAATGAAAGAGTGCAATAAATTTCATCCAAGTTCCAAGGGCGACTCTTCTTCAGTGCCAGAATGGAGCGCAACTTGTTTTCAAAACTTTTCGACTTAGGTTCTATTCAAAATTTTCAGTTACCAACATACATGGATAATCCCATCAATCATACTAATAGCTATACTGGAAACAGAGCTTTTGGAGCAATGATTGAACATGAAAGTGGGGAATCAAGCGTCTGCGTGGGGAGGAACCTTCTATGGTCGACTGAGCACACACAAGATCTGGCCACCGGTGTTGTTTGCAGGCCAGAGGATGTGACTGAGAAGGTGCCGGCGTACAACCCCGTGACGGTCTGCGTGCTGACTGTTTACACTGCACTGATAAACGTCAATCGAACAGCCTCCACAAACAGTCGTGTGGCTTTGCGAAGTCACCGTGCTGTCGCAAGTTCTGACCAAGACTAACCACTCGTGGTTTGGTTTGATATCGGAACAGTGGGTAGGGTCAACCGTCATGACCAAGGATCAGTCGACCCAATCGTTCAGCAGAGTTGGAGTTAAATTAATTTAATCGAAGACTTGGAGTTAAATTAATTTAATCGAATACTATATCTATATAATTATAGTTATATATAATACATAAATATATAATATATAATTATATAACAAATATATATGTAATTATAATTTAATTAAAATAAATAAATAAAATTATTAAAATACATATATATATTATTATTAAAAAAAAAAACTAGGGAATATTACTAATGAGCCACATGACGAAACAATGGCCAGATTATACACATCAAGACGACAAACACTAAGCGAAGAAAATCCACAACATTAAAGCTTTGAAGACAAAGTTTCCGAAGGAAGGGGCTATGTTATGAATATAATTCATAACAAGTAAATAAATAAAATAAATGTAAATATTAAATAATCAAAAATTGATTATGTTAAATAGTCATTAAGTTAAGTGAAAAGGCATGTCTAAAAGACATGCCTAATCATGAAAGGTCACCTGCTGAGGTATAAAAGCAGGGTCCTCATTGTAACATTCATGACTTGTACAATTTTTATATATATAATAAATTATTATTTCAAATACCTCTTGTGTATTTTTACATTCAAGTCTACAAGCTATCAGTTTTTATGCTTCAGCAACTAGGGCCAAACTCCATGTGGGTCATCTTATTTATGATAGCTGATATTTTTCTAGGACTCCTCTCATCAAGAGGTGTAGGATTGATTTAAAGATAATCTGATTCTGATAAGTATTCATGGAGATATGAATTTATTTGTGTTATGGCACAATTTGTCAAGGTCGGCTAACAACCAAACTGCCCCCACTTGTGCTCCACGTTTTAGTATAAATACAAGTGCCTTGCAAGTCATTTGGACACACTTCACTCTTGATTTCTCTCCACTTGTTTTGGGTTTTAGTGGAAGAGAAGTCTAAGAGGAGGAAGCCCTAGACGCAGGAGGAAAGGAGACTAAACAAGGAGCCCTAGCCACAGTCTCATCGCAATCAAGAAGAGATCTAATACTGCCCTAGCCGCAGTCCTAAAGAAGGTGATCTAACCGCCATTCAATCAAGGAGACTTAGCTGCAGTTCAAGCTAGAGATCTAGCACGGTGAAGGAGGCCTATACACGCTGCCCTAATACGCAGTCCTATCCTGCCCTAGCCGCAGGTCCTTCATGCCCTAGTCGCAGGTCTTGTCACCGTAGATAGAGACTCTGTCTTTATCCTTAAAGAAGGCTCCTTAATGCAGCAGGGAAGCCTCCATACGTTGTCCAGAGAAGCCTCAAATGAAGCCCTAGCTGCAATCTTCTACACCACCTATCCGTTGTAAGAAAGAGACATTGTTAACAATCCTAAGAATGCGTTTTAGGTGCACATCTTGGCCGCAGTCCTAAAGACCAGCCACGTTGAAGGGAGAGGTCTCTTCAGATGTTTTATGAGGAGATCCTATACGTTGTCACAAGAGGTTCTTATCAGCAGTTTAGAAGGGCTATACTACGTTGGCTAAAGGAACTGCTACAACAATGAGAAACCTCCATACCTTGATGAGAAGAAGCTCCAATAGCACACAGATCAGCATTGTATTTCAGTGGGCCACATGTTGATGACAGCCTTGTGTGTATCCTAGGACTGTGGGATCATAGCTTATCTTGCTGCTAGGCTAGGCCATAGGCCATAGCCAGCAGCTAAGGCAGTGTGGCAGCATGACAGAAGTAGTGTCCCTTCTTATGCAGGAGGTGGACAACATTCTAGGAGATGCAGCATAATGGTTGGATACTACATGGTTGATGCAACATGTTTAGATACAGCCCATGGATGCAGCTACATATCTAGATGCAGCAATTGGATGCAGCACGGTGTTAAAGACAGCAGTGTAGTGCAGCATAATGAAGAGTGCAGCCTGATGATGGGAGCTTGTGATGAAGAGCAGCGTAATGACAATGGTGCAGTGTGATGATACATTGCAGTATCCATTGAGCACAGTGATGGGTACAGTCATGATTAGTGAAGCATGATGAGATGCAGCATAGTGATGATGGGTGCCGCATGGTGGAGCACAGTGAGGTGTAGCATGATGATGAGGTGCAGCACAATGATAGGTACAATATGGTTATGGAGTCACCTTGGAGAATCAGTTGAAGCAGCATGTCTTCAACTAAGTTCAGCTACCTCATGTATCATCTTCTTAGAGATGATCTCTGCTCTTATTTAGATAAGTCAAAGTGTTGACTTTTGTTGTATATGTACTATCTCTCTCACTCTCTCTGAAGAGCTATTGAAGAACATATAAGAAGAATTGATCAAGGGTTTCCCAACATTGGGGTTTGTCCCTGGCTAGCGTCACATCTTGTGTCCTCTTGCCTTGGCTTGTCTTCTGCAATTTATGTTTACGTTCTATCTGCAATTTACTATTATGCTAATGTGATAGCTAATCTGGAAAAGATATTGAGCTAACTGTGAAAATTGAAATAAATTGCTCTAAGAATAGAACATACCTAAAATTAACAAACTTATCGAGAAGGAAGCATCAAATGTAGGAATTCAAGTTGACGAAAAAACAACAAATATCGATCCAGTGATTGTCACAACTAAGGGAGAAGACAAGCAAGTTGAAGAAAATACAAACTTAGATGTTGCAGTTCAGACAATGAACATCCCAAGTGAATTCAATGGAATATTCAAAAAAAAAGGTGAAAAGGTAATAAAGGGATAGTTTTAAAAGTTCAAGTTAACAAATTGTTGACATAAAAATATCAACACAAAATGGAGTTTAAATCAAAGATAAAAGAAGGAATATTTTCAGAAACCTCAATTGATTATGCTAAAATACTATTTAAAATTAAAGGAACTATTGCAAGAAAAGATGTTACTATTGCTATCTCTCCCGCCGAAGATAAAAATTATATAACGCCTAAAATCACAAACCAATTAGTAGTTCTGGAGTCAAATATAATCGAAAAAATAGATTGTTAAAAAAAAAAACAATACGAAATAACTGATTTACAGTTAAACATTGGCAATTATACATTTATATCGCAATTCTCGGTTCAATCCCTATTGACTGACCCAAGTGACATTATTATGGGATCCCCATGGATGGAAACCCTAGGTTCCTTCATCCTGAATATGAAAAAGAATTTTTTGACATTTTCATACAAAAAGAAAAAAATAACATGTCAAAATGTTACATTGAAGCCAAATTCAGTAACGCCAGATGACATACAAGATATTTCGAAAGTAATTTTTCTAGAAGGTAAAAAAAATATACAAAATATGCAAGGAGAAGTTGACAAGATCACTACTGACAAAAATGAATAAGTTTCTCGGCTTAAAAACCATATTGAAAAATTACTGACGCAAATTAAGAAGCTTAAGAAGGATAAGAAGTCATTAGAAAACAAGGTACAATAACTTATCGAGAAGGAAGCATCAAATGTAGGAATTCAAGTTGACGAAAAAACAACAGATACCAATCCAATGAATGTCACAACTCAGGAAGAAGACAAGCAAGTTGAAGAAAATACAAACTTAGATGTTGCAGTTCAAACAATGAACATCCCAAGTGAATGTTTTGTTACCAACTCAACAACATCTTCGCCAAAAGAAAATCAAAAAATTGCCACACGGCCAAAAAGGGAAAGTCAAACCAAAAAAGTTCCATATCAACTCAATCAAGCTATGTATATGCTCCATTCAGAACAGAAACAAGAAGCTGATGTTCTGAAGAATATCGAAATAACCTTAATCCAGTCCTACGATGACAATTCGTTACAAAATACCAATGATCAGAATATTCCACAGAAGATTAATCTAGGATGGTCTGATCCCTTTTCAGTGCGATAGTTTTGTTTGTCACTTAGAAGATAATATTAACTTGTATCAACGAAGATGATTGTTCTAAGACGAGAATACATTCGAAAAAGAGATCAAGCCTTTTTCATCAACAAGCTCTGATGACAAAGCTTTTTGAGGAGGAAAGCAATGTTATGAATAAATATATAGGAAATAATGTAAATGATAATAATCATAAATAATGATTAGTTAATTAGTAATTAGGTTGAAGAATCATGTCTAAATGAGACATGACTCTCCATGAAGAGGCACCTGCTTAGTATATAAGCAAGCCTCTCACTCTCATTGTAACATCATTCTTATTCAGACATTTTAATATATAATATTTGTATCCTCATCGTTATCTTTATATTCCAAGTCTTTTGGAGTAATTAATCTATAGAAGGAACTTTGTTCGCTTCATATTCCTTCACCTTCTTCAGCTTGAAACTAATGCAAATTGAGAGCATCTTGCTTCTTTTGGCAGACCGAGGTCCTGAACTATCCATGCATATGCTAAAATGATTTATTCACAAGTGTATAAATCAGCCCTATTGTAATGTCCCCGTCCTCATAGGAGACATAAGGGAATCCTCTAGCCTAATAAGGTTCATGTAGGCTAGGGCGGGAAAAATTGATCAAGAGAACATGATTTTCCTAGAAGAAAACATTACAAAAGTTAAAGTGGTGAAAACGGGACATGGGTCCTAAGCTAATTAAAAGTCATTTTAAATTATAAAGTGAGAAAACCCACTAAAGTGACTATTGAAATAAATGGGTAAAAAAGTAGCAAAAGTGGCAAATGAGTTATAAAAAAGGAAAAATGAGGAATCTCTCCTCATTCTTGTTTTTTCTCACTTGAGAATTAAAAGCTTGGAGAACTTGTGAGGAAGAGTTTAGGCTTTTTGGAAACCCTCATTGTTGGTTGCTAGTTTTGGTGTTGAAACTATACACCCTAGCTAGTGTTGGGGTGAAATCATTCAAATTTTGACATTGAGCTTCATTGTGGACTAAGGCGAAGAAATGGCAGTGAATGAGTAAGCCTTCATGGTGTTATCAATGAATTTTATCTTCTAACCATGAGTATTCTACAATACCTCTTCGCAGGCTAGATTTGAGACCATATAGTTGAGAAATCTAGGGCATTAGCATTAAGTGATTTCTCTTCAATTAGTGACTGCTTGTGAATGCTTTTTACTTCTTTAAATTAGGATCTTCTTCTTCTTAGATTATTAGTGTTCTTCTTCATCAAACAATAACCAATGCATGAACATAAATAGACAAGAGACACAGAATGTACGCTATCAGCCAGGGCCAAAACCTCTCACTCTTTGAGAGGAAAACCCACACAAATTTCTCTTATAGAGATTCCAATTGACAAATACTAAGACCAAGACCCTTGATGACGCAGGGTTACCCCTGCTTTACCCATACTATGCATATTCCTATGCATAAACCATTTCCCCCCAGGAATTTACATGACCTTCCGGTCAAAATGTTCATTACTTAATGAATAATGGGTTAAGGCCCCCCTTAATGAGGATTCATGTGGAATGATTTATTTATTAACCACATAGTCTAGCCCTTCCAATCCTTCTATCAGGACTTAATACATCCTCATAAACCTTTATTAATCCTTATGCCCGCACATATAACCAAACCCCTCTCTTTACTCTTTGGTTATATTGGACTTACCATATAGACCCTCTATCGGCACTTTAATCCATTTATAAATGAATACACATAAAACATATGTGAACTCACCTTTTCCGCCTTAATACGGACTTCGCACACTTCCCGAGGCTCCCTTTATCGGAAGTGTTTAAATATGCTCTTAGGCCTTTAAAATTCAGGACACAACATTTTATCGCAATACAAGAAATACAAGGGAAAACCCGCTCCAAGCCATTAAGCCGGACCTCAAATATTATATAATTGCGCCTATACCCTTATCGGTTTCGCCTTCATCGCATGTCGCATTCATTCTCCGATCCAACCCCATATAACATTTGCGATGCGAATTAATCTCCGCCGTTGATCTTCCGCCATCAGATCAACGGCTGATGTCTTCTCCGAACAAACACAACTTGCTTGATAGTCCTCCGTCGTTGATCTGCAATTAGTGGATCCGATGGTCCACGATGATTTCGAGTGGAGAAGTAGCACGGAAAATAACTGCTCGAAAAAGCGGTTTTCTCTCTCCACCTGAGTGCTACGTGTCAACCAATAAGTGGGATCGGGTGAACTCCTCTAAATACCACTTACCACTTTTGCTCCACCCAATATACCACTTTTGTGTATAAATCCGCCGATGCGATATTCCTCCATCTCCTCTGCGATTGGATCCTATCCGTTGATCTGTTAGATCCAACGGTTGTTGTTCAACGATACTTCATTCTTTCGTCCGCCTCTTTACTTTGGTTTTTCGTCGTTTCTTCAATGTTTACCGTGGTTCTTGGGTTTTCTTCAGGTTCTGGTCCTTCGGTTGTTTCACTGCGCACTCCCTCCTGAGCTTGACTTTGATCCTTCTAATGGATTCAACGATCCATCAAGATCCTCTTCATCATGCTTCTCTCTGTGTGTTTGCTGAACTCCGCCTACAACTCTGTTATGCAGAATACACTAACTCACTCATCACTCGCCATTGATACTTAACAACACACTTATACAAATGGAAATTGAATCTCTGTACATATATATATATATCAACAAACAATTACATAATGAGACTCTTTGTCTCTCCTCGGCCTGATCTTCTAATTAATGGCCTCTGATCATCATCTGCCCGTAGGCTTACAAACACAACTAAATATCTAACTCTCTCTCTCTCTGTCTAACCTCCCTGTCTATGCCTTTTAGGCTTACATTTATACAAAAAGGGATTCTAAAACCAATTCCTGGTTTAGATCCATAAGCTTCTCAACAAAATCCTAAAATCTCTTTCTCATCCCTAAGGATTCTCTCAAATCCACAAAATCATGAACTAACTCCTAATCTAAGATTTACAATCAATTCTCAATCCTCTCATCAATCAACTATCCTAAATCTCTCATGTTCTATATTCGAGAATATTTACAATTATGCCTCACAATATTCAATTAATTCCTATTCTCATTAAAATCACTCAAAACATTAAATAATTACATTAATTCAATACTTAGGAAACCAACTTCCTTGAAACAAAAGACCCCCTATGTCTACTAAAATACAATGATAATGTTGAGCTGAATGCTCCTGCATCACTTGACCTAGTAGCCTCTCCAAGACCAATACACAAGTCCTCTTCCATCTTCTCGCTTACTCTTTCTCGGTTCCTTCTACTTCAAATTTTGCACCATATGTGATGACACCCAACTATGATCACTGTGTTTGTCAAGGATATCAAACTTCTCCTCCAACAGTAACATTGAATCCTGAAGACATATTGTTGAACCATAGTTTGAGATACCACTGAGACCTTCTTCCTTGTAACAACAATGAGATCTTGTCACACACATGTGACCTTCCTCTTGTGCAGCACCAAACATAAGAAACCCTTGTCACTATAACCCAAACTTGTTTCCCTTCTAGTCATTGTAATATATTCATCTAAACTTAGAGAGATATCTGAACCTTTTGATGACAAAGATCAGCCCTAAACAGAACCTTATTGTTCCTTCATCTCTTCCTCGTTGTCCCTTCCAATCTGAACTTGTCACTGTACCAAAGATATGAAATTATCTCTATTCTACCCATCCGAAAAACTCAGAGATGTATGCAAAATTCTCTGACTATGGAATAGGCTGAGGTTGCTATATATAGTAGTCTATCTGTATATATAAGCCGACTTGTGCATGTGAATAGATGTGTCTCCATAAGGTAAGGCCGACATGAGATCTTCACTTCGTTTAGAGGCCAACTTGAAGAGAGGGACTTGTGCTTGTCATTGGAGGGCTTTATAGACATATATATATTTGACACATGCTCAAGAAGAGCTCTTCATACATGAAATTAATTCCTAAAGGCTCACAATGGGATCCATCTAAAAATTAAACTTTTGCTCATGAAACCCATGGAGCAAGGCATTACAAAAATAATTCTATTTTCTTCTTTTCATCATTTACAAAGATCATAATTATATGTCATTATGAAGATTGAACTTAGTTACACTTTTCAACACTCCCTCTTAACTAGGGAGGTATTCATAATGGTACTTGGTCATTCTCAATCTGAAGAGTTTCTCATAAGAAGAGTCGGATTGGTAACCCATTTGTTTAGCATCATATTAACCAGCATTATTATATAGCAAGGCCTTGACTAACAGCTCTATCTCTCCACAAGATCTGACCTCAATGTTGGCGAGACCAATGATTTATAGACACGCTCATCATCATTGTCTCTCTCAAAACATACTCCGTTCGGGTTCTCAGGGTGTGTTCCATGAGGATTATTCTTATCTTGGGCTCCCCAACCCTCAAAGAATATCGGTCCTCCACGACTCCTCTTATTTTAGATGCCCTATCACATCCTCAAAGAGTATCAGATGCCAAATGATTACCCAATCCTCTATTTTGTCTTCCCAAGTGAAGACAAGAATAATGTGTCTATCTCTCCCTCTCAATTAGGGAGGACAAATTTACTCATACCTAAGCTCCTTCTTGGCTTAGGAATTTCCAAGTTTCTTCCAAGTAAGAAACTCGTTTCCAGGCTCCCTCTTAATTAGGGACCTACAGCAGCTCCTCAGGTGGAGATGATGGGACAACCAGTTGCTAGAAGAACTCCTTCCTTCGATGTCATGTATTTTCTTTGTCAAGGAGTCTTCTTCTTTTGGGGACTTCTTTCATAAGGCACAGACCATCTATCACTTTCATCCATGGGTCAGTCATGTCATCAGAAAGTGATCCATCAGTCTTCATCTAGCCTTGCTCCATGCCATGCTACTTCCTTTGGCAGACCTGCATAAACCCATCCAGATATTTGAACACTTAAATCAAAATTACCTTTGTGATGGTCTTTCATCATGACATCTTCTAGTGTGCATCAGCATCCTACATACATGTTGACATATCTCCCAAAGATATCCATTGTCACGGGTCTCCATCTTTTTCAGACTTCCATCAAAGTCTTCATATCTTTCCAGGAAATTTCTTAGTCAAATCTTCTTGGTCTTTCGAATGTTGATTGCCTTTACGATGGTTGCATATCTCACGATCTCTTCCTTTCTTTCTTCACACATTTCATTCTTAGGAGCTTCCAAACAGAGTTCCTCAATTGTAGTGAGCCATCTCAGACTACATATGAGGATATATTATGTTGATTTCATCTAGTGTGACACATGCCTTCCAGCAACCTTTCATAGGAGGAGATTCCTTTCCTTTGATCATGCTTCTCAAATTGAGTAGTGATCCATGTTACCTGCAACCATACAACATAACTTTATAATGTTGAATACAAGCATACATACCTCATTTACCTTTAGGTCATCTATGCTTCTTTCAGCAGCTTCCTTGATTGAAAAGAGCTTCAACCCCTTGATCTACTTCATCTCTTATATCATCATACCATCATCCCATGAATTCCACAAGTTGGAGTTCCTGATGAAACACTTGCTTCCTTTCTAGATTAGTGAACCCTTCGATCAGAGAATCTTGAGGATCTTGCATATCCTTATCCAGTAAATGTATGATGAGCCTTGTCTTGGATGACTTCTTCCCTTTCTACTTGAGCTTTAAATGAGGTCACCAAGAACTATGTCCTTCATAGTTGACTGCCATAGAATTTTGTTCCAGTTGTCCTATCATGAGCTCTTGCTTCTAATGTTTTTCCTCTTTCAGCTTCCTCCACTTCTTTGGTGAAATGGACTTCTTTTCTATCTTCCTTGTTATTGCCCTTCTTTAAGCTTAGGACAATCTTTCCTGTAATGTTCATAGCATTGATTCTTAGCTATGTTCTTCTTTCCTTTCGGCAAATGTCTTAATACTTTTTGCCCTCAACCTGTCTTCTCTTATCTTGCATAGAGACCACACATTGTTGAATGGGATGGCACTTTTATCCTCAGAGATATTTGTTACCTTGTTCATCAGTTAGTGTATTTGGAACAATGAAGATTATCTTTCCCAAATCTTGCAATTGAGATCTTATGAAGATAACCCTTTATCCTTTGATACCTTCAATTTGTGTAGATCATATCTAAGTGATGTGACCTTCTTTATTGCATCTTCAGAGAATAGTTCTACCAGTTTATCATATATCTCTTTGATGTCTCCAATCCTTCTATATAGGGAATGAGGGGACCTTTGACTAATTTTATAAGAATCCCTTTAGCCCCTCAATCCCTTTCCATGTATTCAGATAATGCTTGACCTTCAGATGGTGTGGAGACTTTACCATTGATATGATCAATGACTTCACTTTCTTCGAGGACTATGTCTATCCTCCTTTTCCATGCAAGGAATTTCAATGACCCAACCAGCTTATAGATCTCCTTGCAAAACGAAGTCATTTTACCAGATTTTGATTATAGAATAAAGATACTTACTTGTTAGGTGAAGATGAAATCTTCAACTTGATTTCTTCGTTGATGATGATTGATGAAGATGTATTAGTGCCCCTTTTGAATGATCTTCTTTCAAATGAACTCCTTTCTTCAATAAAAGGAGATTGCCCCTTTTGAATGACCTTCTTTCAAATGAAATCCTTTGATCTAGCTCTTCTTTGATGATGTTGATTTGATGAGGATCTCTTGATGCTTCCTCGGATGATCTTCTTTAAGGATAAGGAGGAGATCATTGCTTCACTGAGGGGAGACTGCCTTGGAACCTTTTGAAGATGATGGCAATGCCTTTTAGCCTTCTTTGGATAACTAGCCTTCAAGATACTTCGACTTCTTCAGTGGTGAATGAGTGCAGATCAAAAATGCTTCTAAAGTTTCAACTTACTCCAAGATGATGTCATCTTTGTCCTTGAAGTGCTTCTCTTGAATGTCTATGCTTTTGGCTACCTTGCTTTGTAGATCTCTTCAACTTGATGAGGGTCTTTGTGGTCTTTTGATGATGACTATAGGATCCAACACTTTTGCTGGTGTAGACTTCTAGTTGCCTTGATTTGTAGATCTATTTGCCTTGAGTAGTAATAAGGCTTTGGCCTTGATTATTTGATTGATGATCCCAAGACTTCTTTTGAAGTAGACTTTCTTCATCAATGTAGATCTCGACTTCACTTTGATATCCTTCAACTTTGCTTTGATGCCTTACTTGAAACTTGATCCTTGAGTGTCTCTTTATAAGATGCCCTTCCTTGACTTTGACACGTTAGCTCTGATTCCATCTTGAGAAATCTAGGGCATTAGCATTAGGTGATTTCTCTTCAATTAGTGACTGCTTGTGAATGCTTTTTACTTTTTTAGATTAGGATCTTCTTCTTCTTAGATTATTAGTGTTCTTCTTCATCAAACAGTAAACCAATGCATGAACATAAATAGACAAGAGACACAAAATGTAGGCTATCAGCCAGGGCCAAAACCTCTCACTCTTTGAGAGGAAAACCCGCACAAATTCTTCTTATAGAGATTCCAATTGACAAATACCAAGACCAAGACCCTTGACCTAGTAGCCTCTCCAAGACCAAGACACAAGTCCTCTTCCATCTTCTCATTTACTCTTTCTTGGTTCCTTCTACTTCAGATTTCGCACCATATGTGATGACACCCAACTGTGATCACTGTGTTTGTCAAGGATATCAAACTTCTCCTCCAGCAGTAACACTGAATCCTGAAGACATATTGCTGAACCATAGTTACTGCCCTTTTGAGATACCACCGAGACCTTCTTCCTTGTAACAACAACGAGATCTTGTCACACACTTGTGACCTTCCTCTTGTGCAGCACCGAACATAAGAAACCCTTGTCACTGTAATCCGAACTTGTTTCCCTTCTAGTCACTGTAATATATTCATCCAAACTTAGAGAGATATCCGAACCTTTTGATGACTGAGATCAGCCCTAAACAGAACCTTACATTCTTTTATCTCTTCCTTGCTGTCCCTTCCAATCCGAACTTGTCACTGTACCAAAGATCCGAATAATATCTGTTCTACCCATCCAAAAAACTCAGAGATGTATGCGAAATTCTGACTGTGGAATAGACCGAGGTTGCTACATATAGTAGTCTGTCTGTATATATAAGCCGACTTGCGCATGTGAATAGATGTGTCTCCATAAGGTAAGGCCGACATGAGATCTTCACTTCATTTAGAGGCTGACTTGAAGAGAGGGACTTGTGCTTGTTGTTGGAGGGCTTTATAGACATATATATATATATATTTGACACATGCTCAAGAAGAGCTTTTCATACATGACATTAATTCCTAAAGGCTCACAATGGGAGCCATCTAAAAGTAAAACTCTTGCTCATGAAACCCATGGAGCAAGGCATTACAAAAATAATTTTATTTTCTTCCTTTCATTATTTACAAAGATCATAATTACATGTCATTATGAAGACTGAACCTAGTTACACTTTTTAACACATATTGGGGGCAGATTTCATAACTTATCAGAGACCGAGTTTCCCTTGTGTTTGTTGGCCAAGTTGTTGGTGAAAGAGCCGAGTTCTCACTGCTGAAGTGGTCGAGTATATCTTTGCTGAGGGATGAGTTTGCTGGCTAAGGGACCGAGCTTTCTTATTGCTGGAGGAGGCTGAGTCTGTCATCTAAAGGAGGGCCGAGTAGCATCATTCTAAGGGCCAAATTCTGATATATTTTTGGAGGCCGAGCTCTGTGTATTAAGGGGTCAAATTCAGCTCTTCTTGTGCTTTTCGAGTACCCTTTGGTTGACCATGTCTGCTGTTGGAGAAGCATTGTTTATGAAACTGAGTTTTGTTTTCAAAAGATGGGGATCGAGTCCTGTATCAAAGTGCTGAGCTACAGCCACAGTGTTGGAGCCAAATCTGACTTCCCAGAGAACCACCTGTTAGAGGACATGCTTGACTGTAATAAGGGTCGAGTTCCATACTGTACGGTCATTCAATTTGCTGGGGGTATCAGCTATCACATGATGGGGATATAAAGAGGAGGTTGGAGCTGTAAACCGAAAATCCAAGTTACCTTATTGCTGGAGTAATCCCAGGTTCCTCACTTTTTGTATGTGAAGTTAAATATCAGTTTATATATGTGATATCTAATTGTTGTTATAACCTATCAGTGCACAGTACTCTCCTTCTAAAGGCAATATATATATTCTATTGCTGCTGGTTTGAAGTTTTATTTGCCTCTTCATAGCACTTTGTATCTCTGTTATTAATAAAAGGCAAGAGAAGTGCACCTACAGCCATGTGTTAACCAACTGTTTGACGAAATTTCACAAAGACCATATCAAGCAAAACTCAGAATTTGGTGGAAACCTAAGGTAATTCGAGGGGGGTATCTTACACCTATTCACCAGAAACATCCAAAATAGAGATCACAGCAATTCCTTTATTATGTTCCCCCATCAGCCTGTTCCTCTGATGCAGGTCATACACATCTGAAAGGTCAAGATCTGACACATCATGCTGAGATTTTCTTAGCTCATGATCATTCCCATTAATGTCTATTGCCTTTACACCCAGATACTTCCTGCACAGTCTTCTGAGGCCCTGAGCGTGTGAGATCAACCATGGTCTTACAGTTACACCATTTAAATCTGCAACAGCATGCATTCATGACTTCAGTGCATGCATTCATGACTTCAGTATACCAGAGACCTGCTCACCTCTAGAGTTACTCTACACACTGCTGGGTAACAGTTCTCACATATGGGACTACCAATCCTTGAATATTCCAGGCACCAAAACAACGAGAAAAACATTTCAAGAAATCAGGCATAGGCTAAAACTTAACAAAGGGATGTTAAAACATGGATGACTTTTAAAAAAGATATATATTAAGAAAGGGTTTGCAAAAGCATGTTTTTTACAATAGGTAACGCACAAATGCAATAGCAAATGCAGCATTTAACAAACTAAACAAGAAGCACAACCATGCACAAGGAAGAAAAGATATAGAAGAGACCCAAAAATAAAATAACTGGAAATTTAGAGATGTTCTAATTCTATTGGGATCATTTTCCACCATAATATGGAAATATGAAAAATATGAAAATCAAGGAACATAATAGGGTATACAATATATTCATTCTTTGTAATATTATATAAAAGTGCTTGAAAACTTACCAAATTACTCAAAAATTGTCAAACAGAGTAATGTTGAAAGAGATCATTCCAAGGGAATGAGACAGACCTCAACTTAGTCAAACTCCAACACATACAATCATCATTGAATTGATTTGATTAAGGAACAATGTGCCTTTGACGCTGGACACAACAAGTAAGAAAAGTTGAAGTAACCTTGAAAACCTGCAAATAAATACAGCCCATGAGTGGAAATCACCCAAAACGACAATATGTAAGGAAAATTTAAAATGCATCAGTAAACATAGGAATAAAATATAAACTGAAGTAGCTGACTATGGTTATGGCCTAACTTTTGGCTCAACCTAATCAACTGTTACAGCCTCTACAAATTCCGAAATATTTATCATCATCTCTAGCACCATTTAGAGTCTAGACAACTCACTATTTTGCCCCACATAAAATTGTTTAATAAGACAAGGGAATGTTTGGCTTACTGATTTAGTCAATAACTGTAAGTACATAACATTGCAACCACTATTGTTTAAGCATTTCAATTCACCATTAGTAACAGATATGCTTTTAGCTCTGTCTTAAAATTGATCTCTCCAAAGACCAACAAAAATGAGATATACATGAATCAATGTTTTCCGCAAAATGATTTCCCATAGTATTGAATCTGATTCCTTGTTATAAAAATATCAAGAAAAGAAAATGTAATCAGTTGATGGATTTCGGTAGGCCTAACCAAAATCGGTTTCCAATCTCACAGCCTGAATGCACAAGGCAATCATTCAAGTCGAATCAAACAAGTAATTTGGTTAAACTTGATCTAATAAAAGAAGAATATTTGAATATTATCTATTAGAATATGGTCAACATAAATCATGTCCACAAACATCACTGTTCCAATGCAAAAAATGCACTCACTAAATCATTCACAATCACTCTCAAAATAATCTAGTGAACCCGATACTCATTTAGTTCCTTTTAATATATATATCAAATTCCTTGTATGTCCAACTCTACTTATCTTCACAAGAGAGATATAAAAAGCTTAGCTTACGTTGGCAAAGAAATCATGAGTCTACATCAGATTCTTTCCTTTTTGTCTTTTTCAGTGCTAATGGATGCCCCTTTTATAATTACCCAAAACACAGAAACTGAGGCCAACCGGAGTTGTAGATGAAAAAGTCACCTCTTATGGCATTGTTTTGAACATGGCAACAATTAGCCATGAATAGAAATGTGTAATTTATTTTGTTTTTTTTCTTCTTGGAATTGAAATTGAAAAGTCAATAAGAATTGAACAATCTACAAAAGAATGGAATGCTTTCATTCAACAAAGAGATGCTCCAAAGATTTCTCGTTAATAAAATCCACTAAACAAAGGTATATTTTGAATAAAAAACATGATTCCAACTATTACTGATGTGCTAGCACTCCAAATTAGAGAGCTTACAATGAAAAAGCTAAGCATCAAAGGTAAAAACGAATAATGGATTTCTAATGCAAGAGAACTATCCCGTGATCACACTGCCTTGTTTAGTTTAATCCATTATTCAAGTTAAGAAAAGCATCTATGGCAAAAACAAGGCTTTTGCAACATGCTTTACAGAAATAGCACTTGTCCCTTGAAGGGATTGAATTTATTTCAACATATAACATCAATCCTTGCAACAGATCTTTTGCCGACTTCTCATTAACAAATATCATACCAGCTCACTATGGTTCCAGCAAAGTTTTCATTGAATATAATCATAACACAAGTCAACTACAAAATATAATGTCACTAACACATGTTGTATACATATCGCGATCTAGTTCCCTTAGGCAAAGGTATGCAATATAAATCAGATACCAAACCCAACATCCTAAATTACTCAAAATTTAGATAGACGTGAGGAAGAGCCCATCAAGTATAAGACAATTTGACAACATTCTCTTCATCCATTTCATCAAAGTTACCTTAACACTAAATCGGTTGTACTGCACTTTAATTGTAAATCAACAATAAAATAAGGGCCCAACATGTTCAATTTGTTTAAAGTCAAATATGTTTATGAAGAGCTTTTAGGATCTTTCATATGCTATATGACAACTGGGAAACATTCTCTGTCTAAATAATTAGTGATTTAGAATGGCTTATGCTTGAGTATATTGTATTCTAATTGTATGGTTCACATTCAATTATCTTAAATCAAAAAATAAAGAAATGTGTAACTCTTGTTATAGTTTAAGAACAAACTACCATTTATCCTTTTTGAAAGCTGGGAAATCATTAGCTAAATGACTGCTAATTATTTGGTTGTAACCAAGGCTGTTGGGAGTGGGAGCACAAATCAGGAAGCAAGAGTGAAACACCAATTGTCAGAAGGCTCTGGGAACAAAGTGTTCCAAGAGCATTTTTTATGTAATATATATTTTAATATATCTCCGAAAGTTCTCGATAGAAACTCCGGGTGTCAATTTGACAAGTTAACCATGTAACCAACCGTGCCAAACAAAGCCAGTAAGAAAGCCCCGTTGTCATTGCCGATAGCCCCTTCCCAGCCGGGGACATAAACCTACGTTGAGCAAATAAAGGACATCTGCTGAAATAATCGAGGACATAGCCGCGATGCATATATATTTAGAAAAAGCAAGCAGAATGATGAATTAGTCGTAGAAAATATTAAAACAGATATTTTCATAGTAGACTAATGATATCACAAATTAGTACACAAATAACATCAATCTTCAAATTATGAGCCTCCAAGTTTCGAGTTTCAACAAAACATTTCTCGTCAACACACTGCAACAGATAAAAATTTGTGAAGCACTTTTACAATTATCTTAGCTTTATCTTCTTCTTATTATTAAGTGTGTGTGTTTCCTTTAAACATTTTTTTTTATTTACAAAACAAAACAAACAAACAAAAATTAGCCTCCGCCCCCCAACCGCCTGTGGTAGCGTGGCCCTGGGCGGAGGGTCTACATGCAAACCCCTCTGCCCAAGGTCGCGCCACCACGGGCGGCCGGGGGGCAGAGAGGCGATTACCATGAGCGGTCGGGGGGCAGAGAAGCGATTCCCGGAGGCGATTACCACAAGCGGCCGGGGGGCGAAGAGGCGATTCCCGGGCAGAGAGGCGATTACCATGAGCGGCCGGGGGGCGGAGAAGCGATTCCCAGAGGCGATTACTACGAGCGGCCGGGGGGCGAAGAGGCGATTCCTGGAATCGCCTCTTCGCCCCCCATGGTGGCGCGGCCCGGGGCGGAGAGGTCTCCCGAGATCGCTTCTCCGCCCCCTGGCCGCTGGTGGTAATCGCCTCTCCGCCCCCCGGCGGCCGGTGGTAATCGCCTCTCCGCCCCTTGGCGGCCGGTGGTGGCACAACCCTAGGCGGAGGCTAAAAAAAAATCCTTTTTGTAAATTAAAAACAAAAATGTTTAAAAAAAAAAAAATTGAAAAAAAATAAAAATAAAAATTCTTTAAAAAACAATTTTTAATTTTTTTTTTCTAAAAAAAAAAATTGTTTAAAAAAACGTTTAAAATTTTTACATTTTAAATTTTTGTGTTTTTAAATAAAAGAGCTAGGGCTTAATAATATTTTTTTTAAATCAAAAATAAATATTCTTTTTAAACTTTAAATGTTTTTTGTTGTTTTTTTTTTGTTATTTGAAAAGATATATATATTTTTAAAATTTTCATATTTTTTTTTATAATTTGAGTTTATTTTTGTTTTTTTAGTTTTTTTTAAATGTTTTTAATATTAATTTTACTAGTTTTTTAATTTATTTTTTTTAATTTTCTATTTTTTTTTTAAACTAGTTTGTTTTTAATTTTTTTCCTTAGTTTTTGTTAATTTTTTTAAATTTTTCTATTTTTACTTACTTAATTTTATATTTTTTTTTTTTAAATTTGTTTTTTTTCCAAATTTTTGTTATGGTTTATGAGATAAATTTTTTTTAACTTTTTCTTTTGTCTTTTTTATATTTGTTTTTTAAAGTAATCAACATTTAAAAAAAGAAAAATAAAACAACTTGAAAATTCGTTAAGTAATCATAATTTCAAAAAAAATTGGACATAATAAATTTTAAAGTGTGAAAAATAAGTCCTCTAAAAAAAAAGTATGTTGCATCAACACGTTTCAAAATCAGCATGAAAATCACTAACATTTAAAAACAAATATTTATATTTGATACATAAGAAAATTTAAAGTGTCAAAAATATGCTCCGAAAAAAAAAGAAATGTATTCTGCATCACCACTTTTCAAAATCGGGTCACTTTTTTACTACCCCTACGAAATGGGTAATCGTATCGGTTATTTAAAGTGCCAAAAACTATGCTCTAAAAAAAATGTGTGTTCTACATCGCCGCTTTTCAAAATCGGGTCACTTTTTTGCTATCTCTACAAAATGGGTAACAGTGTCAATTCTCGTTTCAAAGTTTACGTTGTTTCAAGTATAGAAGTTATGTAAACGGAAACTATTCTACTAACATGAAATGTAAATCTACTCTAATAATAGAAATGGAATCTAATCTAAAATGTTGAAATGAAATATGTTCTAATAATTGGAATGACAAGGAGTAGGGTTAGATATACAATACAAAGGATGTCCTATGGCATCAGATGCCTTCAATGAATTTCATGCTGAGAACATGCTTACTTTCAGGCAAATCCATGGGTTGTTTGTCTAATGTACCATGTCCAATTCTAAATATCTTAGGACTTTGACTTATCTGAATGTCATGTTGTTCCCGACCATCAAATGCATCAAACTTCTTCCTTTTTCCTTTTCAATTTCTGCCATGTGGAAGCTTGACATTGTTTATCACTGATGATTTATCTTTTATATCCCTTTTTCTTTTTCGCCTTTTACTTTTCTTCCTGGTAGGTTGTGATGTTGATGATGATGCAAGCAATGTAGACCCTTCTGCCTGATCTTGAAAATGCTCTGATGGAAGATTTGAAATATCCAAGACTTTTGTGACATGCCTTTCTTCATTCTGTAGTTGTATTGTCAAGGGTGATGGATATATCTCGCAAGTATTAAGATTATGATTGATCCTTTAATCACTAATCTCGTGATTAATCTCTTGATTTTCTCTAGTTTCCTTTCTAAATATGCCACTTTCAATTAACCATTTCTCAATGGGATAAGTGACATCTTCATGATATTGCTTTAGCAGATTGGGAGGCTCATGATCTGTTGAAAACTCTTTGATTTTCTGCCATCTATCATCTAGACAAGGTTGAAACTTGTGTACCTGTGATCTTTCCATTTCTTTCAACCTTTTCTATATGGAACTCATTTCCTTGGCATGCCTTGCTATTAATTTTGCTTGATTGAGTTATGTTTTCACAAATCTCTCTTGAAGAGTCATCTGATTAGCTTCCATAGTTTTCATTTCCTGTGCGTGATTAACCTCCATGGTCTCTATCTTGTTATGAAGAGCGATCATATGATTTAAATAATTAACTTCCATGGCCTTCATTGCTTGGGCGTGATTTGTTTCCATTGCAATCACATAATTTTGAATAGTGGACATCTAATTAGAATGATTAACTTCCATAGCCTTTAACCAGTTTTTCATGGCACTCTTTTCCCTAGCATGATCTGTCATTAATTGTGCTTGAGTGAATTGCATATCATTAACCATTTTAGTCAATTCCTTGATGGGATTAAAATTTTCCATGTATAAGAAGACTGGGGAGCCAAATATAATGATCATCCTCATCATCCTCCATCCAATCCTTTACTGACAAGTGATATTCCTCACCAACAACATTTATTTGACCACTTATCCTTGTCATTCCACTATCCATGATTCTTTTCACAATAATGCAACTAGCTTCATCATGAAAATTATCACAAGGTCTACAATAAGGCGGAGCTTGCTCAATAAGATTGGTAAACTCATGTAAATGAATTAAATAATTTTGAAGAGCAGTTACTTGATTTGCATGATCAACAAGATTGGTAAACTCAAGTAGATGAATTAAATAATTTTGAAGAGCAGTTACTTGATTTGCATGATCAACTTGCATGTTCTTAACAAGTTGCATCAATTCTTTAGCAGGATCCTTTTCAATCTCTTTAATTTCTTTTTCTTTAAATTCTCTTGATTTACTTGGAATTTCAAACTTCCCATATGCTTTCCCACACTTTTCCAATTCCTCAATGAAAATCTGAGCAGCCTTTATATCAGCACGCTTCTCACGCATTAGCTCATAAGAAATATCAGCTGTAAAAGCATCAATGTAATAAATCAACAGAGTCTTGTCCGAAGGTTTATAATCCTGATGTAAACTCTTAACAATATCATTAAACCTCTTATTGAATTCATCCATTGTCTCATTTTCATTCTTCTTCATAGTGTTGATAGTGTTAAGTAAATCCCTTTCGTCCTTCTTATCTCCATATTTACTATTGAAGGTATCGATGAACAATTGCAGAGAATCAAAAGAACTATCAAGATTTTCAATAAACTAATCCAAAGCATCATCTTCCAAAGAAAGGACAAAGAGCCTCATATTCACATCTTCATGATTATAGTTAGCACCACTACAAAATTTATGCATGAAATGTTGAAATTTGGTACCGGAGGACAGGTGGTTCCCTTAGGCTTTGATCTTTGGCCTAGGGAAAAGTGTCCAAAAGAATTTAATTTTTCTCCTAAAGTGACTTTATAATTTTATAAAGTTAAAGCTAATTTAAAAGTGACTTTAAGTGATAAAGTTATTAAGTCTAATTTTAAAGTGACTTTTATAAAGTCAATGAAAAATTAGAAAGGAAAAGTGACTTTGGAAATAAATGACTAAGTGGGTCTTTATTAAAGTGGGGTGAATTAAAAAATAGAAAGTGAGATTTAAATGAGCATTTAATCTCAACCATTGATCTAAATCTATTTCAGCCATTGGATTTAGAGATCACCCAAAAGTCACTTGGATCACCCAAAAGTCACTTGGAGTTATATTAAAGGAGGAAAAGGAGGAAAAGGTCATTCATTCTTTCATGAGCAGATTGAGAGAAGGAGAGCAAGAGAGCAAGAGAGATTTCTGAGCAGGAAGGAGAAGGAGACAGCAGCTTGGCACACATTCCAAGGCAGCAGTTGAGCAGATTTGTACAGCTGATTCAGCACATAGTGAAAGGCAGATTTTTGCACAAAATCGAGGAGCAGTTTGCTGATTTTTCTGCACACAAAATGGAGGTCGTACAGCATTTATTGCTGTCCTGTTTGCTGTAATTTTCAGATTGCTGTGAGGCACGGGAAAGGAGATAAGTTGTAAATTTGCTTGCTGATTTTTTGTTGAATAATTCTCACTGTAAAAAGACAATTTTCAGAAATAAAGAAGAGCTCTCAAACTGGTTTTCCCCAAGAGTTGTAGGGGGTTTTTCCAGGGTCAAGTTGACCAAAAATATCAGTGTTTTAATGTGTTTTAATGGCTGTTTTTAATTGCTGATTTTTATTTCTGCAATTTCCAGCATTCTGAAAAATTTCCAGAATTTGTGTTTTCAGCCATATTTATTTTTTTCAGTCTGCTAAAAGTATGGTTATGGGAATGGGCATTTAACTACATGGGAGAAATAAGGTGAAACTGAAAACCGGGGTGGGAAAACAGAAATTTTTACATGGTATCAGAGCTTGAGTGCTGAAGGGCAGTTTGGGACAGCAAAAGGAAAAATTACAGTTGCTGATTTTTCACTCAGAAAATTCCAGCAAGCTGATTTTTTCATAAACAGCAGTTTTATCTTTACTACAGCAGTGCTATTTTTCAGTTTTAGGACAGCAGGATGTCATTGGGATTGAGGGTGGAGGATAGGCTGGATGGGCATATAAATTACAGCGTTTGGAAGGAGAGAATGCAGAGTATCTTTGAGGAGGCAGAAGTCTGGGATATCATGGTGCATACCGCACAGAACCATGTTGTTGTGCCCACTGATGTTACTCAGTTGGCTGAGTATAAAAAGAAGAACAATAAGGGTAAGAGGCTGATTCTAGACGGAATCAAAGACCATTGCATTCCTCATGTGAGAGGAAAGAGCAATGCCCATGAGATGTGGACAGCATTGTCCAATCTCTACCAGAGTACCAATGAGAACCGGAAGATGGTCCTGAAGGAGAAGCTGAAGAACATTAAGATGGGTAATGATAGTGCAGCTGGATATCTCACAAAGATTACCAATGTGAGAGATGAGTTGGCAGCGATTGGAGAGGCCATTCCATCCACTGAGTTGGTGCGTATTGCAGTGAATGGCCTCCCCCGTTCATGGTTGAACTTTGCTGATGGGGTTTGTGCACGTGAGACCCTTCCCACATGGGAGAGGTTTTGGGATGATTGCATTCAGACAGAGATCAGGAAAGGACAGTTTGGGGCAGCCAAGCCAGTTGAGCAGGATGAGGATGTAGCACTGGTGGCAGGAGGCAAGAAAGGCAAAGGGAAGAAGCAGGCTTCCACAAGCAGTGGTGGGGGCAAAGGCAAAGGTAAAGGTAAACCGGGGAACACACAGAAGGACTATTCCAAGGTGAAGTGTTGGAATTGTCAAAAGATGGGACACTATGCAGTTGTGTGTCCGGAGAAGAAGAAGAAGAAGGGAAAGAACCAGGACGTGGCAGCTTCAGCTGAGATTGAGGACTTTGCAGGTCGTTTTGACCGGGAGTTTGCGTTCACTACATGTGAGTCCTCTAGTGCAGGATCACCTGCCACACAGGTTCAGAGGGAGCATGCTTTTCCCTCGATTAGCAGAGCATCTACAGGTATTTGGTATGTGGACAGTGGGGCTTCACGTCACATGACAGGAGTCCGTGAGTACTTCTCAGAGCTTTCAGAGAGTGGCACTGATATTGAGGTAGTACTCGGTGATGACAGAGTTGTTAGAGCAGTCGGGGTGGGGACAGTGACATTTCAGAGGGAGTCCAAACCTCCCTTGAAGGTGTCAGAGGTTCTTTATGTGCCAGGGATGAGGAAGAACCTCATATCCGTCTCAGCTTTGGAGGACAGAGGATATGACGTACTGTTCAGGGGAGGACAGGTGTTGATGTATCCCAGGGACACTCCAGCTGATTCAGCTAGAGTGATAGGTGTACGCCATGCAAAGGTGTACAAGTTTGCATTTCAGCCCCTTTTGGCATTGAGCAGTAGTACCGACAGCAGAGCTAGCAGTTCTGAGCTGTGTGAGATTTGGCACCGCAGGATGGGACATATGTATCATGGAGCCTTGAGGACATTGCGGGAGATCACTACAGGTGTGCCAGATTTCAGTACTGATCACTTTGATACTTGCAGAGGTTGTGCGATGGGCAAATTTGCCAAATCCCCTTTTCCCAGCAGTGACAGCAGAGCGACGGGGATACTTGATTTGATTCATTCCGATGTGAGCGGTCGGATGTCTCATGTTTCCTTGAGTGGGTATGAGTACTATGTTTTATTCATTGATGATCACTCCAGGAGGACCTGGATTTATTTCTTGAAGACCAAGAGTGAGGTCTTCAAGCGGTTTCAGGAGTTCAGAGCTCTTGTGGAGACACAGACAGGCCGAAAGATCAAGTCCTTGAGGTCGGACAATGGAGGAGAGTACACCCTTGGAGAGTTTGTTGACTATTGTGCGGAGGCAGGCATTTCACTGTTCCTTACAACCCCCAGCAGAACGGGGTTGCGGAGAGGAAGAACAGATCCATCATAGAGGCTGCAAAAGCTATGTTACATGATCAAGGGTTGCCATTGTTCTTGTGGGCAGAGGCCTGCAACACAGCTGTTTACTTGCAGAACAGGAGTCCGCATCGTGCCTTGGGGCACATGACTCCGGAGGAGGCTTTCTCTGGGAAGAAGCCTGATCTTGGTCATCTTCATATCTTTGGATGCATTACATACTCCTATATACCCAAGGAGAAGAGGACCAAACTAGAGCCCACCGCAGAGAAGGGTATCTTTGTGGGCTACAGTGAGACCTCAAAGGCCTTTCGGATTTACATTCCTGCACAGAGGAGAGTTGTTGTCAGACGGGATGTGAAGTTCGAGGAGGACAGGGCCTTTAGGAGGTCACGGGAGTTAGAGTATCTGGATCAGCCAGACCCTCAGCAGCAGTTGAGTCAGTCGCAGGGATCCAGTGGGCAGGGATCAGGAGGATCCGGAGGTACATCTATGAGGATGTTAGGTCCGTCAGTGAGCAGTGGCTCATCGAGCCAGAGGGGTGGTGCTCCGGGCAGCATGCAGAGCAGTTCACTAGGGAGTCCACTGATGGATAGTTCACACGGTACCTCAGCTTCTACAGGTTCAGGTGCAGGCAGGAGGACAGCAGACAGACAGTCAGGAGTTCAGGCTACTGATGATGATGAGGAGGAGGAGTTTCATTCTCCGGTGGAAGAAGTGCGCTCAGGGAAGAGGAAGCCCAAGTGGCTTCAGGACACCTTGAGAGATGCCACATCTGTTGCTGAGCCGAAGAGGCCGGTCAGAGAGAGTAGACCACCTGAGAGGTTTTGTAGTTATATGGCGATGGTTACCAGCATCCTTGACTCTGAGCCTTCTAGCTATGAGGAGGCAGCTAGCCAGCAGGTCTGGAGAGAGGCCATGCAGGAGGAGTATTCTTCTATCATGAAGAATGATGTTTGGGAGGTGGTGCCGAGGCCTGAGGGCAAATCCGTGGTTACTTCCAGATGGCTTTACAAGGTAAAGCATGCTGCAGATGGCAGCATTGAGAAATTCAAAGCGAGGTTTGTGACTAGAGGGTTCTCCCAGGTAGAGGGAGTTGATTATGAGGAGACCTTCGCTCCCGTGGCTCGATATACTTCGATCCGCTCCATTATATCGATAGCAGCAGAGATGGGTTGGAAGATCCACCAGATGGATGTGAAGACCGCATTTCTCAATGGCTTCATACAGGAGGAGGTGTACATTGAGCAGCCACAGGGCTTTGAGGTGCATGGGAAGGAGTCCCATGTGTGCAGATTGAAGAAGGCCCTTTATGGCCTGAAGCAAGCTCCCAGAGCTTGGTACTCCAGGATAGATGCATACTTGCAGGGGATGGGTTTCACAAAGAGTGAGGCAGATCCGAACCTTTACTTTATTGTGATTGGTGAGGAGCCTCTCATTCTGGTGCTGTATGTGGATGACTTGATCATTACAGGTGCAGAGAGACTCATAGAGCACTGCAAGAGAGATCTTGCGGCGGAGTTTGAGATGAAGGACATCGGCTTGATGCATTACTTTTTGGGTTTGGAGGTGTGGCAGGAGGAGGGGCATTTCTTCCTGGGGCAGGGGAAGTATATTGTGGACATCCTTAGCAGATTCCACATGGAGGATTGTAGACCCATGTCGACACCGATGATCACCAACTGGAAGAAGCTTCATGCTTCGGATTCCGAGTTGGTGGATCCCACATTGTACAGGCCGCTGATTGGTTCCTTGATGTATTTGGTCAACACTAGACCAGATATCTGTTTTGCAGTCAACACGATGAGTCAGTTTATGTGTGAGCCTAGGAAGGTTCACTGGGTGGCTGCAAAACACATTTTGCGGTACTTACAGGGGACAGTGGATTATGGTCTGGACTACAGGCAGGGAGATGGAGTGAGATTGGCAGGATACACTGATTCTGATTGGGCAGGTTGTGCTTCTGATAGGAAGAGCACTTCAGGGTGTTGTTTTGGGTTGGGTTCAGCAGTAGTGTCATGGTTCAGCCGGAAGCAGCAGTCAGTAGCACTGAGTTCAGCGGAAGCAGAGTATATGGCAGCCAGTCTAGCTAGTTGTGAGACCATCTGGCTTCGCAAGATGTTGTTTGGCTTATTTGGTCAGCCGTTGAGACCTTCAGTGATTTACTGTGATAATCAGAGTTGCATTAAACTCACGGAGAATCCAGTATTTCATGACAGGTCAAAGCATATCGGGATCAGATATCATTTCATCAGAGACTATGTTCAGAAGGGAGCTGTGAAGCTTGAGTATATTTCCACTGATGAGCAGGTTGCAGATATCCTTACCAAAGCCTTACCACGGGGCAAGCATGTCTACTTCAGAGACAAGATGGGTGTGGTGAGGAACACCTTCCTCGGTAAGAGGGAGTGTTGAAATTTGGTACCGGAGGACAGGTGGTTCCCTTAGGCTTTGATCTTTGGCCTAGGGAAAAGTGTCCAAAAGAATTTAATTTTTCTCCTAAAGTGACTTTATAATTTTATAAAGTTAAATCTAATTTAAAAGTGACTTTAAGTGATAAAGTTATTAAGTCTAATTTTAAAGTGACTTTTATAAAGTCAATGAAAAATTAGAAAGGAAAAGTGACTTTGGAAATAAATGACTAAGTGGGTCTTTATTAAAGTGGGGTGAATTAAAAAATAGAAAGTGAGATTTAAATGAGCATTTAATCTCAACCATTGATCTAAATCTATTTCAGCCATTGGATTTAGAGATCACCCAAAAGTCACTTGGATCACCCAAAAGTCACTTGGAGTTATATTAAAGGAGGAAAAGGAGGAAAAGGTCATTCATTCTTTCATGAGCAGATTGGGAGAAGGAGAGCAAGAGAGCAAGAGAGATTTCTGAGCAGGAAGGAGAAGGAGACAGCAGCTTGGCACACATTCCAAGGCAGCAGTTGAGCAGATTTGTACAGCTGATTCAGCACATAGTGAAAGGCAGATTTTTGCACAAAATCGAGGAGCAGTTTGCTGATTTTTCTGCACACAAAATGGAGGTCGTACAGCATTTATTGCTGTCCTGTTTGCTGTAATTTCCAGATTGCTGTGAGGCACGGGAAAGGAGATAAGTTGTAAATTTGCTTGCTGATTTTTTGCTGAATAATTCTCACTGTAAAAAGACAATTTTCAGAAATAAAGAAGAGCTCTCAAACTGGTTTTCCCCAAGAGTTGTAGGGGGGTTTTCCAGGGTCAAGTTGACCAAAAATATCAGTGTTTTAATGTGTTTTAATGGCTGTTTTTAATTGCTGATTTTTATTTCTGCAATTTCCAGCATTCTGAAAAATTTCCAGAATTTGTGTTTTCAGCCATATTTATTTTTTTCAGTCTGCTAAATGTATGGTTATGGGAATGGGCATTTAACTACATGGGAGAAATAAGGTGAAACTGAAAACCGGGGTGGGAAAACAGAAATTTTTACATGAAAGAGTTAAAGGCCTTAACATGAGACCTGGCACTAATTGCCTCATTGCCTTGGAAAGAAGGCAACCTGTTGACGCCATGGTTTGGAAAAGGATGCGGATAGCCCTGAATGTTAGTAAAATTACAAGGGGCGAACAAGTCATTCATGATGCCCTATTCACCTAACCCTGAAAGAGGAAATGGATATCAAGGAGAGGTTTATATCCAAGATTAGCAAGAAGCCTACAAGAAGAGAGCTTCAAGCAGAAATCCTTACAGAAAATGAAAACAAGTGGAGTCGCCAATTAAACAGGAATCTAACTCTAAATAATACAAAATGCAAGAACCAAAACGTTGGTTGAAAAACTGAGTCAAAGAAAACCTATCCCCAGGAATGACGCCAAAAAATGTTGTCGCCTAAGATGTACACCTAAGTGTGGGAAAAGTTTCCAACCCCACAAGGTATAATCTTTATGGTGCAACGCTCAAAGGAGGGGCTATCACCTATTCCCTACTCAATTCGTTTAAGCTCTCTCCTATACAGGCTATGGGGGGTAGTCCCTAAAGATGATGAAGAAGAGAAAACTTGCTGGAAATAGCAAGTTCTAGGAGACTAAGGGCAACGCAACTACCTCTCTATGTAATTTTATTTAAGATTGATTAGCAAGTATGAAAGTTAATGAGCAATGTTGTTATCAAAAGATAGATTTGATCACATCAATATAGCATTCAAAAGATATAAAGATAAGAGACCAGTGCCTTATGGCAATGCTCAATTAAGATTTAATACTTTCAAAATAGGATGATGCTTCAAGTCACAAGATAGGCAATGTTGCAAGACAAACGTTAGTGCAAGATGATAGCACGAAATTGAAATATGAGCAGTAGGATATAATTTGCAATGTAAATGAAACTTGTAATTCAAAGAGATGCTCAAATAAGATATAACAATTACAATGAACAATGAGATAGACAAGTACAAGTAAATAGAATGCTTACAAGTAAAGATGTGCTCACAATCAACAATATGCCAGATAAGATATTAGAATGAATGCAAGACTAGACTATGAATGCAAAATGAGATGCAAAATGTCAATGTAATGCTTCAATGAGATGCAATTAAAACAATATGCTTCAAAGGGAGAAATGCTAATCCACTTATGATGAAAAGTACTTTAAGCCCAAAATCACATGATCAATGAAGCATGTAAAATTACTCAATGAAACAAGGCAAGATTAAAGAAATGTCAAGTGCTCTCAATAGGAATTGCTCTTAATTATTGATTAGATTAAAAATGTCACTTCACTTAGGATGTGTCCTTAAGAATGTTTTAAGAGCAAACAACAAAAATGCAAAAGCACAAGTAGTTATTTAAATGATGAGAGATATAAGAAACTTCAATAAATTAACTTATATCTATTAGCCAAATAAATATTGTTCAATGTAAACAAAAGCTACTTAGATCAAATAAATGATAATCAAATGAAGTGCTTAGGCAAATGCAAATTAAAAAATAATGAAACTATATCTAAAAGGTTAAGAGCTATTCTAAAAATGCAAGAAAGAAAAAGGAGTTAATAGAGCACAAGAGAGGCTCCTCCTAGAAGAGGAGATAGGGATACCAAGGGGTGAGAACCCCAAGCTCCCTCTACACATAAAAAATATATTTTATTAAAGTTACAAAGGAAACCCCCTTTAGACAAAGGAAGGGGTTTTAAATAATTTTAAGAATGTTTTACAAATAGAATTTTAATATTCCCTCCTCAAGTTAAAAAATAAAGGAAAAAGTTATAATGATTTCACAAAACTTTATAATAGTGAAATTTTTCCCAAAAGCAAATCGAGTTTGTCCAAACGAAGAATTACGCTCAAAAATAAATTTACCTATAGGACAAGGAGGAAAATACGCAAGAGGTAAAGGAGCAATTTTACAGCTAGTAAGTGGAAGCTTCAAGAATTTAAGCATTAAGATCCTGAGTATCAAAAATGATTGATTTCTTAAGAATCGACTTCAGAAAAATTCGTTCAGGCCTTGCTCACGGATTTGATTTGCGACGAAGGAGAAGATGACTCAGAAATGAAGATGGCTTAGGAAAAATTTATTGACAAACCAAGAGAACAAAAAAAAAAAATCCCAGCCTTCAATGATTACTCTCTCAGAAATGGCAGACGGCCTTCAAAAATTCGCAGGAGACTAAAAAAATATTTGATTTTTTTTGCAAATCGTCCAAACCCAACAGGTATTCACTCCAAAGAAGAGGACGACCTCTTTCAACTCTCGACCAACTGAGAAAAACCACAAAAAAATAATTCCCAATTTTTTGTGTGAAATATCAATTTGTTTCCTCTTCAAAATTAATTGATCCAAAGGCCAGACGTTAGGGCTTATATGCAGAGAAAAAATAAGAGCCTTCTCCTGCTTGCGGCCAGGAGAAATAGCCTCAAGAATACAAAGACAACTCCCAAACATTTGATCCAAATAACCGCAAGCCAAAAATTTGATAAAAAATGCCCAAAACAAATTTGAAAAAAATCAGCGAAAAGCCTTAGTCGTCCAAACCCTAACACAAGTGAAGGAGGGTTTTAAAGCTCAAGAAATTTTGGATTTCTTCAATAACCAAACCATTCCACCTGCATATACAAATATGTTATATAAAACCCTTCTTTCACATTGATCCTGCAAGAGAAAATAATGAAGAAAGAGCAAAATATATACAAGATAAATAAAAGTATACACAAGGGTTAGATCTATACAAAAGGGTTATGAATATTTACAAAAGTATTTATAAATAATTTACAAGTGCTAGATCAAGGAGTATGAGTACAACTCTACTCCTTGATCAGCCAATAACATTCTCCATATTAGCGGCTCTATTGAATTAAAGCACAATAGTGAGAGAATAGATGAAGATTAATGGGTTTTTTCCAAGCAATGACAAAGAAGCCCCTGCAAAAAAAATATCATTAGATAAGTCTTTGACCCACAAACTATGGGTTCTTCAGCTTATATGTCTCGGGAGTTGGTTGGTCCAACCAAAGACTTCCTTTCACGCCCAAGATCTAATAGTGATTGATCTTTACACACTCAAAATACAATTGTTAAATCACAGGGGTTAAATAATAAAATTGAAAAAACAAATCTAGAGATACCTATTCGACCTATTAAATTCAAATTTTATTCTCTAACCCAAAAACTAATATAAGATACCTGTGCAAATTGTTAATCCAACACTGCGTAGTGAAATAACAATTGCTTAAATTTAAATCAGTAGAGCATTAGGACTATTTTTCAGAAAAAAAGCTTTACCATAGAAGACTGAAGAATAACACCATAGCTCTTGCCCCCAAAGACTTTTGCTTTATTGCTCAGAAAATGAAAAAGGACATAAAGCTTCCTTAGCCAAAAGCTTGCCTTTTGATATGAAGACCAAAGTTACAAATGAGGAGCAAAAAGCTTCCTTATATAGGAAAAATGAGAGTTCTAGGACATTGAGCTTCTTTTGCCTAGCACGCAGGATTCTTGATGATTGCACCACTGGACCCAGCATGCCCCCAAGTTGGTCTTAACACTACTTGATGGGAAAACCATGATTCAGAGCCCAAAAGAGGATGGTCTTCCATATGATGACTAAGGAGGGCTTGTTGCGCCTAATGGAGCCCTAACGCTAGAGAGAAGAAGCACTACGTTGACCAATGCAGCCCATGGAAATGACGTGGGGGCACCCCAACTTGGTTTGGAACCTTTGGAGCTAATTTGAGGTTTGATTTGAGGATTGCTCCTCAAATGATGGATGATGAGGATGCTTGGAGACACTTTTAGCCTTCTTTTTGCCATGACTTAGCATTTGGAGCCCAAGAAGGGTATGACGTCACCATATTAGAGGCTTACATCTCACACGTGTGTGCCTATTTTGGCATTATTTCATGTTTGAGCTAGTGGGTTGGCTTGTAACCCAAGGTTTACCTATGTTTACTCATTACCAAACTTGCTTAGGGGCTTCATAGTTAAAATTAGGTGAGGTAAACCTCATATAAATAAAAGGTCACCTCACATATTCATCCATCATCATTTGTGGATTATTTCGACCTCTTAGAGAATTTCGGCCTAGCTCTTGTAGCCCGCTACTCTTGTGGGGATGTGATCTTTGTGGATTTTTTCTATTGGAGACTAATTTTTGTTGTGGGGACATCATTTTGGGATAAAGAAAGATTGTTCATTGATATCTTATGACTACTTTTTGTTGAAATTCATTTGCAAGCAAGAATTTCTAATCATGATAATTACTTGTGATTGTTATATATGTTTTTCATTTAGCATTTACTTTATTCAATTAGGTCATCAAGCAACTATTACAAGTACAATGCACAAAAAGACAAGAGACACCAGAAATTAGGCCAGTGGCCAGGGAAAAACCCACCAATCCTTACCTTATAGAATCTTTGTCAACAAGACAAATCCAAGACATATCCAACCAAACCAGTAAACCAATTATCCAAGTGCCAAGTCAGCCCTCCACCAATAGCCCAAACTCTGCTACAACTCTATCCACAAGATATTCAACAAGTCTGCCACATGCTTGTCCTTAGATGTCGAGTTCCACATAGATAGAATGCCTTAAGTAGCTTGAATTCCATAGAGATAATAGTCCTCCTATAGTTCGCATTCTTCAGAGATAATGGTCCTCCTGTAGCTTGTATTCTTCAGAGATAATGATCCCCCTGTAACTTGCATTCTTAAAGAAAAGTAGTGCCTCAGGAGGCTCGTATACTAAAGAGAAATATGCCTCAGATAACTGAATTCTTCTTCCACAGACAAGCACTAAATTGTTTGCCAAATGGTGGAGTAATGATTCCAATATATAGCAGTTGTCTCATCCGAAAAGGTGCCTCTAAGGGCAAAGTTGACTTATTCTTTGGAGGGTTGACTTGGCAAATTGGAGGGACAAATAACATTTTCAAAAATTTCAAATTTACTTCTTTTTCAAGGGTCACGAAGAACATGCCCTTTTACAATTTTCTTTTGACCAAAACAAAGCATGAAGAACATGCCAGAAAATAAAAATAACCTTTCTTCTTGTGTTTTTACATAAAATACATATTGATATAAGTACAATGACAATTATGAAGACCGGCCCTAATTACAATCTCAACACTTCTCTTGTTGAATATCTTTTATGGTTATTGTATGAAATGTATCTTGCTAGAGTTTCTATTTTCCATGTCTAATTCCAATATATAGCAGTTGTCTCATCCGAAAAGGTGCCTCTAAGGGCAAAGTTGACTTATTCTTTGGAGGGTTGACTTGGCAAATTGGAGGGACAAATAACATTTTCAAAAATTTCAAATTTACTTCTTTTTCAAGGGTCACGAAGAACATGCCCTTTTACAATTTTCTTTTAACCAAAACAAAGCATGAAGAACATGCCAGAAAATAAAAATAACCTTTCTTCTTGTGTTTTTACATAAAATACATATTGATATAAGTACAATGACAATTATGAAGACCGGCCCTAATTACAATCTCAACACTTTTCTTGTTGAATATCTTTTATGGTTATTGTATGAAATGTATCTTGCTAGAGTTTCTATTTTCCATGTCTAAATGCTTATCTTTATATGCAATTCTTGGTGAAATGTTGCTTGCTTTAATTAAGAATCTTGAACTTCCCTTGAGAACCTCCTAGAGAGCTTTTTTCTTGTTTTTATCTCCATATTGAATGAAAGCTAGGATTTTAAAGTGGAAAATTAGGGTTTCCCCCTTACTCCCTTCCAGGGTTTGATATTTCCACAGTAAATTTTCCCTTGGACTGCATCATCCAAGTAGTTAATAAGCACTGGCATCCACAAAGGTGGTCAAAACTATAAAAACTTTATTCTTTTCTCTCTACTCACCTAACTTGGCCCTTCAAGGCAAGTCGTTAGGGCTAGGGCATAAGGTTGAATTCAACTAGGGTTAAATCATTCGCCAATTTTGAGGTTGCTCTTGCTAGTTTAACCTTATTTCAACTAGATCTTGCATTTTGCATCATTGGAATAGCCTCTTTAGGGATGATGTAACAAACCCTAGATAATTCTAGCCTAAATAACCCTAATATAGCATTAAGGCTTCTTAGGTATAGTTGAAGGTTTGTTGCTCCCACTTGTTGATCATATCTTTCTTGCAAACCTTTTCTTTGTCTTATATGCCTAATTGTGCCATTTTTGTATCATATCATTCAAACCCTAGGCTATAAGCTCTCCTTTGTAGTTCCTTTCGAGGGTCCGCTATTCCTTATCACATTGAATTGAGCCTTGTTCTTAGTCTGAGTGCCCTATCTGAACCTATTGAAATTGTCACCTTTGAGCTATTAACTTAGAATATCCTTTAGGTGACTTATACTAGGAAGCTTCCCTTGTGGTGAAATTCCACTAAAGAGCAAGAGGTGGAGTGTTGAGGTGACAATGGCCTCCATGTCACTGTTGTATCTTGGTCTAGCTCTCATCTTGCGAAGCCTCTCACAAGACCTACTAGATTTTGAGGCAACAAGAACAAGGAAATGAAATTTTCAAGACATGTTGAGACCATAGTTTTAAAAATAACCCTGATTTGACTTAGAACTAATCAAACTGACCGAGCAAAATAAGGTGTCAAGTCAACTCGATCACCAAACTAGACCTTTGAATCCATTTGTATCGGTTTGATACCAAATCAGTGTAATCCAATTTGAATCAGCTAAGCCAGCATACGGACCACAAGTGCAGACTCAGTAAGGTTCTTAGGGGCTTTTTAATTAAAAAATGTTTTCAGGTATTTTGCCAATTTGTGCTTCTCTAAGCCTAATGCTACTACTACTACTATTGACATTGTAAATGTCCCTAAGGAGTCTAAAGCCTCTGAGCCAAATGATGTTTTTCTAGCTCATACAGATGATCCCATTTATAGTAATGGTGAATATGGTGATGAGTTTGATGAGTGATCAGATTTGACCTTGCAGCTTCACAGCTTCAACCTTGCAACTTCAGAATTTCGTCTAGCCCAGAAACTGTAGAAAACCTAATGAGAGAGAGATAGAGAGAGGCCCAAACACTTTTATCTTGATCTTCTTCTTCTTCGTCCTTTCCCAGCTTCTATCATGAGGAGATCGAACTTGCTTGAGTGAGTGTGGAAATGGGTTCGAATTCCTTCTTATTTATAGGTTTGTGTGGGGTACGAATTGCTATCTTGAGGCTGATTTGTCCCTTCATGTAGGCCGACTTGATCTTTGTGCCATGACGAGGTCTTGGAGGGTCTTTTGACTCTATTTTGACTCAATAAATTTTTCTTTACAATATGTAACATGCCCAAATGGGTCTTCAATACATGACAATGACTCGATTGACTTTATGACAAACCTAGAAGCACTCAATGGGTGCTTGACCTAAAAAATAAATTTCCCTTGAGCATGAAACCCATGCCTCAAAAATACAAATAATAAATTTATTTTTCTCTTTTATTAAATAAATAAAATCACGATTACATATGCCATTATGAAGACCGAACCTAGTTACATATTTCAACAGTTCCAGGCTAGCCCACATGTATACTCACTTAAGACTTCACAAGGCTAAAAGCCAATACAACAATATTCTTAGGCACTAAGCCATTATAACAATAATTATCAGGGCATTATAGCTCAACATGTCACTAGCGGGGATTTGAAGCTGGGTGCGGAAGATAACAACCATTCTACCCAACCACCCAAGATAACCCCAATTGACAGTGACATTTTAATATATTCAAACATACATGTTATATAGATGAGCAAACTTTTCATATTGTCCATAATGGTTTGGAATAATGATTTCGAATCTTGAAAAACTAATATGTGTGTGTGTGTGTGTGTGTATTTTTTAAATCAAGTCATTAAGTCCGAGTTGATCCAAATCTGAGTCCAAACCCAAGTTCATCGATGGTTGAGTCAAAGTCTAAGCTTGAGTTTTAAAACTATGGTTGAGACTTCGGTAGGTTGGGAATCAATTATGCTTTGAAGCTCATGTGTGTGTGTATTTTTTAAATCAAGTCATTAAGTCCGAGTTGATCCAAATCTGAGTCCAAACCCAAGTTCATCGATGGTTGAGTCAAAGTCTAAGCTTGAGTTTTAAAACTATGGTTGAGACTTCGGTAGGTTGGGAATCAATTATGCTTTGAAGCTCACTATGTGCTTATCAAAGCTTTTGTTCAAAGAATAGATGGCATATTTCAGCTCTAATTTATTTAAATTACTTGTTTAAGGTGCCACCTTTTAAAAGAAAATATCATCATTTTGCAATGTGTATGGCCCCAACATCAACTATCAGTGTTCTTACATGTCTTGAAGAAACCAGGAGCCTTTGCAAAAAGAGTCCATGAGGTGTCCGTGTTACAGTCTATGTCCTTAACTAAAAAAGGTCACTCTAGTAGGATTATATGGATTGAATGCATCTTATTATTGAAGTTAATCCCGTCCAATGTTGCAAGAATTGTCCCTTCCTCCTCCCCCACACTCCCAGCCCTGGAACTGCGCTCCCAGTAAGAACACTTAAGAAACGAACTCATAAAATCTGGAAGCATGATCCAAACCTTTTGGGCCCCTGCCAATTTGGGAGTGTGGCACTCCCAAGAACACTCCCAAAGCCAAGGAGCATGCTCCCTTTTTTGCTCCATGGATGCTCCCTAGGCGTTCCATAGACATTCCCTAATGATAATGTTATATTCTTAAATAAAAGTTTCCCTTTTAGATTTTTACTTAAATTTTTAATATTACCATTATTTTTTTCAGGATGTTTAAACGTGGTTCCAACCTCATCAAACTTCATATGGAGAAAATAGAATTTCATTTCCCATTAAAAATTCAACAAACTTAATAGTTTTCAAAATTTCAATATCGATGGGATTGCAGCATTTCGTTGGATTATACCACGTATAAGGGTATCTAGTTGGCATTTAATCAAGAGCACCAAGCCCTATATGTACCCCAGTGTCGGTGGTGTTGATTGTTAAACTCCCTTTTCATGGCCTTAGCAAAAATGTACCATTCACACAAACCAAAATCATTGACCAAGCATGTTAAGCTTTTTCTACAGTAGATTAAGGCTTGGATTAGGAAATTTCATCGAAATTGGGTGGTGTCGACTAATGTCACTAGAGGATGAAGGTAGAGGCAAAGGCTAAACAAGAGGAAAAAAATGAAGGATGATACTAATGATGAGGGTCCCAATATAAGCGATGATGGAACATTGCTTGTCAAGACTGGTGATACTAATGATGAGGATCCCAATATAAGTGATGGTGGAACATTGCTTGTCAAGGAGTGGTGGAACATGCATGGCAGTGCTACCCCACAACTACAATATCTAGCAACATGGGTGCTTTCAAAATTGGAACATGCATGGCAGTGCTACCCCACAACTACAACATCTAGCAACATGGGTGCTTTCAAAATTGGTGAACATTTATTTTGTAGAGAGGTGTTTAGAAACTAGATCAATTTATTGTTTTGGACATTCCAGTCTTCATATTTCAACATGTAGATGGCCTAATAGTTGTAAACATAGCTATTTGGTCATGTTATTGTTGACAGTTACTAGGTAAACTATTTCATTCCATAATTTAATGGTCTACTTTCTATTATATGACTTAAATATTTGTATGTTTGTCTGTAATTGAAAGAATCTAGATTTTAGATGGTTGGTGCTCGAATGATTAATCATTAATGTACTATGGATGTGATTTCCATCTTCATTGATGTACAAATATGCATATTTGCATATATTCTGCAACTAATTTGGCATGCTATATGTTTTTCTTCAAAATAAATACAATATAGTACAACACACACACATATATATATAGAGAGAGAGAGAAAATAGATGCTCCGCTCCTGAGTATTTTTTGGAAAATGATGCTCCTGCTTCATGCAACCTTGATCCCATTGACTCACTCACTCATTCAACTATAGCCAGCTTGAGTTATTGGATCTTTGACCTCTGACAATCTAAAATGAAGATCCCAACATTTATGCATCATGTGTGGCAACTGTTGAGTCACCTGCGAGATTATAAAAGCCCTTCATACTATAAATATAGGTTTCTAACACATGCACCATGGTTTTCACAAAGAAAATGTTTCTTCTCCTTCTTGGATATTAAGAGGCTAGGACCTGTAGTGAGAAAGGACAATGTTCAAAGAGACACTCCCCTCCAGGATGATGTGGCTTGTGCTATTAGACACATTGCACCTTCCTTTAAATGATGACTACAATGCCCTTGTCAGGCCAGGCAGTAACTCCTCAAAGCAAAATTGATTCGTATATCATATTCCTTTAGGTTGGTCTTTATTATATACATGAGGGAGAGACTGTTCACTTCATCTCCCAATGACTGTTCATATTACTTATTATTTATTTACATTATATTCACCCAATCCTGATGATTAGGTGTCAACATTCCCCCCCTTAATCTGAAGGGATGTTGGTGAGTCCAAGCATCATTCTGAATCGTTCAAGCTTTTCTCTTCCAAGTGCTTTGGTGAAGATGTCGGCAATTTGCTCATTAGTGGAACAATGACGGAGATGGATTGTTTTGGCCTCAACATGATGTCGAATCAAATGATATTTGGTATTGATGTGCTTCGTTCGATCATGGAACTTTGGGTTCTTGGCCAGCGTTATTGCAGAGGTATTGTCAATCATGAGTGGAGTTGATTGTACCTGTTTTACCTGCAAATCTTCAAGAATTTTCCTGAGCCACACAATTTCTTTTGTTGCTTCAGCTGCTGCCACATATTCTGCTTCTGTTGTGGAATCTGCTGGAACTGATTGTTTGCGTGATCTCCAGGAGACAGCTCATGATCCAAGACTCATAACATATCCTAAAGTAGATACTCCAGTTTCTTTGTCTCCATCGAAGTCTGAATCAGAGTATCCAATCAAGCTGAAGTCGTCCACCTGTGTATACTTGATTCCAAAGTCTTGAGTTCCCTTCAAGTACCTTAGAACTCTTTTTGCAGCAGACCAATGTCCCTCACAAGGCTTTTGCATAAACTTGGAGAGGATTCCAACAGTAAACGAAATGTCTGGTCTGGTATTAGTTAAGTAGTTGAGACTTCCTACAAGTTGTCTATACTTTGTTGCATCCTCAAATTATTTTCCTTCAATAGATGTGAGCTTTAAGTTTTGTTCCATTGGAGTAGTAAGAGGATTGCATTCTGTCATGCCAAACCTGTTCAACAGATCTCCAATGTATTTCTTTTGAGAAAGAAATATGGACTTCGGATGTTGGGTTACTTCAATACCAAGATAGTAATGAACATAGCCCAAATCAGTCATTTCAAAACTTTTCCCCAATTCCTTCTTTATGGATGCAATGTAGCTTTCATTGTTCCCTGTCATCAAAATATCATCTACATATACCACAAGATATACTGTTGGAAATACTGAGAGGGGGGTGAATCAGTATTTCTTTTTTCCCACTACTGTTTTACCAGTTAATACATATATATTCAGAACACAAATTGAACAGCAAGAATAAATGCTTTTATTAATATAAACTATGCAGTAAAATAGATACAATATATAGATGGTCACAATCAGTTGCCAGGCTCCAACTTGGACTTTGGTGAGGCTCCAACTTCTAGAGAACCAACTCTATTTTGCCAAGACACCAATCTTGGACTTAGGAGCACCAACTCCCAAGGAATTCAATCCTAATGCTTCTGAGGCATCAACCCCAAGGACTCCTATCTTTCTTGCTTTTGAGGCACCAGCCCCAAGGACTCCTATCCTTCTTGCTTCTGAGGCACCAACCCCAAGGACTCCAATCCTTCTTACTTGTCAAGATTCATTTGATAGTAATGTTCTGCTCTCAGAACTCTTCTCTGCTGAGTTCTGACTATTTACAGCTTCACTGTAGTCTCCAAACTACAGTATCAATGACAACCAGTCTTCTCTTGAAGTAGTCTTCCCAATTCTTCATACTGCCCACACAGAGTGTCCAGTACCCTTCATGACTTCTGATAATGTCTTCACGCAGCTTTAGTCAGTCTACTGTTAGCTGAACTAAGCTCTACATAAAGAACAACTTCTTGTTCAAGCTTATGTTCTCTGCTGGCTACTTCTCCCCTTCGACTGTCTGCTGCCTTGTTGGCCCTTCGGCCCTCTTTCTGTTCTGTTGGATCCTCTCGCTGCCTCTGTCTCCTCCAGCTTATTTTCCACAACGTTCAACAGCCTTCAACAGCATTCACCACTGCTGCTTCTACTATCTCACACTCTGGTTCTTCACCACACCAACAACTCCACAGTCCTCTGCTTTTACCGTTTTATGCATTCCCGTGCCGCTGTCCATTCGTTTCCTCTTACTCGCCTCTTGCACTTCCTCAACGCTCGCTGTCATTTCCTCTGTGCTCGCTTGCTTCTTCAGCTTCTCGTCTTTCGGTTTCCTATGTCTATTCATGCTCACTGGACACATTAAGTCAATGGCAAGAACTGAGTCATACGCAGAGGACATATATATCAAAGTTGTAACAACACTCCTGTTTTTCTCATGATCGCAGGCATACACAAGGGTCGCTTCATTTAACGGACAGCCACATCCTATCGCAATCATAATCGCCATGATTCAGCCTCCTGAACTATCGAGACCATTCCTTAATGTATTTATGCCTCAGAACCCAGCGCACGGAAAATATCAAATACACAGGGAATCAGAGAAGAAACACAAGCGAAGCGCTAAGGGCGGACTTCAATTTTAATTCACCCGAGTCTATAAGGTATCGGGTCCGCATACATTATCGCAATCGGCGCTTCCAGAGGTTCTCCTATAAGTCGAGCCTAAAACATTGCCAATGACCGATGGCCGATACACCACTGCTCCGCTGAATCGGATGCGATATGATATTAAGCAGCAATTGATATTCTCGTCGGGTCCGCAACAGTTCATCGCAATCGGGGATTGCCCTTGGCGGAGGTCCGATGCAACATCGCTATCGGCGCTCGGGAGAGTGTAATTCCTTTGTGTATTGTTGCGATGGGCGGATGCGATAAAACATTCAACCATAACACAATCCCGCATCGGTTCCGCGTACATTATCGCAATCGGAGGTTTCGGGGGTGACACTTAATAGAACCCACCGATATGATTTCTCCGATATTATATACTGCTCCACCTCCGATAGTGTTTATTGCATGCAAATATATATTGTTCCATTGTTTTTTACTTTGATTATATATATATATATATATATATATATTGTAGAAATTTCTGTTTTCTCACCCCGGTTTTCAGTTTCTCCTTATTTCTCCCATGTAGTTAAATGCCCATTCCCATAACCATACATTTAACAGACTGAAAAAATAAATATTGCTGAAAACACAAATTCTGGAAATTTTTCAGAATGCTGGAAATTGCAGAATTAAAAATCAGCAATCAAAAACAGCCATTAAAACACATTAAAACACTGATATTTTTGGTCAACTTGACCCTGGAAAAACCCCCTACAACTCTTGGGGAAAACCAGTTTGAGAGCTCTTCTTTATTTCTGAAAATTGCCTTTTTACAGTGAGAATTATTCAGCAAGAAATCAGCAAGCAAATTTACAACTTATCTCCTTTCCCGTGCCTCACAGCAATCTGGAAATTACAGCAAACAGGACAGCAATAAATGTTGTACGGCCTCCGTTTTGTGTGCAGAAAAATCAGCAAACTGCTCCTCAATTTTTGTGCAAAAATCTGCCTTTCACTATGTGCTGAATCAGCTGTACAAATCTGCTCAACTGCTGCCTTGGAATGTGTGCCAAGATGTTGTCTCCTTCTCCTCCCTGCTCAGAAATCTCTCTTGCTCTCTTGCTCTCCTTCTCCCAATCTGCTCATGAAAGAATGAATGACCTTTTCCTCCTTTTCCTCCTTTAATATAACTCCAAGTGACTTTTGGGTGATCCAAGTGACTTTTGGGTGATCTCTAAATCCAATGGTTGAAATAGATTTAGATCAATGGTTGAGATTAAATGCTCATTTAAATCTCACTTTCTATTTTTTAATTCACCCCACTTTAATAAAGACCCACTTAGTCATTTATTTCCAAAGTCACTTTTCCTTTCTAATTTTTCATTGACTTTATAAAAGTTACTTTAAAATTAGACTTAATAACTTTATCACTTAAAGTCACTTTTAAATTAGATTTAACTTTATAAAATTATAAAGTCACTTTAGGAGAAAAATTAAATTCTTTTGGACACTTTTCCCTAGGCCAAAGATCAAAGCCTTAGGGAACCACCTGTCCTCCGGTACCAAATTTCAACACTCCCTCTTACCGAGGAAGGTGTTCCTCACCACACCCATCTTGTCTCTGAAGTAGACATGCTTGCCCCGTGGTAAGGCTTTGGTAAGGATATCTGCAACCTGCTCATCAGTGGAAATATACTCAAGCTTCACAGCTCCCTTCTGAACATAGTCTTTGATGAAATGATATCTGATCCCGATATGCTTTGACCTGTCATGAAATACTGGATTCTCCGTGAGTTTAATGCAACTCTGATTATCACAGTAAATCACTGAAGGTCTCAACGACTGACCAAATAAGCCAAACAACATCTTGCGAAGCCAAATAGCCTCACAACTAGCTAGACTGGCTGCCATATACTCTGCTTCCGCTGAACTCAGTGCTACTGACTGCTGCTTCCGGCTGAACCATGACACTACTGCTGAACCCAACCCAAAACAACACCCTGAAGTGCTCTTCCTATCAGAAGCACAACCTGCCCAATCAGAATCAGTGTACCCTGCCAATCTCACTCCATCTCCCTGCCTGTAGTCCAGACCATAATCCACTGTCCCCTGTAAGTACCGCAAAATGTGTTTTGCAGCCACCCAGTGAACCTTCCTAGGCTCACACATAAACTGACTCATCGTGTTGACTGCAAAACAGATATCTAGTCTAGTGTTGACCAAACACATCAAGGAACCAATCAGCTGCCTGTACAATGTGGGATCCACCAACTCGAAATCCGAAGCATGAAGCTTCTTCCAGTTGGTGATCATCGGTGTCGACATGGGTCTACAATCCTCCATGTGGAATCTGCTAAGGATGTCCACAATATACTTCCCCTGCCCCAGGAAGAAATGCCCCTCCTCCTGCCACACCTCCAAACCCAAAAAGTAATGCATCAAGCCGATGTCCTTCATCTCAAACTCCGCCGCAAGATCTCTCTTGCAGTGCTCTATGAGTCTCTCTGCACCTGTAATGACCAAGTCATCCACATACAGCACCAGAATGAGAGGCTCCTCACCAATCACAATAAAGTAAAGGTTTGGATCTGCCTCACTCTTTGTGAAACCCATCCCCTACAAATATGTATCTATCCTGGAGTACCAAGCTCTGGGAGCTTGCTTCAGGCCATAAAGGGCCTTCTTCAGTCTGCACACATGGGACTCCTTCCCATGCACCTCAAAGCCCTGTGGCTGCTCAATGTACACCTCCTCCTGTATGAAGCCATTGAGAAATGCGGTCTTCACATCCATCTGGTGGATCTTCCAACCCATCTCTGCTGTTATCGATATAATGGAGCGGATCGAAGTATATCGAGCCACGGGAGCGAAGGTCTCCTCATAATCAACTCCCTCTACCTGGGAGAACCCTCTAGCCACAAACCTTGCTTTGAATTTCTCAATGCTGCCATCTGCAGCATGCTTTACCTTGTAAAGCCATCTGGAAGTAACCACGGATTTGCCCTCAGGCCTCGGCACCACCTCCCAAACATCATTCTTCATGATAGAAGAATACTCCTCCTGCATGGCCTCTCTCCAGACCTGCTGGCTAGCTGCCTCCTCATAGCTAGAAGGCTCAGAGTCAAGGATGCTGGTAACCATCGCCATATAGCTACAAAACCTGTCAGGTGGTCTACTCTCTCTGACCGGCCTCTTCGGCTCAGCAACAGATGTGGCATCTCTCAAGGTGTCCTGAAGCCACTTGGGCTTCCTCTTCCCTGAACGCACTTCTCCCACCGGAGAATGAAACTCCTCCTCATCATCATCAGTAGCCTGAACTCCTGACTGTCTGTCTACTGTCCTCCTGCCTGCACCTGAACCTGTAGAAGCTGAGGTACCGTGTGAACTGTCCATCAGTGGACTCCTTAGTGAACTGCTCTGCATGTTGCCCGGAGCACCACCCCTCTGGCTCGGCGAGCCACTGCTCACTGATGGACCTGACATCCTCATAGATGTACCTCCGGATCCTCCTGATCCCTGCCCACTGGATCCCTGCGACTGACTCAACTACTGCTGAGGGTCTGGCTGATCCAGATACTCTAACTCCCGTGACCTCCTAAAGGCCCTGTCCTCCTCGAACTTCACATCCCGTCTGACAACAACTCTCCTCTGTGCAGGAATGTAAATCCGAAAGGCCTTTGAGGTCTCACTGTAGCCCACAAAGATACCCTTCTCTGCGGTGGGCTCTAGTTTGGTCCTCTTCTCCTTGGGTATATAGGAGTATGTAATGCATCCAAAGATATGAAGATGACCAAGATCAGGCTTCTTCCCAGAGAAAGCCTCCTCTGGAGTCATGTGCCCCAAGGCACGATGCGGACTCTTGTTCTGCAAGTAAACAGCTGTGTTGCAGGCCTCTACCCACAAGAACAATGGCAACCCCTGATCATGTAACATGGCTTTGGCAGCCCCTATGATGGATCTGTTCTTCCTCTCTGCAACCCCGTTCTGCTGGGGGTTGTAAGGAACAGTGAACTCCCTCCTAATGCCTGCCTCCGCACAATAGTCAACAAACTCTCCAAGGGTGTACTCTCCTCCATTGTCCGACCTCAAGGACTTGATCTTTCGACCTGTCTGAGTCTCCACAAGAGCTCTGAACTCCTGAAACCGCTTGAAGACCTCACTCTTGGTCTTCAAAAAATAAATCCAGGTCCTCCTGGAGTGATCATCAATGAATAACACATAGTACTCATATCCACTCAAGGAAACATGAGACATCCGACCGCTCACATCGGAATGAATCAAATCAAGTATCCCCGTCGCTCTGTTGTCACTGCTGGGAAAAGGGGATTTGGCAAACTTGCCCATCGCACAACCTCTGCAAGTATCAAAGTGATCAGTACTGAAATCTGGCACACCTGTAGTGATCTCCCGCAATGTCCTCAAGGCTCCATGATACATATGTCCCATCCTGCGGTGCCAAATCTCACACAGCTCAGAACTGCTAGCTCTGCGGTCGGTACTACTGCTCAATGCCAAAAGGGGTTGGAATGCAAACTTGTACACCTTTGCATGGCATACACCTATCACTCTAGCTGAATCAGCTGGAGTGCCCCTGGGATACATCAACACCTGTCCTCCCCTGAACAGTACCTCATATCCTCTGTCCTCCAAAGCTGAGACGGATATGAGGTTCTTCCTCATCCCTGGCACATAAAGAACCTCTGACACCTTCAAGGGAGGTTTGGACTCCCTCTGAAATGTCACTGTCCCCACCCCGACTGCTCTAACAACTCTGTCATCACCGAGTACTACCTCAATATCAGTGCCACTCTCTGAAAGCTCTGAGAAATACTCCCGGACTCCTGTCATGTGACGTGAAGCCCCACTGTCCACATACCAGATACCTATAGATGCTCCGCTAATCGAGGGAAAAGCATGCTCCCTCTGAACCTGTGTGGCAGGTGATCCTGCATTAGAGGACTCACATGTAGTGAACGCAAACTCCCGGTCAAAACGACCTGCAAAGTCCTCAATCTCAGCTGAAGCTGCCACATCCTGGTTCTTCCCCTTATTCTTCTTCTTCTTCGGACACACAACTGCATAGTGTCCCATCTTTTGACAATTCCAACACTTCACCTTGGAATAGTCCTTCTGTGTGTTCCCCTGTTTACCTTTACCTTTGCCTTTGCCCCCACCACTACTTGTGGAAGCCTGCTTCTTCCCTTTGCCTTTCTTGCCTCCTGCCACCAGTGCTACATCCTCATCTTGCTCAACTGGCTTGGCTGCCCCAAGCTAACCTTTCCTGATCTCTGTCTGAATGCAATCATCCCAAAACCTCTCCCATGTGGGAAGGGTCTCACGTGCACAAACCCCATTAGCAAAGTTCAACCATGAACGGGGGAGGCCATTCACTGCAATCCGCACCAACTCAGTGGGTGGAATGGCCTCTCCAATCGCTGTCAACTCATCTCTCACATTAGTAATCTTTGTGAGATATCTAGCTGCACTATCATTACCCATCTTAATGTTCTTCAGCTTCTCCTTCAGGACCATCTTCCGGTTCTCATTGGTACTCTGGTAGAGATTGGACAATGTTGTCCACATCTCATGGGCATTGCTCTTTCCTCTCACATGAGGAATGCAATGGTCTTTGATTCCGTCTAGAATCAGCCTCTTACCCTTATTGTTCTTCTTTTTATACTCAGCCAACTGAGTAACATCAGTGGGCACAACAACAGGGTTCTGTGCGGTATGCACCATGATATCCCAGACTTCTGCCTCCTCAAAGATACTCTGCATTCTCTCCTTCCAAACGCTGTAATTTATATGCCCATCCAGCCTATCCTCCACCCTCAATCCCAATGACATCCTGCTGTCCTAAAACTGAAAAATAGCACTGCTGTAGTAAAGATAAAACTGTTGTTTATGAAAAAATCAGCTTGCTGGAATTTTCTGAGTGAAAAATCAGCAACTGTAATTTTTCCTTTTGCTGTCCCAAACTGCCCTTCAGCACTCAAGCTCTGATACCATGTAAAAATTTCTGTTTTCCCACCCCGGTTTTCAGTTTCTCCTTATTTCTCCCATGTAGTTAAATGCCCATTCCCATAACCATACATTTAACACACTGAAAAAAATAAATATTGCTGAAAACACAAATTCTGGAAATTTTTCAGAATGCTGGAAATTGCAGAATTAAAAATGAGCAATCAAAAACAGCGATTAAAACACTGATATTTTTGGTCAACTTGACCCTGGAAAAACCCCCTACAACTCTTGGGGAAAACCAGTTTGAGAGCTCTTCTTTATTTCTGAAAATTTCCTTTTTACAGTGAGAATTATTCAGCAAAAAATCAGCAAACAAATTTACAACTTATCTCCTTTCCCGTGCCTCACAGCAATCTGGAAATTACAACAAACAGGACAGCAATAAATGTTGTACGACCTCCGTTTTGTGTGCAGAAAAATCAGCAAACTGCTCCTCGATTTTTGTGCAAAAATCTGCCTTTCACTATGTGCTGAATCAGCTGTACAAATCTGCTCAACTGCTGCCTTGGAATGTGTGCCAAGTTGCTGTCTCCTTCTCCTCCCTGCTCAGAAATCTCTCTTGCTCTCTTGCTCTCCTTCTCCCAATCTGCTCATGAAAGAATGAATGACCTTTTTGTTGAAATTTGGTACCGGAGGACAGGTGGTTCCTTTAGGCTTTGATCTTTGGCCTAGGGAAAAGTGTCCAAAAGAATTTAATTTTTCTCCTAAAGTGACTTTATAATTTTATAAAGTTAAATCTAATTTAAAAGTGACTTTAAGTGATAAAGTTACTAAGTCTAATTTTACAGTAAATGAAAAATTAGAAAGGAAAAGTGACTTTGGAAATAAATGACTAAGTGGGTCTTTATTAAAGTGGGGTGAATTAAACAATAGAAAGTGAGATTTAAATGAGCATTTAATCTCAACCATTGATCTAAATCTATTTCAGCCATTGGATTTAGAGATCACCCAAAAGTCACTTGGATCACCCAAAAGTCACTTGGAGTTATATTAAAGGAGGAAAAGGAGGAAAAGGTCATTCATTCTTTCATGAGCAGATTGGGAGAAGGAGAGCAAGAGAGCAAGAGAGATTTCTGAGCAGGGAGGAGAAGGAGACAGCATCTTGGCACACATTCCAAGGCAGCAGTTGAGCAGATTTGTACAGCTGATTCAGCACATAGTGAAAGGCAGATTTTTGCACAAAAATCGAGGAGCAATTTGCTGATTTTTCTGCACACAAAACGGAAGCCGTACAACATTTATTGTTGTCCTATTTGCTGTAATTTCCAGATTGCTGTGAGGCACGGGAAAGGAGATAAGTTGTAAATTTACTTGCTGATTTCTTGCTGAATAATTCTCATTGTAAAAAGGCAATTTTCAGAAATAAAGAAGAGCTCCCAAACTGTTTTTCCCCAAGAGTTGTAAGGGGTTTTTCCAGGGTCAAGTTGACCAAAAATATCAGTGTTTTAATGTGTTTTAATGGCTGTTTTTTATTGCTGATTTTTTAATTCTGCAATTTCCAGCATTCTGAAAAATTTCCAGAATTTGTGTTTTCAGCAATATTTATTTTTTTCAGTCTGTTAAATGTATGGTTATGGGAATGGGCATTTAACTACATGGGAGAAATAAGGAGAAACTGAAAACCGGGGTGGGAAAACAGAAATTTCTACATGGTATCAGAGCTTGAGTGCTGAAGGCAGTTTGGGAGAGTAAAAGGAAAAATTACAGTTGCTGATTTTTCACTCAGAAAATTCCAGCAAGCTGATTTTTTCATAAACAGCAGTTTTATCTTTACTACAACAGTGCTATTTTTCAATTTTAGGACAGCAGGATGTCATTGGGATTGAGGGTGGAGGATAGGCTGGATGGGCATATAAATTACAGCGTTTGGAAGGAGAGAATGCAGAGTATCTTTGAGGAGGCAAAAGTCTGGGATATCATGGTGCATACCGCACAGAACCCTGTTGTTGTGCCCACTGACGTTACTCAGTTGGCTGAGTATAAAAAGAAGAACAATAAGGGTAAGCGGCTGATTCTAGACGAAATCAAAGACCATTGAATTCCTCATGTGAGAGGAAAGAGCAATGCCCATGAGATGTGGACAGCATTGTCCAATCTCTACCAGAGTACCAATGAGAACCGGAAGATGGTCCTGAAGGAGAAGCTGAAGAACATTAAGATGGGTAATGATAGTGCAGCTGGATATCTCACAAAGATTACCAATGTGAGAGATGAGTTGGCAGCGATTGGAGAGGCCATTCCATCCACTGAGTTGGTGCGTATTGCAGTGAATGGCCTCCCCCGTTCATGGTTGAACTTTGCTGATGGGGTTTGTGCACGTGAGACCGTTCCCACATGGGAGAGGTTTTGGGATGATTGTATTCAGACAGAGATCAGGAAATGACAGCTTGGGGCAACCAAGCCAGTTGAGCAGGATGAGGAAGTAGCACTGGTGGCAGGAGGCAAGAAAGGCAAAGGGAAGAAGCAGGCTTCCACAAGCAGTGGTGGGGGCAAAGGCAAAGGTAAAGGTAAACCGGGGAACACACAGAAGGACTATTCCAAGGTGAAGTGTTGGAATTGTCAAAAGATGGGACACTATGCAGTTGTGTGTCCGGAGAAGAAGAAGAAGAAGGGAAAGAACCAGGACGTGGCAGCTTCAGCTGAGATTGAGGACTTTGCAGGTCGTTTTGACCGGGAGTTTGCGTTCACTACATGTGAGTCCTCTAGTGCAGGATCACCTGCCACACAGGTTCAGAGGGAGCATGCTTTTCCCTCGATTAGCAGAGCATCTACAGGTATTTGGTATGTGGACAGTGGGGCTTCACGTCACATGACAGGAGTCCGTGAGTACTTCTCAGAGCTTTCAGAGAGTGGCACTGATATTGAGGTAGTACTCGGTGATGACAGAGTTGTTAGAACAGTCGGGTTGGGTACACTGACATTTCAGAGGGAGTCCAGACCTCCCTTGAAAGTGTCAGATGTTCTTTATGTGCCAGGGATGAGGAAGAACCTCATATCCGTCTCAGCTTTGGAGGACAGAGGATATGAGGTACTGTTCAGGGGAGGACAGGTGTTGATATATCCCAGGGGCACTCCAGCTGATTCAGCTAGAGTGATAGGTGTACGCCATGCAAAGGTGTACAAGTTTGCATTCCAGCCCCTTTTGGCATTGAGCAGTAGTACCGACAGCAGAGCTAGCAGTTCTGAGTTGTGTGAGATTTGCCACCACAGGATGGGACATATGTATCATGGAGCCTTGAGGACATTGCGGGAGATCACTACAGGTGTGCCAGATTTCAGTAATGATCACTTGGATACTTGCAGAGGTTGTGCGATGGGCAAGTTTGCCAAATCCCCTTTTCCCAGCAGAGCGACTGGGATACTTGATTTGATTCATTCCGATGTGAGCGATCAGATGTCTCATGTTTCCTTGAGTGGATATGAGTACTATGTCTTATTCATTGATGATCACTCCAGGAGGACCTGGATTTATTTTTTGAAGACCAAGAGTGAGGTCTTCAAGCGGTTTCAGGAGTTCAGAGCTCTTGTGGAGACTCAGACAGATCGAAAGATCAAGTCCTTGAGGTCGGACAATGGAGGAGAGTACACCCTTGGAGAGTTTGTTGACTATTGTGCGGAGGCAGGCATTAGGAGGGAGTTCACTGTTCCTTACAACCCCCAGCAGAACGGGGTTGCGGAGAGAAAGAACAGATCCATCATAGGGGCTGCCAAAGCCATGTTACATGATCAGGGGTTGCCATTGTTCTTGTGGGCAGAGGCCTGCAACACAGCTGTTTACTTACAGAACAGGAGTCTGCATCGTGCCTTGGGGCACATGACTCCGGAGGAGGCTTTCTCTGGGAAGAAGCCTGATATTGGTCATCTTCATATCTTTGGATGCATTACATACTCCTATATACCCAAGGAGAAGAGGACCAAACTAGAGCCCACCGCAGAAAAGGGTATCTTTGTGGGCTATAGTGAGACCTCAAAGGCCTTTCGGATTTACATCCCTGCACAGAGGAGAGTTGTTGTCAGACGGGATGTGAAGTTCAAGGAGGACAGAGCCTTTAGGAGGTCACGGGAGTTAGAGTATCTGGATCAGCCAGACCCTCAGCAGCAGTTGAGTCAGTCGCAGGGATCCAGTGGGCAGGGATCAGAAGGATCAGGAGGTACATCTATGAGGATGTCAGGTCCGTCAGTGAGCAGTGGCTCATCGAGCCAGAGGGGTGGTGCTCCGGGCAGCATGCAGAGCAGTTCACAGAGCAGTTCACTAGGGAGTCCACTGATGGACAGTTCACACGGTACCTCAGCTTCTACAGGTTCAGGTGCAGGCAGGAGGACAGTAGACAGACAGTCAGGAGTTCAGGCTACTGATGATGATGAGGAGGAGTTTCATTCTCTGGTGGGAGAAGTGCGCTCTGGGAAGAGGAAGCCCAAGTGGCTTCAGGACACCTTGAGAGATGCCACATCTGTTGCTGAGCCGAAGAGGCCGGTCAGAGAGAGTAGACCACCTGAGAGGTTTTGTAGCTATATGGCGATGGTTACCAGCATCCTTGACTCTGAGCCTTCTAGCTATGAGGAGGCAGCTAGCCAGCAGGTCTGGAGAGAGGCCATGCAGGAGGAGTATTCTTCTATCATGAAGAATGATGTTTGGGAGGTGGTGCCGAGGCCTGAGGGCAAATCCGTGGTTACTTCCAGATGGCTTTACAAGGTAAAGCATGCTGCAGATGGCAGCATTGAGAAATTCAAAGCGAGGTTTGTGGCTAGAGGGTTCCCCCAGGTAGAGGGAGTTGATTATGAGGAGACCTTCGCTCCCGTGGCTCGATATACTTCGATCCGCTCCATTATATCGATAGCAGCAGAGATGGGTTGGAAGATCCACCAGATGGATGTGAAGACCGCATTTCTCAATGGCTTCATACAGGAGGAGGTGTACATTGAGCAGCCACAGGGCTTTGAGGTGCATGGGAAGGAGTCCCATGTGTGCAGATTGAAGAAGGACCTTTATGGCCTGAAACAAGCTCCCAGAGCTTGGTACTCCAGGATAGATGCATACTTGCAGGGGATGGGTTTCACAAAGAGTGAGGCAGATCCGAACCTTTACTTTATTGTGATTGGTGAGGAGCCTCTCATTCTGGTGCTGTATGTGGATGACTTGATCATTACAGGTGCAGAGAGACTCATAGAGCACTGCAAGAGAGATCTTGCGGCGGAGTTTGAGATGAAGGACATCGGCTTGATGCATTACTTTTTGGGTTTGGAGGTGTGGCAGGAGGAGGGGCATTTCTTTCTGGGGCAAGGGAAGTATATTGTGGACATCCTTAGCAGATTCCACATGGAGGATTGTAGACCCATGTCAACACCGATGATCACCAACTGGAAGAAGCTTCATGCTTCGGATTCCGAGTTGGTGGATCCCACATTGTACAGGCAGTTGATTGGTTCCTTGATGTATTTGGTCAACACTAGACCAGATATCTGTTTTGCAGTCAACACGATGAGTCAGTTTATGTGTGAGCCTAGGAAGGTTCACTGGGTGGCTGCAAAACACATTTTGCGGTACTTGCAGGGGACAGTGGATTATGGTCTGGACTACAGGCAGGGAGATGGAGTGAGATTGGCAGGATACACTGATTCTGATTGGGCAGGTTGTGCTTCTGATAGGAAGAGCACTTAAGGGTGTTGTTTTGGGTTGGGTTCAGCAGTAGTGTCATGGTTCAGCCGGAAGCAGCAGTCAGTAGCACTGAGTTCAGCGGAAGCAGAGTATATGGCAGCCAGTCTAGCTAGTTGTGAGGCTATCTGGCTTCGCAAGATGTTGTTTGGCTTATTTGGTCAGTCGTTGAGACCTTCAGTGATTTACTGTGATAATCAGAGTTGCATTAAACTCACGGAGAATCCAGTATTTCATGACAGGTCAAAGCATATCGGGATCAGATATCATTTCATCAGAGACTATGTTCAAAAGGGAGCTATGAAGCTTGAGTATATTTCCACTGATGAGCAGGTTGCAGATATCCTTACCAAAGCCTTACCACGGGCAAGCATGTCTACTTCAGAGACAAGATGGGTGTGGTGAGGAACACCTTCCTCGGTAAGAGGGAGTGTTGAAATTTGGTACCGGAGGACAGGTGGTTCCCTTAGGCTTTGATCTTTGGCCTAGGGAAAAGTGTCCAAAAGAATTTAATTTTTCTCCTAAAGTGACTTTATAATTTTATAAAGTTAAATCTAATTTAAAAAAAACTTTAAGTGATAAAGTTACTAAGTCTAATTTTAAAGTAAATGAAAAATTAGAAAGGAAAAGTGACTTTGGAAATAAATGACTAAGTGGGGTGAATTAAAAAATAGAAAGTGAGATTTAAATGAGCATTTAATCTCAACCATTGATCTAAATCTATTTCAGCCATTGGATTTAGAGATCACCCAAAAGTCACTTGGAGTTATATTAAAGGAGGAAAAGGTCATTCATTCTTTCAGGAGCAGATTGGGAGAAGGAGAGCAAGAGAGATTTCTGAGCAGGGAGGAGGAGACAGCAGCTTGGCACACATTCCAAGGCAGCAGTTGAGCAGATTTGTACAGCTGATTCAGCACATAGTGAAAGGCAGATTTTGGCACAAAAATCGAGGAGCAGTTTGCTGATTTTTCTGCACACAAAACGGAGGCCGTACAGCATTTATTGCTGTCCTGTTTGCTGTAATTTCCAGATTGTTGTGAGGCACGGGAAAGGAGATAAGTTGTAAATTTGCTTGCTGATTTCTTGTTGAATAATTCTCACTGTAAAAAGGCAATTTTCAGAAATAAAGAAGAGCTCTCAAACTGGTTTTCCCCAAGAGTTGTAGGGGGTTTTTCCAGGGTCAAGTTGACCAAAAATATCAGTGTTTTATTGTGTTTTAATGGCTGTTTTTGATTGCTGATTTTTTAATTCTGCAATTTCCAGCATTCTGAAAAATTTCCAGAATTTGTGTTTTCAGCAATATTTATTTTTTTCAGTCTGTTAAATGTATGGTTATGGGAATGGGCATTTAACTACATGGGAGAAATAAGGAGAAACTGAAAACCGGGGTGGGAAAACAGAAATTTCTACACTTTTCCTCCTTTTCCTCCTTTAATATAACTCCAAGTGACTTTTGGGTGATCCAAGTGACTTTTGGGTGATCTCTAAATCCAATGGCTGAAATAGATTTAGATCAATGGTTGAGATTAAATGCTCATTTAAATCTCACTTTCTATTTTTTAATTCACCCCACTTTAATAAAGACCCACTTAGTCATTTATTTCCAAAGTCACTTTTCCTTTCTAATTTTCATTGACTTTATAAAAGTTACTTTAAAATTAGACTTAATAACTTTATCACTTAAAGTCACTTTTAAATTAGATTTAACTTTATAAAATTATAAAGTCACTTTAGGAGAAAAATTAAATTCTTTTGGACACTTTTCCCTAGGCCAAAGATCAAAGCCTTAGGGAACCACCTGTCCTCCGGTACCAAATTTCAACATATATATGTATATATATATATATATATATATTGCTCTGCTTATGAACCTTACTCTTGCCCTATGCGATATGCAATAGCTCTACTCCTTCGATAGAGTATTCCTTTGGCACTGTTGCTCCGATAGCTGTGATTGTTGCGTCCCATGGATATATGGCTCCCGATAAGCTCCCGATAGCTGTGTGCTCCTCTTCATTGGCATATGTATCTAACATATACATATATATGGCTCCTCTGGTGGTGCTTCGTGCTCTGTTAGCTCCTCTCATCTCCATCTGCTCCTCTGGTGGCTCTTCGTGCTCTTTTAGCTCCTCTCATCTCCATCTGCTCCTGTTTGCTCCTCTTCTTTGGCATATATATGGCATATATATATGCTCTGTTTTGCTTGCTTTGTTTGCTCCTATAGCTCCGCTAACTCTGTCTGCTCCATTGCTCCTCTTCTTTGGCATATATGTATGGTCTATAAATATGGCTCCGATAGCTCTGTTTTGGCATATATTACAAGCAGCATTCCTCTTTCTCTGATATGGCTCTCCGATGACTCCGATGGCTCTATTTGCTTTGTTTCCGCATATATATATATATATATATATATATATATATGGCTCCTCCTGCAGCTCCTCTTAGTCCAATGTGGCTCCTCTGGCTTGGCAGTGTCTTTCAAAGACCTCCTTGCATATACGAATGCCTCTCTTGCTCTGATATCCTGTAATATGCTTTGATATGCCTCCTTAGGTAGCTCCTCTTTGCTTATGGCTTGGCTATCCTGATGGCCTTGCTCCTGTCTCTTCATGAATCTGCTCTGCATCCCCTTGGCTTCATGTCATCCTCTAGTATCCAGAATATTGCCATATTGACATCAATGACAACCTAGATCAACAATCTCCCCCTTTGTTATTGATGGCAATATTCTTCTTCTCTCCCCCTTTGACATCAATGGCAAAGGAGTGCTCTGGGACTCCCCCTATCAAACTACTTCTGTTCTTCATGAATGGTAGATCTTCACGGGTCTGTGACTCCCCCTGTCATAGTGCTCTTCTTCTTTTTACTCAAGATAGAGGAATTGATATTTTATCATCAATTTGCACATTATTCCCTCTTCATGTCTCAGAACTGCTTTATCATGGCTTCAACAATGCTTAAGGATGCTCTACTTTAATGCTTTCATTTAGATTGCAAACGGCCATACACCAAGTGTCCAAGTCCAAGCTTTCATGCTTCAATCCATATTGATGTCTCCATAGGCAGAATTGAGAGACCTTCATAGTCCGAATCAAGAGAAAATGCCCTTGAGATTGTCTTTCTTGCTATCTTTCTTCAGATCTGAGTTCCTTTGTGTCTCTGTGCTTCTTCTTAAGTTACTGCCATCTAGTATTCAATCATCATTGCATTTGGACAAAAATGTGAGGGGTTGTGCCTTACTGTTGCTATATTTCTTAAGTGATCTGTATCAGCTTAAGTTATGCTTGACTGCACAACATTCTCCTTCCTATGAGCCATCTTTTCCTTGTGTTCTTGTACATATCTCTGCAGATTCAGATATCCAATCTGTGACTGTCTTTTAAATACAATTGTTGATCTACATCTTTTTGCAATGCTTCAGTTTGTTATATGCTGCCAGCTGCTCTTACTTCAGACTCCATTCCAGATGTATCTGTTTGTTTGAAGACTGCCTCTATCAGTGTCCAGAATTTATCTGTTCTCACATTTAATTCCTGAGTTAATACATAAACTTCTATGATAACAGCACCATGGTTGTTTGCCCTATTTCTTTAACAACAGTCCAAAGAATGGTTATAGGATCATATGCTTCAATGGAGTGCTCCTGAGACATGATCTTCATCAAAGAATGACTGTTAATATAGTTCAGCAAGGATTTCATAAGGACCCGTTCACTAATAGCTTCAGCGATAATGATCAAGAATTACAGGCTCCCCCTAACTGTATGCATCGTCTCCTTTTGGCAGAGTCTTCTTATAAAATGCTTAGATTCTCAAAATTTAGGCCAATGACATATGCTGTTGGCTGGAGAGCTCAAGGGACTCTCGGATTGTATTTCCTTCCTTCTCCATACTTGTGTAACTTTCTTCTTTTGCATAGTTCTAGCTTGTGTAAGAGCCCATGTTAAGTTACAATCACGTGCCATATGACCAATGTTATGACACTTGAAGCATTCTACATTGTTCATGAATAAGAATTCATGATTTCTTCCTGCAAAATTGTTTCTTAGAGGTTGTCGGAGACTATAGCATCTATCTCTATGAGATGGTTGGAGACCATAACATCTATCTTTATGATATGCTTTACAATCTTTTGCCATGTGACCAAAGTTTGAACAAGAATAACAATAACCAAAAAATGAACTTTGGTACCTGGGAGATGGAGGTTCCCTTGATGTACTTCTAAAGCCTTTCTACCTTGAGATCCTTTGAAGATAACCATTGCCTCTCGCATCTTTGTCATCATCTATATTTCTTCTTGGAGCTGATTCTCTTCTATTGTAGCCTTGATTTTTCTCCTTGAATTTGCTAGAACTGGGAGCATCACCATTTCTTTCTGGCTTCTTCACTTCTCTTTTGTTTAAAGCATTTTCATTCTTGTTTGAGGGTTCACCAGAATACCCGAGTCCTGATTTATCAGATGGACATTTGTGATAGCTGAGCATGTCATCCAAGGCTTGAGAGCTCTTCAAGATTTTGTTCATCCCTTCAACCTTTTTTCCGGGGAGGACAATCTCTTCTTCCAATCTTTCACACTCATTATTCTTCTTTGCAAGTTGTTCCTCAGTTTCTTCCTTGCTACGAGTAGCTTCAGCTGCAACTATTTTAAGGGAGATGATATCTGACTTCATTTTGAAGATTTCTTCCTTCTTTGCTTGACTGCTCTCCATTTCCTTCTCAGCTCCTTGTGCCTGTTTCCTGGCTTCTTGTAATTGAGATTTGAGAGAGGAGACCTCTATTTTGTATTGACCAATCTCTTTTTCAAGTTTGTTCAAGCTCTTTTGCCTTTGTTCAAGTTGACTTGACAAGGTATCTTCCTGCTTCTTTGCTTTATTCAGTTGATTTGTCATGGATATGACTTCTTCATGATGCTTTTTTCTACTTTGATGAAATTCCTTCTTAAGCTTGGCAAGCTCTTCATCCCTTTCTTGTACTTGAAGCTTGATGAGGTCAACTTTCTTCCTTGTTTGATCTTGGTCACCATCTAGAGCTATCTTCTTAAGTGCCTCATTTTCCTTTTTCAAATTGTTAATCTCTTCCATGGCAGTCATAAGTTGAGCGAGGAGTTCTTCCACAAAATCTTTTTCATTCTCTTCTTCTTCTAGGTCTGCTTTAGCCTTGATGTCATCATTCTCATGTTTAGCTTCTATGATGGGTTCTGGATTTCCTTCTAGATTTCCATCATCTTCTTGACTGATGGTCAATGCTCCTTTTGAGTGAAGATCATGAAGTTTGTCCCATATACCCTTTGTTGATGAACATTTTCCGAGATTGTTCTTTACAGAATTAGGGAGCCCATTCAAGATTGCCTTTACTGCTTTTGCATTGTACTCCTTGGATTCTTCATCCATCCTGCTATCAGCAATCACTGATTTCCAGATTTTAATGCCTTGAGTCTATAAGAAATTCCTCATTCTTGCTTCCTATATATTAAAGTTCCCATTGAGCCTTGGAGCCTCCTCAAATTGATTGTCTTCTATTTTAGTAGTAGAGGGAGACACATCCTTAGGAGGATTGGAGACTTTCTTCCTTGACTTCGCCATTTGTGTTCTAAGGTTCAACCTTCAAGCTATTAGGGTTTGAATGAAGGTACCTGCTCTGATACCAATTGTTGGAAATACTGAGAGGGGGGGTGAATCAGTATTTCTTTTTTCCCACTACTTTTTTACCAGTTAATACATATATATTCAGAACACAAGATGAACAGTAAGAATAAATGCTTTTATTAATATAAACTGTGCAGTAAAATATATACAATATATAGATGGTCACAATCAGTTGCCAGGCTCCAACTTGGACTTTGGTGAGGCTCCAACCTCCAGAACACCAACTCTATTTTGCTAAGACACCAATCTTGGACTTAGGAGCACCAACTCCCAAGGACTTCAATCCTTCCTGCTTCTGAGGCATCAACCCCAAGGACTCCTATCCTTCTTGCTTTTGAGGCACCAGCCCCAAGGACTCCTATCCTTCTTGCTTCTGAGGCACCAACCCCAAGGACTCCAATCCTTCTTACTTGTCAAGATTCATTTGATAGTAATGATCTGCTCTCAGAACTCTTCTCTGCAGAGTTCTGTCTATTTACAGCTTCACTGTAGTCTCCAAACTACAGTGTCAATGACAACCAGTCTTCTCTTGAAGTAGTCTTCCCAATTCTTCATACTGCCCACACAAGAGTGTCCAGTACCCTTCATGACTTCTGATAATGTCTTCAGTCTATTGTTAGCTGAACTAAGCTCTACATAAAGAACAACTTCTTGTTCAAGCTTATGTTCTCTGCTGGCTACTTTTCCCCTTCGACTGTCTCTGCCCTGTTGGCCCTTCGGCCCTCTTTCTGTTCTGTTGGATCCTCTCGCTGCCTCTGTCTCCTCCAGCTTATTTTCCACAGCATTCACCGCTGCTGCTTCTGCTATCTCACACTCTGGTTCTTCACCATACCAACAACTCCACAATCCTCTGTTTTTACCGTTTTATGCATTCCCGTGCCTCTGTCCATTCGTTTCCTCTTACTCGTCTCTTGCACTTCCTCAACGCTCGCTGTCATTTCCTCTGTGCTCGCTTGCTTCTTCAGCTTCCCGTTTTTCAGTTTCCTCTGTCTATTCATGCTCACTGGACACGTTGAATCAATGGCAAGAACTGAGTCATACGCAGAGGACACATATATCAAAATTGTAACACTCCTGTTTTTCTCATGATCGCAGGCATACACAGGGGCCGCTTCATTTAACGGACAACCACATCCTATCGCAATCATAATTGCCATGATTCAGCCTCCTGAACTATCGAGACCGTTCCTAAATGTATTTTTGCCTCTAAACCCAGTGCACGGCAAATATCAAATACACAGGGAATCAGAGAAGAAACACGAGCGAAGCGCTAAGGGCGGACTTCAATTTCAATTCACCTAAGTCTATAAGGTATCGGATCCGCATACATTATCGCAGTCGGCGCTTCCAAAGGTTCTCCTATAAGTCGAGCCTAAAACATTGTCGCTGACCGATGACCGATACACCACTGCTCCGATGAACCGGATGCGATATGATATTAAGCAACAGTTGATATTCTCGTCGGGTCCGCAACAGTTCATCGCAATCGGGGATTGCCTTTGGCGAAGGTTCGATGTGATATCGCTATCGGCGCTCGGGAGAGTGTAATTCCTTTGTGTATTGTTGCGATGGGCGGATGCGATAAAACATTCAACCATAACACAATCCCGCATCAGGTCCGCGTACATTATCGCAATCGAAGGTTTCGGGGGTGACACTTAATAGAACCCACCGATATGATTTCTCCAATATTATATACTGCTCCACCTCCGATAGTGTTTATTGCATGCAAATATATATTGTTCCATTGTTTTTTACTTTGATTATATATAGATATATATTGCTCTGCTTATGAACCTTACTCTTGCCCTATGCGATATGCGATAGCTCTACTCCTCCGATAAAGTATTCCTTTGGCACTGTTGCTCCAATAGATGTGATTGCTGCGTCCCATGGATATATGGCTCCCGATAGCTGTGTGCTCCTCTTCATTGGCATATGTATCTGACATATACATATATATGGCTCCTCTAGTGGTGCTTCATGCTGTGTTAGCTCCTCTCGTCTCCATCTGCTCCTCTGGTGGCTCTTCGTGCTCTGTTAGCTCCTCTCGTCTCCATCTGCTCTTGTTTGCTCCTCTTCTTTCGCATATATATGGCATATATATATGCTCTATTCTGCTTGCTCTGTTTACTCCTGTAGCTCCGCTAACTCTGTCTACTCCCTTGCTCCTCTTCTTTGGCATATATGTATGGTCTATAAATATGGCTCTGATAGCTCTGTTTTGGCATATATTACAAGCAGCATTCCTCTTGCTCTGATATGCCTCTCAATGACTCCAATGGCTCTATTTGCTTTGTTTCCGCATATATATGATATATATATATATATATGGCTCCTCCTGCAGCTCCTCTTAGTCCATTGTGGCTCCTCTGGCTTGGTAGTGTCTTTCAAAGACCTCCTTGCATATACGAATGCCTCTCTTGCTCTGATATCCTGTAATATGCTTTGATATGCCTCCTTAGGTAGCTCCTCTTTGCTTATGGCTTGGCTATCCTGATGGCCTTGCTCCTGTCTTTTCATGAATCTGCTCTGCATCCCCTTGGCTTCATGTCATCCTCTAGTATCCAGAATATTGCCATATTGACATCAGTGACAACCTAGATCAACATATACAACTGTTTTGCCAACTTTCTTGACAAAAAAGTTGCATCATCAAGATCATAATGTTTGAAATTGAGTTTCAGAAGATGCTCAGTTAGTTTTTCATACTAGGCTCGCAGTGCTTGTTTGAGGCCATACAAGGACTTCACAAGTTTGCATACTTTATGTTCATGTCCTTTCACAACAAATCCTTCAGGCTGGGACATAAAAACATTCTCTTTTAGATCTACATTCAAGAAGGCAGTTTTTACATCCATTTGATGGACTTTCCAACCGTTTTGAGCTATTAGGGCAAAGAGTGTCCGGATGGTAGCCCATTTTGCTGTGGGGGCACCTCATAATCAACCCCTTCCTTCTATGCAAAACCTTTTGCCACAAGCCTAGCTTTGTGCTTGTCAAGTGAGCCATCAACTTTATACTTGGAGTAGCATGATCTGGATTATCCATAGTATCATGTTCAATCTGTCGACGTTTCAAACCCCAAAGGGGGTCCATCATCAGGACTAATTTTTAGAATATGATTGATAGTTCAAGTGAGCCATCAGCTTTATACTTGTTCTTGTAGACCCACTTGCAGCCAGTTGGTTTGGTTCCTAATGGAGGATCAACCAGCTTCCAAGTGCCATTTTTTATGAGGGCATCATACTCATTTTGCATCGCTTCTTTCCATTCATCATGAGAAGCAGCTTCTTTGAAGCAAGTTGGTTGAAAATCTGTAGACAAGTTCAATTCACAATCATAAGGAACATCCATATCAACAGGTGAATTAGAGTCATCTACATCACCTCCATTTTGCCGGTTTGAATTTCTAGTTCCTGTCTTTCCAACCTCATCAGGATGAACACTTTCAAGTGTCTTTGCCAACCACTTTGGGGGACCATTCTCAGATGGTCCAGGCTGCTCCGCTGATTGAGTTGGCACTGAATCAAGGTTGAGTCTCCCAATTCTGTCAATCACATCACTTAAAGCATCATCCGTTGTTGGAGTTTCATGCAGGGGAGAGTGTTCTTCAGAAGAAGATTCCACATGTTGATCTAGTATAGGAATCCCCCCTTCAAGATGTGGAATCTGATTATCAAATTCTTGAAATGATTTTGCTTTTGCGAATCTATCCAAGCGATCAAGTTGTCGCTCAACAACATTGTCAGTTTTGGATGATTCAAGAAAAATTACATCTCTAAATACAACAAACTTTTTATTTACTTCATCATAGAGACGATATGCTTTGGAGGTGTTTGAATACCCCAGGAAGATACATTTACAACTTCTAGCACCAAGTTTGTTTCTATGTACCTTTGGTATCAAGGCATAACAGGTGGAACCAAAGACCCTGAGATGCTTTACCGAAGGAACATGTCCATACCACATTTCATATGGAGTCTTGTTTCTAATAGCATTAGATGGACATCTATTCTTTATATATGTAGCACATAGAACAGCATCAGCCCAAAACATTATCTTTACATTTTTGAAGAAGAGCATGGATCATACCATATTTAAGATTGTCCTATTCATTCTTTCAGCTACACCATTCTGTTGGGGATTATAAGGCACAGTTGTTTGATGTTTGATCCCATGTTGGCGAAGATAGTTTTCAAATTCATTTGATGTGTATTCTTTTTCATTATCAGTGCGAATAGACCCAATATGAGATTGTGCATCATTTTCAATCCATTTATGAAAGTTCTTGAATGTTTGAAAAGCATCAGATTTGTTCTTCAATAAATAAACCCAACACATTCTGGTGTAGTCATCAATAAATGTCATCATATATTTGTTTTCAATTGCAGAAGGAAGAGGCATTGGACCACATAAATTTGAATGAATGAGTTCAAGTTTTCTATGTGCTCTTGAATGTGAATCATGAAAAGACTGTTTGTTATGCTTTCCTAGAATGCAAGCATCACATTGCTTAAGTTTCCTAGGAATTGTAGGCAAACCAGCAACACCATTTTTCTTCAACAAGCGGAGGCTGTCATAGTTCAAATGTCCAAATCTACCATGCCATAATAAACTTGATGGAAGTGTACCTTCTTCATAATGAGAATTGTATGAGAAATGTTGTGCACGAGCAGAGGTTCCTTGCAGCTTGAGAAGCCTTTCTTCTTCTATTCCCCTCATGACAAGTGAGTGGTCAAATGCTTTTCTTACCTCAAGCTTGCCACCAAACATATGAATGGAGTGACTTTGCTGGCGGATGTGGACCAAGGACAGCAAGTTTCTCTTGAGCTGTGAGAGATATAGAACATGATGCAGAAGAAAGTCTGGAAGACCAGGCAGTTTAAGCCTGATTGTGCCAAGCCCTGATGGCTTGATTTTTGATTGGTCTGCAAAGTATACTGCTCCATCAACATTATCAGTAAATTCTTCAAAAAAATATTTTCTATGAGTCATGTGGCAGGTTGCTCCTGAATCATCATTTTTCCAAGAAGCAAGTGAAGATTTAAATAAATCTTCATTTACTCCAATATTACATTGTGCCACAACATAGTGAGCAAATTCAGGTGCTTTACCTTTGTCTGTATCATCAGTTTTACCTTTCTGTTGGTTTCTTTGCTGCTCAATTTTGTCCCATGGTAACTTGCATGTAGAGGCATCATGTGATCCATTTCTTTTGCAGCGTATGCAATGCAAATCTTCCTTTTCTCCTTGAGAGTGTCTGCCCCCCTACCTCTGAAATATCTTCCTCTTCCTCTTCGACCACCTCTTCCTCTGGAAGAATCTTGAGCAGGATTCTTTTCTTTATGAGCAAGGCACACAGCCTCTTCAAAAGATTCAGGGGCTGTCTTCTTTCCAAAAGCTTTCTCTCTTTTAGCAAACTTTTTCACAAGAGAGTCAAAGGTGATATCTTTGAGATTTCCATTTGCTTGCAATGACTCAAGATAATTGGAGTAAGTAGGATAAAGTGCCTTGAGAAAAACGATAAGAGGAATATCCAATTCAACCTTAGTAGATATGATATCATGCATTATAGACTTTACTTCAGATGCAAAAGCAAGAGGATCATTATTTTGCAGTTCAAGAGTGAAGATTTTAATCATGAGTTGAACAACTTCAAGTGCAGAATGTGAGTCATAGAGTTCTTTCAGCTTTTGTAAGGCTTCAAAAGCAGTTGAAAATGGCGAAATATGGCGACTCACCTCTTCATTTACAGATGTTGCGATTAATGCATAAGCTTTGTTGTTCTTGTTTTCCCAAATGACGAGCTCTTTGTCTGAGGTAGGTTGTTTTGGCTCTTTGTCTCCATCTCCAACACACACTCCTTTCCACAACTCATTGAAAATGAGCGTGTGTTTTATCATCCGGGACCACTCAGGATAGTTCTCTTTACCAGTGAGAACTATTCCCACAATGGATATGATTGAATGCATACTATAACAAAAAAACTTTTGTTGCAAAACTTTTACTCTTAATCGGAAAAAATATAGTTCTGATGTGACTGGACAGCAAACTCAAATTGACAGCAAATGTCAATACCCAAGAGATATATATCGGCCTTTTTTTGGTAATATGCACTATTCAAAATATATATCGGTTTCTTTTTACATTGATCACCCAATGCAACCCTTCAAAAAATTTTAAAATTACAAAGGCAAAAAGACAATGTATTAATGAACACTGCAACGTTTCCTAGCACTCCATTATCAAAGCGGTATTCCATCAAACTTTGTGGTCTCATTACATGCAATAATCAATCCTTCAACATTTCCTGGTAAGAGGAATTTGCTCAATTGACAATCAGTGGATACTTGTTCATCAAAACACTCTCATGCCGCTGAACAACACCCATGACAGTCACTGTACTGCCTTCCTTGATGTGTCTGGAGTGAAACGTAAACAATCAAACCATCTGAAGGAGCAAGCTATGGCTCAAACTGATTCAGATTTTTGAGACTGAAACTTATCAATAATATATACATCAAATAATGTCATTACTTCAGACGCCTCTAATAGCCATAGACCACATAGAAATTAACTGGAAGACGTAACATTATATGAAGCCCTTCAAAAATTTTAACACACAGCTGAATATCGAAATCAATTATTACGGATTGATTGTTGAAAGCACAATGGCAATGTTCTCATCGGGCTCCCCGAATAGAAGCGAATGCAACATACCCTCGTAGATCTTCAGAGGCTTTGATTCACGCACCAGCAGCTTTGATTCACACACCAGAGGCTTTGATTCACGCACCAGCAGCTTTGATTCACGCACCAGCAGGTTTCACGCAGTAAACTTGGTCATGGAGACGATTCATGCACTCAACGCAGCAGCGTGGAATGAGCAACGGTTCAGCAGTCCATCCTGACACATGGCAGAGATGGCCTTCAGTCCGCTCAGAATACAATTATGCAGTGGGCGCAGAATAATTATGCAGCAATATAATTATGCAGTGGGCGCAGAATGGGTCAGAATCACTTATGGCAGACAGAGCGCACAAGGGCAGTGGACAGAGAGCGCAGTAGGCAGAAGGGAGTTACAACTATTTTGGGAGTTGGCTCTGATACCATGTCAGGCCAGGCAGTAACTCCTCAAAGCAAAATTGATTCGTATATCATATTCCTTTAGGTTGGTCTTTATTATATACATGAGGGAGAGACTGTTCACTTCATCTCCCGATGACTGTTCATATTACTTATTATTTATTTACATTATATTCACCCAATCCTGATGATTAGGTGTCAACAGCCTTCATGCAACATTGTTCTATCTCTGCAAAAATACACTCACTGTGAGTAGAAATAGAACTGCACAAGCATCTCAACATGCATATGGGATCAATTTGGCAAAGAAAAATGATTATTATGTTTCAGCAGAAGCCTTCTCTAAACACATTAAGTCCAGTGATTTTGGATCAGGTTACAAGAGCTGTTGTAATGCCTAAATTTCAAGCAACTCGGTTTCCTTGTTTTGACAATAAGAATTGTTTTGCATAATGCAAAGCAATAAGTCACCTACCTATGATATTCACGGTTCATTCTGATGGATTACTACATCTTTGAAAAATAAATCATCCCTAAGACCCATTTAACCCATCTAGGATATGGTAGAGCTGTCATCGGAAGTCTGCAAGGGTCTAGTAAGAGTAATTTCTTTGGCTCGTGATTGCAATAAAAATGCAACTGCGAGCTTTATTACTGAAGATCGTGGTAGAGTTGTTAATGTTTAGAAACTGACGCCATATGTCAGAGTAATGTTATATTTAAGATAAAGATATCTATTCCAGGTTTTAAGAAGCTTATGATGACAGAGACAGGAAATGTGTTCCATGTGATATTTTCATCACAATTGTGTTAGGGATAAATGGCCAGATATGGCCTTATACAGATTAGCCTATGAACAATATTCGGCCAGGTCTACATCAATTTTAGCCAAGCAGCATAATATATGATTGCAGAACTTCAATAGTTATGTGATTCTTTATGTTGATAAGCATATGGTGAACATATCACTGATTTGGATGACCTGACAAATGTTAAAAAATGTAACTAGTGTCGGTCGTCATAATTATATTTGAGTCATTATGTAATGTATTTGTCAAAAAGAAAAGAAAAATTATTATTTAAGCATGGGTTTCATGCTTTATCATTTTTATTTCTAGGTCAAGCCTCCATTGAAGGCTTCTAGGATTGAGTCATAAGTATATGTCATTGTCATCATGGTCTAGACCCTTATTGGGCATTGTGTATCAAAGAAACAAAATTATTTTTATGAAATTGAGTCATCTTATCCTCATCCATCAAGTCGGCTTGCCTACCATTCATGTCGACCTCAAGAACAGATTGAAACAACTATAAATACCCTTGCATTCGACCTATTGAGGAGGAGATTCACCAACGCAATTCGATCTGCAGCTACAAGAAGAGATGAAGTGCGGAATACTTGAAATAAGGATAGAAATCCAAGCGAAAGAAATTAGAAGTCTAGAAAAGATCTGAAGCTGCCATATTCTGCCACACGTGTAAGGTAGACTGCGATTTTTTTTGCAAGGCCGAAAAAGAACAGACTTTTTTGCAAGACCAAAGATATAGATTGCAGAGAGAGTTCATCTTTGTTTTGGAGAGTTGGGTTATGGTGATGTGACTACATGGAGGCTGGCTTGATGGATGGAGGGCAGTCTTTGTCTAAAGGTCCTAGTTGTTTCAAATTGATTTGAATCTACTAGTGAAGAGTTTGACTGAATTTTCCCCTTCATAGGTGTTTTGCCCTGGCTTGGAGCCTATCGTTGGTGTCTCTATTGTTTGCATTGTGATCTTCTTGTTTGGCATTTGTCTTGATGATGTAACAAACATAATAATGATGATGAACTAATGTAATAAGAATCACGAGCACTTGTCAAAGTATAAGAGAAATCATTAATAAAACTCTTAACATGCACTGCCCTAGATTTCTCAACATGGAATCAAAGCTAAGGACATCAATGATCAGTATGAGGGCAGTTAGAAGGTCACAAGGGCTTCAAGACAAGGAAGAGAAGCTAGTTCTCTAGGACCGAGCTCCTAGAAGGAAAATCTGAATGAAGAATTAAACATTCTGGGCATATTTGTAAGACACATTCCCTATGGTTAGACTGTAGGTCTCAATTAGGATAGCAAAAGAATTTGAAGCACTGTTTGTGGGATCCGAAGTGCTAGGCTATAAGCCTAGACTAGGCTGAATCCTTTGGAAGAGAAAAGCAAAGATCTGTTCTGAAATCACCATCTGAGTTTTGGTGTCACCTCAGAAGGTCCGAAATTCAAGTTTTGGTGTCACCTCAGAAGGTCCGAAAATTCAAGTTTTGTGCATCATTACAGAGATGACTGAATCATATTTTTTGAGATGTCTTTTGTGGACTAATATCAGTCCCAATCTCCAGCAAAGACCCTTCTCAAGAAAGAAACTAAAGTTGAGTTGTTTAGAGGCCTTATAAGCCTAGCTGGAAGGTCTATTATGAAGCATCAGTCACGATAATCTGTCACCATAATCTTTGATAGTAGCAGAAGATCCCTGTGGAAAAAGACAAAGATCTGGGCATAAATACAAAGTTCTATGAAATCCAAAATTTTGAAAGAGACATTCAAGTCTAAGGTACAGTGGTACCATAGTAACCCAAAGATTGCAGCAAGGAGCATCACACTTACAGAAGAAGACCGAAGCTATGTTAATCTGCCTATCCAAAATTGCAAGTCTATCATCTGAAGTTATAGGTCTGTCATCTAAATTCGTCTATCTGAAGTTGCAGTAGAGTCATCCAAAGTCGCAGGTCTGTGTCTATTCAAATGAGTAGACGAAAATACAGTGACCCAAAGATGTAATTGAAGCTAATGTGATCCGAACTTATAGTCAGAATTGGAGTGATTCTAGGTTGCAATAATAGTTCAGTGATTTGAAGAAAATTACAGTGATCAGAAGTTGTGTGGCATGAAGTTACAGTCCAGTAGACTTGTAGAAGAAGAATTGCAGTGATATTTCAAAGGCTTGAAAATTGCAATAAGAAAGTGGCATATGGTTTATAAAAGCTAAGTTGAAAATCTACAACAGAACACCTTAAACAAAAGAAGCAGAAGTCAATCTTGTCTTGAAGGCAGAACTAAAGAAGGTACAACTTTATCCTTGAAAGGAAGTCACTTGCAAAGATAGGATGAGATGAGAAAGATATAAGGTACGTATGATTATTTCTGAAAGTTCTAATTAGGGTTTTTGAAATCCAGGGATTGTAACTTTTATAAAATTATTGGCATCTAAGCTCTTGTAAACCCTAATCCTACTCTCTAGCCTATTAGTCTCTAGGGTTTGTATGGGGAGAAATTGGAAACCCTAGCAAAGTGTAAAATTGAATTTGAAACCCTCCAGTTGATATCTTAAAAGATGACTTAAGGTTTGTTATCATACTCTTTTACTTTTATACTTTTGGTACTTGTCAAGTAAATGTCACAGGTACAGAAAGAAATACTGATATTTCAAGTGAAGAGGGAGCCCTTCAAGAGGAGGCCCTACAAGGTTTGTGAAAGAAGTAACTCAAGGTATGCATAAAGACTCATTGCAGGTCTTCATCATTTAAATAGGTTTGATCATTTTTAAATATTGTATATTATTAACTCTTCCATGTCTAGGGTTTGCTATAGAACCATTAAGATTCTATATTGTTAGGGTGATTAATCTCTAAATTTAATCTACCTTTATCTTACTATCTTTTGATGTTTGTTCATTTCGGTAAAACCCTAACCTTTAGGGTTCACTATGAAACCCTAGCCTACTTATGATTTGTTGATAAAGTCTAAAGCTTATGATGAAATCCTACTCTTGATGTTTAGGGTTTATTGATATAAAACCCTGGGTTTTTAGGTTTTGCTGTTAATATAATGAATCCTTAGATTTTTAGGGTTAGATGAATTAGGGTTTATGACAAAACCCTTGCAATAGTCAATATAAAATCCTAGAAATGAAATCCTAGGTATATGTGCTTTTGTATGTTTGAAACCTTAGCTTGGTCGAATTGTTGCATATCTAACATTGAAGTTTTGATGTTTGTGCCTAAGAAACCCTAGTAGAGCTTGATATAATTTTCTAGGGCATGATGATGAAATCCTAGATGTAAAATGCTTTCACTATAATTGAAATTCTAATTTGATTTAGTTGTTGACATCTAAGACTTTAGTCTTAAAGATGGAATCTAGGGTTTGTGACCAAAACCCTAGCATAGATGGATGCGAAAATCTAGGGTGTGAAAATCTAGCATAGAGAGTTGAAGCTTGATGGTACCTTAGTCGCAACAGGTTAGATACCTTTGTCAAGTATCTAATCTTTAGCATTGTGTATGCTATGACTCTTCGTAGAACATATCATTTTCAGTTCACACATGCACACACACACACACACATATATATTGAAGTCTAGTGGTACCTAGAATGGCTAAAGCTTGGAACACCCCTTAGTCCCAACAGGTTAGATACCTTGCTCAAGTATCTAATCTTTAGCATTGCGTATGCTATGACTCTTCGTAGAAAATGTCATTTTCAGTTCATCCTTATAGCATTGTGTATGCTATGACTCTTCGTAGAAAATGTCATTTTCAGTTCATCCTTGTACCCATATATATATATATAGAGAGAGAGAGAGAGACGAATACCTCCCTAGTTAAGAGGGAGTGTTAAGAAATGTAACTAGTGTCGGTCTTCATAATTGTATTTGAATCATGATGTAATGTATTTGTCAAATATATATATATATATATTATAGAAAGAAAATTATTATTAAAGCATGGTTTCATGCTTTATCAATTTTATTTCTAGATCAAGCCTCCATTGAAGGCTTCTAGGATTGAGTCATAAGTATATGTCATTGTCATCATGGTCTAGACCCTTATGGGCATTGTGTATCAAAGAAACAAAATTATTGTTATGAAATTGAGTCATCTTATCCTCATCCATCAAGTTGGCTTGCCTACCATTCATGTCGACCTCAAGAACAGATTGAAACAACTATAAATACCCTTGCACTCGACCTATTGAGGATGATATTCACCAATGCAATTCGATCTGTAGCTACAAAAAGAGATGAAATGCGCAATACTTGAAAGGAGAGAAATCCAAGCGCAGGAAATTAGAAATCTAGAAAAGATCTGAAGCTGCCATATTCTGCCACACGTGGGAGGTAGACTGAGATTTTTGTTGCAAGGCCGAAAAAGAACAGACTTTGTTGCAGGACTGAAAATATAGATTACAGAGATAGTTCATCTTTGTTTTGGAAAGCTGGGCTATGTTGATGTGACTACATGGAGGCTGGCTTGATGGATGGAGGGCAGTCTTTGTCTAAAGGTCCTGGTTGTCTCAAATTGATTTGAATCTACTAATGAGGAGTTTGATAGGGGTTTCCCCTTCATAGGGGTTTTGCCCTGGCTTGGAGCATATCTCTGGTGTCTCTATTGTTTGCATTGTATCTTCTTGTTTGGCATTTGTCTTGATGATGTAACGAATATAATAACGATGATGAACTAATGTAATAAAAATCATAAGCACTTGTCAAAGTATAAGAGAAATCATTAATAAAACTCTTAGTATGCACTGCCCTAGATTTCTCAACAACAAAAGCATGAGTCTCAATTGTAAAAATCGCTGCCAACAATTCAGCCATAGCTTGAAGAGAGTTGGTCTGGTCACACTCGTGATATATTAGTCTTGACGCTAATTCCAAGAGACACATTTGAGCTCCCAAGGTTTTACTGTCGTGAACCATATAAACTGCAACATAAATTGGAACTTGTATGTCTTGAAGATACTGATATTGTTTATATGCTCCCTGTATCTTTGAATCAGAGAAGATAATCCCAAAGGTTGAAGGCCATAACTGCTAAGACCTGGTACTTGTGGGGTTTGCTCATCTTTGTTGAGCTGCTACACTGGTCTGCAGTGTAAGCAGATGCCTTGTAATCTCTATGATAATACGCAGTCTGCCCAAGCTGTTTCCAGGTAGCACTGTACACTATTCCACTCTAAATGTAGGATCTTTGTCAGTGGACCTCCTAAGATACTGTTAGCTGAGAAGGCATGCTATATACCACATGCAAAAACATTGAAATCTGATTGTTATTAGATGCTGTGTTTATCTGTCTACTACATTTCTTCGGTGGTCAGAGATAGCTCTAGCTTATTTACCCTTAACTGAGCATTACTTGACTGTCACCAAAAGATTCAAAAAATCCCCCCGTTGATACGGAAACTTGTCGGAAAGATTTCGAGGGACCTTCTCGTGGTGGATGACGGGAGATGATCAGTAACAACTGCAAGGCAATACGTGATATTTTTGTTTCATTGCTTTACTTATCTATATCCCTTATAATTTTGTATTAACTGAGAGATGCCTTGAACACTCACTTGAATTACTGTGCATTTGGTCTTTAGCAGTTCCATTGAATGCTTTTTTACCAGTTATGTAAATTGATAAAAATGCTGATATTCCTTCTAAGAATCGTTCCATAAAGGTGGATTAATTGCGATAACGGCCACAGCGAAAAGGGATATTAATTAATCACACGTCTGTTTTCCAGTGTAAACAATTTTAAACCTATACGGCTCAAAATGAAATCTTCAAACTCAATACGAAAAAAGGGGTAGGGGTAGGATAGTACCGAGAGAGAGTGCTCCACTGCTGCGAGAGTTGACACCGAGGTGAGTTACGAGTTTGGCAGATGCAACTACATTGTGTAATGGAATAATTGACTCTAAGCATCGCCTCCGAGGACTTGCACTGTTATATTCGAAAAAAGCTCTGCGAGAAGATACAGGGGGTCTGGTGGTTGACGATGATGCTCTAAATGGGTTCGACGTAGAATAAAATGCAGACCTCGCAGACCTTGCAAATCCTCCATAACGAGCCGACATTGTGCGAGCTCGATGATGAGAGCGGTCAGAGATAATCTGCAAATGGCTCCAATGGTGATCAAAAACTGTATTTCTGTGTCAAAGCTGAGATGGTTTCGTACTAGGGTTATAATGGTTTTGTAGGACTTCAGTCATATAATGAGCTTGTCCTATAGGCTCCAAAACATTATGTTAAGAGGTTGGCATTTTCCATTGTGATATTTATTTTGTTATAGGAGATTGGTCTTTTGTTTAATTCAATATAAAACACTTTGTCTTGTTATTCCATAAACAAAGTAATAAATAAATTATTTTAACGTTTATAAGGTTAATGATAACTTATCGGACAGATTGTTTCTTCATTTGCTTGATGTATTCGGTTCTTTTTCTGTGAAGCTTCAAAATAAATGCTCCCAGCTTCTCGAAAAACCCCTCGCTAAATAGATTATCCCAAGAGCTAGCTGCCAGCGTATATGCATAACTTTCCTTGTTGTCTTTGAAGGCCTCATAGTCTAAAATGAAATGTTTTTTGTTTCCACTTTTCCGAAAGAACAAAAAATGCATACTCTTTCCTCCCACACTTCTTTTGGCATTTTTCAATGCCCTGTTTCACAACGGAGTTGATGAGAATTAGTCCTTAACTGAGCAATAAGAATTTTGGCTCTCCAAGAGATATTGGCCTCTATGTATGTTTTTGGTTGATGATTATGAGTGGGATTAAACACTTCAATATAGTACTTTTTCTTTCTTCCTAGCTCCTTATCCCAAGTACGCTTATGGAACTTTTCCATAACAAAAGCTTTTATCTCTTTGTTGTTTATGGGACACGCGTTCAAGCAAATACCCCATTTACTAAACCATTTGTTATTTTGTTGCATCCAAGTTTTTTTGCTCTTGCACAATCTATCATTAAAGACAACCTTAGGCCATCTACCCTCTTCCATTTGCTCATTTTTTTTTAAATACCTTATGACTCACACCATAGCAATTGCTTCAATAGGAGCAGTCCTTGTTTCACTTAACAAGATAGCATAAGGAACTACACTTTTAATCTTGAATTTGTTTGTAATCAAACGCTTCTGAATTTTCTCAATTTGTCTCCACTGCATGTCGGATGTATTGTTGGCCCGTAGTTCACAACCATAGAGAATCATCAGAATCACTAGAAGCCCAAAAAAAGTTTGGGTGGTTTTCCAATACCATAACTCTGCCTCTCTACACCTATCTTGAAAGTATAAAATTCTTTCCAACCCCACAAAGTTCTTTTCTTTCTACAACCATTCTAGCTTAGATTTTTGTTGAAGTCAATTCTGAGGTATTTGTAATCCGCAACTTCTTCCAGAATGTTGCCTTCAAAGTAGAACTTATGCTGGTTATGTTTTCTTTTCTTAGAGAAAACCACTACTTTCATTTTGTTGATATTGACTTACATCCCCACACTTTTACAAAAATGCTCAAGGGATTGTAAGTACTCTTGCAAACCAAGAGTTGATTTAGCAATCAGAATAAGGTCATATGCATACAAAATAAGCCTTATAACAAACTTGTCAAAATAGATACCATCAACCCCTTGCGAATTTAACCACTCCTTAAGCTTATCGATATATAAACCAAAAAGGGTAGGAGATAGAGGGAAACCTTGCTTGACCCCGATATCGCTTCTAAAACTTTCAAAAATGCATGTTGAAGTTCTAATTTTGACTTTCACCTCTTCATACAGCATATGCACCGCTACTCTCAAATGTTTAGGAACCCCAAGTTCCTCCATTCTGTGTCAAAGCTTATCCCTAGGAACTGAGTCAAACGCTTTTCTGAAATCAACAAAGCAACAAAAGACTTCTTCCTTTTTCTTCCAAACTTTTTCAATGATGTGCCTTAAAGTTATACAATGATCAACTTTGGAATGTTTAGGTCTAAAACATGCTTGCCCTTTAGCACGCTTATCTCTTTCTTCTACCCACTTGCTAATTTTGTTTTCTAGCATGCTTCCAAATAGCTTTGCAAACAAAGGATTTATCATGATGGTCCTATAATTGGAGGGATTATTGACGTCACCGCTCTTGAAAAGAGGTATTGCCAGACTAGTTGTCCAATCTATGGGGAGCCCCTGTTGTATGTTGTTGTTGAAGATTTTTGTAATGTGAGGTGCAAGAATCTTTGAGCCCCACTCTAGATATTCTGCTTGGAGTTCAGCTAAGTCTTTTGCTTTTCCAACACCCAACTTCTTGATACCCATCTCTACCTCTTGTACCGTGAAGAGTTCAATATCAGTGTTGACCAAGGGGGGAGGGTCAACCTTGGGAACCTGCTCATATAGTTGTCTTGCATAGTCAAACCATTTAGAAGCTATAATATTATTTCTAGATTGTATCTTTTTCGGTTGGAGTTCCTTCCAAAATAATTTGGGATTATTTTTCTCAAGGAAGATTAGTTCTTCCCTCCTTGAAACCATGAAATCAGCATTTTTCTTGCTTAATAACTGCTTGTAAGTTTTGAGATTTATGTTATCTTTGTTTTACTCTTTCCACATTCTCTTTGCCTTTTTGCATTCCTTGTCAAACCAAGCATTAACCGGAAAGCAATTTGTTTCAAACTTCTTAATTTTTGCTCTTTTGCACTTTGCAAGTGCGCATTGAATTAAATGTGTTAATTCATGACTATGAAGGTTGTGAATTGTGATTTTCTCCTTCTCGAAGAGCCTCTCTAGCGTCATTTTGAAGGTATTACAATTTTCTAGGGTCAAAAGAATTCTGCCCTGTGGGAGATTTTGTTGGACATGCTGAATTTTTTACTCTAATTGTTTCTTTCCAATCCAAGAGAAACATAAATAAATTGACTTGTGATCTGATTTTAAGTCCCACAGCTGATCTCCAATCAAAACTTCCTCCATTTTCTCACACAAACCATGCGAGCAAATTACATAATCTACTACACTTGCTCCATTGTAAGTATTGCAAGTGAAATTACCGGACTTTGCCCATCTAGTCAAGCCATTACAAATGACTAAATCAAAGGCCCCACATAGAGTAAGCAATTGTTCACCAAAGAGATTGCAACCCTTGTCCTCTGAAATTCTTTCCCACTGATGATTACTCTCTTCTATAAGCCAAATAGGGTCACAATCATCTTTACAACAAAGAATGCTAGCTTGCTCACTTATAATCCTAGCATTGAAATCACCCAATATAAGGACTTCACCTAGTTGCGAATATGTTGCAATATCCGCTTTTAAGGTTGCAAATGGATCTTTCTGGTCAAGCCCTCTACCTTTGTAGATTTTTGAAACCTGTGGTGCAAAATAGCATGCTGCAATTCTTAAGTGGTTTCCATTTTCTAATATTATAAACCAAATGAATTGCTTATTTTAGTCTTCTTTTTTTAACTGAATGAGACAACCTTCTTTCTCCCTTACTAAAACCATGATACCCTTGTGCCCTTTTCCATTCCCTGCCGCCTTGTTCCACACTGCCATCTTCCAGTATCCTTCAAACAGAGGTGTCTTGCACCCTTCATGCTCATACCATACAATGCATACATTACCATACAAAAACATGGTTATGAAGCCAAGCTTTACTCAAAATCTGAAGAAAAAAATATATATTAAAAACTTAGCGAGAACCCTATAGAGCTTATAGAATATATGGGTGTTATAAAATTAGAGTGCCTGAAGGTTAACATTCACAAAATATTATTTTACTAAGAAAAATCTTTTATATAGTACTAGAAACTCATGTAGATAGCAAAAAAAAACATGTTTCTTAAATAAAGAGTACAAAAGTAGCGAGTACACTCATTGTGTTTATCATAAATAGTCTAGTAAATTATTTACATAAAACTAAGTCAGAGGTTATAAAGGAAAATTGTCTCTTTTGATCATATTAGTGGACTGTCATTCTTCAAAGGAAATGATTCCAGAGATCGAGGTAAGAGCTCTTTTAGATAAGGAGTACGCCCTTGTATTCCATTTCTTGTAAATATGTTGGAAAGTGAGATAATGGAACCTTTCCTTTAATGCCATTAACCTGTCTTGCCAGTAGCTCAAATTGAGTACCTATAGAGAACAATTGTCAATCAGTCATTGTAAAATGCATATTGAATCCCCATAAACGTGTAAATGAAAGATATCTTTATTGATATTGAAAACAAGAAGAGTTCAGCATGCTATGAGCTCAGCTTTAGTATTTTTGCCCTATTCCAAGTTAACCCAAACCTGATAAGACTTATTTCTAGGGACTCTAATGATGGCAAACCCATCACACACACCTCCTTGAGAGGCTCCATCAAAGAAGTGTGTCGGATAGTTCTAATCATTAATGGGAAAATTGAACAATCTAGAAGCATTAGGAAGTCTAGACCTAGAAAACTCCTTAGAAAAGCTTATAACTATGGGAATTACCATCTCTATCTTAATAGATAGATTTTTAAAAATATATTTGTTTCTCATTCTCCATAATACCCATGGTATAAAGATGGGAAGAGTCTTATGACTACCCATATTTGTTTCCCAGTACCGTTGACAATTTTCAAAAGAATTAAAAGAAGACGAAACATGTAAGACTAGAATTTGTATAACCTCATGCCAAACTTCCTTTGAAAATGAGCAATGAACAAAGAGATGGTCAACTTATTGTGATTCTGACTTACAAAGATGACAGATGTTAGGACCCAAGAAACCTCTTTTCAGAAGATTATCCTATTGGTTTTCTAGTGCAATTAGGGTTAGCATAATATTTTTGAAATTTCGATAATTACTTTTGATGTAGAGCATCTTTTAACTTATTCCAATATATCATTAAGCAATTATACTTCAAAAATTCAACGATAAAGAATAGTAGAACACTACAGATCATGATGCACAAATAGAGACAAGATTTACCTGGGAAAATCCACTATGGGGAAAATCCCAACAACCTTTTCATTAGAGAAATTTTTTTTGTTTAATGAGAGGCACAACTAGACCTATGGTCAAACTCAGTCTTCTCCTCCAAGTCAATTCACTCAAAGTGATCATGCACTTTGCTCTTGATCCTACACTTCTAAAATTTCACCCTCTTGTAATAGCAAGTTGCCCAGAATTTCGACCCTACAGCAGTTGCCCTAGTAACCCAGAAATTTTTAGCCCCTTGCAATAGTTGCCCCAAAAAATGCGAACCACAGACTAAGAGACTTCTTCACATGTGTGAGTTGTTAGAGAGAGAGAGGAGAGAGAAAATTCGGCCTTCTTCTTTGTCATTCTTCACAGACTAAGAGACTTATTCACATGTGTGAGTTGTTAGAGAGAGAGGAGAGAGAAAATTTGGCCTTCTTCTTCGTCATTCTTTGTCCTTCTTGTCCTTCGCTCACTTGCCATAAATTTTCTTGTGTGTGGACTGCCTTTATATAGTATCTTGTGTAGGGTGAATGGACGTGTCTCTTGGTTAGGGCCGACTTGACTTGGAGGGAAGTTGACTTATCACTTTTAGAGCCAAAAATTTCATTTCAAAAATTCAAATTTACATCTTTTAAAAGTCGCAATGGGACTTTGACTAAAAATAAAGTTCCTATGACTCAAGCATTTATGAATATGTTTTACAATGATAACTATCATTACTTCAAGTGACCAAAATTCAAATATGTTCTCAATTGAACAAATTTCTCTAAAGAAAAATGTTATCCATTATTACCAACATCATTATCTATCATTAGCATCTCCTAGCAACCATATCTAAGGTGGTACCAAACCCATGGCAATGTCATCGGCATATTAGGACTCACTCCTTTAGAGTGATCAGTCCTCGAATCCCATGGCCACTACCTAGGCCAAAATGTCGGGACCCTCAACTCAAAAGCACTCACTCGTCCTCCCTAGTGAGCACTCTGGGCCAAGACCTCGCTCAATCCCTACTTGGTATGTGATCAGGTTTATATGTTGAACGGGACCTCACTCCACCCTATCTGGTGTGTGATCAAGGTCTGGTACCTCACTCCACCCTTTCGATGTGTGATCAAGGTCCGAATGTTGAAGGACCCCACTCCACCATGCCTAGTGTGTGATCAGGTTTGAGGACCTCACTCTACCATTTCTAGTGTGTGATCAGAATCTAGATTAGGGGCAAAAATTTCCTCAAAAATCAAAGTGCTCGGAATCACTCAAAACCTGAACAATTGCGTCCGTCTCGGTGATACGATCCCAACGCAACTCGTTTCACTCAAAACGGAGTTCGTATGAGAAAGATATCGCGTTGTGATTGTTTGGTCAAATAAGCGAATTTTGGTACAAGATGACTGTGATGCTGACTAGGCATCCGCACAGCCCAATCAGCAAAAAGAATATTCTAGGGAATATTCTCAAAACGTTCCCTGGAGGTGGTTTAACCAGATTTTGACACTTGTCAGCATCGGATTGATCAACAACACATTAGGTGGAGAAAGATATCGCGTTGTGATCGTTTGGTCAAACAAGTGAATTTTGGTACAAGATGAATGGGATGTTGACTAGGAATCCGTACAACCCAATCAACAAAAAGAATATTCCTTGGAGGTGGTTTAACCGAATTTTGACACTTGTCGGCATCGGATTGATCAACAACACATTGGGTGGACCAATAAGAGGGTGACACATGGCAAGCCCAAAGGTCACCACGTGCCCTCTCAAAGGTCATTTAAAATTATAGTGGCAGGCGAGGGAGTCAAACTCGTGACCTCACCCACACAAGCACAATGCATTACCACTACACCACAACCATTAGACTTAACAATCAATGGGCACAATGTTTATTTAAATGTTGATGCGTTGAAGTTGGGAGGTAAACCACTAACAGTAATCGTTAGCATGTGACCAACAACCCCTTAACTGCTAGTAGTTACATAACCGCTAGGTAGCCTAACCGTCGAGTAACCACTATCATTAAACCTCTGCATGTGAACGCTAACCTTTTAACCGCTGGCATTAAGTGCTAACCGTGCGGATTAAGTGGGATTAACCCTTAATTAAGCTATGATTATCACTAATTAAGCGGGATTAGGTTGGTAGCAGTTTGGTTGGCCCACTAAATTAGGCAGTTACTCCAATTTTGGCGGAGTTAACTAGAGTTTTTCCAGATTTAGTGGAGATTTCCTAGCAAAAACTGAAGAAGCCATACCTTTGGCAGTTTTCGACCAATTTGGCTCAAAAATTATCATTCCTGGATGATTTGGATGCTCTAAAAACAATGGAATAGGTTTCAGAGGCAGAAAGACACTTTTGTACGTGATTTTTCTACGTTGGAGTTTAAGTAAACGTAGGGCCACCAAGAGAGGAGGTCAAGCCTAGATTAGCTGAAGTCCAACTGCATAGCTTGGAGAGTCATTTTTGGGGTTTTTGGGTCTTCTGAATCTAATGGAGCAGGTTGCAAAGCCATTGGAGCACTGCAAGTGCATGAAATCAAAGAATTGACCATTAATCCAAAGAGCGTTTAGCCATTGAAGCAAGTCTAAGGAGATGTAGCCTAGGACGGGTGAACTCCTTTATCAACTTTATGTTATGGGTTTATTGTGTTTTACTTATCTACAATTTCCTTATTGCATTGTGTTTTTAAACAGTTAATTAACCTCATGAATTGCTCATAAAATACGCTTAACACTTGACACATTTCCTCACATTTTGGTTAATTTGAGACTATCGTAAACATATTTTTAAATTATTGATGAGGGAGCTTGCATAGCATTAACAAGTTTGCCCATATTCAGATCAAGTTGGTATCATAGCACTGTTAGCTCATTTCAACCTTGAGATGGTTTGCCAAGGTTAGCTAGAAGATTAGCTATTGGTTTTGTATTGTGCAAGGAGAACTTAACTGTGTACAAGTTTATGTGATGGCAGCTTCAACAAGTGATGTTTGAAATCCATCTTCCTTAGCAAGACTCTTTGATGAAGAGATGTTGCAAGAGCTTATCATCATGAGAGATAGGGTGCAAGAGTTGTGTGAAGATAGGAAGGAGAACACTATACTTCAAGAGCAATTGATGGCCATGAAGGAGGAGAAGCAAGAGCTTTTTGAAAATATGCATGAGATGGAGATTCAACTCCATGGTGCCAAGGAAACCCTAGCCAAGTATGTGCATGAAAATGAGGTATTCAATTCAAGTTTATCTTCAATTTCCTCTCAAAATGAATGTTTTGGTACTTTTGAAATACGCACTAGAGAAATAGGGTCCAAGTTATTGATGAATATGGGGTATGAAGGTAAAGGGTTAGGAAAACATGCACAAGGCATAGTTGAGCCAATTGTTGTTGGGGAAAGGCCTAGGTATTTGGGTCTAGGTTATGAAAAACATGATAGAGAATGCTCCAAACCCAAGGAGGCACATGAAGGTGTTCCAAGAAGGACTTTCATTACATTTTCATTACCTCAAGCTTGTGAAGTTTGTGTTCATGAGGAATGCAAAAGTTTTATACCCACTTTGAAAGAAGATGCTCATAAGCATGCAACTAGTGGAAATGGAAAACAAGAGGATGTTGAAATCTCTAAGGTCATTGAAACCATTGTTGGTATTCTGAAGAGAGCCACTACCTCATCAAATTCACCTCTTCAAGAAGGCAAAAAAGGTGAATGTGCAAGGTATAAATCTGCCTTTAATCAAGTTTCTTTTGATTATGATAAACATGGTAAATCTTCACATAAGATTTGGAGAAAATTTACATGTTCTTTTTGTGGTTTGAATAACCATACTATTTCGAGGTGTTGGAAGAGGATAACCATACACAGAAAACTTTCAAAACAAAAGAGACAGAAGGCCAAAGGTCCATTGGATAATGGAAACTATGTTGAAAAGAAGACAAATATTTTGCACTCATTGCCATAAGAAGGGTCATCTTGTAGACAAGTGTTGGACTTTGCATCCAACAAGTCATTCACGACATTTGAAGAAGGTGGAGAGAGAATTTGGAAAGAATGGAAAAGAGTATTCCATAATTGATGTGGGTCAGGATGATACACATGATGAAGTGCAGGTGAAAGAAGCGCCATTGAAATGGTTTGGAAAGAGATGGTTAGATTTCTTAACCAATTAAGGCCTTGCATTTCTTTTGATAATTGATGCAAATTTCGACTTATTGATGCATTTCTTTTCTCCTAAAAGTATGTTGCATATTTCATGAAGCAAGATGTTGGAAAAGTAGAGTTATGTTGACTCACTTAGATGCAGCAAAGATGGAAATTTGCAACTACAAATTTGCATGCATGTTGCATTCTTGAACTTGCATGTTTACGCCAACGCAACTCGTTTCACTCAAAACGGAGTTCGTATGAGAAAGATATCGCGTTGTGATTGTTTGGTCAAACAAGCGAATTTTGGTACAAGATGACTGTGATGCTGACTAGGCATCCGCACAGCCCAATCAGCAAAAAGAATATTCTAGGGAATATTCTCAAAACGTTCCCTGGAGGTGGTTTAACCAGATTTTGACACTTGTCAGCATCGGATTGATCAACAACACATTAGGTGGAGAAAGATATCGCGTTGTGATCGTTTGGTCAAACAAGTGAATTTTGGTACAAGATGAATGGGATGTTGACTAGGAATCCGTACAACCCAATCAACAAAAAGAATATTCCTTGGAGGTGGTTTAACCGAATTTTGACACTTGTCGGCATCGGATTGATCAACAACACATTGGGTGGACCAATAAGAGGGTGACACATGGCAAGCCCAAAGGTCACCACGTGCCCTCTCAAAGGTCATTTAAAATTATAGTGGCAGGCGAGGGAGTCAAACTCGTGACCTCACCCACACAAGCACAATGCATTACCACTACACCACAACCATTAGACTTAACAACCAATGGGCACAATGTTTATTTAAATGTTGATGCGTTGAAGTTGGGAGGTAAACCACTAACAGTAATCGTTAGCATGTGACCAACAACCCCTTAACTGCTAGTAGTTACATAACCGCTAGGTAGCCTAACCGTCGAGTAACCACTATCATTAAACCTCTGCATGTGAACGCTAACCTTTTAACCGCTGGCATTAAGTGCTAACCGTGCGGATTAAGTGGGATTAACCCTTAATTAAGCTATGATTATCACTAATTAAGCGGGATTAGGTTGGTAGCAGTTTGGTTGGCCCACTAAATTAGGCAGTTACTCCAATTTTGGCGGAGTTAACTAGAGTTTTTCCAGATTTAGTGGAGATTTCCTAGCAAAAACTGAAGAAGCCATACCTTTGGCAGTTTTCGACCAATTTGGCTCAAAAATTATCATTCCTGGATGATTTGGATGCTCTAAAAACAATGGAATAGGTTTCAGAGGTAGAAAGACACTTTTGTACGTGATTTTTCTACGTTGGAGTTTAAGTAAACCTAGGGCCACCAAGAGAGGAGGTCAAGCCTAGATTAGCTGAAGTCCAACTGCATAGCTTGGAGAGTCATTTTTGGGGTTTTTGGGTCTTCTGAATCTAATGGAGTAGGTTGCAAAGCCATTGGAGCACTGCAAGTGCATGAAATCAAAGAATTGACCATTAATCCAAAGAGCGTTTAGCCATTGAAGCAAGTCTAAGGAGATGTAGCCTAGGACGGGTGAACTCCTTTATCAACTTTATGTTATGGGTTTATTGTGTTTTACTTATCTACAATTTCCTTATTGCATTGTGTTTTTAAACAGTTAATTAACCTCATGAATTGCTCATAAAATACGCTTAACACTTGACACATTTCCTCACATTTTGGTTAATTTGAGACTATCCTAAACATATTTTTAAATTATTGATGAGGGAGCTTGCATAGCATTAACAAGTTTGCCCATATTCAGATCAAGTTGGTATCATAGCACTGTTAGCTCATTTCAACCCTGAGATGGTTTGCCAAGGTTAGCTAGAAGATTAGCTATTGGTTTTGTATTGTGCAAGGAGAACTTAACTGTGTACAAGTTTATGTGATGGCAGCTTCAACAAGTGATGTTTGAAATCCATCTTCCTTAGCAAGACTCTTTGATGAAGAGATGTTGCAAGAGCTTATCATCATGAGAGATAGGGTGCAAGAGTTGTGTGAAGATAGGAAGGAGAACACTATACTTCAAGAGCAGTTGATGGCCATGAAGGAGGAGAAGCAAGAGCTTTTTGAAAATATGCATGAGATGGAGATTCAACTCCATGGTGCCAAGGAAACCCTAGCCAAGTATGTGCATGAAAATGAGGTATTCAATTCAAGTTTATCTTCAATTTCCTCTCAAAATGAATGTTTTGGTACTTTTGAAATACGCACTAGAGAAATAGGGTCCAAGTTATTGATGAATATGGGGTATGAAGGTAAAGGGTTAGGAAAACATGCACAAGGCATAGTTGAGCCAATTGTTGTTGGGGAAAGGCCTAGGTATTTGGGTCTAGGTTATGAAAAACATGATAGAGAATGCTCCAAACCCAAGGAGGCACATGAAGGTGTTCCAAGAAGGACTTTCATTACATGTTCATTACCTCAAGCTTGTGAAGTTTGTGTTCATGAGGAATGCAAAAGTTTTATACCCACTTTGAAAGAAGATGCTCATAAGCATGCAACTAGTGAAAATGGAAAACAAGAGGATGTTGAAATCTCTAAGGTCATTGAAACCATTGTTGGTATTCTGAAGAGAGCCACTACCTCATCAAATTCACCTCTTCAAGAAGGCAAAAAAGGTGAATGTGCAAGGTATTAATCTGCCTTTAATCAAGTTTCTTTTGATTATGATAAACATGGTAAGTCTTCCCATAAGATTTGGAGAAAATTTACATGTTCTTTTTGTGGTTTGAATAACCATACTATTTCGAGGTGTTGGAAGAGGATAACCATACACAGAAAACTTTCAAAACAAAAGAGACAGAAAGCCAAAGGTCCATTGGATAATGGAAACTATGTTGAAAAGAAGACAAATATTTTGCACTCATTGCCATAAGAAGGGTCATCTTGTAGACAAGTGTTGGACTTTGCATCCAACAAGTCATTCACGACATTTGAAGAAGGTGGAGAGAGAATTTGGAAAGAATGGAAAAGAGTATTCCATAATTGATGTGGGTCAGGATGATACACATGATGAAGTGCAGGTGAAAGAAGCGCCATTGAAATGGTTTGGAAAGAGATGGTTAGATTTTTTAACCAATTAAGGCCTTGCATTTCTTTTGATAATTGATGCAAATTTTGACTTATTGATGCATTTCTTTTCTCCTAAAAGTATGTTTCATATTTCATGAAGCAAGATGTTGGAAAAGTAGAGTTATGTTGACTCACTTAGATGCAGCAAAGATGGAAATTTGCAACTACAAATTTGCATGCATGTTGCATTCTTGAACTTGCATGTTTACGCCAGGAAGGTGTTCGAAAGTGGAGTATGTTGACTCACTTTATTGCAGAAAATTTGGTCATTTCAGCTCTTTAAGTACTCGTACATACCAATGGGATTCTTGTACTTGTGATTGTACTTGTGAGAGAGTTGAGAATTGTTATACATGCATGAGAGTTTGTTTGTGTGAATAATGGAATTTTTAATAGTTTCATTGTGCTTGAACATGCATGAGTGATTGACTTGTGTTGGTTGATTGCTTTGTTAACATGTATGTTGTCAACTTGAGAATGTTGATCATTTGCACATGCATGAGTGTCGGCTTGTGTGGTCGATTGATTGTTACATGTATGTTATATCGACTTGGAAGAGTTGATTTTGTCTCCAAAGATGAAAGGGAGATGTGACAAATTGTTTCATGAGAATGTAGAATTATTGTTCTAAATCATCAAGTTGTTGTACATGTTTTTGCTTGACTTGAAAGTCAGTTGTTTGAAGAAGCATGTTTTGTCGACTTGTGTTTAGAAAACCATCGACTAAACACCAAGATGTAAGAGTAAATGGCAATGTTCACATGATATGACATTTGTTACCTTTGAAGAAGCAAAAGGAAGAGGTCATCAAGTTATATTCTTGTACGAGTGTTTTTCAAGGAAACACCATTGACCTTGAAAGGTGTTTCTTGTGACAAGATGTCGCAGGATTTTGGAAGGTCCACGCTTGAGCAAGAGGCTCATGATTAGCCTTCATTCTCAAATCATGACATGAGCAGCATGTTAATACTGGAGGATAATGGAATCAAGAAGTGAAAGAGGACAAAAATGCCAAAAAAAATTGCAGTGCTTGTAAAATATCAAATGGTCTACAATGTGATTTGATGTGTTGACGCCAAGAAGCAAAAGAGATGGCGAATGCATTATTCCAGATGTGGAATTTGGAACTGTGGAGGTAAAAGAATGGTCATTTCTTTTCTTGTTATTACTAATATTGGAACTCAACGTTGTAGTTCACTCAGATGAGCTTAACTTGGAAAAGTGGTTTCCAAGGAGAAGCTTGCATCGAATGCATGTGTTGCAAAGGAGGAACATGATTCTTAGTGGGAAGGCCATCAGTCAGCTTTCCAAGCACTGAGGGATTGCTTTGGTACAACAAGGTGTTTAATCAGCAAGCAACCAACAAATGTTGGATTGGGTCAGCAACAAAAGGAGAACATTGGTTGAAGTGCCAAGCCATTTGCAAGGCAAGGCATGTCAGTGAACCCAAGTGGTTGTCATGGAGATTTTTCCAGGTAGAATCAATTGATAGAACTTGGGAAGGAGAAGAGTATTAAACTCTCATAAGATAACCAGCTTTTGGACGCTTTTGTGGGTCCAAAATCCTGTCAGTGGGAAGGAGTGATCAGAATTTGGATTAGGGGCAAAAATTTGCTCAAAATCAAAGTGCTCGGAATCGCTCAAAACCTGAATGACCGTGTCCGTCTCCACGAAACGATCCCAACACAACTCGTTTCACTCAAAATGGAGTTCGTATGAGAAAGATATCATGTTCTGATTGTTTGGTCAAACAGGCGAATTTTGGTACAAGATGACTGGGATGCTAACTAGGCATCTGTACAACTCAGTCAACAAAAAGAATATTCCAAGGAATATTCCTAAAATATTCCATGGAATATTCCTAAGAGATTCCCACAGGTGGCTTAATAGATTTTGACACTTGTCAGCATCGGATTAGTCAACAGCACATTGGGTGGACCAATGAGAAGGTGACACGTGGCAAGCCTAGAGGCTGCCACGTGCCCTCTCAAAGGTCATTTAAAATTATAGTGGCAGGCCGGGGAGTCAAACTCATGACCTTGCCCACACAAGCGCAATGCATTACCACTACACCACAACCGTCAGACTTAACAATCAATGGGCACAATGTTTATTTAAGTGTTAATGCATTGAATTTGGGAGGTAAACCATTAACTATAACCGCTAGCATGTGACCAACAACCCCTTAACCGCTAGCAGTTACGTAACTTCCAGGTAGCTTAACCGCCAGGTAACCACTAGCATTAAACCTTCGCATGTGAACGTTAACCTTTAATGGCTAGCATTAAGTGCTAACCAAGTGGATTAAGTGGGATTAACTCTTAATTAAGCCATGATTATCACTAATTAAGCGGGATTAGATTGGCGATGATTTGGAAGGCCCACTAAATTCGGTAGTTACTCCAATTTTGGCGGAGTTAATTGGAGTTTTTCTAGATTCAGTGGAATTTTCCTAGGAAAAACTGAAGAAGCCATAACTTTGGCAGTTTTCGACCAATTTTGGCTCAAAAAGAGTCATTCCTAGATGGTTTGGATGCTATGGACACAATGGAATAGGTTGCAGAGGCAGAAAGGAACTTTTGTATGTGATTTTCTACGTTGAAGTTTAAGTAAGCCTAGGGCCACCAGGAGAGGAGGTCAAGCTTAGATCAGCTGAAGTCCAATTGCAGAGCTTAGAGAGTCATTTTGGGTTTTCGGGTCTTCTGAATCCAATGGAGCAGGTTGCAAAGTCATTGGAGCACTACCGGTGCATGTAATAAGAGAATTGACCATTAATCCAAAGAGGGCCTAGCCATTGAAGCAAGTCCAAGGAGATGTAGCCCAAGAGGGGTGAACTCCTTTATCATCTTTGTGTTATGAGTTTGTTGTGTTTTACTTCTCTGCAATTTACTTGTTGCATATGTGTTTTTAAACATCTAATTAACCTCATGAATTTCTCATAAAATACACTTAACGCTTGACACATTTCCTCACATTTTGGTTAATTTGAGACGATCCTAAACATATTTTTAAATTACTGACGAGGGAGATTTAATAGCATTAACAATTTTGCCCATATTCAGATGAGTGTGTGATCAGGGTCCTCCTCTAAGAGACACTCACTTAACACTACTTGTTGAGCCCTTTAAGTCTCTTGGACCCATTCTCCCTTTCGGAAGAATGTCCATCCGTGTTGTAAACAAATCAGCACTCCATCTCAGCAAGAGGGGTGATCTCCATGAGCCCCAACTGGTCTCTGAAGTACACAAACTTGTCCCTCGGCAACAACTTTGTTAGGACATCAATTGTTCGCTCATTTATGGAGATGTACTCGAGCCTTATTGTTATCGTCAGCACCATGTCATGGATGTAGTGGTACTTGATCTCAATATGCTTCAACTTATCATGGAACACAAGATTGTTTGAAAGCTCCACACAACTTTGATTATTGCAATGTATCATCGTCAGTTCCAACTCTTGGTTGGACAATCCTATAAACAACTTTCGACACCATACTGCTTCTATACAAGCCTCATTGGCTACAATGTACTCTGCTTCAACAATATTGAGTGCGATCGACCTCTGCTTCTTGCTCATCCACAATATAATAGTGGATACCAAATTGAACCTTACTCCTGAGGTACTCTTCCTGTCTTCAGTACTTCCTACCTAATCAACGTATGTATATCCCTGAAGTTGTACATCCTTGTTTGCAACATACCTCAAGCCATAGTTTATTGTACAATGTAAACACCTCAAGATGTGCTTTGCTACAATATAATGCATGTGTCTTGGCTCTACATAGAACTGGATCAAGGTGTTCACAACAAAGCAGATGTCCGGCCTAGTGTTAACCAAATACATCAACATACTAATTAGTTGTTGGTACATATATGGAACTACCAATTTGGAGTTGGAGTCTCTTAAATTATTTAAGTTAGTCACCATGGATTTGCAATCCATCATATTGAATCTCTGAAGGATCTCTAACACATACTTCCCTTAACCAATGAAGACATCACCAGGTTTCTGCCATACTTCTAATCCCAAGTAATAGTGCATCAACCCAAGATCCTTCATGTCGAACTTAGAAGCCAACTACTTCTTGCATTGAATGATAAGAGGCTCGGCACCTATCAGGAACAAGTTGTCAACATATAATAATAGGATCACAGGTGCATTCTTTACAACCTTAAAATAAAGGTTTGGATCAACTTCACTCTTGGTAAATATCAGTCTCGTCAGATAGTTGTTAATATGATCATACCAAGCTCTTGGATCTTGCTTGAGTCCATACAAGGCCTTCTTCAATTTGCAAACATGAGACTCCTTTCCATATACCTCAAATCCTTGAGGTTGCTCTATGTACACCTCTTCCTCAATTACTCCATTGAGGAAAGCAGTCTTTACATCCATCTGGTGTAGTTCCCATCCCATAGAAGCAACAAGTGAAATGATGGATCTAATGGAGGTGTACCTGACAACTGGAGAAAAAGTCTCATCATAGTTTTCTCCCTCTTTATAGGAGAATCCTCAAGCCACGAATTTTTCCTTGTATTTATCGATACTCCCATCTACATCATGCTTAATCTTGTATATCCACTTGGAAGTCACTACTAACTTCCCCTCAGGCCTTGGCACAATCTCCCAGACATTATTCTTCATGATCGATTGGTATTCTTCATTCATTGCTTCCTTCCACACTTGTTGGCTAGCTGCTTCTTCATATGTGGAAGGTTCTTCATCAATTAGTTTTGTCACGAGGGCTGCATGGTTGGAAAACCTCTTAGGTTTCTTCACTTCTCTATATGCGCCATCAGGATTTGTATGTCCTTCTGCTTCTTCCAACATGGATCTAATCCATGTCAGGCTCTTCTTGATCTCAGGGACTATAACCGGTTATGCTGGATCTTGAGGCTCTTCTAGCCTTTTGGTACATTTTGAGAACTTGAATGCTCTTCTCTTGAGGGCTTCTGCTTTACTTTTTCGAATGGATTTACAAAGACTTCCTTAGACCTCCAATATGCCACTTTCTCATCAAAGGTGACATCTCGACTAACCTCAATCTACCACTACTTTGGAATGTATATTTTGTAGGTTGTTGAAGATTCACTCTATCCAACAAATATGCCTTTCTTTCCTAAAGGCTCAAGATTGTTCCTATTATCCTCAAGAACATGAATATATAGAGGATGACCAAATATTCTCATGTTTCTAACCCCTGGCTTCCTTTTAGAGAAGGCTTCTTTAAGAGTCATATCTTCCAGAACTCTATGAGGACTTCAATATTGAATGTACACAATTATTTGTGACGCTTCACCCCATAAGAACAATGGTAATTCCATATCATGCATTATGACCTTGATGGATTCTTCAATGGATTTGTTCTTTCATTCTGCTACACCATTATGTTGTGGATTATAGGATGATTAACTCCCTCTTAGTCCCAGCCTGATTGCGGAAATCAAAAAGCTACTTTGAGGTATATTCTCCTCCATTGTCAGATCTTAGTATCTTGATCTTTTTACTTGTCGAGTTTTCCACTTCAACTTTGAATTCTTGAAACTTGTCAAATACCTCATCTTTTGTCTTCAAGAGATATATTCATGTCTTACAGGAGAAGTCATCAATGAATGTCACGTAGTACAATGAACCTCCAAGCGATTTTACGGACATCATACCACATACATCATAATTAATCAGGTCCGAAGCTTCCTTAGATTTGTTGTCACTATTTGAAAATGGTTTCTTGATGTTCTTCCCAAGAGCACAACCTTTAGTTACACCATCGTTCTTTATCTATAGTTCAGGAACCCCACACACTGTTTCACTTAATTCAGGCAATGCTCTAAAATGAAGATGTCCACACCTTCGGTTCCATAACTCACTTGGATCTATTTCGTCATGTACTAATGCTTGATCTGGTTGACTCACAAGTCTATACAATCTTCCGTCACGAATCTTAATAACCTCGCAATATCTATACTAGAGCCCTTTGGCCACAAAAGTACTTTGTCATCCATAAAAGCAACCCTATCTCCTTTGTCTTCTAAATAGGAAATATAGACAAGATTCTTTTTCAAACCTGGTACATAAAGGACATTGTTGAGATGAATGTTGTTACTAGATTTCAGCTCTATCGATGCCTTTCCTACTCCTTTGATTTTATACTTGTTATTGTCTCCCAATTCAACCCTTTGAGATAACTTATTTTCTGTCATGCTTGAAAGATTTCTATGCTCTCCAGTCATGTGTCTTCATGCTCCACTATCTACCAACCACATATCATTATCGTCTACAAAGGAACTTGTAAAAGAAGTATAGTAGAAAAAATATTTTTCACCTTTAGAGTTCTTCGATTTTTCATCTTTTCAACTTCTGTTGCTAAAGCATGTTGTTTCCTTTTTCTTTTCTTGTTAGCCATATTAGGAAAAACTCTCTTAAAATATCCATATTCTTGACAACCATAACATTGTATCTTTGATAAGTCTTTCTTCTTCTTAGAGGAAGAATATATCTTTCCTAACTTCTTATGTTGAGGTCCAAACTTCTTCTTTCCCTTGTTCTTGAAGTGAGTTGTAAGGGCTTGAAATTCTTCATCTTGACGATCTCTAGTCATCAATCTTGCTTCTTCTTGAGCAAAAAATGTCCACAATTGTTCAAATGAAGGAGCTTCTTTCCAACTGCTTATGCCTGATGCAAATGCATCCCATGATTTAAGGAGACCTTTGAGTGATGTAGTCACAAGTTCTAGATCGGGGACTCATTCTCCAATAGCTTAAATTTGATCTCTTATTTGTGAAATCCTCATGAAGTATGAAGCCACAGTGTCGCAATTAGTCATCCTTGTATTTCAGAGCTCATTCTTTAAACTTATGGACTAACCAACATTCTTGATAGTGTAGAGATTTATTAGGAATCATACATCTTTTTGGAGGTACCATGCTTTGCAATGTAGGGAACTAAATGATTCTTAATGGAGTCTACTATAATGCTCATAACATTGATGTCATTTTCCTTGAACTTCGCTTTTCCTGCATCATCTTCTGGTTCAGTAACCTTTCTTGTAACGATATCCAAAACCTTGTTCTTGGAAAGAAGAATGTCTATTCTAACTTTCCATGCTCTGAAGTTTGATGCTCCCTCTAGCTTGTTTTTAGATTTCATAGATGTAGCCATCGAAACCAATCTGCAAGAAGAACTTGAATAGAATGATTTCTAGGGTTTTGTCAAAGTGATCTCAAAGTTCCTTCAACCATGTTGATTTTCTAGTGCAATTAGGGTTAGCACAATATTTATGAAATTCTTATAATTATTTTTGATGTGGACCTTCTTTTAACTTATTCCAATATATCATTCAACAATTATATTTTAGAAATTCAACAATAAAGAACAATAGAACAATAGAGATCATGATGCACAAAAGAGAGACAAGATTTGCCCTAGGAAAACTCACTATGAGGAAAAGCCCAACAACCATTTCAATAGAGAAATTCTTCTCGTTCAATGAGAGGTACACCTATACCTATGGTCAAACCTGGTCTTCTCCTCCAATTCAAGTCACCTAAACTAATCCTGCACTTTGCTCTTGATCCCACACTTCCAGAATTTCAGCCCTCCTGTAATAGCCAGTTGCCCAAAATTTTGGCCCTGCAACAGTTGCCCCAGTAACCCAGAAAATTTCAGCGACCTACAACAATTCCCCCATAAAATGCGAATCACAGAGAGAGAAAATTCTTCACACGTGCAAGTTGCCAAAGAGAGAGAGAGGAGAGAGAAAATTTGACCTTCGTCTTCATCCTTATTTGTCTATCTAGTCCTTCACTTGCAAAAATTTGTCTTGTTTGTGGAATGTGAATTGCCCAAATGAGGAGCTTGAGCTGCCTTTATATAGTAGTTTGCCTAGGGTGAATGAACATGTCTCTTGGCCAGGTTGACTTAACTTGGAGGGAAGCCGACTTGTCACTATTGGAGCAAAAAAATTGTTTCAAAAAATCAAATTTACATCTTTTAAAAGTCACAATGAGACTTTGGCTCAAAATAATTTTTCCTTTGACTCAAGCATTTATAAATATCTTTTACACTGATAAATATCATTACATCAAGTGACCAAAAGTACATTATGAAGACCAACCATAGTTACAAATTCAACACATCTCGGGTGAGGATTTTATTCTCCAACAAGAGCCAACCAAAACATCTCAACTTTTTTCGGAGTTTCAAATTCCATAATTTTCTATGCCACCAAATATTATACTCCGAAGAGGTAGAGACTAAAGATGTATAAGCTTCTCTAGTTGTAACTTGTCTGTTGGCAGTATTCCAACTCCAAACAAGGGAATCCTCCACCTCACTTAGGAAAATACCATTTAAATAGATATCTTTGATAAAATTGCCCCTTTCCAACATCATGGTAGGAGATTAGTCACCATGCACTAGATTAATTATTGATTTAGTGTTGGCTATTATTATTAGATGATAAGGGTCTGCATGGTTATGTATTGGTATTGGGTTTTGGTAAGTTCCACTAACTTTAGTTCTAGCGTTGTCAAACCATAGTTGGATTATCCACCAATTTTTTTTTCTTCAATACATAACATGCCAACATCATATGGTACATGTGGATTATTCGCGATTTGTCTAAAAGTCAGTGGTCATATTGCATTAACAAACCAATTCATGTCACCACCTACCAAAATGGCATTGATATTGATTGTTCATCCAATAATACTATAACTCATAGTGCCTAACATTCAAGCAACTAGAGTTACCAGCTAGCATTCATCAAAACTTGCCCAAAAAAACTATTCTCATCAACCTTTGAAGAATTCCCATCATGACCTCAAACATAGTTACAGTGGTCTCAAGTGCACATGCATGGAATCCAATATGTATTCTAATTCAACGACCAAAAATCATGCTTGTTCATATTCTATGTTTTGTATTTCATTTATAAGGATGAGGCTTTAGTTTGCAAATCCAAGGACTTAAATCTTGGTATTTTTTTATATTTTGTAGTTCTAAAGTCTTTCCTTACATTTTGCTCGGACTTAACTTTATTTTCGGAATCCAAGGGCTTAATTCTTAATATTCTTGGGGATTTCTCAAATAAAATTAAGAATCACAATATATATATATATGTTTTTAAAAATAATTTTTAAATTTAAAAAAAGAAACAACTTTGTATATTCTTTTAAATAAAATAAAAAACACTAGTTTAAAAAATTAAAAATTATAGTGATAATTTTGTTTTGCTACGAAGTTAGCTTTTCAAGTTTCTTCAATCACTAAAAATTCTTTGACCACTTTAAAGGTCAAACATATTATTTTTGTAAATATGTGCTTCCTTTGAAAGTAAATGTTCTCATAAATAATAAAATTCCTGGTTATATATTCTAATTTCTTTTATTCATTTTTTTTTTTCACTTTCCAATGAAAGACATGTGTCAATTCTTTTATTATTATTATTAAATTCTATTATATCGGTTTTAATTTGTTGGGATAGTTTGAGTCTTATTTCGCCATCATTGCTTCTATTATCAGATCGCCGGTTTGCAGTTGTGTTTAGTACAATGATTTCATTGTCACCGTCGGATCATCAATTTGCAGCTGTGTTTAGTATGATGATTTCCCTATCATCGTCGGATCGACGATTTGCAGCAGTGTTTAGTACGATGATTTCATTGTCACCGTCTGATTGTTGGTTTGTAGTTGTGTTTAGTACAGTGATTTCATTGTCACCAGTACTGACACTGGTGAATACTTATGGCACAAATCACATTGGAGCTAGCGTTCCATGGAGAACAAAGATTCTTATTGCTCAATTAAGAACTAACTCGCATCAATTATGATGCGAAACAGGTCGGTGGAAAAGACCTAAAGAAGCTTAGGAAGAGCGGGCGTGTACTTTGTGCACTTATGGGGCAGTGGAATCAGAAAAACATTTCATTTTGGAATGTGATGCTTTCATAGACATCACAGACAGTTACAACAGTATGTTAACATAGGTTCCTTGGCATTGTCTTTTCAGTGAGAGGGCTATCCGAAGGTTGGTTCAACTCATCATTAAATTGAATAATAAGTTGATTGAATTGCAAAAGGAAAAAAACAAGGAAGCTATTGATCCCATAGACTATAACTAATCTAGTGGAAGCTAGTGATCCCATAGACTATAACTAATATGGTGGACTTTAAAATTTCATTCATTCATTCCCCAATCAAATTATTAACCAACGCCTTGCATAATTTGACACACATGCATGTACAAATTATTAGTCGGTGGAGATCTAATCGTTCTGGTAAAAATAAAGATGAAACTATTTTATCCTGCATTCTTTTTTAACATTTGGTTAGTTTTACCTTGCGTTCTTTTTTAACGTTTGGTTAGTTTTACCTTGCGTTCTTTTTTAACGTTTGGTGATTCGTCCGGATACTTAATGTTGGCCTCCTGTGGAAAATTTTCATCATTTCAGCTAATTTTGGATTTAAAGATTTCGTACGATTCACATGTTCTTCATTGATATGGTTGATCAATGCAAGACATTATTCCACCCATGCATATGAATGCCCTTTGAAACTAGCTTAGCATTTTACAAAAGCAATGTGCCTTTCAAATCAATTGATCTACCCATATGGGTGTTACTGTCAAAAGAAGGAAACTTCATCCCATGTCTTTTGAGATCGGTTCTCATGCATTTGTCAAAAACAAGACTTCTCATCCCATGAATTTCGAGATTGGAATTTATGTCGTATGGCTTTGATTCAAATGTTGCACAACCAGTCCACTATGGAAGAGTTATCACCAATGATCTGGGTCCTCAAGTGAGAGGATACTTTCTTCCATATGTCCCGTGCGAAAGGGCAATGAATGAAGAGGTGTATACAATCTTCCAATGCAGATTTGCAATAAGGGCATCTACCGGGACCCACAAATCCTCTCTTCATGAGTGTGTCCCAGGTCAAAATCCGATTGTGCAACATAAGCCAAGTGAAACATATAATCTTGAGAGGTACATCCCAGGACCACAATTGTACCATGAGCTTGGCAAATGGCAAATTTGGAGAACATGAGATAATGTGTTCATATACTTCTGTGACTGAAATTCTTCCATACATTAAATGACCGCTTCAAACCAAATAATCCGGACGGGAGGATAACATGATTCTGGCCTGGCAAAGGTTGTTGCGACAAAATTCCCATTCAGCAACCATGTATTCAGGGATGTCAATTTCCCAAGGATTTGGCCATATTGGGGGAGACAAGATTGTCTAGGAGCCCCACGCAACGCTGGCCAGGGAGGAGTATCCCAACTGATTAAGGGAGATGATGATGGGGGCAGATAAATGGGGGCTTTCGGGCATGCGTTTGATGACATCCATCCCCACATTGACCTGTAAACCATTACCAACAACCCAAACAAGGTTACTGCAAAGCCAAGGGACTGCATTCCATAGGCTTCTCCAAGTTACAAACATGCATTTAGTGGATGGAACACCATTGCTAATCCATTCCTGCATTCCACGGATATGTATATATTTTGCAACCATGATTTTTGGCCATAGAACTTGTTCTTCGAAGATGCACCATAGGTTGGCAGAGAAAAGAGCCAGATTGAAATTTTTGAAATTAAGGATGCCCCATCCTCCAACCTTAATTGGTCTAGAGATTAGATTGAGGCTAGCAAGGGGGATTTTTCTTTTGGTGCCAAAACTCAACCATATAAAATGTCGCACAATGGATTCAATCTTCTTCATAGCAGATTGAGGGATCTAAAATATATGCATCCAATATATAGGGATGCTTTGGAATACAAATAGAATCATGACAACCCTGCCTCCAAGATTTAACCACCTATGATCCCAGTGGCATAACATTTGCTCGAATTCGTTGATTGTAATTACCTCCATCGAGGAACCATAATAGAAAATAAGTTTTGTTTTATTATTATTATTAATGTTAAGCCCAGATGCATTACTGAATTTCAGAAAAATCTTGTGGAATGCTTCCTATTCAGTGATTTTTGCCTCCCCGACACACATGATATTGTCCACGAACATCAGATGTGATAGTTGACTATTTTTAGATATCCCACAACCTTTTATGACACCGACCTCTTTCATGGAGATGATTCCCCTACTTAATGTGTCCATCACAAGAATAAACAATAGGGGAGATAGAGCACAACCTTGTCTCAGTCCTCTGTTCATTTTGAAGAAATTTGTGGGATCCCCATTGATGAGAACCGCCATAGATGCAGATTTGATACAGGCCATTATCCATCTGACATGTCTGTGTTTGAAGCCAATTTTGTATAGGATCATAGTGAGGAACTCCCAATCAATACAATCGAAGGCCCGAATGAGGTCAATTTTCATGAAACATGATTTTTGATTCCTTGATTTGACTGAATGAATGCCTTCTTGAACAATGGCCACTACATCTTGTATTCTCCTGTTGGGAAAGAAGCCAAACTGTTCTTGCGAAATATATGGGGAGATGATCTTTTTGACACGGTTAGCAATAAGTTTGGACATCATTTTATATACGAAATTGCATAATGAAATAGGCCTATAGTCATTGAGAGACAGAGGATTGTGTTTCTTAGGAATGAGAGTGAGAAAGGTTGAATTGATTGCACCTGGGATTTTGTCGGAGATTCTGACCACTTCCATCATCTTAACCAAGTTCGGGCCCATCAATTCAAAGAAGAAAAGAAAGAATTCACAAGGCCAATCGTCAGGTCCAAGACTTTTGTCCTTTGCCATCTCCTTAAGGGTTTGTAGCAGCTCCTCATTGGAAATTTGAATGTCCATCGATGAAGTATTTTCGTTGTTGATCCAAGTAGGAAAGTGGTCGATTAGTTCCATCTTATCAACCATATGGGTATCCTCTCTTTCCTGAAATTGGTTTTTGACATATTGATATGCTAACTCTTTGATCTCTTTGATTGATGTATAAATGTGCCCTGCTTCATCTTTGATCGACCAAATAGAGTTTGTTTGTTTTCTTTTGGATGCGGTCCTATGAAAAATATTTGTATTTCGATCACCTCTTTTGTGTTGAAAATAGCAACAAGAAATGCTAAAAATAGCATTGTTACAAATAGCAGTTCGGGTACTAGTGTTAGACATAGCAACAAGGAATGAAAAATGGAAGTGTTAAAAATAACATTGCTATAAATCGCGTTTCAGGATGGATTCCAATTTTAGTTAGTCCCTGAACTAAATTTGAGAAGTAAAATTCGAATTTGATCTTAGCAGCTGTTTGTAAAATAATTAATTAATTCATCTTGAGTTAATTAGTTGTAGAAAATCAAACATGAAGTCTATGTGAAGACATGCAATAGTTTCTCCACTGATTGAGGAATTTATCCCTCAGTTAAAGAGATAAGGATGAGTTGTAATTAGTTAGCTCAGTTATCTGAGTTAAGTCCATTTAGATTAGTTCCAACAGTTTGTGGAATTAATTGTGAGTTCAGTTAGTTAATGCATGCATGCATGTAACTGCTGCACTTCAGGTAACTGAATATTCTCTCATAAATAACTCATGCATGTCAGTTTAGTTAGAGACCCAGTTGAGATCAGATGATGGGATAGTGTACTATCAGTTGGAGGATTTTTCCTATAAAGGAAACTCATCCATGCAGAAGGAATTATCTCCTTTAGGATTGCGTAGTTAGATTAGAGGTTAGTGAGTGTGTGAAGAGGCCAATTCACACAGGTGCCAGCACTGGACCCCAAGAAAAACTGCGCAAGGAAATAGGAGGCTTGGAGGACAGAGGAGAAGGTTTGTGAGAAACCTTTGACTATCTATGAGCAGCAGTTGGATTGCAAAGAGAGCAGGATAGCTTGTGAAGCTGATTCTTTTTGTAATCTGAACATATTTCCACTTGTATGATAATACAGAGATTGGTGTTTTAGGCTGAGGCTTTCCTCGGGTTATTCTTCTGTGTTCATGTGTGATTGATTTCTCATTCTCAGTTATATGTGTTCTATTTGATCTTGCTCAATTCGATTAAGCTTCCGCAAAGTTTGTTGTAGAAGTAGATCTTGTATTTTTCTTTAGTATATTGCATAGTTTGTTGATCTACAATGGGAATTTCTACATGGTATCGAAGCAAAGGTGATCAAAGCGAAGAACAATATACAAGAAGGGAGAAGTTCGAAGTTTGAAGTTCCTGAATATAGAAATCGAGTTCTTATCACATCTCAATTTCACCAATGGCGTTCAACGGTTTAAGACTCGAGTATGCCCTTGATGGCAGCTCAAATTATATAGCCTGGAAGGATCGCATGGAAGTAGTATTAGAGGATAATGGTCTAAAGGACTTCATTGATCAAGAAGTCCCAAAGCTGGCAACGACTAATGCTACTAAATTGGCAGAATGGAAGAAATGTGTGGCTAGAGCAAGGAGAATCCTTCTAGAGGGAGTTCGAGACCACATAGTCTCGAGTCTCCATGGTAAGGAGACACCATTTTCGATGTGGAAAACATTGAAAGATCTACATCAAAACAACAACGATCAGAGGATGTTGGCGCTGAAGGACAAGCTTGGGAAAATCAAGTGTGAAAAGGGCGACACGATCTCTACATATATGAACAAGCTCACCACCTGTAGGGATGAGCTTGGAAGTGTAGGGATCACGACAGCCGATGATGACATGGTGAGTCTTGTGCTCCTTGGTCTTCCTAAGAGCTGGCATAGCTACCAAGACTCAGTAAATGGAAGAGAGAAACTGCCAGATTGGGAACGACTTTGGTCGGATCTGATGCAGGAGGAGATAAGAAGAAGCACCAGAGATGGTTCTTCATCCAAGGAGGATGAAGAAAACTGTGCCTTAGCGAGTAAGGAAAAGAAAGGGAAGGAGAAGGATTCTCATCCCAAATCAAGTTCTTCCCATGGTGGGATGAAGTTTGACAAATCGAAAGTGCAATGATTTCGTTGTCATGAGGTGGGCCATTTTGCTACAAATTGTCCAGTGAAGAAATCCAAGATGGGATCCAAGGAAGGATCTGAAGGTGAGGCATTGGCCTCACAATTCAAGTTAGATTTCACCCTCTTCGCATGCATGGTTTCATCTATGATGGGATGTGGTTAGTTTCTTGACGGTGGAGCTTCATTCCACATGACTGGTGACAAGAGTTTGTTCAATACCTTGGAGGAGAAAGATCTCCAAATACTCATAGTGATGGTTAATGATGAAAAGTATAGTGTCTCAAGTGTAGGCACAATTGTTTTTCAGAGGGAGCATGGATCTCGCATTACCTTGACCGATATTAAGTATGTACCAGGACTAAGGAAAATTTTGGTGTCGATCGCAATGCTGGAAGACAAAGGCTATGATGTCGTCTTCAGTAAGGGAAAGGTTTTCCTTCGACACATCACCACTAGACACGTGAAGCAGATCGGTTCACGAGTCAAGAACCTATATGCTCTTGAGGTTCAAGATGCATGTAAAGCCTTGAGGAGCAAGGCAATTGTTGGAGACTTGGTGGTTGAGAGGGAGAGTACATTACCTCTCAACATGCAGCACCAAAATAAGTCTCAGACAATTGTGGAGGAGCCACAATTGGTGTTGAAAATGCAACAAGATGATGGAGCTTAGTGGAAAGGAGTCGCCTTCACTAAGTGGGCCCGCAGGCTATTTTTGGCGCAAAGTATATTTTTAGGCTATGTATATTTTTAGACATATGGATCATGGTCTATGAGTTGCAAGATGCTATTTGTGGATGATTGGTCATGTTGGTAAAAATAGATGGACTTCTATTTTTAGACATATGGGCGGAGTCTATTTTTAGACTGCTCGTCTAAAAATAGAACAGTCGAATATTATTAGCTCATAATAATATTTGGACTATAAACATTATCTTATCCTCTTGAAGCACTTCAGTTTGAGCTACGGATGTGGCACATGCAACTGCCAGAAGGAAATACGCTTTTCTTATGGGTTAGTTGAGCTATTGCATGATGGACTTCAGTTAGAACTCAAGTGATTGAGTTTGGTGGAGTTGATGGAGTTGTGTTCAGTTGGACTTGGTTGAACTAGTTGTATTTAGTCTAACTGCAGAATACACTAGTGATGAGTTGTGTGAATTAATTATTAATTAATTCACTAATTATTAACTCATAAAGCAACTAAAGAATACATCAGTTAACTTAGTGCATGGACAATTCAGTGGAGACAAGTGTTATAGGTGAGTGAAAAGGCAAGACAACTGTCGGTTGCGACTATAGTTGTGCATGAGATTTTTCACATGCATGGATTGAGTATTGCCAATGAGGATTGCGTGTTCAGCCAAGGAAATACGAGTTTGGATCAGCCATTCTCGTGCAGGATTGCGCAATGGAGGCAGGCAAACAGTGGAGGAGATTTGAGGCATCAGATCTGAGTTAGTTTGTGTGTAATAGGTGGAGATAGTACTGAGTACTTGCGAGGAGTATTGTGCTATGTATTGTTACATGTTCTCAATCATTATAATATACAGATAGTGTGGGGTTTTCAGTTGTATGCTTTCCCCGGGTTACATACTGTGTTAATGTGCGCCTGCGATTGATGTTTCATTGTTTTTAATTCCGCAAAATTGATGATCAACGTAGAGGAGGTTATGTATTATGCATGTATTCCGCAATAGTGTATAATCGGGATAATCTCTGTGAATAAGTGTCATATTATTCAAAATTTCTACATGGTATCGGAGCAGAGTTGATCATTAGATCTATTATTTAGAAAGTGATTACATTTTATTTCTTCAGGCAGAGTCTGTAATCGGGCCAAGTAGCCTCTGGATTCATCCTTCCTTTGGAAGGTGAGATATCCGGTAAAAGCCCATACAGTCAATCTTTGTACGAGAAATGCTTTGTTCTCACGAATTTTAGATCAGAAGCGGTTGAGTTTTGAGTTGGTGGAATTCGAATTTGCAGCAGTGCTTTCTTGGTGTCAAAGTTTAAATGTCTTTCAACGGATTGTGATTAGAGTATGCTCTTGAAGGCAAATTATATTGCATGGAAAGACAGGATGGAGGCGGTGTTAGATGATAATGGGCTGAAGGAGTTCGTAGAGGCTGAGGTCCCAAAGCCTACTGATACTGCTCAAGTTGATGCTTGGTAAAAGAAGACAACAAAGTGTCGAAGGATTCTGTTGGAGGGCGTGAAGGATCACATTGTGTCCAGCCTGCATCGAAAGGCTTCTCCATACTTGATGTGGAAAGCGTTGACAGATTTATTCCAAAGCAAGAGTGACTAGAGGAAGTTGGCGCTCAAGGATAAAATTAGAAACATTAAGTGTGAGAATGGAGACAGTATGCCCAAGTATCTCTCGAAGTTCACTCAATGCCAAGATGAGTTGGGAAGTGTGGGGGTGACTATCGATGATGAGGACTTGGTGAGCTTGGCTCTCCTTGGTCTTTCGAAGAGTTGGCATTCCTATCAGGACTCTGTCAATGGTCGGGAGAAATTGCCAGGATGGGAGAGACTTTGGTCCGATCTTGTGCAAGAGGAGATCAGGCGGAATACCAGGGACGGATCTTCATCAAAGCCATTTGATGAAGAAAATTGCGCTTTGGCTGCCAAAGCAAAGAAGGGGAAGAACAAGGAAGCTTCTCATTTCGGTGCGAAAGGCAAAAAGCAGGACATGTCTAAGGTGAAGTGCTTTCACTGTCACCAGCACGGACATTATGCCACAAATTGTCCGCAGAAGAAGAAAAATAAGCAAGCTGCTGGATCTAGAGAGGGAGAGGCCTTAGTCTCGCAGTTTGAGCTAGATTTTTGTTGATCGCATGCTTGGTATCAAGTGTGATGGGATCGGTATGGTTCTTGGACATTGGTGTGTCTTTTCACATGACAGGAGATAGAGATTTGTTTTCTGATCTGGATGTGAAAGATCTTGGAGTGCAAATCGAGATGGGCGATGATGGTAGATACAGTGCGACCGGTATCGATACCATTTCCTTTGAGAGGGAGTCTGGTAAACCCTTCGTATTGAAGGAAGTGATGCATGTTCCAGGATTGAAGAAGAATCTTATCTCTGTGGCGATGTTAGAAGACAAGGGATATGATGTTGTTTTCAGTAAAGGAAAGGTTTTCCTTAGACACATCATCACTATACAGGTGAAGCAGATTGGTTCACGGGTCAAGAACCTGTATGCTCTTGAGGTTCAAGATGCATGCAAAGCCTTGAGTCGTGAGGCAACTGATGGAGACTTGGTGGTTGAGAGGGAGCGTATATTACCTCTCAACATGCAGAGCCAGAAGAAGTCTCAGACGATTGTGGAGGAGCCACGATTTGTACAGCATCTTCAGGAGGTTGTGGAGCAGCCATAACAAGGGAAGCTGAGAGGAGATCGAGTAGAGACATCTACTCATGCAGAGACCTCCAGTAGGGGGAAACTTCAAGCCAGGTGGGCTGAGGGATCACATGCAACCATACCTCCAGTAGGAGGTGGGGTGATGTGGATTGATCGTCCTAAGGAGGAGGGGCAGGATCCTTGAGGTACCCAACCTCTTGGATGAGACCTTGCTACAGGAGCCCCGATGTGGAGTAGCAGGAACTGGCTGATTGGGTAGAGACAGATGTGGATGGAGCAGCAAAGAGAGCTACAGTGCGGGGAATCCCAGGACAGCGCATAGCTAGCAGGCTGCAGCAATGCGAGAGGCACAAGTGTTTTGCACAGTGCTAGGTGGCACAGAGAGGTGTGCAATGGTGCGAGATGCATGGAGATGTTGCACTAGCGCAGAAGCCAGAGAGGGAGCACTTGTCAGCATCAGGTAGAGCTTCAGCATCAGAGTATGTTCCTAGCCCAACAGAGTGGTCAGTTGGGAGTGTTTTTGTTCCAAGTGTTGTTGGAGCAAGTGGACTGGGCAAATGTGTTGCATGCAGAACATTCCAGAGTTGCAGGATAGGGGTTGCAGATAATCCATATCTTGTTGAGAGGGAGTATTGAAAATGCAACAAGATGATGGAGCTTAGTGGAAAGGAGTCGCCTTCACTAAGTAGGCTCGTAGGCTATTTTTGGCGCAAAGTCTATTTTTAGATTATGTCTATTTTTAGACATATGGATCATAGTCTATGAGTTGCAGGATGCTATTTGTGGATGATTGGTCATGTTGGTAAAAATAGATGGAATTCTATTTTTAGACATATGGGTGGAGTCTATTTTTAGACTGCCAGAGTAAAAATAGAACAGTCAAATATTATTAGCTCATAATAATATTTGGACTATAAACATTATCTTATCCTCTTGGAGCATTTCAGTTTGAGCTACGGATGTGGCACATGCAACTGCCAGAAGGAAATACGCTTTTCTTATGGGTTAGTTGAGCTATTGCATGATGGACTTCAGTTAGAACTCAAGTGATTGAGTTTGGTGGAGTTAATTGAGGAGTTGATGGAGTTGTGTTCAGTTTGACTTGGTTGGACTAGTTGTATTTAGTCTAACTGCAGAATACACTAGTGATGAGTTGTGTGAATTAATTATTAATTAATTCACTAATTATTAACTCATAAAGCAACTAAAGAATACATCAGTTAACTCAGTGCATGGACAATTCAGTGGAGACAAGTGTTAGAGGTGAGTGAAAGGGCAAGATAGCTGTCAGTTGTGACTATAGTTGTGCATGAGATTTTGCACATGCATGGATTGAGTATTGCCAATGAGGATTGTGTGGTTCAGCTAAGGAAATACGAGTTTGGATCAGCCATTCTCATCCATTCTCATGCAGGATTGTGCAGTGGAGGATATTTGAGGCATCAGATTTGAGCTAGTTTGTGTGTAACAGGTGGAGATAGTACTGAGTACTTGCGAGGAGTATTGTACTATGTATTGTTACATGTTCTCAATCATTATAATATACAGATAGTGTGGGGTTTTCAACTGTATGCTTTCCCTGAGTTACATACTGTGTTAATGTGCGCATGTGATTGATGTTTCATTGTTTTTAATTCCGCAAAATTGATGATCAACGTAGAGGAGGTTATGTATTATGCATGTATTCCGCAATAGTGTATAATCGGGATAATCTCTGTGAATAAGTGTCAGATTATTCAAAATTTCTACATTTGGTGAAGCAGCTTCAAGACCATAACTAGAGAAGCCGAGAGGAGACTGAGTGGAGGCATCCACTCATGTAGAGACCTTTAGTAGGGGGAAATTTCAAGCCAAGTGGGAAGAGGGATCACATGCATCCATACCTCCAGGTCGGAGGTGGGGCGAAGTGGAGTGGCAGTCCCAAGAAGGTTGGAATAGGGCAGGATCATTGAGGTACCCAACCTCTTTGATTAGACCTTGCTACGGGAGCCCCGACGAGTAGTAGCAGGACTGGCTGAGTGGGTAGAGATGGATGCGGATGGAGTGGCTGAGAGAGCTACAATGTAGGAATCCCAAGACAGTGTAGAGCTAGGAGGCTGCAACAATGCGAGAGGCACAAGAGTTTTGCACCAGTGCAAAATGGCATAGAGAGGTGTGCAACGGTACGAGATGCATGGACTGTTGCAGTAGCTCAGAGGTCACAGAGGGAGCACTTGTCAGCGGCAGAGGAAGCTTCAGTATCAGAGGATGTTTCTAGCCCAACAGGGAGGTCAGTTGGGAGTTTTTTTTGTTTCTAGAGTTGCTAGAGCAACAACAGTAGGGAGAACTGTTGCATGCAGAACATTCCAAAGGTTCAGGATCGGGTTCGAGTTGAATGCCTTTCTTGTTGAGAGGGAGCGTTGAAAATAGCAACAAGAAATGCTATAAATAGCAGTTCGGGTACCAGTGTTGGACATAGCAACAAGGAATGAAAAACGGAAGTGTTAAAAATAGCATTGCTATAAATAGCATTTCGGGATGGATTTCAATTTTAGTTAGTCCCTGAACTAAAATTGAGAAGTAAAATTCGAATTTGATCTTAGCAGCTGTTTGTAAAATAATTAATCAATTCATCTTGAGTTAATTAGTTGTAGAAAATCAAACATGAAGTCTGTGTGAAGACATGCAACAGTTTCTCCATTGATTGAGGAAGTTATCCCTCAGTTAAAGAGATAAGGATGAGTTGTAATTAGTTAGCTCAGTTATCTGAGTTAAGTCCAGTTAGATTAGTTCCAATAGTTTGTGGACTAAATTGTGAGTTCAGTTAGTTAATGCATGCATGCATGTAACTGCTGCACTTCAGATAACTGAATATTCTCTCATAACTGACTCATGCATGTCAGTTCAGTCAGAGACCCAGTTGAGATCAGGTGATGGGACAATGTACTATCAGTTGGAGGATTTTTCCTATATAGGAAACTCATCCATGCAGAAGGAATTATCTCCTTCAGGATTGTGGAGTTAGATTAGAGGTTAGCGAGTGTGTGAAGAGGCCAATTCACACAGGTGGTAGCACTGGATGCCAAGAAAAACTGCGCAAGGAAATAGGAGGCTTGGAGGACAGAGGAGAAGGTTTGTGAGAAGCCTTTAACTGTTTATGAGCAGCAGTTGGATTGCAGAGAGAGCATGATAGCTTGTGAAGCTGATTCTTTTTGTAATTTGAACATTTTTCCACTTGTATGATAATACATAGATTGAGGTTTTAGGCTGAGGCTTTCCCCGGGTTATTCTTCTGTGTTCATGTGTGATTGATTTCTCATTCTCAGTTATATGTGTTCTATTTGATCTTGCTCAATTCGATTAAGCTTCCACAAAGTTTGTTGTAGAAGTAGATCTTGTATTTTGCTTTAGTATATTGCATAATTTGTTGATCTACAGTGGGAATTTCTATACTTTGATCCATGCAAGTCTACTTTTATGGTGCCAATCTTCTTCCTGTAGTTTAAGGATTTTGCCTTTTCTGGAACACAACTCTAAAATTGTTGTGTGTTGATGTATAGAAAAATAACTCAACACAATAGGATCCATCAGCAGGGCAATTTCTATGTCTATTGATTGAAGCTCCTTTATGAGATTTCATTTTTTATTTTTAATCCACTTCCTTACCATAGTTTTCATCCTCATCAACTTTGTAATAACCACCCTTGACGGATCAGTGTTATCTAGAGAGAGAGGGTTAGACCAAGATTGCAGAACCAGGTCCTAGAAATCGGTCTCATTAACCCACATCTGATTAAATTTGAACGATATTTTTATGTCCTCTAGGTCATCTTGCCATTCTAGGATGATGACATCATGATCAGATATATCTGAGAAGAAAGTCCATGACTTTAGGCTTTTCAATCTAAGTGATAAGTTGGAGTCCACCAGAAATATGTCAATTCTTTTAACATTGTCGTTAATGCCCATCCTACTGTTCCGCCATGTTGGACATATTGGATTAGGAGAAATGTCACAAAGAGATTTGCGGTTGAAGAGATATGTGAAATATGCCACCAGGGGATATGGATTAGCCTTGTGCCCCCAACATTCACCTGTAGGTTTTAACCTCGTACAAAAATTACCTGCATACGAATTCTAAAACACAGAAAATAAACAATGAGAGAGCATAACACATAAAATACATATATACAGAGATTTTCCCTTGGATCCGAAAATTGGGACTACCAGCTTGATTTTTCATTATGTTCCTTTCAATGTTATAATACATATTTATACATGCCGAAGCATCCAATACCATGGACCGAAAACCATCGCGTCCAAAAACATGTGTGAAAATCATGCACAAAACCATAGATGGGTCAGACCAACCTAACATAGGTTCCAAAACCCGGACCCCATAGAGTGGGGTTACCTGCATGCCTCAAACCCACTGTGACCCCCCCACTATGCAATCAGCGCAACGAAGGGGGGGCTCCCCCCCCTTTCTAACCCCCTGGTTAACTACGTGGGCTAGTCGTGGAAAGAATATAACACAACCCAACATTCTCCCACTTGTTGTTTTCTTTCCGCAGGGGGCCACAAGAGAGCTTAGTCATTTATCCAACGCTGCAATGCCCATTGTTTCTCTACACCAAGAGAACTTCTTAGAGCTCACAGATTTTGTTAATACATCTGCAGTATTCTTCAAAGTGTCCACCTTTACCAGCAACACCTTTTTGTCTTCTATCATATCCCTCACAAAGTGATACTGAACAACAATGTGCTTTGTCTTTGAATGATATGCAGGGTTCTTTGCGAAGAAAATTGCACTTTGGCTATCGCAATCTATCCTTATAGCTCCCTGTACTAACCCCATACTTGAACACAATCTCTGCAACCAAACTACTTCCTTGCTTGCATGAGTGGCTGCCATGTATTCTACCTTTGTAGTTGATAGTGCCACTATAGACTGTTTCTTACTCATCCAACTGACTGCACCTCCAAATAGGTTAAACACATACCCACTTGTAGATCTTCTCTGATCCAAATCTCCAGCCCAGTCTGCATCAACAAAGCCACGAATATCCAACACTCTGTCCAATCCTGGTCTTCCTTGGTAGCACAAACCATAATCACTAGTGCCATGCAAATACCTGAAAACCCGCTTCATTGCTGTCTAATGCTCCTTTCCTAGTTTTGACATAAACCTGCTCAATACTCCCATTGCATGTGCAATGTCTGGTCTAGTATAGACCATTGCATACATCAGGCTACCGACTGCACTTGCATATGGAACACGGGACATGTCCTCTTCCTCTTCTTATGTCTTGGGACACTGTTCAACAGATAACTTTACACCTACAGGAATAGGAACCTTCACTGGTTTACTATCCTACATATTAAATCTCTGCAATATTGTCTCGACATACTTCCTCTGGTTTAACCAGAGCTTCCTCTTTGCCTGATCTCTTTTAATTTCCATGCCCAAAATATAGTTTGCAGCACCAAGATCTTTCATGTCGAATTTGGAGGACAATTGGGTCTTCAAATCCTGGATAATTTCTTTGTCATTTCCAACCAACAACATATCATCCACATACAAGACCAAATAAATAACACGGTCACCAATTAATTTAAAATACACATAGTGATCTGCTTTGCTTCGGGTGAAGCCAAGTCCCCGTATAAATGTATCAAATTTATGATACCACATCCTTGCTGACTGTTTTAACCCATACAAAGACTTCTTTAACTTGCATACCAGTTCTTTCTTACCCTTCACCACAAAGCCTTCAGGTTGGTTCATGTAGATTTCCTCTTCCAGATCCCCATGAAGAAATGTTGTCTTCACATCCATCTGTTCTACCTCAAAATCAAAAGCAGCAACAACAGATAAAAGTAATCTAAGAGAAGTTACCTTGGCAATAGGAGAAAAAATATCACCAAAATCAATTCCCGACACCTGGGAATAACCTTTTGCTACCAACCGAGCTTGGTATTTCTCCACCTTTCCTTTTGCATTTGTCTTCTTCTTGAACACCCATTTGCTGCAAATGGGTTTCCTTCCAGCCGGCAACTCCACCAGATCCCAAGCCTCATTTTTATGCAAAGATGCCATTTCATCAACCCTGACCTCTTTCCAGAGTTTTCCATCCTTGGAATCTACTGCTTCCTTCATAGTTCTGGGATCATCATCAGTAATTACATAAAGCAAAATTTGAACAGAAAGCAGATGGACTATACCTTTCTGGCTGCCTTCTTTCTCGAATTGATCTTCTCACACTCGGAGTTTGTGGCTCTTCATCTTCTGATTCCTCCTCTACTGTAGAGTCTGATTCTCCCCCCTTTAGCTCAAACTCTATCTTCTCAAGTTCCTTTGGTTGGAATCCATGTTTAATAACATCTTTCACCTCTCTGAACACCACATCTCGACTGTACACAACCTTCCTTGTTATTGGGTTCCAAAGCTTATAACCCTTTAAACCATCCTTATACCCAATAAAGATGCACTTTTCATATTTACTATCCAACTTGGTTCGTTTCTCCTTTAGAACATGTACATATGCATCATATCCAAATACCCTCAGATGTGAAAGAAAGGGTTTCTTACCAGTCCATACCTCTTGTGGAGTTTTATCCTCCAACGCTGATGAAGGTGATTTGTCGACGAGGTAACATGCTGTCTCCACCGCCTCTGCCTAGAATTCCTGTCCTAACCTGGCCCCACTGAGCATGCTTCTTGCCCTTTCCATCAACGTCTTGTTCATTCTTTCTGCAACTCCATTTCGTTGAGGTGTATATGGAGTAGTCTTTTGTCGTGCTATACCACACTTCTTACAGAATTCTTCAAATTCCTTACTGCAAAACTCTTCATCGTTATCTGTACTCAACACCTCTATCTTCTTCTTTATTTGGTTTTCCGCTAGAGCCTTGAATTCTTTAAACCTGTCAAAGACTTCAGATTTCTTCTTAAGGAAATATATCCACGTATTCTTTGAGAAGTCATCTATAAATGATACATAGTACACATACTTACCCAGTGATGGAACCTTCACAGGTCCAAACACATCACTATGCACAAGCTCTAATATATTTTTTGCCCTCTTACCACTAGAGGGGAAACTCACCCAATTCTACTTCCTGTATACACAATTTTCGCAGAAATCAAAATCCAGAGAGCTATTACTCATACCTTATACCATACCTTTACCATGAAGTATTCGAAGGCCCTTCTCTCCAATATGTCCAAGCCTTTGATGCCACAACATGGTCTTCTCTCCAGAGACCACTAGATTTTCTGCTCCACTTTCAGGAACCACAGAACTATTGCACCCATCAACAACCATGATACCTTGCAGCTTGTACAGAGTTTCAATCCGAACTCCCCGCCTCAATACCAAAGCTCCCTGAACCATCTTGTAGTTATCCTTCTCAAACACTGTTTTTACACCTGCATCATCCAACTTGCTTACAAAAATCAGATTTCTAACCAATGCATGAATACACAGAACACCCGAAAGTGTTCTAACCCTTCCACCTTGCAACTTCAACTTTACTTTTCCGCGAGCAACGATTGTAGCCTTCCTATCATCCCCTAAGAAGACATCACCACCATAGTATTTCTCATACCTGCAGAACCACTCTCTATGGGGAGTGAAGTGAAAGGATGCACCTGAGTCAATCAACCATGCCTCATGATCTACATGTGTACTTGAAGAAGCCAAGTACACATCCCCACCTTCATCTTAGGTGGTTTTCGCCTCTGCAGAAGGAGCATCATCAGATCCCTTTCCTTTATCAGGAGCTTTAGATTTACAGTCCCTTTTGTAGTGCCATTCCTTTCCGCATTTTCAGCACACCACCTTTACAGGTTTTCCTGGAGATTTAGATCTCCCTTTAGATTTAGATCTCCCACTCGATGACTTATTTTTGTTTCTGTTCTAGGACCGTCCTCGTACAGACAAAGCATTACCATTTTGGCTCTCCATATTTTTTCATCTCATCTCCTCCGTCAGCAAGGTTGAGACTATTTCATCAAAATGCAAGGCAGTTGCATTGCTACGTATTGCAATAACCAGACTATCCCACGAATTTGGTAGAGAACACAACAAACTGATGCACTTATCTTCATCTGAAATTTTAATATCAACAGATGATAACTGACTTACCATAGTACTAAATGCGTTCAGATGCTCTGTCATCGAGTCTCTATCTTTCATCCTCAAGTTATACAATTTTTTTTTTTTTCGTAGGAATAATATTCACCAGAGACTTAGATTGGTATAAAGTCCCTAACTTGTCCCACAAAGCCTTCGTCGTAGCTTCCCCTAATACATTCAACAATACTGAATCTGAGACACACAATCATATTGTGCTCTTTGCCTTCCGATCCAACTTCTTCCATTCTTCATCAGACACTCCCTTTGGTTTAGTACCTGGATCTACCCTGATCTTCTGATTTTTATCCACCAACAGATCCTCCATCTTGAGTTTCCATAACTCAAAACTCTAACCATTAAATTTCTCGATCTCATCTTTCCACTGCTCGCCATCTTCTTTCACCACCAGAATCAATCCCGCAGATCTCCCACTAAACAGGGTCTACCACAGGCCCGAGCGAAACCCTTCAGCAGTAAAGGCGTCCCCTTGAAGCCAAAACATCTCTGATAACAAATGTAGGTTTTAACCCCGTACAGAAATTACCTACATATGAATTCTAAAACACAGAAAATAAACAATGCGAGAGCATAACACATAAAACACATATACACAAAGATTTTCCCTTGGATCCCAAAACTGGGACTACCAGCTTGATTTTTCATTATGTTCCGTTCAATGTTATAATACATATTTATACATGCCGAAGCATTCAATACCATGGACCGAAAACCATCACGTCCAAAAACATGTGCGAAAATCATGCACAAAACCATAGGTGGGTCCGCCCAACCTAACATAGGTTCCAAAACCAAAATTTTCCAGGTGGGGTTACCTGCACCCCTCAAACCCCCTGTGACCCCCCCGCTACACAATCGGCGCAATGAAGTGGGGGCTCCGCCCCCCCTCTAACCCCCTGGTTAACTACGTGGGCTAGTCGTGGAAAGAATATAACACAACCCAACATCACCTGCATTCATTGTTAAATTTAAGTCCCCTGCAACAACTAACGAGTGAAGATCTAGTAAAACTGAATTGTCATTCAATTCCTAGAAAGGCTTGCAGTTTCTGTAAGGGCCATACATATTAATAATTCGGAGTCTACAACTCCAGCCCCGAGCATGTCCTGTCAATATTATGCCAGAAATCAGTTTGTAGGCCAGAAAGGAGAAATAGGTAGGGTCCCATATTGCTGCAAGACCACCCGAATTTCCAGAGGAATTAGTAGCGCAACCATGCCATGTCGGGCGTATTCAGAGTAAGATCTCCAAGTCTTTTTCCTTAGACATCATAGTTTCTTGAAGGAGAACAATTGACATATGTTTGTCTATGATGTGGTAGTTTAGGAATCTTTTTGAATGGGCATATCCCAACCCTCTCAGATTTAGGGACATTAGCTTCATTGGGAACCAGAAGAAACGAGATTCATTGCTCTAAGGCCTCAGATGAGTGAGTCTTCCCTTGGTTTAGTGGACTCAATTAAGGGTCCCAGATCGAAGGAAAAATATAGAGTCTCCTCCAGAGATTCTGAGAACTGGGAATTCATTTTTGATTCTAAGTCCCCTGTAAGAGTTAATTTTCTGAATCTAGGAGCTTTATTCCTCCTCCGGTTTTGTGATGAAAGAGACATATTTATGTCATTCTCTGGATCTTTACAAAGTGTGTGGATTTTCTTGATTGACTTTCATTCTAGTCCAAGTCCTGGGTAATCCTCTAGATCCAGTATATCCATGTCATCCGAAATAGGAGAGGGGATCGATTCAACATTGCTTCCACTGCAAATAGGGGACGAGAGGGAGATTCTGCTTGATTTCTTTGTTGAAAGAACCAATTCTTTCCATTTTCTTTTTGTGGGGGCCCGGAGTGAGGGGGCCTCCATTATCTCATTAGTAGTTTTACCAAGCTCCCCATACTCAACATCTATGGAAAACATCGGATCAGCACTTGTGGGATGATCATCTGGGTCGTTTTGTAGAGAATACTTTGTGTTACTTGGCTTTCTAGCAGGGAGACCGCCCATAAAAGTTCCCTTATCTCGCATGCCAGGCTGCTTGTTGTGAAAGGTGGTCTCCTTCGACCTCTGGTTCAGATCCCTAAACCGAAAAAGATAGTTAGCCATAAGATGTCCGGTATTATGGCATTCAAGGCATTGAAACGGGATTCCCCAATAGTTGACTTGCTGTTTGATGGAGAAAGTAGGCCAAAAAATGTTAATCGCTGCTGGAAGCCCTCCTGATAGATCCACTTCTACCAGAAACTAGACAACTTTCTTATCTAGTAATCCCATGCATCCTTTATTCACATAATAAAGTTTACCTATTTTGATGGCTAATTCCTTAATGACTCCCTTCAACCATAGCTCAATGGGGAGCCCGGGGAGTTTTGCCCATATTATTTTTCTTTTTGGAGTCTCAACTACTAGATCAAAGCCGACTTTCCAAGGCTGCATTACCAAAAAACCCTGGCCTTTGACCCAAGGTAAACCAACAATCTTCGTGGCATCCTCCTCATTTAGGAAATGGAAGCCAAACCAGCCATTAACCATCGCACTGACCTTCGGTCGATAACCGAGAAGAGAAGCCCAACTTTTCTGTGTCCAATCCTTCATCTGAACACCATTCATTTTGATGAACTCCCATCTTCCTACAAGCATATGCTTTCTGAGTCTAACCACATTTTCCCAATATAAATCGACTCCCAAGATTAGTTTTTGGATCTCTTCCGAGGCTTTGATTGGTTTTTTGCTGTTAACTTTTTTGAGTTTCCTATTTGGAAGGTTATCCTGTAGTGTCCTTTCCATTCCAATCACCTCTGAAGATTTTAATGGGGACTCTGTCTCTGATAATGGAATAAGATTATGTATCCTTGTGTGTGGCTCATCCTTCATTCCAAAGCCACTTATTGCAGATTGAAAACCTTTTTTGACTGTTTTAGATTTTTTTTGCCAAGATCTGTTTGCATTTTCATTTTCCGCGGCCACAGTTACTTCTATGAGCTATTCCACATCAATGTCTAGGTCTATAAATGGTGATTGGCCTTCCATTTTGTAGATTTTTATAGATCTATCAGTTACAGGGTGATGGCATGCACTATCAAATGTAGAGGAAAACCGCTGATGGCTGCGACCAATTATCAAGAAGTCAGCGTGCACCCGAACCCAAAGAAATTGCGGGGTGAGACGCCTGGAACACCTAGATTTCCTAGACTTTGCCACAAAGAATATTGGACATATGGGAGCAGCCAATAGGAGGATATGCAACCAATTTTAGGTTTCAATGACCAACCCTAGCCAGTCACTGTAATAGCAAAAGACAAAATGGTGGATGTCTAACGTGTCTCTGGCCGCCTCTTCAGTACTGATCAATTGATTAAGACAAAACGGTTAATTTCTTACGTGTCTCTAGCTGCCTCTACAGTTCTAACCAATAGATACTAGGGTAGATTCAAATATAGGTAGCTCTGCCAGGTGGGCTTGATTTATTTTGAGTGTTGACCAAGAACCAGGAGTAGGTGATTCGAATGTGATTGACAGTTCAAAATGCAGATTCAAATTCTGTGGGACCGATTAGCGACGACCAATCCTGTAGCCAACAATTGCTTCTTAAATATATGACGTCTGTACTCCAGAAGCATAGATCATTTGGTGGCAACCTAGCCCTCAAAAGGCGACTCCTCTTTCCGACCCTATAGCAATATTAATGCTATCTGACATGTGAGCGGAATAGCCATCGCCCTCTGAATGACAACACGTGGAGAGAGAGGGCGAGCGTGGAGAGGGCACTCCATGGCTATTCCCCTCGCATGTCAGATAGCATTAATATTTCTATAGGGTCGGAAATAGGAGAAGCCGCCCTCAAAACCCATGTCTTCTTAGCTGGCTAAATTCAAAATTACCTACCACCACTAATCGACTTAATTTCTATTGGAACTTGGGTTGCTTCGATTGTATCGGGCCAAGTTCGAAACACAAGATGGGCAGTAATTCTATAATGAAGTTGAAACTCCTGCATCCGCTAAACCATAATCCTAGTCTAGAGAAACCCAATAATGGATAAAATCCCGGTATCGCAAAAAATAATCAAGCCCATTGCTAGAGATGAGGAGGAATCCGGTTGTGCACAAATTCCATCAATTTGTTGCCAGGGGTTAAGGAGGATTACCGGATCAGTTTTAGATTAGCCTGTTTTACTACTGATTCTTTGCTTCGCTTAGTTCTAGATATCTTTTAGCATTTGACAGAGTATTATTTTTGCAGCAACAGTTAATCTTAACAGAACTAGATAGTCGACAATCTTCTTTGTCCATGCCTAATTTCAGGAATTTACCACTTCAAAATATGGTCTATTGACCACTCGGTTCTAAACTTGTATTTTCGCATCAAATCCTCTGTATATCCAATTTAGAGGTGGCTCCAATGGTCAAGGGGAGGAGACACCAACTCCTCGGCACTCCATAAAGTTGCAATCCTCTGTGCTGGATGTCCCAGCCTCATCTTCTCAATTCTTCCCTCCAAGCTTGTTTCAAATTTGGGCTCTCTTATACTGTTCTATCCTTCTTAGACCTTCTTAAATTGCAGAATAGCGCTAGCAAACAATATCACCAGCAATAGGCATTGTATCATTTCTATCAATTTTTAAGAGGGTCAAAACTTGCACCCCATACCAAAAAGTTGCGGCTACAATAGGAGAGAGCTTTTTCTTAACACTGGAATGGAATAGAATTTTCTAGTTTCTCTTTCTCCCTTGAGGTGTGTTTAGTCAATTTAGTGTCCCAAATTTCTTGCATAAATTATCAACCGAGGTTTGTAAGCTGATGAAGTGTAGTGCACTATATGCGCTTAGTTAACCCTTCTTACTTCGTTGTTTTTGTATTTTTATATTGTTTTGGGGGTTTTTGTTCTTTGTTTCCTAATTATGTACAATTTGAACTATGAGAAACTGAATCTAAACTTCCTAATGGTGAACCAAGAGCTAAAACTAGTCAAAATCTAATTTAAAGGAAGGAAAAACAGAGCATCTGTCCTATCTTGTCATTAATCCTAAGTCATGAATATAATTCTTAAATTTAAAAGGTGAAGTTGTAATGCATGTTGAAATAAATACAGAGAATGAAATCAACTGAAGTACTTCTAGTTACTCTAACCTTCAATTTTGAAAGATAACCTTCTTGAGATGGAATACAAGCAACTTTCTGTACTTTATGATCTAGAGAACTAAATGAAAACATGCAACTGATTGATTTCAACCATTGTGTGAAGTTAACCATTTTGTTTAGGATGGGTATCAACTTGAAATGGTGATAAAAAAACATTCATTAACGCAGTGTATTGACAATCTGAACTAGAAAATAAATAACAAAACAATGAGTAAACTAGTCAACAATGCATTCTCATTACTTCAACCTTACTCTGTTTAGAAACAAAATCGTTTCCTTTCATGAAATGTGTTGGAGAAACAAGATTGCACAATTGAGTTTTAACATTATGCTATTGATCAGAACTAAAAGAAATCAACCTAGGTTATAAATACTGCTAAAAGCAAACGATGAAATTAAAACTAAACAGAAAACGAATGGAAAGAAAACCTCCTTCAGTGCAGGGGCCCTCTGCAACTGACTGGGTTGAGCTGCTAACTAATTGAAAATGCTCTTTTAAATGATCATTGGTCAACACAAAATTTATATTATAGAAAATAACGAAGTTCCCAAAAATACAGAGCTAGAAGTCTAAACTTAATACATCAACTTCTTCGAACCCCCTCGGTTATGTACAAACAGTATTTAAAAGGAAATAATCATAACTTTCTTTGAGGAAAAATAGCTACAAGTGGCCTATACGTATTACAATAGGATTGCGTAGATGTCTGATCAGCTACAGGTGACTTGAAACCAAGAGAGATGTTTGCAACAAAACCGTTAACACAGGTGGCTGATCCAAGTTAATGCTGCAACAAAATTGTTGGATTTATTGATTAACCACGAAAGAGTAGACGAAGAGTCCTATTGCTTCTGGGTATCATATGTTTGACTCCACCTTTGACTATGATCTTGAGCTTGCTTTCTTATCGATCTGGGCTGAGTGACTAGGATAGAATCCATGTGGAGACGATTCTAGAGATGCCCATGTGGCCGGTTTCTTCATTTGACACCTGGAACCTGCCAGACCATGGAAGTAGCTACGGAATACACAGTTAGCTATAGAATAGGTTGCGTTCTGTAGCTAATTTGCAAAAATTTATTCAAATAGCAAAAACATAAAAATATAACATGTCAATCATTTAATTCCCTCCTTAAGACAAAACCTATCAGTTATCATTGATGGGGATCTGTAATCTTATGGAAAAGCAAGGGAAAGAAGTGAGAAAAGCTATCAAGGAGTGGGTAATTCTGAGGTTCAACATACCCCGATTAAAAAATCTTTGCATGTCCTCATGAAATTTGTCAAAAATGTGAATTCTTATTTCCTAGTGCATTTGCTCAGACACTTCTGCTAGTACATCTAATTTTCTTCTATTGCTCTTCTTTGAAGTGACTCCCATTCTGGGTTTCTTCATAAGAAGCTTGTATTTAAGGTTGATGACTGTTGTGTTCAAACTTCTATTATTCCTCTTCAACTTCCTATTCTTCTTATACCATAGCCTTAGATGCAGAATTGTATTATCATGAATAACTTTATCCAATTTATTTTGTTCCCTCAAGGTTTCATTTTATTTCTTGATATGTCTGTTCAATATCTCTAACTCATAGATTTCCTGTTTGAGAGAGTCAATTAGAGGTTCTTGTGTATTGACAGAGGGTTCTGGATCCATTGAGGCAATTTTCTTCTCCAGTGATTCTGTATAATCACATATTTATTGATGCACTGGGTCATGCCTGGAGATCTTCTGCTGGGGCTGCCTTCGAAAAACTGTTCAGGAGAATTTTGAGGACTGTGTGCAGATGGAACATTATCAGGAGATGGTACTGGGGTTTTTTTCTAAATTTATGAACTTCGTCCCCTTTGATGATATATTCTTTACCATACCTCGGAGTTTAGAGCTCCTTCTAAGTTGTATAGGACTTATGTTCTCCTCCTTTGTACCCTTTTTCTCCTTTCTTATCTTTTCTTTTCTCTTGATTTGTTTCCTAATCTCTGTCAACTCTTCAGAGATTAATTTTTCATCATCTTGTTGTAATGAAGATTTAGGTTTGTTTCCAGTAGTTTCACTAGCTTTCTTTTTCATCTTCCCTTTTTGTTTGATTTGTTCCCTGATCTCTATCAATTTTTCAGAGACTAGCTCTTCATCATTTTTCTGCGTTGAGGACTCAGGTTTGCTTTGAATGGTTATACCGGTCTTCTTTCTCCTACTCCTTTTGACATTACCCTCTGTAGGTGATTCTTGTGCCTCTTGGAAATAGTTTCTTATCAGGAAGTTTTCCCAAGTATCTCCTATTCTCTTCAAATGATACTCAACCAATATCTTTACCAACCCATGATGGTACATGGTTATGTCTATGAATTCTATTTTCTTCTGTACATTTGAAGCCATCCTTCTTAAACTGTTTAGAATGAAGAAAGGGAGATTGATTTCTCCATTTTCTAGAAAGTTCATCAATAAATGTATATGGTAGACATACATGCACCCAAATCTCCCCTCACAGGTAATGAATTTCTGTAATATCAAAAGCATGCTTCTCCATTTACTTTTAAGTGTTGAAATAGGAATTCCTTTTCTAAACACAGAAACATCCATACCTAGGTTCTCAAGGATTAATTTCCATGATTCGCTGTGGAATTCCTTGTTTTTGAACCATCTTTCACCATGTCTTGGTAGTTCTGTAGCCTCTGTTATGTAAGATTCTGTTACTGCAAACCTAATGTCTCCAATTTCTACTTCTGCATCAAATGATCTAGCAAAAGATTTTGTGATCTCTTTGTGGAATCCATCAAATTTTTCAATGAAAGTGAACCATCCAACCTTCTACAGCATTTCCTTGAGTTGTGGGTATTCCTCCATACATTTTGCTCCTACTGGCTCTGTCCTGACAATGAGTCCCATGGCTTTTGTTTCGCAAAATTTCTTAACCTTCAGAACTACTCTCCTGGTCTATGAAATGGATTGACTGCGGGTATGGTGAAAAAGAACTATGGGTTTGCATGGAATAAGTAGATGGTGAGGGTTTGGAGAGACGTGGATAAGTTGGTCACATCGTAGCCATGACCGTTAACAGATGGAGTTATTAGGGACCGTTTAGGTACAAAGTATGGTGAGTGTAGAGGAGATGTGGTATGATGAAGTTATTATGGCCCGTTTGGTACCGAGTATGGAAGATGTGGCAGAGATGTGGTATGATGAAGTGGCAGTCAAATCAAATGATGACTCGTTAAGGAGACATATGATTATTCATATTATACATGCCTTATGTTTTTAACTTGCTGTTTGAAATAAATTTTGCATTTTACCTTTAGAACTTAACTGTTTGCTTGATATCTCTTTTGGTGTTGATCTGTAGGTATGTTTAACATGTTTGGTCTCCAAAACTCGATTCTTCAATTTTCTGCATTCATGATTTATTTGTGAGCTTGTGCCAGAACTGATAAGTAAGTTGTAGCTGTAGAATCAGATTAGCTGCAGAATGGAATCAGCTGCGGAATGGAATCAGTTGCAGAATGTGAAAAGAAGGAAAAGTGAAGTATGGCTTATGGAATATAAGTGTAAAAATGAAATGGAAATGGGTTATGATAGTGAGATGGAATGAAATGTAAAATGAAATGGGAAATAGGGTGAAATGGAGTAAAACTGTAAAAATAAAATGTAAATGAAATATGACAGTGAGATGAAATGGAACTGTAAAATAAAATGAAAATAGAATGAGATGGAATGAGATTATGAATTTGCAGACTCTAAACTGCAAATGAATGTATCTTTTTGTCACTACTTATTACAAAAAGGAAATGGAAAATATAGGATGTCAGAAATCTCTGATTTTCACCCTGTATTTTTTGTATAAGTATGCCAATCAATGATTGGTTTTCAAACTCATACAATTTATTTATTTATTTATATTTTTTCATCATTTTTTTTTAGGAAAAATAAAGGCTAGGTTAGTGGAGAAGAAGAATTCTTCCTCACTAACTTCATTTCAGAGTTATTCTGGAAAATCTTAATGAACTCTCTTGAAATTGGTTTCTGATATATCTTCAACCGATGACCATTCACAAGAAGAGGTATTTTGCTTCCATCTATTGTCCTTATCCTTACTGCTCCACTATTAAAGACTTCTTCAATCTCATATGGCCCAAGCCAATGAGTCTAAAACTTCCATTGAAAATATTTGAATTTTGAATTGAACAAAAGTATCCAATCTCCTGCTTGAAACTTCTTCTCCTTGATATATTTATCATGTCATTTAGCCCTTTGCTGTTGGACTATATTGGTTCTTTGAACTGCATCTTGCTTGATTTCATCAAGCTCATTGAGTTGCTCCAATCTATGTTTCTGTGCTTCTGATAAATCCAATCCTAATTGGACTACCACCTTGAAAGTTTTGATTTGAAACTCTATAGGGAACATGACTTGTTTCCCATAAACAAGTTCATAGGGTGTGTGTCTCGTTGTGTTCCTCCATGTAGTTCTATAAGCCCATAAGGCTTCAGGAAGCCTTTCTGCCCAATCTTTTCTATGTAGATGCACAGTCTTAGTGAGAATTCCTTCAATCACCTTATTTGTAGATTCAACTTGACCATTTGCTTGTGGATGATAGGGGGTAGATTTCCTATGTTTGATCTTGTAATATTCCACAAGACCCTTCACCATTTTAGATGTAAATTGAGATCCTTGATCTGTCACAATTTCTCTTGGAACACCAAAACGAGTGAAGATGTCCTCAAAAAGAAAATTAACTATAGATTTTTCATTAGCAAAAGGTAATGCTTTAGCCTCTACCCATTTAGTGACATAATCAGTGCACACCAATATATACTTCTTTTGCTTAGATGGGGGATTAATTGGTCCAACAAAATCCAAGGCCCATTTTTCAAAAGGTTCAATGAGTACCTGAATTTGTAGTGGCATTTCATTTGAAAGAGTAGGTTTTCCTACCCTTTGGTAGCTATCACACCTCTTTGCATATTCTTTGGCATCTTTGAAGATGGATGGCCAATAATATCCTAAAGAAATGATTTTATAGGCGGCTGTCCTCTTGTCAGCAAAGTGTCCACCACACATGCCTTAAGAATATCAGGCATTTCATCTTTCCTAACACATCTTCTGATCATGAGAGCTAGACCTGTTTTATAGAATTCATTAGTGATCCATGAGTATCTTGCACATATTTGAATGATTTTTCTTTTCTCTCTAGGAAACAAATGTGAAGGCAATTTCCCTGTGACTAAGTAATTGGAAATATCTGCAAACCAAGGGGTCTGAGTAGTCACTGCAAAGAGATATTCATCAGGAAACTTATCTTCAATCGGAGTGTCATCTTTGATATTTTGAATTTTGGACAAGAAGTCAGAAACTGTGTTTTGTTTTCCAGGTCTATCTAGCACAATAATATTGAATTATTGCAAGAGTAATAGCCATCTTGTAACTCTGCCATTAGTAATAGGTTTATTCATTAAGTATCTAATTGCAGAGTGACTTGTATGAACAAAGATTTCATAGCTTATTATATAATGTCTGAACTTATTGATGGCATGAACAACAACTAAAAATTCCTTTTGAGTTACAGTATAATTTAACTTGGTGGGAGTCAAATTCTTACTTGTATAGTAGATGGCATAGGGAATTAAATCTTTTTCTCCTAATACAGCTCCCAGAGTTGTATCTGAAGCATCTGTTGAAATGTGAAAAGGTAGTTTCCAATTTGGACCTCTCAAGATGGGTGCTTCAGAAATTCTTGCTTTTAAAGTCTCAAATTCTAACTTGCAATCAGGATTCCAATTGAATTCACAATCCTTGGTGAGTAATTTGAAGAGTGGGGATGCTATTTTAGTGAAATTTTATATAAATCGTCTATAGTATCCTGTAAATCCTAGAAAACTTCTAACATCCTTTTGACAATTTGGAATTGATAATTTAGAGATGACTTCAACTTTAGATTTATCAACTTTAATTCCATCTCCTGAAATGTGATGTCCTAAAACAATCCCTTCTGTAAACATCATAAAACATTTTTCATGGCTTAGTGAAAGGTTTGCTTCCTTACATCTTTTAAGAACTTTTTCCAAATTTTCCAAAGCTTCTTCAAATGTATTCCCATAGACTGTAAAGTCATCCATATATACCTCTACACAATCATGTATTAGATCAGAAAAAATTCCTAGTACTGCTCTTTGGAATGTTGCAGGTGCATTACATAATCCAAAAGGAAGTACTTGGTAGGCATAGGTTCCCCATGGACAAGTAAATGTGGTTTTATCTTGATCTTCAGGTGCCACTTGAATTTGAATATACCCACTAAAACCATCCAAGAATGAGAAATACTTCTTACCTGCTAATGTATCTAACACTTGATCTATAAAGGGCAAAGGAAAATGATCTTTAAGGGTAACTTTATTCAATTCTCGATAATCAATGCATACCCTCCATTTACCATTATTTTTAGGCACAATCACTAAAGGGGAAACCCATTGGCTATCTAAAATTGGGTAAATGAAGTTTACATTCAACAATTTTTGCAGTTTTTCTTTCACAATTTCCCTAAGATCTGGATTCATCCTTCTTTGAGGTTGTCTGGTAGGTTTACAATTTTCCTCAATGTATATGTGATGTATACAAGTCTTAGAATTAATTCCTTTCATGTCAGTATATTCCCATGCATGTGCAACATAATGTTGTTGTAATGTTTTGATTAGCTTTTCCTGTTGTAATTTCTCCAAGTTATTGTTTATGTTCAATGTTCTCCCTGGAAATATTTCAATTATAGAGCTACCAAATTATTCCATAGAATAAAGAGACATCTGCCTAGATGAAAATATTCAATATTGGATTTTACTTGGAATTGATCATGTTCATATTCTGGAGATGATTCAAAATTTTCCATTGTATTCAAGATTTGACTATCTTCACTAATGTCTGAAATAGTAAAGAGAGACTGAGTGTCATTTTCATCATCAATCCATTCTTTGTCATCTATTTCTGTGATTGTTCTTGCTGGAGGATATAGATTAAATTTCTTTGTTGAATTCCCATCATAAATATACATGTCACGAGATCTACAGCTAATGAAAGCATCAACGGTGGCCAGCCAAGGTCTAACTAATATCAGCGGATGTCCTCCTAGATTGTTCTTGGGGGTTAAGATCATAAAATCAATAGGGTATTCCCAATAATCTAAGGACATCAAAATATCTTCGAACACACCATCTGGTTTGATTACAGATCTATCTGGTAATTGTAGTAATGTAGGTGTGTAAAGAAGATTAGGAAGCTTGCGCTGTTCCATGGTTTGTTTGCTCATGATGTTTATAGTTGCTCCTAAATCAGTCAATGTATTCAGAATTTCAACTCCATTGATATTTTCACAATTGGACTCCGTGGATCTACATATTTTTGTATGGCAATTTTTCCCATCATTATGTCTGCTATTTTTCTAGGTGAATTCTTTTTGTTTCTTTTGCTTTTCTTCCTAGTTTCTTTATGCTCAACTCCTTTATTGTTTTAGCTAGGATTGGAATCTCCTTAATGGCTTGTAACAAGGGATTTTGATACAGACATTTTTCAATTCATCTAGAAAATCATAATTAGGAAACATACTCTACTTTTCTATCCCTCTATCAACTTGTAATATTTCAGGAAAAGGAGGTGTAGAAGTAGATACTAGTTGCTCAATGATAGGAGTTGACTTCACTGGTTCTTTCAATTTTTCATTTTCAGTATTTGGGTTTGGGAGAGATGTTCCTTCAAAACTTTTATTGGGTTGTAGAGAATCTTCATCAGAATTGTCTTGTTCCTGAATAACTAAAGAAGGCCTTTCCTTTTCTAATATCCTACTAGATCTTAGTTGAACATCATTGAGATCTAGAGGAGTGATCATATAAGTTGGAAATTTTTGTCCTTCCACCATGTAAGTATTCTGAGGATTTTTATTGTTGGGGTTTGGTAATGGTTGGGCAGGTAGCTGATTTGGTCAATGCTGAAATGGTAGTAAGAGTTGAGGATTTTGGTTTTGAAGTTGAGGTTGCTAGTTTTGTTGTGGAATTTGTTGTGGAAATGGTAGTGAGAGTTGAGGGTTATGATTTTGAAGTTGTGGCTGATGATTTTGTTGTGTAATTTGTGGGGGAGGATAAATTTGATATGATGGAGGATATTGATAATATTGAGAAAATCTTCCATAAGGATTTTGTATTCCTTGAGACAAAGGTTGAGATTAATATTGAGGTTGAGGTTGAGGCCAAGGTTGCTGCCAAGAATTCCAATTTGGGGGCTGAAGATACATTTGATTGTTAAATCCCTGATTTTGTGGCCCCTGCCAAGGTCTTCTAGAGACAAAGCAAAGAGATTCTGCTGAATTTGGAATTGTTTCTTCTTGAAAAACAACCTTAAGACCTGGAATTGAAGGACAACCCTTGGTCTCATGGTTTTCTAAACAAATCACACTAGTCTCTATGATTTTTGCATCCAAAGGGAATTCTCTTAAAGTGTTTTTGTTTTTGTTTTTATTTTTTTGTTTTTTTGTTTTGTTTTGTTTTGTTTTTGTTTTTGTTTTGTTTTGTTTTGTTTTTTTGTTTTGTTTTGTTTTGTTTCGTTTTGTTTTTTTCATTTGGGACAAAAAATAACTAAAGCAACAGCTTCGGTTTTCTGCTTGTTTTGTAACTTAAAGGTGTCTATTTGCTCACTAAGGCTCCCTAGAATATCTTTTTTGAATTCATCAAGCATATTCCCAATTTCTACGCTACTCACTGATCCAGTTGTAGATTTATTTACTTTATCAAGAGAAGGATCTCTTGGACCTTTCCCAGTTTTGGATTTCCCTCTTGAGAGATGAACACATAATTCTCCGATGTCACTTAATGGGATTTGAGAGATATATCCCTTACCCATCATGTTAAGGATATCTATCCACTCATCTATAATGGCTTTTAATAGAAGAGCTTTTAAGGTATCTTCATCTAAATTATCCATCTTTGCTCTTTTCAAGTTATAGTTGAATCTCTCAACTAAAGCCTCTAAATTTTCATCCTCTCTTTGCATGATTTTGAACACTTCATCCTTGTGATTGGTAGGCATGCAATAATCCAAATACCTGTCCAAAAACACTTTCTTCATGTCATTCCATGTTATAATGGACTGAGTGACCAACCCCATGAACCACTTCAAAGCAGCTCCTTTCAATGTTGAAGAAAACAACTTAAGTTTTTGAGAGTCTTCTAAGCAATCATAGGTTTTGCACAAGACTTCAAACTCAAATAAAAATGTTTTAGGATCCTCACTTTTTAATCCATGGAAATTTGGGAGGGCAGAAGGTGAGATATTTTTCATTGTGGCATTTGTTTCTTCATCAACTATAGGGAATCCAAAAGAATTATCTATTTCCCTATTTCCTCTGCCTCCTCCATTATTTCCTCTACCTCCTCCATTATTTCCTCTACCTCTTCCTCTACCCCCTCCTCCAAACAATGTGAATTCTCCATCCTCTCCTTCTTCTGCCATTATAGTTTCTTCAGAGTTAGTATAAGGCTCAACCTGCAAGGTTTCCTCTACCCCCTCCTCCAAACAATGTGAATTATCCATCCTCTCCTTCTTCTGCCATTATAGTTTCTTCAGAGTCAGTATAAGGCTCAACCTGCAAGGTTAATTTCTCTTCCTCTGGTTCCTCTATTAATGGTATGTGGGAGAGAGGTTCTACTTCTTCTTCCTCACTAGTTATTCTTAATTATTCAACTAAAATATGCTCCCCTGTGGAGGTGAAAAAGGCTACTCCTTCTGTTGGAGGTCCAAGATTTTCCTCCTATAGGACTGCCTCAGTAGGAGATCCTCTTGATTGAATTTATGACCTTAGAACTTCAGGAGTTCTATGGCTATGAGTATGAGCTTGAGATGGAGGTGTATCTCTTCTTATTCTTGGTGGAGTAGGTGGTGTTGTAGGAATTGAACTCCCGCCTCTAGCTATAAATCTACCCCTAGAGTCTCTTTCTCTATGCATATCATTTTTTTTTTAGAATGTAAGAGATAAGGTTACCTAACTACACTTCCCCGACAATGGCACCAAAATGTTTAGTCAATTTAGTGTCCCAAATTTCTTGCATAAATTATCAACCGAGGTTTGTAAGCTGATGAAGTGTAGTGCACTATATGCGCTTAGTTAACCCTTCTTACTTCGTTGTTTTTGTATTTTTATATTGTTTTGGGGGTTTTTGTTCTTTGTTTCCTAATTATGTACAATTTGAACTATGAGAAACTGAATCTAAACTTCCTAATGGTGAACCAAGAGCTAAAACTAGTCAAAATCTAATTTAAAGGAAGGAAAAACAGAGCACTTGTCCTATCTTGTCATTAATCCTAAGTCATGAATCTAATTCTTAAAATTAAAAGGTGAAGTTGTAATGCATGTTGAAATAAATACAGAGAATGAAATCAACTGAATTACTTCTAGTTACTCTAACCTTCAATTTTGAAAGATAACCTTCTTGAGATGGAATACAAGCAACTTTCTGTACTTTATGATCTAGAGAACTAAATGAAAAAATGCAACTGATTGATTTCAACCATTGTGTGAAATGAATGTTTAACCATTTAGTTTAGGATGGGTATCAACTTGAAATGGTGATAAAAAGCATTCATTAACGCTGTATTGACAATCTGAACTAGAAAATATATAACAAAACAGTGAGTAAACTAGTCCACATTGCATTCTCATTACTTCAACATTACTCTGTTTAGAAACAAAATCGTTTCCTTTCATGAAATGCGTTGGAGAAAAAAGACTGCACAATTGAGTTTTAACATTATGCTGTTGATCAAAACTAAAAGAAATCAACCTAGGTTAGAAATATTGCTAAAAGCAAACGGTGAAATTAAAACTAAACAAAAAACGAATGGAAAGAAAACCTCCTTCAGTGCAGGGGCCCTCTGCAACTGACTGGGTTGAGCTGCTAACTAATTGAAAATTCTCTTTTAAATGATCATTGGTCAACACATGATTTATATTATAGAAAAGAATGAAGTTCCCAAAAATACAGAGCTGAAAGTCTGAACTTAATACATCAAATTCTTTGAACCCCCCTCGGTTCTGTACAACCAATATTTAAAAGGAAATAATCATAACTTTCTTTGAGGAAAACTAGTTATAGGTGGCCTATACGTTTTACAACAGGACTGCATAAATTTCTGATCAGCTATAGGTGACTTGAATTTGAGCGATATGTTTGCAACATAACCGTTAACACAGGTGGCTGATCCAAGTTAATGCTACAACAGAACTGTTGGATTTATTGATTAACCACGAAAGAGTAGACGAAGAGTCCTATTGCTTCCAGGTATCATATGTTTGACTCTACCTTTGACTACGATCTTGATCTTGCTTTCTTATTGATCTGGGCTGAGTGATTAGGATATAATCCATGTGGAGACGATTCTAGAGATGCCCATGTGGCTGGTTTCTTCATTTGACACTTGGAACCTGCCAGACCATGGAAGTAGCTACGAAATACATAGTTAGCTACAGAATAGGCTGCGTTCTATAACTAATTTGCAAAAAATTATTCAAATAGCAAAAACATAAAAATATAACATGTCAATCATTTAATGCCCTCCTTAAGACAAAACCTATCAGTTATCATTGATGGGGATCTGTAATCTTATGGAAAAGCAAGGGAAAGAAGTGAGAAACGCTGTCAAGGAGAGGGTAATTATGAGGTTCAACAAGGTTCCTAGGGCAGGCATACAGGTTGAAAACCTCCTTTGGGGTGACCTGTGTGTCTTAAAAAAAGAAAAAAAAGAAAAAAAGAAAAAAATGCCATGGTAGGGACCTCAAACCTGCTCACTGATAAAATTCTATGATTTTGTAGGTTTTTAAAGACAACAAAGGACTCGGAGTTCCAGGGACACCAAACCAAGCATCACCTCCATTCTTCCTCCATCCACTTCATCTCATGCATGATTGCCATGTCCCTATCATCCATTTTCACTTTCAGGCATCAAAAACTAATTTTTGAGCAGTTTTCTAACTTTCTACAGGATGTCCTGTAGCTGCTTCAGTAAGATCCTGTAGTACTACAGGATGTCATGAAATACTACAGGAAAGCGGTCCCGACTGGAAAAAAACGATGCAAGCCTATTCTATGTTAAGAAAAAGGACCCTACACCTTACCATCTCTCACCCAACATCCACTCATATCCACACCTACCCCTGATCCATAAAAGAAGAAGAAGAAGAAGAAGAAGAAGAAGAGAAACACAAGAAATTGAAAAAATATACAAAAAAACAGGAGAATCTAGAGGACATGTCATCATTGGCCTCATCCACCCATCACTCCATTTCCTTCATCAAGATTTATCAACTCCTACACCACCACCCAACCTCCCTCTAAGTGGAAAAAAATATGATGAAGAAAAGACAGCTACAGGGTTTCTTGTAGCATCTGCAAGATCTCCTGTAGTAGCATGTGTTACAACTACAACAGACCATTGCTGCATTCTCCTTCACTACCAATGTAAATATGGGGCTCCAACATCTCTACAAGCCTTGTGCCTCTTGTCCAAAGATCATCAACAACAACAAGGATACCACCAAGCACTTGCACACAGGAAACAACCAAAAGACAACTACATCAACAGGAAACAATCAACAAAAAAAGACCAAAGGAGAGCGCTCACATGAAAAAGAAGCACCGCAAGGTCATCCTCCAACATGCATCGACCAACAAAGGTAGGCATAGGTATGGCACCTCATCCAAACTCTTCCCTGAGTATGATATGATAAAAGTGTAAGGAATGTGAAAAATATTTTTTATAAGCTGGAGGTGGCCAGTTAACTTGGCCACCCTAAACTTGAAGACAAAAAGTAAACTCCCAGTTAGCATGCCACGTTGTAATTCCACATTAAGGAGGATAAATAAAAAATGTGTTTGATTTAGTTATATGAGAGTGGGTGATAATTACAAGGGGAGGCTGCATGATCACCAATAGCGGGCCAACGGTCCCAATGAGGAAATCATGTACTACTGTCAGCCAACACAACACTCCAAGGAATCGACCATAAATAGCAAAAATTCCAAACTTTCCGTCGCCTGTTTTTCATTTCAAGATTAGAGAGACTGGGACCACCTTGGAGAGCCATCGAGGAAGAAAACCTTGTTTTGGCCACCCTATAGGAAACAGAGCTACAGGAAACTACAAGAAACTCAGGGAGCTACAGGAAGCACTGGAAATTCACAAGAAATCTGCAAGGGGGTGCCTAGGGTCCAGTTGGTCAGCAATTCTCATCATCTAGAGCATCACAATAAAAGGTAGGTGGCCCATCTCTCCTATTTTTTTGACTTGATAGCTAGGGAAGAAAGAAAGGGACAAGTCTAAAATTTTCTAGTAATTATAGTGGGCCTGGGGTTTAGACAGAGTTTTGTGAAGTTTAAAGAAAATTGTGTGGAGATAGGAAAGGGTAAAAATTGTAGTCATCCACCAAAAATTCTAAACTCTTAGTCACCCTAAACTCACACTAAGGCTAGCCTACAAAACCTCCTACAGTCAGCTAACCAGAGAAGAGAAATGGGAGCAGGATTCAACAAAAGGGAACCCACAAACACATCCAAGATCCAACTTCATCCCCCCGTGGCAGATGTATTTAGGAAGCATTACAGGTTGGGATTATTTGAGTTGCTCAGAAGGTATGATGATGATATAGCTCAAGAATTTTCCATGGTACTCAACCCTCAGGCTAGAACCAATGCTACTACTGTGGCCAGGGGGTTGTTAATTACAATCAACCCTGAGGTGATCGAAAAAGTCACCACACTTCCTCAAGGGGTGCAATGGAGAAAGGAGGATAAGGATATCAACAATTTTACTAATAAAACCGTTTTCATAGATGATGAAAAGCCAATTGAGGACAAAGATGGGGTCAGAAGGGAGATCCTTCCATATCCTTGGAATGAGGTGAGCTATCACATTCTCAAATACATTTCTTGTGAAGGGAGGGTCATTGTAGTTTATAGCTACCAATTTAGACCCCTCCATGAGTTGAGATTTTGAGAGGATCTACCCATAAACTGAAGGCTTAGTGTGCCTTATTTCCTATTGCAGTCAATGATAGGCATGAGCCAAAAGGTACAATAAGGGAAACATCAACAATTGGCACATCATGGACTCATTAAGCTAATACTAGAGGATGCCTTGAGCCAATTAAGAATTCCTATTATATGGTCCACATTTAAAGACATGGACAGAGAGGCTGTAATTTAAATCCAAGCCCTTGAATATGATAGGGACCCAACCTCTAGTGGTGAAGAGGAGGCAGGAGAAGAAGAAGAAGAGGAGGAACATTAAGCTAATACTAGAGGATGCCTTGAGCCAATTAAGAATTCCTATTATATGGTCCACATTTAAAGACATGGACAGAGAGGCTGTAATTTAAATCCAAGCCCTTGAATATGATAGGGACCCAACCTCTAGTGGTGAAGAGGAGGCAGGAGAAGAAGAAGAAGAGGAGAAGAAGAAGAAGAAGAAGAGGAATAAGAAGAGGAAGAAGAAGAGGAAGAAGAAGAGGAAGAAGAAGATGGTCCACATTTAGAGACATGGACAGAGAGGCTGTAATTTAAATCCAAGCCCTTGAATATGAAGGAAAAGAAGGAGAAGAAGAGAAAGGTGAAGAGGAAGATCTAGGGTTGGCCCCTCTATTTCAAAACAAGAAGAAGCACCAGGATCAAGCAGGGGAGGTCGTAAACACCCACAAGGACTCCCATAATAATTGAGGAGTCACCAAAAAAGTAGGAAGATCTAGTTTCCTTGGGAATGAAAGTTGAAGAGGGCACATCAAAACAAGCTACCCCAAAGGCTCCCATCACATATGTTAGGAATCTTTTCACCCGGTCAACATCAACAAAGCAAGAGAAGGCACCTATGACACCATTACAGAGAGGAAAAATCCTTCTATAGGATTTTTAGGTAGTCCTACAGGAAACTCTGTCAGTCCTATAGGAAACATAGAAAAGCTACAGGAAGGACAACAGGGGCAGAGGGAAGGCAAGGAAGAAACACAAGTGCAGGGGGGGAAATTCTTCAAAAACATCTGAGGGGGAATTCCAAGAGCTGCAGGAGCCTAGCCCACAACCAAATCTGAGCTCTTACTACAAGTTCATTGAGGGAGGCAGAGTAATACCACAAAAATTTGCAATCCCTCTCTTCTTTGAGCTTGAGAAAGAGAGAGGAAGGACACATCGCTGGATGCAAATTTCCAAGTCAAAGAAGGTAGAAGATGTGGGCCATATGGAAGAGAAACTCCTAGAGATGGGCAGGGAGTTGAGTGAGATGAGAGATAGGGAACAAATTATGAGATCTCAACTACAGGCAGAAAACACATGGCTAAGGAGGCAGTTGTAGGAAAAAGAGAGCCAATTGGCCACCATGGCAAGCCTCTCCATGGAGGAACTTCAGTGCAGGATGCCATCAAGATCATATGCACTATACCTCAAAGATCAATGGTTGCAATTTCAGATCAAGACACTAGCACAACAGGGGACTATGCCTTTCCAAGACTATAGACAGTTCATTGAACTATGTGACAAGAGCACCCTAGAAGATAAGGCCAAGATATTTGAATTTTACCTACATAACTTGGCCTTAATAGATTTGAATGTGTGGGACCCCAATACAAAGTTGGGGGATTTGAAACTAATGGCCCTTGCATCATGGATGAGTCATGAGTATGCTAGGGCTAAGGAGTTGAAGAGAATATTGGAAAAAGAGGAAGGGGAGCCCCTTTACATTAGAGCATAACAGATAAATTCTGGGGCTGTCATTAGCAACTAGAACATCATCTCCACTGATTCCCAACTTGCAACAAGGTACCTATGTACACAATAACAGGCCATCAGCCACTATGAAAACACCTTGAGGTTGCTGAGAAATGAAAGCCAACAAGCATGCCAAAGGAGATGGAGCAACCTACCACACAATCTAAGGATCAGAGAGTACCATTCCCCTAAGATGTTGAGGAATGCACTGTAAAGGACCCCACTGTATAAGAATGCCATGCAGAGACTAAAAATCAATTGGATTGGTTTGAAACTCAGTCCACCCTTTCTATTGGGTCTGTTAGAAGATAGGAAGGAAGAGGAGGAAATAAAGTAGTGGGAAGAAATAGAGAAACATGCAGGGTTCTATCCTCAAGAGGAAACTCCATCAATAAAGGCCTGGGATGTCAGAGAGGCCACAAGAGTTATGAAAGATATGGACATAGACTAAGTTGCTCAGAGGATGAGAAACACCTTTAGTAGGGGGGTGATGATGAGGCTCATCAATAGGTAAACTATATGGGTCTTAATGCCACTCTCCAGCTTATTAAAATCAACTTTTCTCACATTTACTTACATATTTTATTATATTTTGCTTAGTGAGAAGGGTAAAGGTGAGATGTTATGTCATGTGGCCTAATATGCATTAATTGCAAGAATTGGAGCAATTTTGGGATAATTTAAGTGTAGGAACTCGAAGTGGACAAGAAAGAGGGATTTTAGGAGATTTGTCTCCCTCCTTAACTCCTCAAATCATTCAAATATTCCTCCACCATATCTCATCAGCTCGAAGTTACAAGCAACCAAGCCAACCGAGTTCATTGGCAGCCAAGCCAATGACAGTGAAGACAAGTCATTCTCGAGTTTGGGAGCCAAGTCTCCCTAATTTTTAGGAAGTTATTGGTAGCTTCATTTTGTATAAATAAGAAGGCCAAGGGCCTCATTAGGATTCGGTTTTTTGTTGTAGCTAAGAGGCAATTTAGAGCTGAAGCATTGTGACTGTTAACCTTATGTTGTATTTGAAATTTTGATGATAATGAGAAGGTTTACCTTGATACAACACTGAGTTGTCTCAGAGGGCTGAAGCTCTTGGGTTAGGGTCCAAAGGTTCCTTTTTTGTACATGTATTCTTAGATTAAAATCATAGTTAGTTGCAGAAGTTATTTCTGCTTTGTTTAGTTTAACAAGTATTTGAATGATTGTTTAGTATTGTTTCCATTAGTTGAAGAAGTAGATCAATGGTACAGTAGTGATAAGCATACTTCAGAAAATATTGTGACAATGGCCTCTTCCTCATTTCCCTCATGGGATCATGGTTTGAGGGCCCCACTCTCACAACCCCAAAAACATATTTATCTTTTGATAATTGCATAGCTTAGGGTTCATTGTTGAATATATCACTGTTTATGATTTCTTGGAAGCACCTGCAGTTTTCATTTTGTTTCTTGAGTTTGTTGTAGTTTGAGAAGGAATTTAATTTCATAGAACTAGTCATTAGCCTTCAATAAATCAGTTTTCTCAAATTCAACTCATCTTTTCCTTATTTATACAAAGTTATGCATACATGAAGAGAAGAACATTTTTTGTTGCAGGGATTGTTGATCTGCAGGGAGGAACTCATCCCACCAGCCTCATCTAAGTTTTCTCCACCTTCTGCCAAGGCCTACCAACCCCTAATCCAAATTTCTATTTTGTAGCCATTGTGGACAACCACCTTGGGAAAATCCAACCATCCTGAAGTGTTGGGCTGAGCCTTGGGTAATGTGCACCTTCCCTACACCCTATTTCACCATCAGAAATCTTTCTAGCACTTCATTTCACCTTCCCTACCTTCCTATGGCCTTCAACTAACTTCCTGTAGAAAACTAGGACATCCTATAGTAGTTCCTGTAGCAGCTACATGATCTCTTGTAGCAGCTTGTTTAAACCTGTTTTGAGCAGAAATGATAGTCTGAGCATAGGGTAGGCCCTCCACTTGACTTCCATGCCTCTCAATGCCATTTTAGACCAGCTCTTCCATGCCTTTCTCCCTACAAAGATCAGATTGTTTAACTTAGCATTTACATTTCTAAATAAAAAATCAAAAGACTCTTTTTTCTTCCATTTCAACATGAGATAGCTAGTGCATGCATACATCAATCATAGAGTGATAGGATAACTTCCCATGTCCACTTAGTCCAAATAGCCAGATGATAGAATGCAAGGTTAGATTAGTTATTTTCTGCAAGTAATGTGTGTCATTTCTTAGCTAGATTATTTCATGGAATTTCATAGCACTTTCCATTCAAGACTTTCATTTCCTAAATAGGCAAGCATTTACTTTCTTGCATTAAAGATTAGCTTTACATTTACTGTCAATAGTTAGATTCCTTCTAGTCAATAGAAGATTGGCTTGAAAACCCTAGTGTTCTATTTCCCTAGTTGAAAAGTGACAAAAGTAGATTGTTGCATCTACTTTGCATATAGCACTGTTACCTCCAAGTTTGTATGAAACCTCAGGTTGATAAAGTAAAGTTGGTAGCTCTAGGAATTGCATCATCCTTGCTGCAATACTGAGGCTCATAAGGTGGCATAGAAGACATTGTCAAGAGCAGTGTTTTTAGCATAAATGAAGGGCTTAAATATTGTTTATTTGAGGTTTCGGGGTCAGAACCCCTTGTTTTGGGTCAGATCCTAAACAGACCGCAGGCGTGCAAATTCGTTGTCTTGGTGTGCACCCTTGACCTCTTAGAATCTTTTTCTTTAGCAAAAGAGGAAGCTGTGAACGGGGAGGTTTTGTTCGAAGGATTCATGGCTATAAGGGATGCTGAAGTTCAGAGTAGCCAGGCGGAAACATGGAAGAAGGTGTAGGGTTTCCACCTCTTTTAAGTCAGGGGTCTGATCATGGGGGAAAATTGGGGTTCAGTCCTCTGGTGTCAAGGGAGGGAAGTCAACATTTCATTCCTATTTCAATAGGGCAGTCATTAGATCTGGTGGTTTTACTCCAAAAAATTCGGGTGTCAGAGGAGCTGTTATGGGCGAACCTAGTGGTTGACAATCTCGATGGAGAAGAGCTTTCATCTAAACTACCCTCTGAGAATGGTTAGTCCTCTGGCTCGAAGAGGAAGAAGGGGAAAGTGATCCGGAAAAAATTGGAAAGACCAAATTTGATTCTTGGTGTAGATATTCAGATGGATGAGGCCATGGCTGCCTCAGAGATAATTCTGGTGGGGCGAGCTAAGGGCAGGCAATATTCAACAAACTATATCACAAAATGGATAAAAAAGGAGTGGAATGAGGGTCTAAATACACAGAATAAGGTTATTATCTTGGCTAGAGGATGGTTTATGGTAAGATTCTTGAATGGAGAAGCAGTGGACTGGGTACTTGAACAAAATTGGGTTTTGGGAAAGCTCCGATTTTTTTCAAAAAATGGACCCCTCTTTTTGATGCCCAAAGAGAAAGACTTGAAGAAATTCCTGTGTGGGTGCGTCTTCCGGCACTAGCTCCTCAGCTCTGGTCGGTGGATGTTTTCAGGGCCATTGGTAACATCTTGGGTACTTTCCTTGAAGTAGATATGTCCTTTCTTTCGACCAAGGAAAGGAAGGTTGCTCGCATTTTGGTGAGGTTGGATCCGAGGGAGGGTCTGGCAGACATGATGCAGATACAGGTTCATGGTTTTTCTTTCTCCTAGTTAATTGATTATGAACAAAATCCCTACAGATGCAACTGATGTCATAAGCATGGACACTTGGCGAGGGACTGTCCCTTGGGGTTTAGAAGATAGAGGAAACAAAGGGGAGATCCCAACCATGGGGACAGGGCTTCGCTCGATGAGGAAGTTTTGGTGCAACCAGAAGTGGTTGGGTTTCAGCAGGCAGAGGTTCCGGTTCAAATGGAGGTACATGAGGCTCAAATTTGGATCCCTGAAGGTTCGATCAACCCTGTGATCAATCACATGCAAGAAGAGAAAGATGAGGTGGAGTACATGGGTCATGCACCTCAATCTGCAGGTACTGTTTCTCTCCCTCTCTTCTCTCAATCATTTCAGTTGATGCCACTTTTGGATGCTTGTAAAAGGCCTGGTCCCTCCATGCCAAAATCTGATGATCACCCCTGTTGCTGCAATATTTTGCATGCCTTAGATAGTATTATTACCTCCATTCCAGCTCTAAATCTATATGGTCCCCCCTCTTCATGCATTGTCAATCCCTTCTCTTCAGAGCATCCTCGTGATAAACCTCATTACAACCTCCACCCTTAGGATAAAAGAGAATTCCTAGTTGAACCTTTGGCTGGACTAGGTTTTTTTTCAGGAATCATTTATTCCTCCAAAGACCTATGGCCGGATAACGAACATCTCCAACGCCTAGATCAAAGCTAAACTAAATATTGCTGATGGAAAGTAATTACCCCTCAAAGGGTTTCTTAGAGAAATGATGACCCATGTGGTGGTTTCTAAATGATTTTATTGTCCTTTAATTGTAGAGGTCTAGCCAGCACCCAGAAGAAGCTGACTCTAAAACAATTATTTAAATATCTTAGTTGTGAGGTAATTATGCTCCAAGAGACCCTTGGAGTTGGCGAGTCTGTGATGAAATCCTTGAGAATTATATCGCCTGGTTGGTCTTTCGTGGCTCTTGATGCAAATGAATGATCTAGGGGTTTAGATATGGGCTTCAGGGAAAACAATATAAAACTTTTGAAGTCATGGGGATCAGATTTGGTTTTAGGGGTAGAGGTGTACTCCTCTAATCTTGGTTGAAACCTTACCCTTGTTAACATTTATGGCCCATGTTAGGAAAGAGTTCATTTTTGGAACAATCCCTTTTCAAAATCTCTGCTGAATAACTCAAAGGTTATGGTGGGAGGGGATCTAAATGTCTCCTTAGGTTTGTAAGAATATTGGGGTCCATTGGCCCAGGATGACCCTTTGGCTGACTATTTTTTAAACAAACTTCGGATGGGTAGGTTCATCGATGTTGATGTGATAAAAGCTAAGCCTACTTGGAGGAACAAGAGAGTTGAAGAGGCAAGGGTGGCTAAGCGATTGGATCATTTTTTGATAAAAGAGGTTCTAACAACACAAATGCCTTTCTTTAGATAGTGGGTTGGCTTCGACAGAGAATCGAACCACTTTCCTTTCTTTTTGGAGCTAAAAGGGGCCAATACGAAGCTTGAATCCCCTTTTAAATTAAATCCTCATGGCTAAAAGATCAGGCTTATAATAGCCTAGTAAGAGAGATATGGAGGCCACAAGTCGTTTTTCACTTGCACATTATTTTATGGAAAACCTAAAAAGATTGAAATAAATAATGATATCTTGGGCAAGGGAAAATTTTTTAAGGGATGAAGATGTTTAAAAAAATATAGAGATAGAAATGGAGGCTTTGGAAATCCTGGAGGGGGATGGGTATGAGATGGAAGAGAAAAAGGAAAGGATAAAAATTATGGAGGGTGAAAGGCGTAGGATTTTGAAAGACATTGAAGAATAGTGGAGGCTAAAAAGTAGGGCAACATGGCTTAACGCAGGGGATGAAATTCCAAATTCCTTCCAAAACTATGCAAAGGGTAGGAAGAATTCAAAACTATTTGGGAAATGAAAAAGGGAGCTCGTGGTACGAAAAATTCTTTCGACAAGTTGGCTGTTCTAGGTGTCTTCCATTTCAAAACCTTGTTTAAGGCACCGTCTGAAGCCAACAATTGTCGAAGTAATCCAGGCGACCCAATCTTTTCCAAGTTTTGTAGAGGAGGAAGAAAATGATCTTCTCTTGGCACTGATAACAAAGGGGGAAGTGGAAGGGGTTCTAAAATCTATGCAAAAGGATAAGAGCCCTAGTCCTGATGGATGGACGTTGGAATTTTACCAGCATTTTTTTGAGCTTCTAGGAGATGATTTGTTAGGGGTGGTGGAGGAATCCAAGATCAAGGGGTTTTGTGCACAAGCCCCTCAACACTAAATTTCTGGCCTTAATTCCTAAATCTGATGATCCTCGGAGTTTTGATGACTTCAGACCTATCTCCCTCTACAACTGCACTTACAAAATTATTGCAAAAACCATTGCAAATCACCTCAAACCTATCCTCTCTAAAAACATCTCCAAGGACCAATATGGGTTTCTAGATGAATGCATATTCATGAAGCTATCGATGTAGCACAAGAATATTTGCATAGTATTAAAAAGTTCAACAAAAAGGGAATGATTGTTAAAATTAACCTTTCAAAGGCTTATGACAAGATCAGTTGAATGTACTTGTGTCATCTGTTGGACCACTTGGGGTTTGGAATTGGATTTATTAATTGGGTCATGGGCTGTATATCAAATGTGAGCTTTGCAGTTCTTATACATGGTGTTTCCTCCCTCACATTTTTGAGTCAGTGAGGCCTTCGTCATTGCTGCCCTTTGTCCACCCTATTATTCCTCTTTGCAGCAGAAGGGCTAAGCCGATTGATTAATGCAGCCAACATAAGGGGAGAGTTCAAAGGAATTCAAGTTACTATAAACCTCTTTATTACTCACCTCCTCTTTGTAGATTATATCCTTTTGTTTTGTGATGGATCAAGGGGAGAATTACACTAGCTGAAGTTAGTGATGGACTTGTTTCTAAAAGCCAAAGGGATGAGCATAAAAGCTCAAAAATATACTATTTCATACAATGGGCTCTCAGGGGCGAAGACCATTAGAATCTTATCAATTTTTCCTTTCGAAATTAAACCTATGATGGAGAGCCTCAAATATATGGGTTTTTTCCTAAAGCCTGATTCCTACAGGAAAACTGACTGGAAATGGTTGGTTGCAAAAATTGAAAAGTGAGTTAAACATTGGAGCTACAAGTGGTTATCGAGAGCAGGGCATTTGGTACTTATAAAATCTGTCTTAATTGCAATTCCAGTATACTGGATTGCTCTAACATGGGTTCCGAAAGGAGTTCTTGCACAGATAAGGAAAGTATGTGGTTGTTTCTTATGGGTGGGATCAAAGGAAGATGATGTTTTTCCATGGGTTGCTTGGGAGAAAATTTCCTGCCCAAAATATTGGGGAGGGTGGGGAATTAAGGACCTTACAAACTTTGCATGCTCATTGGCAACAAAATCTGGGTGGCGTCTTTTAACTAAGGATAACCTTTGGACATCGGTAATAAAAAAGAAATATATATATCCAATTGATATGGATGATTGGTTGCACAACCTTGACAAGAAATCCAAAAACTCTTTTGTCGTTTGGAAGGCCACCATAGATTCTTTTGATCTTATTCCAGAAGGTCTTTCTTGGCATTTTGGGAATGGAAATAGGCTTAGGGTGGGGGTGGACCCCTGGGTGGGTTGCAACGAGGTGTATACACTTCCAAGGGATTTTAGGGAGTATCTTAGCACTTAGGGAATTTATTATCTTAATCAAATTGTAAAAGAGGAAAATACTTCGTTTTGCAATCAAGGATGGAAGTCGACTAAGGAATTAAATCTTGAGCTCCATTGGGGTGTTGTCTAGCATGCCTATACCAGAGAATTGCAGAGAACAAATGTTAGAATCAAATATAGGGAAGATGAATTCCGGTGGGTTCATGTCCCCAGTGGTATTTATGCTCCGAAGTTTGGATATAATATTCAAATGAATAGAAGGGATGGTGGGGATCGGGTGTGGTTGAAAATTAGACTGTCCAACTAAATCTAGACTTTTCTTTTGGTGCATCCTAAAGAAAAAAGTGCCTACTTGGGACAACTTCCAGAAAAGGAACAAGCATGGGCCGAGATGGTGCAATTTATGAAAAAATTCTGAAGAAACTTCCTCACACTTATTCTTAAGCTTCCCCTTTACTATAAAAACTTGGGAGGCTTTCCTGAATATATTGGGTATCAGACACAATTGAAATGGTCCCACTCTTGTGGAAGCATGGAAAAATTGGTGGTTTAATTGAAATGAAGAACATTTAAGAAACATACCCCCGATTATCTGTTGGGGTATCTGGTTGGTTAATAACAAAGGAGTTTTCCAGGATCAGGATTCGACTCCTTTTCCAATTGGGGTGAAATACGCATCTATATTTGAAATGCTTCCTCAAACCACCCCCATCTTGATTCTAAGGAACATTTGCGAAGAACAAATCAGACTCCATGTTCCTTGGGCCTATTTTGATGGTGTCTCAGATGCTCAGGAAAAATGTGGGGCTGTGATAATCATACATGTTAATGGTCACTGATCCCTCAAAGCTTCAGTGGGCATTGGTACAGGGACAAACAATTATGAAAAATTACAAACTCTGAAACTCCTTTTGTATTGGTTGAGACAGTTGGGGATTGACACATTTAAGATATTTGGTGACTCCTTGAATGTGATAAATTGGACAAACAATGTGCAGCGTTGTCAAAATATTCTTTTGGTTCCAATTTTAGAAGAAATTAGATGCTTAAAATCTAGTTTTGTTGATTTTTTTGTCTGTCACATTTACAGTGAGAGGAACACTGAAGTGGATTTCATTTCTAAAAAAGGTTTATAGCAGGCTCTGGACATATGGCATATAATTGAATCAGTGGATGGGCAGGTCATAGAGATGGATCAATCGCCAAATCTTGGTTAATTGCACAATCTTTTTTGGGTTTTTTTTTTCTCTATCAGCCACTACTATCTGGCTGATCATGACCGAAAATCATTTATTTTTGTATCTTGTTTTTATATGATACATGTATATGTCCTTTTGACTATGATAAATACTTTGACCAAATATTTTTTGATATGGACGGGTTGTTTTCTCCGATGTTTGGAGAGACCTGGTGTTATAGACATATTTTGGCACTGCAACCCCAATCGCATATGTTGATAAAACAAGGGATTTTAAACCCCTAAAAGTGTTGTTTCATACCCTAAAGGATCAAGGTCAATTGATTACATCATTTCCCAGAAGTTCCACCTGAAAAATTACTCAGAACTGGTCAAAACTGATCCATACAGACTGCTCCTTGGTCAAGGTGCGATGCATCTCTCCTATTACACACGGGAGGTGCGATGCATACTGAAAAGGCCTTCTATAGGGTGTGATGGGCGAGAGTAGACAAATGGCAGTGACAGTTTGCTAAGTGGAAACCTAGAGAATCTTGTAGAAACTTCTCATATGACACTTGCCTCTCTGAATTCGCCCAGGGATGAGTAAGAGATCATGAAATATCCAAGTGGAACCAAGAACTATCAGTGAAATGACACTAATCAAAAACCCAGAAGCTGACTCACCCCCCTGCAAATATCTATATATGGATCCCTCATCACAGAGATCTAGAGGCGGGAATTTTGTATTTTGTAAGGAAGTGCTGTTGGTTTCTTTGTGAAGCATTGTATTGTTGGGTGATCTAGCTTTTCATGAGGTGAAGAGGGCTTTCATGCTGGGAGGATGGCGCTGTATCAGACAACTGGGTTGTAATCCTCTCTTCTACTTCTATTATCAATAAATTCATTTGAGTTTTCCTCCATATACTTATGTATCTATGAATCTTGTATTTGTGTGTACAATTGTATGGTTAATGTACATCTAATTCTACATTGTTTATGGCGTTATAGATCTCTATACTTTGATGGTATTTTGCTGCTTTGCCTCTACAGGCGTTCTTTGAAGTGGGACAAGTGAGAAAGGAGTGGCGAAGTTCTATCAAAGGAGAGAGAAAACAAGTAAGGATCCAAGAGAAAGACTAAGGTTGGTGCTATCTTCTTCTCTCCCATCTATCTCCCATAAAGGGAAACACAAGTTACTTTGAATTGTTTGTTTCTAAGATAACTACCCATCTTAGTGGGACTAGCAGATCTGAATAGACACTAGTTTTCTTGAAAACAAAATGGTGACTCGGCTGGGGAGTGAATAGTTTGTTTGTTTGTTACTGTTGTTTGCTTTATAAACTACAGATAGAGCCTGAATTTAAGCCAACTAGCCTTCGAACTGCTTTTGCTATGCAACTGCAAAGTAGATCAACGCTGCTTCAGTTAATCTCCGGGTTGATTTATGAACTGAACATCTGACTTGCAAAAATCCTAAGAGCCCTAGTGGTAGATCAATAACCTCATTAGATCGTACCTCTATACTTTGTGTTTACTGTCTATCATAAGCTAGGCCTAAATCCATGAACTTAGCTACAAACTGTGGGTGAAAACCAAGCTCAGTCTCATCCCTGGACCATCGAACTATCTCTCATTGGCAATTTGGATGCATCGCACCTCCTGTGTGCTACAGATGAGATGCATCCCTGTTTCCCTTGAGGACAAGTGCAATGATTGAATGAGACTGTTTCTATCTCCAGATTTTGGTTTTTTCTTCATTGTTTTCAGCTCTATTCAGAAGTTTTGTTGCCTATGATCAGTATATCATTGTTGAAGCCTTCTTCCTTTACATTATTCAGCCTCCATTGATAAGGAATTGTGACTATTTTTTTATTTATTTTTTTAATGTATTTTTCATCATTTACAGTCCTCCTTTGCAAAAAGTAGCTTAATCGAACTGTCGTCTTTTGATTCGAAAGTGTCGCAACTGTCGTTTTGAGTCAAAGAAAAGAGTGTCGTAAAGTCTTCCTCTTTTAGATAGTCGATTATACTTTTGCCTTTGTATTTGATTTGAATTGTCAATTCTTTGAAGTGTCGAAAGCTAGTTTTCCATTCAAAATTGAAAGTGTCATCTTAGTCTTCCTTTCATTTTTGGAAAGAAATTGTTAAAGTGTCGCTTTGAGGGAAAGTAGTTCAGATCTGTACTTAGGTTTCTTTTTTGCATTCTCACATTAAGGAAACGGAAAAACAAATACATGCATGTGCATTTGCATTTAGACTGCATGCGGAAATTGATTTAGGAAAAGTGCATTTAGTGTGTGCTCTCTGCTCTATGTTGAAAGAATCTTACTCTTCTTTCCTTAGTAGCTAGGATTTTCATTGCTAAAAGAAAATAAACGACTGTTTATCATTTTAGATTGCATATTTAGGAATTGTACATCTACATCACGCGGTGAACCTTGAAAGGCAAACTTCTTAAGAAAGATCAACTATAAAATAAACCTCAATGAACATAAAAACACTTTGGAACCTAACACACAACATCTAGAAGTCTAGGCTAGAGATGTATTCTGGCGTCGTAAAGCCTAGTAACTATCGTTTTCATCATAGGTTGGGTGATTCCTCCTCTTTGATACGATAAGTGCCAGTAAAGACTTGTTCTCCCACATACCATCGAGTATATATTGGGAGACCACAATAGGCTGATATCCTTTATCCTTAGGAAGCTGCGTCTGCCGCCTTATCGATCTCAATGCACTGAAAACAACATTCAGGAAGATTGACTACCGTACATAAGTCCTCGGTAATTTCTCTTTAATTTACCACCGAGGTGTATATTGCAGTTTTTCGATTGGTTTGGTAATCCCTCTGTCTAGATTTCCAGAGTAGTCACTTTCGTTCCTTTTCAAGTCCTTAAAAGAAAAGGTCCATCTGAGCACTTGTCACTTCAGGCTCATTAAAAATCGAAGGCGACTAGAGTCACCTTTAGCTTTTTCTCGACTCTTAAAAATTGAAAAAGCAAGTTGTGTCAAAGAGTCATAAAATTCATTTAATTCAGAATAACATTTTCCCCTTTTAATTTTGAGTTGATCAAGTAATCCGCAATCGTGGAAGAAAGTCAATAAAAACCTTGTCGTTCATGGAGACTAACAAGTCAACCATCTTTGACTCCAGAAACGAAACCATTCCGGGCCAAGCGATCTCGTTTAACTGGGTCGAAATCTCCTGGTTTATTTGAAACTTGTGTTTCAACATCATCAGAGACTCTAGTTACTCCAATTATTTCTGGTACCCCTACCTCTACAAAAGAAGTTCTGCAGTTACAAGAGGACATTAGAACTGATCCTAGTGTAACGGTAAACACTTCTATTCCTGAGATAGCTCCATCTAGGGCTGATTCGGAAGGTGTCACCCCTATAGTATCTGTTGTTGCAGAGTCTATACCTTCTTCGGCACCAGAAATATTTTACGGACCTGACGGTCTACCTCTTCCACCTAGAATTATTGCTATAGAAGAGATTGCAGAGTATCTTCCATCCAGTATCCCCTTGCATTTTGGAACTGGGATCCACTTATATCCTTCTACTACTGAAGTTAGTTCTTTCAATCATACTTCATCGCAAGTTCCTGTCGAATCGCTAGGAAATCTTTTGGATAGACTCAATATGTCTGAACAACCATCAACATCTAGGACTGTGTCATTTGATACAGCAGTAGCAGAGCCTCCTGCCGCTACTTCGACAATGTTTGCTGGTATACCATCTGTCCCAACTAGTTCTCAACCACTAGTTGGAGTCCACCCAGGGACTGTTTCGACAACATGGTTTGTTCCTATTTGTTCATTCGGAATCTTATCTGGAATTTCTTATGTTGAGACTCAACAAATTGGTCCTTCACATCAGTATCAATTTGGGCAGTCTAGTCTTCAAAGTGTTGAAAATGCAACAAGATGATGGAGCTTAGTGGAAAGGAGTCGCCTTCACTAAGTAGGCTCGCAGGCTATTTTTGGCGCAAAGTCTATTTTTAGACATATGGATCATGGTCTATGAGTTGCAGGATGCTATTTGTGGGTGATTGGTCATGTTGGTAAAAATAGATGGGCTTCTATTTTTAGACATACGAGCGGAGTATATTTTTAGACTGCCAGTCTAAAAATAGAACAGTCGAATATTATTAGCTCATAATAATATTTGGACTATAAACATTATCTTATCCTCTTGGAGCACTTCAGTTCGAGCTACGGATGTGGCACATGCAACTGCCAGAAGGAAATATGCTTTTCTTATGGGTTAGTTGAGCTATTACATGAGGAACTTCAGTTAGAACTCAAGTGATTGAGTTTGGTGGAGTTGATTGAGGAGTTGATGGAGTTGTGTTCAGTTTGACTTGGTTGAACTAGTTGTATTTAGTCTAACTGCAAATACACTAGTGATGAGTGATGTGAATTAATTATTAATTAATTCACTAATTATTAACTCATAAAGCAACTAAAGAATCCATCAGTTAACTCAGTGCATGGACAGTTCAATGGAGACGAGTGTTAGAGGTGAGTGAAAGGGTAAGACAACTGTCAGTTGTGACTATAGTTGTGCATGAGATTTTCACAATCAATGGATTGAGTATTTCCAATGAGGATTGTGTGGTTCAGCCAAGGGAAATATGAGTTTGGATCAGCCATTCTCATCTATTCTCATGTAGGATTGCACAGTGGAGGATATTTGAACCTGTGATTGATTCAGATCTGAGCTAGTTTGTGTGTAACAAGTGGAGATAGTACTGAGTACTTGCGAGAAGTATTGTACTATGTATTGTTACATGTTCTCAATCATTATAATATACAGATAGTGTAGGGTTTTCAGCTGTATGCTTTCCCCGGGTTACATACTGTGTTAATGTGCGCATGCGATTGATGTTTCATTGTTTTTAATACTGCAAAATTGATGATCAACGTAGAGGAGGCTATGTATTATGCATGCATTCCGCAATAGTGTATAATCGGGATAATCTCTGTGAATAAGTGTTTATTCTTCAAAATTTCTACATGGTATCAGAGCAGAGTTGATCATCAGATCTATTATTCAGAAAGTGATTACATTTTATTTCTTCAGGCAGAGTTTGTAACCGAGCCAGGTAGCCTCTGGATTCATCCTTCTTTTGGAAGGTGAGATATCCGATAAAAGCCCATACAGTCAATCTTTGTACGAGAAATACTTTGTTCTCACGAATTTTACATCAGAAGCGGTTGAGTTTTGAGCTGGTGGAATTCGAATTTGCAACAGTGTTTTCTTGGTGTCAAATTTGAAATGTCTTTCAACAGATTGCGATTGGAGTATGCTCTTGAAGTCAACTCGAACTATATTGCATGGAAAGACAGGATGGAGGCGGTGTTAGATGATAATGGTTTGAAGGATTTCATAGAGGCTAAGGTCCCAAGACCTACTGATGCTGCTGAAGTTGTGGTTTTGCAAAAGAAGACAACAAAGTGTCGAAGGATTCTATTGGAGGGCGTGAAGGATCACGTTGTGTCCATCCTGCATGGAAAGGCTTCTCCATACTTGATGTGGAAAGCATTGAAAAATCTATTCCAAAGCAAGAGCGACCAGAGGAAGTTGGCGCTCAAGGATAAACTCAGAAACATTAAGTGTGAGAATGGAGACAATATGCCTAGGTATCTCATGAAGTTCACCCACTGCTGTGATGAGCTGGGAAGTGTGGGGGTGATTGTCAATGATGAGGACTTGGTGAGCTTGGCTCTACTTGATCTTCCGAAGAGTTGGCATTCTTATCAGGACTGTGTCAATGGTCGGGAGAAATTTCCAGGATGGGAGAGAATTTGGTCGGATCTTATGCAAGAGGAGATCAGACGGAGCACCAGAGACAGTTCTTCATCCATGCAAGATGAGGAGAACTGTGCCTTAGCGAGTAAGGTGAAGAAGGGGAAGGAGAAGGGTTCTCTTTTCGAATCCAATTCTTCCAATGATGGGAAGAAGGTTGACAAGTCGAAAGTGAGATGCTTTCGTTGTCATGAGTTTGGCCATTATGCTACTAATTGCCCAAAGAATAAGTCCAAGAAGGGATCCGGGGAAGGATATGAAGGTGAGGCACTTGCTTCAGAGTTTGAGTTGGATTTCACACTCTTCGCATGCATGGTTTCATCCATGGTGGGAAGTGGTTGGTTTCTTGAGAGTGGAGCTTCTTTCCACATGACCGGTGACAAGAGTTTGTTCAGTACTTTGGAGGAGAATGATCTCCAGATACTCATAGCGATGGGTAATGATGAGGAGTATAGTTTCTCAGGTGTAGGCACGATTATTTTTCAGAGGGAGCATGGAGCTCATCTTACCTTGACCGATGTCAAGTATATACCAGGACTGAAGAGAAACTTGGTGTCGATTGCGACGCTGGAAGACAAAGGCTATGATGTAGTCTTCAGTAAGGGAAAGGTTTTCCGTAGACACATCATCACTAGACAGGTGAAGCAGATTGGTTCACGGGTCAAGAACCTATATGCTCTTGAGGTTCAAGATGCATGCAAATCCTTGAGCAGCAAGGCAACTGATGGAGGCTTGGTGGTTGAGAGGGAGCGTATATTACCTCTCAACATGTAGAACCAGAAGAAGCCTCAGACGATTATGGAGGAGCCACGATTGGTGCAACAGCTTCAGGAGGTTGTGGAGAAGCCACAATAAGGGAAGCTGAGAGGAGATTGAGTAGAGACATCTACTCATGCAGAGACCTCCAGTAGGGGGTAACTTCGAGCCAGGTTGGCTGAGGGATCACAAGCAGCCATACCTCCAGGTAGGAGTAGGGGTGATGTGGATTGATCATCCCAAGGAGGAAGGGCAGGATCCTTGAGGTACCCAACCTCTTGGATGAGAACTTGCTACGGGAGCCCTGATGTGGAGTAGCAGGAACTGGCTGATTGGGTAGAGATAGATGCGGATGGAGCAGCAGAGAGAGCGACAGTGCAGGGAATCCCAAGACAACACATAGCTAGCAGGCTGCAGCAATGCGAGAGGCACAAGTGTTTTGCACAGTGCTAGGTGGCACAAAGAGGTGTGCAATGGTGTAAGATGCATGGAGATGTTGCAGTAGCGCAGATGTCAGAGAGGGAGCACTTGTCAGCAGCAGGTAGAGCTTCAGCATCAGAGTATGTTCCTAGCCCAACAGAGTGGTTAGTTGGGAGTGTTTTTGTTCCAAGTGTTGTTGGAGCAAGTGGACTGGGCAAATGTGTTGCATGCAGAACATTTCAGAGTTGCAGGATAAGGGGTTGTAGATAATCCATATCTTGTTGAGAGGGAGTGTTGAAAATGCAACAAGATGATGGAGCTTAGTGGAAAGGAGTCGCCTTCACTAAGTGGGCCCGCAGGCTATTTTTGGCGCAAAGTCTATTTTTAGACATATGGATCATGGTCTATGAGTTGCAAGATGCTATTTGTGGATGATTGGTCATGTTGGTAAAAATAGATGGACTTCTATTTTTAGACATATGGGCAGAGTCTATTTTTAGACTGCCAGTCTAAAAATAGAACAGTCGAATATTATTAGCTCATAATAATATTTGGACTATAAACATTATCTTATCCTCTTGGAGCACTTTAGTTCGAGCTACGGATGTGGCACATGCAACTTCCAGAAGGAAATATGCTTTTCTTATGGGTTAGTTGAGCTATTGCATGAGGAACTTCAGTTAGAACTCAAGTGATTGAGTTTGGTGGAGTTGATTGAGGAGTTGATGGAGTTGTGTTCAGTTTGACTTGGTTGAACTAGTTATATTTAGTCTAACTGCAAATACACTAGTGATGAGTGATGTGAATTAATTATTAATTAATTCACTAATTATTAACTCATAAAGAAACTAAAGAATACATCAGTTAACTCAGTGCATGGACAGTTCAATGGAGACAAGTGTTAGAGGTGAGTGAAAGGGCAAGACAACTGTCAGTTGTGACTATAGTTGTGCATGAGATTTTCACAATCAATGGATTGAGTATTTCCAATGAGGATTGTGTGGTTCAGCCAAGGGAAATATGAGTTTGGATCAGCCATTCTCATCTATTCTCATGCAGGATTGTGCAGTGGAGGAGATTTGAACCTGTGATTGATTCAGATCTGAGCTAGTTTGTGTGTAACAAGTGGAGATAGTACTGAGTACTTGCGAGAAGTATTGTACTATGTATTGTTACATGTTCTCAATCATTATAATATACAGATAGTGTAGGGTTTTCAGCTGTATGCTTTCCCCGGGTTACATACTGTGTTAATGTGCGCATGCGATTGATGTTTCATTGTTTTTAATACTGCAAAATTGATGATCAACGTAGAGGAGGCTATGTATTATGCATACATTCCGCAATAGTGTATAATCGGGATAATCTCTGTGAATAAGTGTTTATTATTCAAAATTTCTACATGGTATCAGAGCAGAGTTGATCATCAGATCTATTATTCAGAAAGTGATTACATTTTATTTCTTTAGGCAGAGTCTGTAACCGAGCCAGGTAGCCTCTGGATTCATCCTTCTTTTGGAAGGTGAGATATCCGGTAAAAGCCCATACAGTCAATCTCTGTACGAGAAATACTTTGTTCTCACGAATTTTAGATCAGAAGCGGTTGAGTTTTGAGCTGGTGGAATTCGAATTTGCAACAGTGTTTTCTTGGTGTCAAATTTGAAATGTCTTTCAACGGATTGCGATTGGAGTATGCTCTTGAAGGCAGCTCGAACTATATTGCATGGAAAGACAGGATGGAGGCGGTGTTAGATGATAATGGGTTGAAGGATTTCATAGAGGCTAAGGTCCCAAAACCTACTGATGCTGCTGAAGCTGTGGTTTGGCAAAAGAAGACAACAAAGTGTCAAAGGATTCTATTGGAGGGCGTGAAGGATCACGTTGTGTCCAACCTGCATGGAAAGGCTTCTCCATACTTGATGTGGAAAGCATTGACAAATCTATTCCAAAGCAAGAGCGACCAGAGGAAGTTGGCGCTCAAGGATAAACTCAGAAACATTAAGTGTGAGAATGGAGACAATATGCCTAGGTATCTCATGAAGTTCACCCACTGCCGTGATGAGCTGGGAAGTGTGGGGGTGAGTGTCAATGATGAGGACTTGGTGAGCTTGGCTCTACTTGGTCTTCCGAAGAGTTGGCATTCTTATCAGGACTCTGTCAATGGTCCGGAGAAATTTCCAGGATGGGAGAGACTTTGGTCGGATCTTATGCAAGAGGAGATCAGACGGAGCACCAGAGACAATTCTTCATCCATGCAAGATGAGGAGAACTGTGCCTTAGCGAGTAAGGTGAAGAAGGGGAAGGAGAAGGGTTCTCTTTTCGAATCCAGTTCTTCCAATGATGGGAAGAAGGTTGACAAGTCGAAAGTGAGATGCTTTCGTTGTCATGAGTTGGGCCATTATGCTACTAATTGCCCAAAGAATAAATCCAAGAAGGGATCCGGGGGAAGGATCTGAAGGTGAGGCACTTGCTTCAGAGTTTGAGTTGGATTTCACACTCTTCGCATGCATGGTTTCATCCATGGTGGGAAGTGGTTGGTTTCTTGACAGTGGAGCTTCTTTCCACATGACCGGTGACAAGAGTTTGTTTAGTACTTTGGAGGAGAATGATCTCCAGATACTCATAGCGATGGGTAATGATGAGGAGTATAGTTTCTCAGGTGTAGGGACGATTATTTTTCAGAGGGAGCATGGAGCTCATCTTACCTTGACCGATGTCAAGTATATACCAGGACTGAAGAGAAACTTGGTGTCGATTGCGATGCTAGAAGACAGAGGCTATGATGTAGTCTTCAGTAAGGGAAAGGTTTTCCGTAGACACATCATCACTAGACAGGTGAAGCAGATTGGTTCACAAGTCAAGAACCTGTATGCTCTTGAGGTTCAAGATGCATGCAAAGCCTTGAGCAGCAAGGCAACTGATGGAGGCTTGGTGGTTGAGAGGGAGCGTATATTACCTCTTAACATGCAGAACCAGAAGAAGCCTCAAACGATTGTGGAGGAGCCACGATTGGTGCAACAACTTCAGGAGGTTGTGGAGCAGCCACAACAAGGGAAGCTAAGAGGAGATTGAGTAGAGACATCTACTCATATAGAGACCTCCAGTAGGGGGTAACTTCAAGCTAGGTGGGCTGAGGGATCACATGCAGCCATACCTCCAGGTAGGAGGTGGGGTGATGTGGATTGATCATCCCAAGGAGGAGGGGCACGATCCTTGAGGTACCTAACCTCTTGGATGAGAACTTGCTACGGGAGCCCTGATGTGGAGTAGCAGGAACTGGCTGATTGGGTAGAGACAGATGCAGATGGAGCGGCAGAGAGAGCGACAGTGCAGGGAATCCCAAGACAGCACATAGCTAGCAGGCTGCAACAATGCGAGAGGCACAAGTGTTTTGCACAGTGCTAGGTGGCACAAAGAGGTGTGCAATGGTGCGAGATGCATGGAGATGTTGCAGTAGCGCAGATGTCAGAGAGGGAGCACTTGTCAACAGCAGTTAGAGCTTCACAATCAGAGTATGTTCCTAGCCCAACAGAGTGGTTAGTTGGGAGTGTTTTTGTTCCAAGTGTTGTTGGAGCAAGTGGACCGGGCAAATGTGTTGCATGCAGAACATTTCAGAGTTGCAGGATAAGGGGTTGTAGATAATCCATATCTTGTTGAGAGGGAGTGTTGAAAATGCAACAAGATGATGGAGCTTAGTGGAAAGGAGTCGCCTTCACTAAGTGGGCCCGCAGGCTATTTTTGGCGCAAAGTCTATTTTTAGACTATGTCTATTTTTAGACATATGGATCATGGTCTATGAGTTGCAGGATGCTATTTGTGGATGATTGGTCATGTTGGTAAAAATAGATGGACTTCTATTTTTAGACATATGGGCAGAGTCTATTTTTAGACTGCCAGTCTAAAAATAGAACAGTCGAATATTATTAGCTCATAATAATATTTGGACTATAAACATTATCTTATCCTCTTGGAGCACTTTAGTTCGAGCTACGGATGTGGCACATGCAACTTCCAGAAGGAAATATGCTTTTCTTATGGGTTAGTTGAGCTATTGCATGAGGAACTTCAGTTAGAACTCAAGTGATTGAGTTTGGTGGAGTTGATTGAGGAGTTGATGGAGTTGTGTTCAGTTTGACTTGGTTGAACTAATTATATTTAGTCTAACTGCAAATACACTAGTGATGAGTGATGTGAATTAATTATTAATTAATTCACTAATTATTAACTCATAAAGAAACTAAAGAATACATCAGTTAACTCAGTGCATGGACAGTTCAATGGAGACAAGTGTTAGAGGTGAGTGAAAGGGCAAGACAACTGTCAGTTGTGACTATAGTTGTGCATGAGATTTTCACAATCAATGGATTGAGTATTTCCAATGAGGATTGTGTGGTTTAGCCAAGGGAAATATGAGTTTGGATCAGCCATTCTCATCTATTCTCATGCAGGATTGCGCAGTGGAGGAGATTTGAACCTGTGATTGATTCAGATCTGAGCTAGTTTGTGTGTAACAAGTGGAGATAGTACTGAGTACTTGCGAGAAGTATTGTACTATGTATTGTTACATGTTCTCAATCATTATAATATACAGATAGTGTAGGGTTTTCAGCTGTATGCTTTCCCCGGGTTACATACTGTGTTAATGTGCGCATGCGATTGATGTTTCATTGTTTTTAATACTGCAAAATTGATGATCAACGTAGAGGAGGCTATGTATTATGCATACATTCCGCAATAGTGTATAATCGGGATAATCTCTGTGAATAAGTGTTTATTATTCAAAATTTCTACATGGTATCAGAGCAGAGTTGATCATCAGATCTATTATTCAGAAAGTGATTACATTTTATTTCTTTAGGCAGAGTCTGTAACCGAGCCAGGTAGCCTCTGGATTCATCCTTCTTTTGGAAGGTGAGATATCTGGTAAAAGCCCATACAGTCAATCTCTGTACGAGAAATACTTTGTTCTCACGAATTTTAGATCAGAAGCGGTTGAGTTTTGAGCTGGTGGAATTCGAATTTGCAACAGTGTTTTCTTGGTGTCAAATTTGAAATGTCTTTCAACGGATTGCGATTGGAGTATGCTCTTGAAGGCAGCTCGAACTATATTGCATGGAAAGACAGGATGGAGGCGGTGTTAGATGATAATGGGTTGAAGGATTTCATAGAGGCTAAGGTCCCAAAACCTACTGATGCTGCTGAAGCTGTGGTTTGGCAAAAGAAGACAACAAAGTGTCAAAGGATTCTATTGGAGGGCGTGAAGGATCACGTTGTGTCCAGCCTGCATGGAAAGGCTTCTCCATACTTGATGTGGAAAGCATTGACAAATCTATTCCAAAGCAAGAGCGACTAGAGGAAGTTGGCGCTCAAGGATAAACTCAGAAACATTAAGTGTGAGAATGGAGACAATATGCCTAGGTATCTCATGAAGTTCACCCACTGCCGTGATGAGCTGGGAAGTGTGGGGGTGAGTGTCAATGATGAGGACTTGGTGAGCTTGGCTCTACTTGGTCTTCCGAAGAGTTGGCATTCTTATCAGGACTCTGTCAATGGTCCGGAGAAATTTCCAGGATGGGAGAGACTTTGGTCGGATCTTATGCAAGAGGAGATCAGACGGAGCACCAGAGACAATTCTTCATCCATGCAAGATGAGGAGAACTGTGCCTTAGCGAGTAAGGTGAAGAAGGGGAAGGAGAAGGGTTCTCTTTTCGAATCCAGTTCTTCCAATGATGGGAAGAAGGTTGACAAGTCGAAAGTGAGATGCTTTCGTTGTCATGAGTTGGGCTATTATGCTACTAATTGCCCAAAGAATAAGTCCAAGAAGGGATCCGGGGGAAGGATCTGAAGGTGAGGCACTTGCTTCAGAGTTTGAGTTGGATTTCACACTCTTCGCATGCATGGTTTCATCCATGGTGGGAAGTGGTTGGTTTCTTGACAGTGGAGCTTCTTTCCACATGACCGGTGACAAGAGTTTGTTTAGTACTTTGGAGGAGAATGATCTCCAGATACTCATAGCGATGGGTAATGATGAGGAGTATAGTTTCTCAGGTGTAGGCACGATTATTTTTCAGAGGGAGCATGGAGCTCATCTTACCTTGACCGATGTCAAGTATATACCAGGACTGAAGAGAAACTTGGTGTCGATTGTGATGCTGGAAGACAGAGGCTATGATGTAGTCTTCAGTAAGGGAAAGGTTTTCCGTAGACACATCATCACTAGACAGGTGAAGCAGATTGGTTCACAGGTCAAGAACCTGTATGCTCTTGAGGTTCAAGATGCATGCAAAGCCTTGAGCAGCAAGGCAACTGATGGAGGCTTGGTGGTTGAGAGGGAGCGTATATTACCTCTTAACATGCAGAACCAGAAGAAGCCTCAAACGATTGTGGAGGAGCCACGATTGGTGCAACAACTTCAGGAGGTTGTGGAGCAGCCACAACAAGGGAAGCTAAGAGGAGATTGAGTAGAGACATCTACTCATATAGAGACCTCTAGTAGGGGGTAACATCAAGCTAGGTGGGCTGAGGGATCACATGCAGCCATACCTCCAGGTAGGAGGTGGGGTGATGTGGATTGATCATCCCAAGGAGGAGGGGCACGATCCTTGAGGTACCTAACCTCTTGGATGAGAACTTGCTACGGGAGCCCTGATGTGGAGTAGCAGGAACTGGCTGATTGGGTAGAGACAGATGCAGATGGAGCGGCAGAGAGAGCGACAGTGCAGGGAATCCCAAGACAGCACATAGCTAGCAGGCTGCAACAATGCGAGAGGCACAAGTGTTTTGCACAGTGCTAGGTGGCACAAAGAGGTGTGCAATGGTGCGAGATGCATGGAGATGTTGCAGTAGCGCAGATGTCAGAGAGGGAGCACTTGTCAACAGCAGTTAGAGCTTCACAATCAGAGTATGTTCCTAGCCCAACAGAGTGGTTAGTTGGGATTGACCCAATAGGTGGGATTGACCCAATGGATTCCAATCTTGTGGCCTTTAATCATAAAGGATATGAACCTCAGTTACCGGCTCAACTCGCTTTCCTCATATAGGTAAAAGCCCTCAACAAAACTGTTCATCGAACAATCATTGATGAGGGGGGATCTACCTGCATTATGTCAATGAGTTGCTGGAAAACTTTGGGCTCACCACCCTTGTCAAGATCACAAATGACATTAAAAGCATTCGATGGACAAACATACACCCCGTACGGGATTTTAAGTAACTTGCAAGTTGAACTGGTGGGAAAGACAGTAGAAATTGACATCGAAGTTATCGATGGAAACCTTGATTACAATATCCTACTGGGAAGGCCCTGGATTTACACTATGGTTGCTATTGTGTCAACATATTTTAGAAAGATTTCATTTCCCTTACAAGGAGGAATTACAATCGTTGACCAACAAACCTTTCTCCCCAACAGTTCACAAGTTACAGGAAGCATTCCAATGATCCATGGAAGCTCTCAATCTCTTCAAAATGTCAGAGTAGGCCTCCTAAAAGACCCTGCCTTAATGGGTACTTTTTCCCTACCGCCTTCGAGTAATCTGGCAGAAGTGGCCATCGTGGAAACCTACAATATGGTATCTTCTATATCTACAAAGATTCAGAAGATTTCCGCACATTTTGTTAGCATGGATCATCACCGGGTATTGCCTCCAAGCCCAATAGAAATTTTGTAGCAATCAATTTTTTTGGCCTGGGCAACAAACCCAAATCAACGCTCATCGAGTGTTTGGATAGATAGGTCTAAGGAATATGGCACCTCTTTAGATCCTTGGTCGCATGTACATTCTACAGACGAAGGAATCATTCAGTCTATTGACACCTAAACCTTGTGATTGGGTGAATTTATGTAAATAGATAAATAGGAAATATGAACAGTCATCGGGAGACGAACTGAACAGTCTCTCCATCATGTATATAATGAAGACCTACCTGATGGAATAAGATACACGAATAATTTTTTCCTTATGGAGTTACTGCCTGGCAAGACATGGTATCAGAGCCAACTCCTTTTTTTAGCTTTTATGCCCTTTGTAACTCCCTATTCTGCTCCTCTGCTCTCCATTCAAAAATGCTACCTGTTCATAAATGTTGGTAGCCTGCTCCACGCTGTCACCTGAATGCTGCTGCCTGACACTGCCTGCGCCCTCTGTCTGCCATATTCCATATATACAGTCCTGCCCCCTCCACAGTCGCTGCCAGGTCTAAACGCTGCATTACCTGCACTCTCTGGACTGTCAACATAATGTTTTCTACCATAACGTGGGACGTCGACTGTCCGCCTATTCTAGTGCTCAAAGGTTTGTGAGTCCTAATCGATCTGTGAGATTTTTAATGTGGATCATAAACATCTCTGTCCGACTGTTCCAGTGCGGTCATTGATGGGATCCCTAGAATTATCTTTTGCACCCATGCCCATCTCTATCCCACATTTGGTGCCAATCCTCCTGCCACCTCTCCTGTAAACTTCGTCCTATATTTAAGAAAGGTTATCTCTTTGCCAAGAACTGAACTGAAAAATTCATCCCACATCTCAATGTTGCTGCTGTTCAAGACGAGGCAGTTGTAAATTTCCGTGAGATTAGGTAGATGTTCCTTTCTGAAATTGGGAACAGCACTGCTCACTGCCTGCTCCAGAGCCGAGGAATTTCTCGAGACGATGTGTGTTAAACGCTTTTCCAGGTGTGTTACAAAGCCTGGTACAAGTTTGAGCGGAAGTGAAAGCAGTTGCATTTCGAGGTGTGTGGAGCGATATATTGAGGCAACTCAGATTATCAGCCGTGCAATCTTCAATGCTCCTCGTTGATGAGGAGTCAGAGTATTGACTAGAATGGAAATGAACACAAGCCTTAACTGTAGTGAAAAAGGTCAATTTAATTTTTGATTGTTATATTTCAGGAAGCAGTTGCATCCCGACTTCTACTCTTTGAGGAAAGAAGCATTCTTTTTTCTTAAATTTTTTAAAGCATGATTGAAACTGCAAATGCAAATTGGTGTCATTCTTTATAGCATCCTTTGGGCAGGCTTTTAGTTCTAAGAGGCTGGTACTGTGGTATATTAAAGCTGCTATCATTGTATGCGTTGAAGTTCATGACATTATATTAACAATAGTCTTATTAAACGCTGAAGTTTTTTGACATAAAACGTTGGTAATGTTGGTACTGAATGCTGAAGTTTTCTTCACATAAAATGTTGGTAACATTGGTATTGAACATTGAAATTTTTTGGCCATACGTTGAAGTTTTTTTTGGCCACGTGTGGTATACAAGTTGACTTTTCTGTCCCATCATATCATATGTATATTGTTTCCCATTAAGAGTAAATTTTTGCAGTAGAAGTTTTTTGTTACAGAATGCATTCAATCATATCCATGGTGGGAATAGTTCTCACTGGCAAAGAGAATTATCCTGAATGGTCCCGGATGATAAAACACACCCTCATTTTCAATGAGTTGTGGAAAGGAGTGTGTGTCGGAGACGGAGACAATGAACCAGTACAGCCTACCTCAGACAAAGAACTCGTCATTTAGGAAAACAAGAACAACAAAGCTTATGCATTAATCGCAACATCTATAAATGAAAAGGTGAGTCACCATATTTCGTCATATTCAACTGGCTTTGAAGCCTTACAAAAGCTAAAAGAACTCTATGACTCACATTCTGCACTGGAAGTTGTTCAACTCATGATTAAACTCTTCACTCTTGAACTGCAAAATAATGATCCTCTTGCTCTTGCATCTGAAGTAAAGTCTATAATGCATGATATCAAATCCACTAAAGTTGAATTGGATATTCCTCTTATTGCTTTTCTCAAGGCACTTTATCCTACTCACTCCAATTATCTTGAGTCATTGCAAGCAAATGGAAATCTCAAAGATATAACCTTTGACTCTCTTGTGAAAAAGTTTGCTGAAAGAGAGAAAGCTTTTGGAAAGAGGATAGCCCCTGAATCTTTTGAAGAGGCTGTGTGCCTTGCTCATAAAGAAAAGCATCCTGCTCAAGATTCTACAAGAGGAAGAGGTGGTCGAAGAGGAAGAGGAAGATATTTCAGAGGCAAGGGGGGCAGACATTCTCAAGGAGAAAAGGCAGATTTTCACTGCATACGCTGCAAAAGAAATGGATCACATGATGCCTTTACATGCAAGCTACCATGGGACAAAATTGAGCAAAAAAGAAACCAACAGAAAGGTAAAACTGATGATATAGACAAAGGTAAAGCACATGAATCCGCTCACTATGTTGTGGCACAATGTAACATTGGAGTAAATGAGGATTTGCTTAATGCTTCACTTGCTTCTTGGAAAAATGATTGGTTGCTTGATTTAGGAGCAACCTGCCACATGACTCATAGAAAAGATTTTTTTGAAGATTTCACTGACAATGTTGATGGAGCAGTATACTTAAATCGAACATCCTGTATATTATTTAAGTCGAATATACTTAAATCGAACATCCTGTATATTATTTAAGTTGAAACTTAAATGATACAGAAAGCAAGTACTCCTATGTTGAAAAGCTAGCTCTTGCAGCTGTTCAAGCAGTACAAAGATTTTGACACTTTATCCTATTTCGCAAAACTACCATTTTGTTAGATTGCAACCCTATGACTTACATTTTGTCGCGTCAGTTACTATGTGGAAAATATTTGGGCACTGCAACCCCAATCACATATGTTGATAAACCAAGGGCTTTTAAACCCCTAAAAGTGTTGTTTCATACCCTAAAGGATCAAGGTCAACTGATTACATCATTTCCCAGAAGTTCCACTTGAAAAACTACTCAGAACTGGTCAAACCTGACCCATACAGACTGCTCCTTAGTCAAGGTGCGATGCATCTTACCTATTACACATGGGGGGTGCGATGCATACTGAAAAGGCCTTCTGTAGGGTGCGATGGGCAAGAGTTGACAAATGGAAGAGATAGTTTGCTAAGTGGAAACCCAGAGAATCTTCTAGAAACTTCTCATATGATACTTGCCTCCCTGAATTCGCCCAGGGATGAGTAAGAGATCATGAAATCTCCAAGTGGAACCAAGAACTATCAGTGAAATGACACCAATAAAAAACCCAGAAGCTGATTCACCCCCCTGCAAATATCTATATATAGATCCCTCATCACAGAGATCTAGAGGCGAGAATTTTGTATTTTGTAACGAAGCGCTGTTGGTTTCTCTGTGAAGCATTGTATTGTTGGGTGATCTAGCATTTCATGAGGTGAAGAGGGCTTTCATGCTGGGAGGATGGCACTGAATCAGACAGCTGGGTTGTAATCCTCTCTTCTACTTCTACTATCAATAAAGTCATTTGAGTTTTCCTCCATATACTTGTGTATCTCTGAATCTTGTATTTGTGTATACAATTGTATGGTTAATATACATCTGATTCAACATTGCTTATGGCATTATAGATCTCTATGCTTTGATGGTATTTTTCTTCTTTGCCTCTACAAGCGTTCTTTGAAGTGGGACAAGTGATAAAGGAGTGGCGAAGTTCTATCAAAGGAGAGAGGAAACAAGCAAAGAGCCAAGCGAAAGACTAAGGTTGGTGCTCTCTGCCTCTCTCCCATCTATCTCCCATAAAGGAAAACACAAGTTACTTTGAATTGTTTGTTTCTAAGATAACTACCCGTCTTAGTGGGTCTAGCATATCTGAATAGACACTAGTTTTCTCGGAAACACCTGGTTACATGGTATCAGACTTAATATATGTCTTATTTGTGCTTTTTGGTATTGAGTTAAGTGATGTTCTTTCCACTTTTCTCAGTATGATGTTCTTTCTCTTTCTCCGTAATGTGGAGTCCTAGTCTTGATCATGAGTGGTTAACTGCATCTACTTATGTAACTTTTTATCCTCTTAATAAAAAGTTTGATTTTTCCTTTGGAAAAAACAAAGGCAGGGACATGTTGACGGTGCTGGACCCGCCAACATGTCAGGGGATATCCCCGATAAGAAGTCCCAATTAGACTTCAGACCATTTGGTGTAGGAGTCCCAATAGTGGGTTGTATGGTAATGCCTTGACTGCGATTTCACATAGAGGCAGTAAGATAACTCTATTGTTAGCAAGGGCGTGACAGCTGCAACGAGCCAAGGAAGGTGCATGAGAGGTTCCAACACACGGGGGTTGAGATGAGTGCACCCCTTGGAAACCTATGATAGCACACATTTAATAAGGGAACACATGAGCAAAGATGCATCACAACATGAAAGGCAAGTTAGCTAGCAATCAAAAGCGATGGTTAAACCAACAACACATTTCAGAAAGATTCATACATACATACACATGTAATTATACATGCATGTGTAAGTAAAAAGATACATATATCATTTAGAGTAAACTAGATAGCATAGAATACAATACAACATATGCATGAAAGGTTTTGGCTCTTGTTATATTAAGAAGTGTAAGTTCCAGTCATACAATACATCCATGTCCAACCACTAGTTCCGATAGCGGAACGTTATAGCCACAACCACCTGCTCCTCCAAAGAGATGTACTAGCTCTGCATAGTGGAGAAGCCAAGGCTCGTTATAATACTGTCCGAGCTCTCTCCAAGATAGTCTTATCAGAAGCTTAGCTGACCAAAAGCCTCTACAATGAGTTATGAGGGACAATTTATAGCAAAGGGTGGGTGGCCCTTGACATTCCCCTTTGTGACAATTCATCTACCCTCATGAATCTTCATCTACTCTATGACTGTTACATCCAACTATCTACACTTGACTTACACTTGACAAGATGTTACATTACAATGCACATGTACCCATGTGAGAGAAATGGCTTGAGAACGCCATGCGAGACATCACTATGACTTAGAAAACCATGGAAGTCTAACTCCTCAACATCCTCGCGCTGATCAACAGTAACATATTGATGCCAAGATCGGTAGTCCGTGATGGTGTCCGTGTGCTCTAAGGTGACATCTTTCTGGAACCTGAATCTTGCCTCCATAGCATTCGAGTACACTACTCGGGCTCCTCTGTCCAACTCATTTGTAAGCATGCGCATCATTGTCTTCAATGCAGCTGGACCAACAACATACTTGTGCATGATGTCTGCACTGATGGGCAAGTCTGGGCTGGTGGCAATGTGCATCAACTCGTCGAAGTATGAGTCAAGCTCTAGTCGGACCTATTCCTTTGTCTTCACCTGGGTGAGAGTCCCAATAGATGGGATCGCATGTGCGCACCACAACATCCATACTCTTGAACACACGTGCATGGGAAGCCTGTATACTAGTGATGAGCTGCAGGAGCTCTTCATAGTTTTGGATTTGACTCTGGATACGTGCCTTCAGCTCGACTGCACTGGCCTTCATCATCTTAGGTAAGTGAAGCGGGGCTCCCTTGTATCTCATTGTCCATGTTTGCATGTAATCAACAACAACATGCAAGTTCGTCAAGATACATGCTCTTCTAGCACATCGTTGCTGCCATCCATTAAGATGGACGACTACCTTATGCACGGTGCCAAACTTGGAGTACAACGCTCGCATAACCATGTCAAGGGACAACACTTCATCTAGTATTGCCTTCTTTAGTTCAGCTCGGGCAGATGCTGTCACCAACTCTCCTTGTTGCTTGGCCGTCTGAAGTTCCTTAGCCATTCGCTCATTTTTAGCTATCAAAAATCGAACAATTGAGCTAGTGGCTTCGGCATACACTCTGTAATGAATAAAATATATATAAATAATATAAATATAAATAATAAAGATAAATTGTAATAATGATTAGTTAACTAGTAATTAGGTTGAAGAGGCATGTCTAAATGAGACATGACTCTTCATGAAGAGACACTTTCCTGATATATAAGCAAACCTCTCGTTCTCATTTGTAATAAATTATCATTCTTATTCATACATTTAATATAATATTTATATCCTTAATGGATATCTTGATATTCCAAGTCTTTTGGAGTAATTAATTAATATAAGGAACTTTGTTCGCTTCATTTGGTATCAGAGTAGTTCCGTCCTCTAGGTTGTTTAACCAGTGCACAAAGCTCGTTCTCCGATCCAAGTCTTTGGCTATAGACTCTTTGTCAAATTTATTGCTGTTGCAGTTCAATCATTTCGCTAAATATTTGTGAGTTTCTCCTTTTATCTGTTTTTCTAGGCCTTTGGCCATAAAAAAAAAAAATTAACAAAAAAAAAGTAAATAAAATAAAAAAAGAAGAAGAAAAATAAAAGTAAAAGAAAAAACAAAACGGATACAAAATCTCATACCAAGTATATTTAAAACTTTTTAGGTGGAGAAGCCCGTGGTTTAAAAAAACCCATGGTAATTGCCCATGGTATTTTAAAAAGTTAAAAAAAAAGGAATACGTTTTACTTTTTACGTGGAGAACATTTTAACGGAGGTTTTAAAAACAACCCATGGTAATAGCCCATGGTATTTTAACATCGTGACCGTGTCATATGAAAAGACGTGACCTTTATATTTATTAAGTGGGGTGACATTAAAAATTTATCAAGAAAGTAATTAGTATATAAAAAAGGGACCAATTTATTATTAAAAAAAGAAAGAAAGAAGTGAAACTATTTTTTTTTAACGAGATCGAGTACTATTGTATTATAAAAAAACTGCAAAGAGCAGAGTAAGATACATATATGCTGGAAGAAGAGAGGAAGAGAGGAAACTATACAGGGACGCAGCCCTGGAAGCCTTATAGATTAGCTTAAAGAAGAGAAATTGAAAAAGATGCCTGCTGTATTGTCTTACAAAAATGCCATCTAACAGGCAGACTTTGCAGGTCATTAGATTAACACCAAAATTGGTTGACGGTTTCCTCCATGTGGTCCTCTTGTTGCTGATCTTGCTGTTCTTTTTGACTTTCCTTGGAAGACGCTTCTGCCTGCATGCTTGCTGTGATGGACTGAATGTGCTTAAGTGCCTCCTCTAGGTGCTCACATCTGTCTTGGAGGTTCTCAATTTCCTTCTTGCGCTTCTCTAGTTTCTTGCGTTTGGACCGGCTATCCGCAATGAAGTCTTCACGCAGGTCATTATGGTGCTTCATGAAACGAGAGATCAGGAAACAGTGATCTTTGCACAGCGCGCATGCATCATTTCCCAGGACTCTTTCTAGGGGGTTCTCGCGGGGGCCGGCCCTTCCCTGCGCTTCAGGTTGACGTCCCTCTGCCATGTCTGCAAAACAAATAAGAAACGAGTAACCTTGAAAATGACTTCTGGTATACCTGATGTCTTCTTGGAGAGTCGGGTTGATTGAAGAGCCTTGCTGATTTCCTTGACGTCTGCTGCCTGAATGAGCTGGAGCGGGACTCCACTGCTTGTTCCCTCGAAAACCACTGATCTCAAAGAAGCCTTCGCACCCTAAATGCTTCTCGAAGTAATGGTGGAGAGGAGGATTAGGAGGAGGAATATAAGGGCGAGGGGGAGGGTTAGCATAGTGATGAAGCTCCAGATATTTCCGAAGTGTTGCAGAGGGGAAATCGGGTAGCAGATTTAGGGATCTCCGATCTCTGTGATCGAGGTGATGAATGCCCAGAAGAAGCGTGGGACTGTCACGATGAGGGGAAATTCTGAGGTTGAGGAGGGATGGGAACGCCGGCATAATGTTAAAGATTTGATGTTCGCAGGGGAGTAGATCATGGTTCTGACTTTTCCTGGTGGACTCTGCCCTGTGTTCAGACAGACAGCTGCCGTCCTTATGGGATGGGTTTTTCATAAGTTCTGATGTTATCTCTGATCTGACCCTGCTGGAGATTGACCGCATTATTTGCGTGCTTATCCGCCTCAGCATTATGCTCCCTTAGTACGTGCTTCAAGGTAGTATTTCCCAAGTGGCTGAGGGTGTCCATTATCCTCGCCTTGATGCGATTGAGAGAGGCTTTGCCAAATTCTTTACTTTTGTTCATTGCTGCTATTAGTATAGCGGAATCTCCAAGGATTAGAGCATCCTGTAGACCGAGCCTGTGTAGGATTGACGTGCCTAAAAGTAAACTGTATGCTTCCGCTTCATTATTGGTTGCTTGCCCGAGACCCCATTCGTAGTAGCTTACTGTGATCCCCTTCTGATCTTTTATTATTCCTCCAGCGCCTGCTTTCCCGGGATTGCTCTTTGATGCTCCATCGAAGAGGAGAATGGGGCGATTCTGAGCTGTGATCCATTTATTTACTTCTTCTTTGTCCCCCCTCAGTTTCCAGTTTTGCCCCTTCTGTTTAATTTTGATTTGGGGGGGAAGATTTTGGGAGTGGCTGAGGTTGAATCTTTTGTACCAATCCATCTCCTCTTTTGTCCATCCCTGCTGATCAGGGAGAGTTATGTGATTCGCGCTGATTGCCTCAGAAATCCTAGCTATGGTCCTTGCAATTATCTTGTCAATTTTAATCTGCTCATTGTTAAAAATATAGTGATTTCTTGCCAACCAGATATTCCAGCAGAGAGTTGCTGGGATACAATTCCAAATTCGAAGAAGATTTCTTTTCCCTTTCTTGCTCAGAGGGTAGTCTTTTCTCCAGTTTCTCTGTAAGTTATTTACATGGCCATTCCTGCTTCTGGATTCTAAAGGACTAAGGAGCTGTTTCCAGCAATTTTGTGCGAAATTGCATTGGAGGAAAGTGTGAGGAATGGATTCCTCCTCAGCTTGACAAAAGCAGCAAATTGAGGGACCTTGTATTCCTCTTTTTCTCAGGTTTTCTGCAGTGAGAATTTTCCCTTTTAGAAGGGCCCAATTAAAATGCTTTACCTTGGGTATGCACTCATTGTTCCAGGCTGCCTTGCAGAGGTTCCAGCTAGCACTGTGAGTCTTATCTTGCAGTGATTTGTAGCCCTCTCGCACTGTGAAGTTGCCCCCACAGGTGTCCCATATATAACTGTCCTCCGTCTCTTTATTCATTGGCGCAACTCCTGCTAGAGAGATTTTTAGTTTATGCCATTGATCTTTTAGGTCCAAGGGCAGGTTCACGACCTTCCAATCTGACCAAGCATTTTGGGACCAGGTGGAAATGTCAAATAAGGAGGATATGTTTTGGTTCTCCATCCAAATTTGGAGGGGTCTTAGATCTTGCAGAGATTCTCTGGGACTTGATCCCATGATTCTATCCTGCCATATTTTGACATTTTTTCCGCTGCCCGGTTTCTTAGATACTTGTTCTTTAAAGTGAGGGAGAACTTTTTTAACCAACCTCCACATTGGGGTGCACGGCCTATCCACGATTGAGTCTTGGAGGATGTTCGAGTTTGGGCCATTAAGGTATTTCCTCTTGATAACTTCGACCCACCATGCTCCTTGTCCTGAAATGATCTTCCAAAGTAGCTTGAGTCCCATTGCCTGATTGGATAGGCTCGGAATTTTAACTGACAGACCTCCTTTGTCATACGGAAGGGTGACTTGATCCCAATTGACAAGACTGAACTTCTTTGAGTCCTGCTTTCCTCCTTGCCAGAGGAAGCTTCTCATGATGATTTCCATATGCTTATGGATGCTTGCAGGGGCCATTATTATTGCATATTGGTAGATAGGAAGGCCGGATAGGACCGCTTTGATAAGGATGGTTCTACCTGCAAGATTCAACCAGGAAACACCCCAGCTCTGCAATAAGCCTCTCATTTTCTCAATATGCTTAGACCAGACCTCCGCTTTAATGTGCTCCTTAGCCAGAGGGAGGCCCAAGTAAGAGAAGGAGTTCCAACTTCTTTGGAGGGGAATATCTAGAATTTGTGAAATCCTTTGTTGAATCTGAAGAGGGACATTCCATGTATAAATTTTACATTTTCTGTTGTTTAGCTTTCCTCCCGAGGCTAGGAGGAAGGCATCCAGAGCTCCTTTAAATCTTCTGGCCATCAGGCTTGATGCACCTCCAATCAAGAGAGTGTCGTCCGCGAAGAGGGAGTGATTGAGCTCTTTTGTTCCCCTTTCAATGCGAATTCCCGTGATTTCCTTTTTGCTTCGGAGATTCTCTAGATGAGCACTCAGAGTCTCAGCCATTAGGATGTAAAGAAAGGGAGAGAGGGGGCAGCCTTGCCTTAGCCCCCTTGAACTTCTAAAATAATTACTTGGCCGTCCATTGATCAAGGGTGAGGTCCATGGATTGCTGATACATCCTTTGATGATGTTTACAAAGAGGGGGGAGAAGCCAAATTTAAGAAGGACTGCTGTAAGGAAAGAGTGGTCCACTCGATCAAAAGCGTTAGCCATGTCTAATTTAATGATCATTCCCCTTTCTCCTCTATTGAGGCTGCTATGAATGGCTTCCTGGACTAGGATGACATTGTCAATGATCTGTCTATTTGGGACAAACCCACCCTGGTTCTCAGAAACTAATAAAGGGAGAAATTTCTTTATTCTATTGGCAATAATTTTGGTGATAAGCTTATAAGAGACATTGCATAGCGAGATGGGACGAAATCTATCAAAGGTTTTGGGGTTTGCCTCCTTAGGAATTAAAGCTATATGAGTGGACTTTGTGTTTTCCCCTACTTTTTGGTTTCTGAAGGCGTTCTTTACCATCCTTACCAGATCCTTTTTTATAGTTTCCCAGTGCCGCCTGTAGAATGCAACTGTAAAGCCGTCCGGCCCCGGGGCTTTGTCTTGTTGCATGCTGAAGATGACTTCTCTGATTTCTTCTTCTGAGGGTTCTTGTTCCAGCTCCTTATTGTTCTCCTCTGTGATTTTGCTTTCAAGAATGTTGAGGAAGGTCTCGCTGTCATGATAATGATTGTCTGCTGTTAGAAGGTTCTTGAAATGATTGAATGCAGCCCCTTTTATTTCGTTTTGACCTTTCAACTCAACCCCCGCTACTTCGATTTTATCTATTTGGTTACATGCTCTTCTGAGCTTGATGCTATTATGAAAGAAGGAGGTATTTTTATCTCCTGCCCTTAGCCAGAGGCAGCGAGATTTTATTCTGAGCTCCTCTTCCTCTGCGCGGTTTTGCCTGTAGAGCTCTTTGTAGAGATTCTTTTCTTTTTCAATGTCCTCTGCCTTGTATTGAATTTGTTCCATTTGAATGTGCCAACGCTCCATTTCGTTTAGCAGGTCTGTTTTTTCCCTCTTTTCTAATATTGCTTGGTCCCTGGCCCATTGTTTTATCGCTGTCCTAAGCTGCTTCAGCTTTGTTTCCCAAACATAATATGGTGATCCGATCACTTCTCTTGCCCATTGAGTTTGGATAAGTTGACTGAAATCTTTTTTGAGATCCCAGTTTTTGTTGTACTTAAAGGGAAGAGGGCCGAGGTTTGGGCCTTTGTCCATAGAGAGAACCACCGGTTTATGATCCGATGCTGATCCATGGATTAATTTACTTCGAATTGAGTAGTTTTCGGTTGCCCTTTCTTGAATTAGAAATCTGTCAAGCCGTTCCTTAATGTTTTGAGCACCTGTCCTTTTGTTAGACCAGGTATATTTTCCATTTGACAGGGGGATGTCAATTAGGTTGTATAGCTGTACTATATTTTCTAATTTGTCTCTTGAGGGGTCTGAATGATACTTCCCTCCATATTTTTCCTGCACATTCCTTACTAGGTTCAGATCTCCTCCAAGGATCAGTCTGCTGTCTTGTATAGAGGAAATGTCTTCTTCTAGGGAGTTCCAGCAACATGCTTTATCCCTGTAGTGGTTAGGGGCGTAGATGTTATAGATGTGATAGACTTCCTGTGAGCTTTTGTTCTTCAGGTCCGTTCTGATCCACCATGTACATTGGTGAGAGTTGTAGATGTCCCACTTTGTTTTATTCCATAGTGTTCCAATCCCTCCTGATGCTCCATCTGAGTCATTGGATAGTCCTGAGAAGTTTTTGAATCGCTGTGTTTGTTGGAGAAAGTCCTGATTAATGAGTTTGGTCTCCTGAATAAGAAGGATATCTGGCTGCTCCTGATTAAGAAGGTCCTTGATGGCTTTTAATTTTAGAGGGGTGCCCATCCCCCTACAGTTCCAGGAGACCAAATTCATTATTTACCCGCTGAAGGGTGGGATCCTGTCTTCTCCTTTGTTTTCTCGCCGCTGCCTTTTGGCCGTCCCAAATACGAATCCATAGGTTGTTGTGTCCCTGTGGCCATTTCTTTTGCTGCCGTCTCATCCCTTAGCTCCTTGTTCGATTTCCTGCCCACTTTCCTCGGAGGATCTGATTGCTGGTTGGTTTCTTTGGCTTTGTTTCGGGTAAGAATTCTTTCCACTGTGTGAGGAGGGGAGGGAGGGGGGTTTGTGCAAGGAGAGACAGGGCGAGGTGAATGAGGAGGCGAAGGGGGATTTTCGGCAGTTAGGGATTCGAAGGAGTTTGAGGTCGAGGGGATGGTTGAGATGGGAGGGGGCGGAGGCGGGGGTGGAATGCCTGAAGCAGGGTGGGCTGAGGTATTGAGGCCATGGTTTTGAGAGGGTTTCTTCCTTTTGACTTGCTCCCATGGTCCCTCTTGGGGTTCCTCGTTACTATCTATTTCTTTTGATTTTAGCTTATTACACCTATTTGCAAAATGGCCATACTCATGACATACCTTGCATTTGAAGGGGAGTTGTTCGTAATCCAGCTGCTGAATGTGCATCCACTTGTTTACCTTGATTTTGATGGCTTCTGGTAGTCCTTTCCCGAGATCAACTTCAACACAGATTCTTGCGCATGCGTGCATGTTTTCTTTTGGTTCCGATCTATCAATGTATTTTCCAAGAGCATTGCCTATAGCTCTTACCGATTCGTCCGCCCAGCAGTGAAGTGGGAGATGGGGGAGGCGAACCCAGACAGGAACAGCGTTTGGGATATCCATTTCCGGATCAAATTCCGGGGTCCATTTGTTCAGGTATAAGCCTCTTGTATCCATGAAATAGGGCCCATTGCGAAAGATGAGGTTCTTGTCCTCCTTTGATTCGAACAGGAAGGTGAAGAAGCCACGGCCACAAAATCTTATGGCGATCTTGCCCTGTATCATTGGGCTCCAGTTGCGTTCCGTCCATTTCTGAACCGTTCTTGGTGATGGCCAAAGTCCAGTAAACTGGCCAACCAGACCTCTTTCTGCGAGAGCTATTGCTGATTTCATTGGCAAAGCAGGGGGCAAGTCCACCTCTGGCATCTCATCCAGCTTTTTGATAAACTTAGTTTGAGAAGGCCTTGGTCTCAGATCTAAAGATTCAGAGAGCAAAGAGTCAAAAATTTCTTCGTGCTTTTCAGGGCCAAGGGAAGGGGAGGCGGATCCTGCCATGGCAGGCCCGCTGGGAGAGCAGGGGTTCAGGGCAGCGGCGAAGGAGAGACCCGAGGGGGTCCGGGCAGGGTTCAGCTAGGGCGAGGGCGAGGGAGCCCGACCAGGCTAGGCCTGGGGGCTGGGCGGGAGCACGCAGCTTGAGCAGGCGGGGTTCACGGCAGCGGCTCACGGCAGCAGCAGCGCATCATCCATAAAATATCAATCTGAGTTCAAAGCATTGGTAGAGAAAGCGTCTGGAAAAAAGGCTAAAGCTCTATGGAGTGATCAAAGAAGTGAAACTATTATTATTATAAGATAATAAAGTTATTTTGAAAATGGGACTTAATATAAAGAAATACATACATATATGTATAGGGAAACAATATAAAGGAGCATTTTTTTAATAAAAGGGTATTCAAGTTTTTAACAATCCACATTAAAGGAGAATATTTGAAAAAGATATATAAAAAATAAAGGAATTACTAAAAAAAAATAAAAAAAATCCCAAGTTCATCTTAACAAAGTAAAAATGGAGTCAACCGTTGACAATAAAGAAATTGAATGTAGTCCAAAAATGAGAGATGAAAGGTTTCTTGAAACCTTTGGTAAATATGTTGATACATTATTTCAAATCAAAGGATCGCTCGCAGGAAGAGATATCATAATCACTATGAGTCTTGCTTAAAAAAGTAATTATGTTAGTCCTAAATGTGCTAACCAATTGGTGATTCCTGAATCAAATATAGTTGAAAAGAATATTCTTGGCGATTATGACAAACAATATGACATAAGCAATCTACACCTAAGTATTAGAGATTACAATTTTACTTCACTTAGATGTTGCAGTTCAGCCAATGAACATCCCTAGTGAATGTTTCATAACCAACTCAACGACATCTTCGCTAGAAGAAAATCTAAAGATTGGCACATGCCCAATAAGGGAAAGTAAAGTCCCACATTGACATCCGAATCATGAGAGTAGACAACTCAACCATGCTACGGATTGGGACCATTCAGACCAGAAACAACAAATTGATGTTTTAGAGAATAATGATGTAAAATCAATCCAGTCTTATGCTAACAAGTCATTACAAAATTCCAGTGATCAGAGTACTATACAGAAGATTAATCTGGGATGGTTTGATCCCTTCTCGGTGCGATAATTTTGTTTGTCACTAAGAAGATCATATCAACTTGTATCGATGAGGATGACTATTCCGAGACAGAAAGACTTTCGAAGATGAAAAAGAGATCAAGCCTTTTTTCATCGACAAGCTTTGAGGACAAAGCTCTTTGAGGAAGGAGGCAATGTAACAAATAAAATATATATAAATAATAAAGATAAGTTGTAATAATGATTAGTTAACTAGTAATTAGGTTGAAGAGGCATGTATAAATGAGACATGACTCTTCATGAAGAGACACTTGCCTGATATATAAGCAAGCCTCTCATTCTCATTTGTAATACATTATCATTCTTATTCTCACATTTAATATAATATTTATATCTTTAATGGATATCTTGATATTCCAAGTCTTTTGGAGTAATTAATTTATAGAAGGAACTTTGTTCGCTTCACACTCTGGTTGCATTGGCCAAGGCTGCTGGATGTTTGCGCACGTCAGACAAGACCACTCGTTCCTCAACTTGTGCAGGAGATGTATGATCATCTGGAGTCGACACTACGATATTGCACAACTCTATGTCGAGACTCGTTGAATGAGATGTTGTGCATCTCTCCTTCCGGCTAATCTCCGAGGATCTCAGTGCCTCCTCGGTCGCTTGAGACTTGCTCATCATCTGGATGTGGTGAAGCAGGTAAGTCGACCTCTTGGTGATGAGGCATAAGGTTAATGTCCTGTTCCGATTCCTGTTGCTCCATATCCGTATCCAACTGTTGAAGTGCTTGCTCTATCTCATGAGTGAAGTCCTTCTCCTGCGATGGTTCACCCTGTCTACTTGATGCCATCTGTTCTGGTGAATCCACTACCTGTACGAGCGCTGTTTCATCTGTTTGCACATGTTTTTCTCCCCGCTGTACCTATTGCTGCTACGCTTCTCTCTCCTGTTTGCAGAACTCTTGTTCCTTCTAGAGTTGCTCCTTCAACTCATGCAACTCCTTCTATGTTTCCTCCATTCTTCTCTTCTCCCTTTGCCTTTGTGTGATTCGCTTGTTGCGCTGTCGCCTCTTCGCCTCTATAGCCATAGCTGCTTTCTCTGCCAGTGGATCTGCTTGGAACTTGTAGCTTTGCTCTTCCTCCATGCGATCAACAATCTTCCTGTTGTCCTTGTCGCGCACTAGTATGCTTGCCTCTACTGCTACTGCTGCTGGTGCTCTCTGGGATGCTCCTTCATGTTGCTTCACTAACGACTCCAAAACAAAGCTGACCTACCTGTTACTTGGGTTTGGAGAAACTGTAGCAATATCTCCATGGGTCCTCCTTGGCCCAATGAAATGCCCCGTGGATCCAGTTGAACTGTACTCTCGTGTAGTGATATTTCACAATACAATGTGGATCATACAGATTGTAACTTCGGAGGTCGAATAGATACTTCTTCATCTATTCTGCTTTGACATCGCTTGCTTGAAACTCCGAATCTCATATAACCCAATCCTCAATGGAAGAGCTGGCCAAGGTGCCTTCTTCTTCCGGTGCATTCTAGCTATCAATGCTGCCGAGATGTGATATGCTACTTCCTGCATGACAAGTATGTCCAAGGAAAACTTTGGTAGAACATGCAGAGGCTTCTCCGCGCTGAACATTCGTATGAACGTGTTAGACGGTGAGGCATAACAATCAACAATGTCTATAAGTGCCTCCATTGATGCCCTCGACATGCAGGGTGGATCATGTTCGAATATCATCTTGCGAACTAGGGTGACAAAATGATTGGACAACCGTGTGATAAATCCTCTGAAGCTGCATTTAGACAACAACTTACAATATGTATTCATAATAGTCTCCGCCAGTGACCATGCCCACTCCAAGCCCGAGAACTCCTGCTAGGCACAGATTGCATCTAAGATGTAGGCGGGCATGTAGATCTCTACTTGCATACCTTCGGGTGATTGTCGAGCCTTCATTACTTGTTCCTTTAGCTGATGAGCCAACATGCCAGACCAGTTACATGGTTTTCCCTCTCTGGCCAGTTGGTCCAGCGCGATCACCCAACTCTGTGGGAAGGTTTTCGTGCTTTCTTGGCCATACAATCGACATGAAAATATGACCAAGTATTGATATGCCTTCCACAGTATCTTCATCTTGTATATCTGGTTGGGTGTCATCCTGAATCTAGCCGGCTCCTTTACCTAGTTCTTAAGAATGTCTCTGGAGTTGGCATTGCTGCTGGGTAAGCTGAAGGGAGTCTCCATGATAGTCACAGGCTCCAACATATGATACATATCATCATAATCCTGTGCCTAGAAGGTTGCAAGCTTCGTCCCACTGACACTGCTCAAAGTCATCATCTCGGGATCAGTGTGCGAGACGATCCAGTGTATCATGTCCGCGCATGGGAACGTGAGGTATCTGCATGCAATTCGGTACAAGCCAAACTTGTGAATGTTCACATACACCTGGCGGTCTTCGAGGTCTTCCCTAAAAGTGCCTACAAATGCTTCATTGACCTCTTGCCATTTCAACTTGATGTCCTTGTCTAGAAACAACTTGGTATCTTCATAGATCGTTAGACATGCAGACACCTGCTCAACTGCTACTCCAGTTGCACTTTCGTCAGTGTCCTTTGATCCTGCTCTCTTGGAGGCCATTGATCCTGTAATGCTAAGAGGCAGATGAACACCTGAAAGATCTGGAGACAAAGCGACATGCATGGCAAGAAATCTGTCAGCGAAAACCAAAGTGAATTCGGGGAATGACATAAGACATATCTGGGGAATGATAGGAAAATATTGCGCAATTTCTTCTGGGAGGCTGGGTGATTGGCTACCAGAATTGTGCAAAAGGAAGTCTGAGCTATCTAGGAGGCAAGACTGGCTGCTATATTTGTGCAATGCACAATCCAGGCTGACCACTGACTGCAGGCTCAGTGATTGCATTGCGTAATTTTCTGGGCCAACAATCACTGTCTCTCAGAAATGTGTAAAGCAGTCCTGGAGAACAGTTCCTAGGCAGAAATGCACATTTCTGGAGAGGAAGATAGAGCCTTCCTTTCCCAGATTTTTCAATGCTGTCTTGGTGAGGCAGAGTCCGGGCCAAGGCTGGCCAAACTCACCAACTGACAATTGAAAGCAAATGTGAAAGTGAAAGCATGGTGACACTAAGTGAAAGAACAAGTGATTGATCGTGCATGCAAACATTGAATGAAAGATTCAGTAAACAGATCAACATGCATGTGGGTGAAGTGAGTCGCTGAATCGACGACCGTTCGTGCAAAACAGTTTCATGCATGCGACAACAGTGAGATAGCAACAAAAAATGAAATGGTGCTAGTACAAGCTAGTATGCATGTAAACGACAACAAGTGTTCAAAGAAATCAAGCAAACAACACTCACACAAGAGAAAACACAAAAAGCGACAAAAACGTTGAAAAAGACAAGTTGAGACCACTTACCGATGAAGACCTGAGCTGGATGTGTCGAAGAGTCCTGGATGTGCTGTGGGATGATAGATCTCCAAGATCGATGTGAAAGAATGAGCCCTGATGCGTCAAATAATAAGTTTGAAGCTCATGACGCGCATGCCGCAAATCTAGGAAAAAGCGACACTTGGAGGAAAGGTTCTAAAACAATTTTGCATGTAACCTCTGGCTGCTAAAAATAGCTCCCTGAATCATGGGATTCTTTTTGCATGTTGCATTTTTCTATTCTGGGAAAAATCAAGCCCTACATGCAAGTCAAGTTTCCTTGGTCTCGGGAGGAACTGGCCAACCCAACTGCTCATGCATGAGGCTGCTCAACTGTAGGGAGAAAATGCACATTTCTGGATGGGAGCTGGGCTGGCTGCCCCGGAGATTTGCACAATTTATAGGTAGAGTAGCTGACTGCTGCCTAGGATTGTGCAATTCCTGGGCTGAGCAGCCTTGCTGGGAAGGATTGCACAGTTTTTTGGATGAAGCATGACTGACAGGATTGCACAATTTTGGAGCCCAACAGTCTGCTAGGAAAAATTGCACAATTTATGGAGGGAAGGATGGTTGCCCTCCAGAATTGCTCAATTTCTTGGGGGAGTTGCTTAGCCTGCAGCTGGACCAAGTCTGGATGAACAACCTGTGAGGGGAATGCATCAAACTTTGATTGATAGGCTGTCTTCGTGCAAGAAAAACACTAAAGCTTGTGTACTATACAAAGCAAGACAAGGTGTTGTGAAAGGTTGGTAGGGAGGCTCCAAAACGAAGCTAAGGATAAATTTTGGAGGATGGTTGTAGCCGCTACAACATGACCCAACAACTACTAATCTTCCAACCATCATCTAGGTTTAGATTACTAGGCCTCCTTTCAATTTCTATAGCTTCCCTAAACTTACGGTGATGGAAATGATCAATTTTAGCAAGGACCCGAGCGTCCACAATGGAGATACGATGTTTATTCTTTTCCACATATTCAACCAAAGCCTAAGAACGCTCCTCCCATGTTTTATGTTTGTCGCATGATTATGAATCCTCTGATTTATAGAGTGGCCAATCTCACCAATGTAGGGAGTACCACATGAACAAGGGATGAGATAAACACCTTTCATATTCTTCGGGTCCACATGGTCCTTCACCGACCTCAGAGAGCTCTTAATGGTATTTAGGGGCCTAAAGGCCGAGGGGACTTTATGTTTCCTCATAATCCTAGAAATCCTATCAGTGGTCCCTTGGATAAATGAAAGATGCACCCCTAAATTATAAAATAATTAAATTTAACTTTATTAAATTATAAAGTTATATTATAGTAATTTTTTTATAAAGTTACTTTTAAAGAATAATAATAATTAATATTTATATAATAATAATAATAAATAATTAAAAAAAATTAAGAGGAAATTAGATAAAAGCCTAATAGTACCACTTATAAATGTCGAAATGACGTGGGCAAGGTGAAAAAAAAAAAAAAAAAAAAACAAAAACAAAAATGATTTGTCTACAGTTAAGCTTTGAGGACAAAGCTTTTTGAATAGAAGGGCAATGTTATGAATATAATTTATATAAAAATAAAATAAATATAAATGAATAAATAATAATCATATTTATAAGTAATTAATGATTAGTTAATGAAGAGGCATGTCTCTAAAGGACATGGCCATTCATGAAGTTGTCTCTGCCTAGGTATATAAATGGACCCTCATTGTAACATTCATCATCCTTGTACATTCATCTTATCAATAAAAATATTATTTTACATACATTTTTGTATTTTAACAATTTAAACACAATTACTCAAGTTTTGTCACTACAGACACAATGAAACACTAGATGTTGCTTTAAAACAAAAATTAAGAAAATGTATTTTTAATAATGTAAAGGAAAAAGAGTGAGATGGGCATGTCCATATATTAAACGCTGAGGAAACTAGTAATAACAACGAGTACAAAATAAAGTCCATTTTTTTGTATGCATTAATTTCCAAGACATTTTAGCATTAAATGATATTTATTTTATTATAAATTGTATATTGATATTTCCCTTTGTTATTGATATACCTGGCCTAATCGACAAAATTCTCGAGAGAGATCGAAGCAAAGTTTGATAGCTAATATAGATCCATTAACCTAGACATCCAACAAGCATCATGTTGTCAACCATTATGATGGTCAGCTAGATTTCAAAGGGTTTTGGGGAGATAAGCTTTTCTTCTATACAACCTATTTCACAAAAACATTAACATATAAATTATTATACTTTACAAGGATGATAGGGTAAAAATTGGATATTCTATTTTTTAGATTTTCTTTCTTGATATGTTATTGAGTATATAGATTTAATTTTTAATATTTATTTTTCATTCTATATGTTGTTTTTAATATATGGCATATGCATTGTTTTTGGAACCATTGCAATCACTGCAAACCTAGAAGATGGTCAAAATATTGAGAAGAATGTAAGTGAAATGGATCAAATGTTACAACCATCTTCTTATCCAATATCACAATACAAAGTAAGTTTGTATGCATTTCTACTTTTATATAATTATGATCATCATTTTACATTTAATACAATTGAGTCACATATTTATATCTATTTATAATTTTTCCCACGAGACATAGAATAATTGGTGAATGAGTGCATTGTTAAGGCACTCCTTAGGTAATGGTCACCAGTTCAAAACCCCTTGGGTTTCTCACCTGCCTAACCCTCAACTAGACGTTATAGTGGTAGTAGTGGGAATTGACCCCTTGTCAGACGAGCACAAAACCCACCTACTTGTTGATTCCTCTAGTAATATATATATATATATATATATATATATATATATATATATCCCTTTGCACATAATTGATGGTAGACTTAATAACCAACAAAAAATGCATTGTCTTCAACCATTATGAAATTCACCTTGACTTCCAAAAAAATATTAGGAGAGGAAAGTTATATAGACAACCTCTTAATGCATTATGTCTTTTCCTTTGCCATGAATGGTCCCTATATTTTCAATATACCAATATCAATTTTGATATTTATTGATAACGTTGTAACTTTAACAAAAAAAGAAGAAGGGTGAATGATCCTGCTATGGTTAAAAGGACAAAAATCACACCAAAGGACTTAAAAGCACATGGGTTCAAGTGTCACAAACAATACATAGAACATATATTCTCAACTAGTATTGCTCTCACTAAATACACTAAGTTTGCTACTTTGAAATCTAAACAATGCACCAAGTTTAAGTAACTTAAGCCACATAGTTATGACTTTAGTCATTGTTTTGTACAAAATGGGCCTACCTAAAAAGACATATAATGCTTTAGGCATACACAGACAATTTCAATAAATAAGCTTTCTAAAATTTTGTTTTATGTTTTGAATGATCATTCTTTTGGCACATAAAATACAAAACATACTTCTTGTTTAATGGAAGTCACTTTTATTTAGATACATAAATTATTTTAGCCTAACCTCTCTAATACATGAAGGAGTTTCATTTTTTTGCACATTCATTCTATGAAGGATAAGATAAGAAATTTCACTTAGTAAACACAAGCATACCCTTAACTTTTAACATCAAATAAACAAAAGTCTTGTATCTGAATTGATTTATGTGTATAAGCCCTGAGGGTTAAATCAATTGGTTGAGTTCTCGTAGTTAAGAACCTTTGTTATTGAGAGGTCACAGGTTCAATTCTCTCGAATCTCTCAGGATCAGAATCTGTGTTTGAGCTGGAAGGAAGTGATCCCTTCAGGTGGATTTTCATAGAACAATATTTTGTGGACATATCAAGTCACTGATCTCTAGGGACTGTGAACTACATAGAAAAGAAAAAAAGAAAAAATGATTTATGTGTATGGTTTTATTTAAAATACTAGTTATTTACGAAATGAGTGAAAGGAATGCAAAGTATTAAACGTAGACATAATAATGATATTAAAAAATAAGTCTTATAGTAGAATTTTTAACATAAAGATAAGAGGTAGGAAAATGGGAGGTTTGTAAGAATATATGCAAATCTTAAAGTGAGATAATACTTAAACTGCACTAAAAATAATTCCTAGGGATATGAAATAGAGGGAAATCCAACTCTTGTTTCATTAAGGAGTGTAACAACCTTGGTTAAAAATCCATGTAATAAAGTTAGTAAAGACAAAATAATAACCATTGTCATGGGACACATATTCCAAGTTGAATGTTAGGCAAAAAAACATAGTCATAGGGATCACTTGTGATTAATTAATGTATATGGAAATTGGCAAAGGCAATGACAAAGGCTTTGGAAAGGCAAAGTGACATTAATTAACATTTATTTATGAAAATAATGGACAATAGGAGAAAAGGGAGGTGAAGGGTCATAGGTTGCATGTGAGGAGGAAATGAAGGAAAATAATGGAAAATGAAGAAAATAAAGGCCTCATTAATAAAAAGGCTTATGAGGATCAATTTGTAGCTTTTTGTTAGTTTACCTTTTGCCACTTCAGTTTTGGAGCTCTCTCTGTTGTCCCTCTCTCATACTCTTGGACACTTAGAGTTTTCTTGGTGCACTCTTGGAGGAGCATGGCATACTTGGGATTTGGAGCAAGAAGGCAAAGGAAGAGTAGGAAAGCGCAAAATGACATCGGGATCAACAACTACGACATGTTTTTTTTGCAGGTACCGAGTTGCATGTATGATTTCCTTGCTATTTTTTGCATGCATGTGGTTTCTTGGTTATGATCTACCATTGGCATGGAGGTTTGGTTGGATTGACGATGGATTTGTCTAGCCTTGCCATTTCCTTTTTAGCCATGGTGTTGTGGGTTTTTTTTGTTTGTTTTTGTTTTGTTTTTTGTTTGTTTGTTTGTTTTTTTTTGGTTGGTTCTCATGTTCCTTATTGATGTGGCTTTAGTTACTAGTTCCTAGAAGCCTTGGTTGGAAAAATGCTCTGAAAAGCCTGTAAAAGATTGGGTTGAGTTACTAGTCCTGGAATCCTTGGTTGGAAAAATGCTCTGGAAGCCCTATAAAATCTTGGGTTGAGTTACTAGTCCTAGAAGCCTTGGTTGGACAAACACTCTGGAAGCCCTTGGTGGGTTGAGTTACTAGTCCTAGAAGCCCTGGTTGGAACAAACGCTCTAGAACCCTAGACATCTTGGGTAGAGACCGATCTAGTGATGGTTAGTGATGTCCGATCGTGAGGTGGAATCACTGGTTGAGCGTTGAGGTGGTTTGGATTTTGGAAGCCCTGATTTGGTTTTGTTTGATTTTTATCATGAGATCCCACATTCATGATTCAAATATGGCACAGGGGTGATTGGCTGGAAGAAAGATTTGGTTAAGCCAATCTACGGTGGGTGGTACGTGGAAGTCCCAAACCTGGTTGCATTTTTCATATGTTAATAAGAGCTCATATCCTCTTGTATTTGATGGGTAAATATACTTGTTCATATGTGGTTTTTATGGCTGTTATATGTTTGTTATTTTTGTTGAACATATGTTGGTTAAGATGATGTTTTATGACAGTCCTGATGTATGGATCTCATCATGTTTTGATTATAAAATGAATGAACAATGAATATATGACCTAATAGATAATAATGCAACTATTGTGAGGAGACATCAATCCTCTTTGAAAATTCTAGGATAAGTATGAGATCCCTATGCTCATATATGTTGTTGTGACCTATGTATTACATGTTGGTGATATATTGGATAGTAGGTTTAGGTCAAGTTATTGTTCAAAAGTTTGCATTAATACCCTTGTTTCTATGTTATTGATCAATTTTGGAAGTTTCATGAAGTTCTGGGACGTGGCCTGAGCCCTGGCCGTGAAAAAGTCGCACATAATCTAGGGTCGCTAGGACAAAACTGCCTGAAAAGGCCACAGTTGCATGGATGCCTTGCTGTGGGAGCGACTGGGGAGTCCCAGTCGCATGCATGCCTTGTCATGGGAGTGACTAAGGATCTAGGGCACTGAAAAAACAAGTTGTCTTAGGGGTTAGTCACCTGGAAGGGTTAGTTGTATCCTGAAGGTTTTGTAGAATGTGTGGAAGGTCATAATAGTTTTGTTTGGTCAATTCCAATTTATTAACTGTCCATGGTGAATTGAATTGCAATATAGTAGCCACTCGTCACATGTTTACCCCGACGGACCAATTAACTTGGGTAAATGTGGGAGGAGGGTGGTTACAGAGTGGTATTAGATCATGGTTCACACCTTGGACTAGATGGGGTGTGTGTGTGTTGGTTGTGCATTAATTTCGATTACGTATATGTCCTTTGATATTTGTGTAGCATCGGATGTGTTCCAGACACAAATTTTGTGGAGAGGCTAGAATACATGAGATCTCCAAAACCTAGAAATCGTTTCTAGAAATTCCACCTAGAAATGACTTAATTAGATTATTAACCTGTTTTTAAATATTTCCTAAGTCTAAACTTAGGGAATATGGTCAATTAATTAGTATTAGTTAATTCAAGACGAGAATCATCTAGAAACTCACTTAGATCAATCCAGAGATGATCCAAGCCATTGATTAAGTTTTAACCTTGGTCGTTGGTGCTCCAACAAAGGATTATAAGAGGAGGTCGAAATGGTGATGGAGAAGACACTTTAGTAGTTCAATTTCTAAGCATATCTATTTCCAGAGTAGAAAAAGTCAGTTGTCAGAGAGAGAGCCAGAGATAGAAGTAGTGATAGAGGGGCAAAGACAGTGAGGCTAGAGGAGGCATTCCATATCCTGTGAGTGCATTTGCAGAGAGGTAGAAGATCCACAGAGAGGCTGGCATAGGGGCATCACAACAGTCTCTGGAGGCAAAATCAATTTTCTGAGAGGGAGAGACATTTTCAATTCCATAGGCTAGTAAGGAGTCCTAGAGTGCTAGAGAGGCATCTTTCCAACCAAAACAAGGAAAAATGACTTCATTAGAGACAATTTGAGGATAGATGTCCAACATGCAGCATAGAGGCTAACGCAGAGGGCTAGAGGGCTGAATTTCTGAAGGTAAGTCATGCTGGGAGTTTTCCTATGGGGTGAGGAAAATTCCTCACTATATTTTTGCCAATATTTTTCTCTATAGGATTGCCAGATTTTGACATCCAGATTTACTCAGATTTTCTCACTACTGCATAACAATAAAACCCTCAGTTGTTGCACCAGTTTTCCCAAGTTGGGTTTTTCCTAGGACTTTTGTCCAAAAAAAATTGTGTTATTTTTTATGTGTGTGTGCTAGCATTTCTTAGTTCCCAGTGCATTGTTTTTCCATAATATTTTATTTGTGAAGGTTGCAATGTGTTTATTTCAATATTTTTCATAGTAGATAAATTGTTAATTAATTAACAATTAGGAGAAATAATATCAGTTTCTGCAATAGGATTCCAGTTTGGAATTTTCACATGGTATCGAAGTGTTGTTGATCAACCAGAGATCTCAGAGGTGAAAAGAGAAGGAATTTCGATGATCATTATGGGTAATAGGCCAAAATTCTCAAGGGAAATGCAAACATTTTGCTAGGAGGACAAGTTACTTGTGGAGGTTCGATTTTTCTGAGTGGGGCAAAAAAATTTGAACCTACTTGATTGACGAGAGGAAGAGGGAGAAAATCAAAATTTTCGTTGAGAAGATCTCTAGCTAGATGCGAAGGTTTTATAACAGTATTCTAAAGTAGAGTCAGCTTCGGGTGGAAGAGATAAAAACACACATAGAGGGGAAATTTTTCCTCAGGGAACTTCTAGTCTCAAGAAGTTTGATTTTTCCTTGCAGATCAACAGTTGTTGTGAGTAGATATTCTCACTCTAGAAGGGAGTGAGAATAACATAGTAGCAACTGAGCATAAAGAAAGAGGAATTTTTAGACAGATCATTGAGATGGCTGCTGTTGGGGTTCGTGATTAGGAGAGGATGGATGGAGATTCCAACTATGTCATCTGGAAGGCAAGGATGTCCTTTCTTCTAAATGAATATAGCCTAAAAGGCTATATTGATGCGGTGGTAACAGTTCCCACAGATGCAGATCAGCTGAAAGATTACAGAAAGGATATGGCACGAGTGAAGCGGTTGATCCTAAATGGAGTTCGGGATCATACACATATAGCAGCCAATGGAATAGCCAAAGAGATGTGGGAGACTCTCTCCACATTATACCAAGGTACTTTTGAGCAGTGGAATTTGTACTTAGAGGAGAAGCTGAGATGCATTAGGATGCAGAAGGGGGAAGGCATAGATCCCTTCCTCACTAGGATTCAGGAGGCCCGAGTCTAGTTGTTAGTTGTTGGGCCAAAGCCTCAACCCACGGAGCTAGTGCGATTGACACTCAACAACGTCTCAAAGGAGTGGCTGGTATTCGTCCAAAGTATCTTGGGCAGAGATACCTTGCCAAGGTGGGACATGATGTGGGAAAATTTGCATTAGGAAGAGTTGAGACGAGCTCTGTTGAAGAGCTCCATTAGTGGCAACAACAACGAATTGAAGCAGGTTAAGGAGGATGATAATGTGGACCTCCATCCAAGGGTCCCAGTTAGGGATAGGGGGAGCAGAGGAAGAAGAAGAAGGAATTGTCGAAGGTAAAGTTCTTTAGATGTGGTGAGCTTGATCATTATAGTACCCAGTGTCCTCTCAGGAAGAAGCTCAAGGAAGAGAAGCAGGTTCATCAGGAAACTTCAACAAAGATTGATAGGCTATCCTCCAGGTTGGAGGAAGACTTCACCATGTTTGCAGATATACCTGTAGGAGTGAGGTGGGGTGACTTGGTGTTGTAGCCCTAGAGCACTACATATGGGTAGGATCCTTGAGGAGTCCACCTCATTGATCAATACCTTGCTACGAGGCCCACAATATTCAGTAGCAGGATGGATCAGTGACATTTGATGTAGTCAGATGCCAGAGAGACAATTTTAGAGACTAGTAGCAGTCATATGTTGGGGAGCGTAGTGCAGAGTTGGCATCAATGCAGTTAGCATAGTGCAGAGTCGGAAACAACGAAAATTCTTCAGTGGCAGTGCAGATACTAGCAGCAGCCAGATACTCAGGTGACAAATGCATTATACTGATCACAATTGATTCGTTATTTTGGATTCTTTTTAGTTGTAGATGTTGTAGTTGCAACAAAAAAAAGAAGAGGGAGTTGTAGTGTAGATGCAGTGTTGGTAGCAGTTCAGTAGGGTCAACAAAAACACAAATGCCTTGTATATTAGAGTTGCGCAGTGGTTGGTGGGTAGTATGGCGAGGCATCAACAACATGAGAGGAGATGATGCAAAGACAGGGTGCTGCTACAAGGTGTGTAGTACTAGAACACATTCCTCGCTAAGAGGGAGTGTTAGTTTTTGTACATTAGATGTGTTCGAGCCACCAATTTTGTGGAGAGGCTAAAATACATGAGATCTCCAAAACACAGAAATCGTTTCTAGAAATTCCACCTAGAAATGACTTAATTAGATTATTAACCAATTTTTAAATATTTGCTAAGTCTAAACTTAGGGAATATGGTTATTTAATCAATATTAATTAAGTCAATGCGAGAATCATGTAGAACCTCACTCGGATGGATATAGAGATGATCCTAGCCATTGATTAAGTTTTAATCTTGTTCGTTGGTGCTCCAACATAGGATTATAAGAGGAGGTCGATGTGGTGATGGAGAAGGCACTTTAGCAGTTCGATTTCTAAGCAAATCGATTTCCAGAGTAGCAATAGTCAGTTACGAGATAGAGAGCTAGAGATCGAAGTAGTGACAGAGGGGAAGAGACAATGAGGCTAGAGGAGGCATTCTAGATCCATCGAGTGCAATTTCAGAGAGACATAAGAGCGATAGAGAGGTTGACACAAGGGAAACGCAACAGTCTCTAGAGACAAGATTGATTTGCTGAGAGGGAGAGAAGTTTTCAGTTCCAGAGGTCGGGAAGGAGTCCTAGAGTGCTAGAGAATCGTCTTTCCAGTCAGCAGAAGCCAAAATGACTTCATCAGAGACCAGTATGAGGCTAGATGTCTAGTAGACAGTGCAAAGGCTGACACAGAGGGTCAAAGGACCGACATTCTGAAGGCAAGTCATGCTGGGAGTTTGCTTGTGGGGTGAGGAAAATTCCTCACTACATTTTTTCTAATATTTTTCTTTGTAGGATTGCCAGATTTTGGCATCCAGTTGTACTCAAATTTTCTCACTGCTGCATAATAATAAAACCCTCAGTTGCTACACCGGTTTTCCCAAGTTGGGTTTTTCGGGGACTTTTGTCCAAAAACAATTGTGTTATTTTTTATGTGTGTGTACTAGCATTTCTCAGTTTCCAGCGCATTATTTTTCTACAGTATTTTGTTTGTGAATATTGCAGTGTATTTATTTCAATATTTGCCATAGTAGATAAATTGTTAATTAATTAACAATTAGGAGAAATAATATCAGTTGCTGCAATAGGATTCCAGTTTGGAATTTTCACATCCTTATGCTTGTGGTCTATGTTATTGTTGTGTATGCATGGTGGTGGTCATAATTGATGTTGTGATATCATGCAGAAGTTGATGGTGATGTTTTTAGAATTTGTTCGTCATTAATGCTTGCTAGTGTTTGTATGTATTGTGTATGCATGTGCGTCGTACACATGTTGTTATGCGTGCATTGTGTCTGGTTGATGTTGTAGTTGTGGCATCATGCATGGTAACTGGATGTTGATTGAGATGATGTTTATATACTGTCATAATTATGATTATACATGTATTGCTCTAATCTGGTTGATCTTGCAGATGAGATATTCTCCCCTGAACTAAAATGAGGTACGTTGGTTTTTTTATGATCTAGTTTAACTGACGTGATACACCTTTCAGGAAGAGAAGATCAAAGATGACTAGCAAGATGGTAGACTATAAATCACGAGATTCTCCATATATATATTAGATGAGAATAATGGTGAAGGATACTCTCTTGACATAGCAAACACTTTGAGAAGTTTGAAGGCAGAAATAAGAAGTTGCAAAGAAGAAAATGACCAATGACCGAACCATTTAATCACAAGAGAGACTTGCTAGGGCACAAGAGAAACAAGTAGAAATTAATGTAGTTATCTTTCAGAGTTTGTCAGATGCAGAGATAGTGACCACTTCGGATTAGCCATGGGCAGGAGGATAAGACTAATGGGGCATATGGAATTAGATCTCATGGTGGGAACAAGTTGGATAGAGATGACATGGTTAGAGATGGAAGATTCTTGGATACACCCGATAGGCAAGGCAATGGATATGCACTTTACTCTAGTTCTGGTTTAGACAAGTATAATGGTCATCATCGCTATCATCCTTATAGGAGGACTGACAAGGGATATTTGTTGGATGAGTTCAAGAAAGAAAAGATACCTACATTTGATGGGTAAATGAAGAAGTCACAGGATGTTGAAGCATGGTTGCTTGGGTTGAATAAGTTCTTCAGGTTGCATGATTACTCAACCAACATGAAGGCCAGGATAATGACATTTAGTCTTAAAGGTAAAGAAGATATCTGGTGGGAAGATGTAAAGAATGTCAGAGGTATTCATGAATAGGAGTTGACTTGGAGTGAGTTCAAGAGACTATTAGGAAGAATTATTTATCATAGAGATATTATGATGACATGGAAAAGGAGTTCTATGAGCTGAAGATGGGATCTATGACTGATGAGGAGTACACTAGTAGATTCTTGGATACTGAGGTATTTTCCTTACCTCAAGGAAGAGAAGACCAAGATCCAATGATTCATCAGTGTTTTTCCAGTAGCATTCAAAGACATGATTGAGTTTGATGAGCCTAGATCATTGAAGGAGGCCATATCGAAGCTAAAGCATTGTTTTGAGCAATCAAAGCGCAGATCTAAGAGTAAGCCAAATTGGAAAGGTAATGCAAAGGATAAAGGAAAATGGGACAAAAAATGAACAAAGCCTCAAGATTCAATTAAGAAAGAGAATATGGCACTACATAAGAAGTTTAATGCATCTGATAGAGGACAAGGATTTTGGTTTGAGGAGCAGAATGAGGGTGCAAGTTGGAAGCCTTTGCAGTGTTGGACTTGTGGAGGAAAGCATTACAAGAGATATTGTCCACAACATCAGGGTGCTAGACTTCAGATCTACATTGCACATGAAGCGTGGACAGTCAGGATGTTGGAAAAAGTATTCCACGGATTTATGCAGTATTGGATAATAGGCAAGTAGATCACTAGGCATCTATTATCAATATGGATGGTAAGCTTTGTAATCAAGTTTTTTCTATTTCGATTGACCCTGGATCTAATTATAGTTATGTTAATCCTAACCTAGTGGATAAGTTTGGTTTGAATAAAGAAGTGCATGCAGAATCTTGGTTAGTGTAGTTGGTTATAGGTACAAAGAATAGAGTTCATCACTGGGTAAGATCTTGTTCATTTGATTTGAATGGTATGCCTACATCAACACATTTGATTGTAGTGATGTTGGGATCATATATTATGTATTTGGGCATGGATTGGTTGTATCTTCATAGGACCAAGGTGGATTGTTATGGCAAGGCTATTGAGTACCTGGATGACAATGGGGAACAAAGAGTCTTGTTGGGTAAGAAGAAGGAAACATCAGTTAGAATTGTGACAGTTGTGCAGGCAAAGCACATTCGCAGGAAAGGGTGTGTGCTATTCACAGTGCATATTTCCATTTACAAAGGTAAGGAAGTTGAGGATCTGGATGTCTTGAGCAGGCAACCAATTTTACAACAGTTTCAGGATTTGTTTTCCGGCAGAGATTTCAGATTCGTTTCTACCTCACAGGTAAGTGGACTTTTCTATTGATTTGGTACCATGGGCAACACCAACATTAAAGGCACCTTAGAGGATGAGCACACTGAAGTTGGTGGAGTTGAAGTTGCAATTGAATTAAATGATTGACAAGGGATACATTAGGTCGAGTGTATCACCTTGGGGTGAACCAATGTTGTTTGTGAAGAAGAAGGATGGTACTCTCAGGTTATGCATTGATTATAAGCATTTGAACAAAGTGACCATCAAGAAAAGGTATTCATTGCCGAGGATTCATGACTTGTTTGATCAGTTGAAGGAAGCAAGAATTTTCTCGAAGATTGATCTAAGATCAGGATAACATCATGTATGCATTAAGGAAGAGGACATCTACAAGACTGCTTTTCGAACCAAGTATGGGCATTATGAGTTTTTTTGTAGTTCTATTTGGTTTGACTAATGCTCCAACTAATTTTATGTGCTCAATGAATAATGTATTGCGTCCTTCTCTAGACAAGTTTGTTATTGCATTCATTAATGATATATTGGTATATTCTAAGAATGAGGAAGAAAATTTTGAACACTTAGAAACAATATTGAGATTGTTGAGAGAGCATCAGTTGTGTGCTAAGCTCAGTATATGCAGTTTCTTTCAAATAGAGGTACACTACTTAGGGAATGTGGTTTCCAAGGAAGGCATAACAGTGGATCCAGAAAAGATAAGGATTATGATGGGGTGGGAAAATCCTAGAAATGTGGATGAGGTAAGATCATTCATGGGGTTAACAAGTTATTATAGGAGGTTCATCAGGAATTTCTCACAAATTTCTTATCCTATTACATGATTGCAAAGGAAAGGCAAGAAATTTGAATGGACAGAGGAATGTGGAGGCAATTTTGAGTAGTTAAAACAATTTTTGACAAATGCTCCAATTTTAAATAATGTAGATCCATACAAAGAGTTTTTGGTATGCACAGAGCTTGCAAGGGAGGGCTTGGTGGAGTCCTTATGCAGGAAGGACATGTAGTATGCTATGAATAAAGGAACTTAAATGAGCACGAGAAAAATTATCTGACACATGATCTTGATTTGGCAGCGATCATCCATGCATTGAAGATGTGGAGGCACTATCTTCTTGGCAGGTGGTTCATACTGACGAGTGATCATAGTGGATTGAGGTATCTATTTGACTAGTCGAATCTGAATGCCAGGCAAGATAGATGGTTGGCCACGATTAGTGAGTTCGACTTCGAGATCAAGTACATTAAAGGTAAAGAGAACATAGTTGCAAATTCTCTTAGCAGGAGGATACAAGTGAATCATATAACAACAATGAGTTTTATGGGACATATTTACAGGATCAAATTTTATAGGCAGGACATTAGGATGACGGGTATAGGGAGCTTATGCACAAGTTACAACTGGGTACAGGTGATCAGGATGTGGACTATTGTCTAAGAACAGATGGCTTGGTTAGATTTAGGGACAAGATATATGTGTGAGACGAAGTGAGCTAAAGAATTTCATGCTAAGCCATATTCGGGTCACCCATGATATCATAAGACATTGAAAACAATGAAGAAGTTTTATTATTGGCCAAATATGAAGAGGGAAGTGGAAGATTTTGTGGCTAGGTGCTTGAATTGTCAACAGGTAAAAGCAGAGGGTAAGCATCCAAGTGGTCTACTAAATTCGATCCTGATTCCAGAGTGGAAATGGGAGGTCACTTCCATGGACTTCATTATAGGTTTACTGAGGAGATATAGACAACATGATTTATTTATGGTTGTGGTTGACAGGATGAAAAGGTAGTGCACTTCATTTCAGTAAAGTCTACATATTCAGCTAAGGATGTAACATAGGTCTTCCTCAGAGATGTAGTAAGGCTGCATAGTGTACCGAAGAAAATTGTGTCAGACATGGATGCCAAGTTCATTTCTAGATTCCAGAGAGAGTTATTTGCAGGTTTGGGTACAAATCTTTCCTTCAACACAACTTATCATCTACAGATAGATGGACATACATAGATGGTCAAAATGATATTAGAGGATATGTTGAGGATGTATGTGATGCATCAACAACGGAAGTGGGAAGAGTATCTTCCACTGGTTGAGTTTGATTACAACAATGGGTACCATGAATCATTGAAGATGAGTCTGTTTGAGGAATTGTATGGGAGGAGTTGTAATACTCCTATTAGTTGGAGTGATCCAGTGAAAAAGGTGTTGATAGGACCGGCCATGTTGGCAGAGATGGAAAATGAAATTCAGGTAATCAAGAAGAATATGAAAGAAGCACCTGACATACATAAAAGTTATGTAGATCAGAACATGAATTTTAAGGAGTTTCAGGTTGGGGAATAGGTGTACTTGCACATCAATCCCAAGAAGAGATCCTTGAGGATTGGATCATGTGCCAAGATGACACCTCAATTTTGTGAACCTTTCAATTTTCTTAAGAGGATTGGGCCCGTAGCCTATCGACTTGCACTGCCTCAAACAATGAAAGTCCATGATGTTTTCCATGTGTCATTTCTTAAGAAGTATGTTAAAGATGTTGATAATGTGATTGAATGGTCTATATTGTAGGTGGAGCTAGAAGGAGAATTCTAGACAGAACCTTAGTGCATTTTGCAGAGAAAGATGTTCATGCTTTAGAACCGAGTAATCGAGCAAGTTAAAGTGAAATGGAAACACTTCTGGCCTGAAGAAGCTACATGGGAGATGGCAGATCAGATGCGGCCTATGTATCATTCTCTATTCACTAGTTGAGTGATTTTTTTGGCATATGTTTTGGTGTGATTTTTGTTATATGTATATGGAAGTAAATACCGCCATGAGTTGTGTTATAAATCTCCAATAAGCGGTATGGATTTTATGTCGTTACGATTATCATTTGATTATGTTTCTTATGTTGGTTTGCTTCTCAGCAGGTTGATCATTGTAAATACTGCATTGAGCTAAGTTATAAAGCTCCATGGGTAGTATGTTTTTCTTTCAATAGTCTTATTGGTTGTAGATGTCATTGAACACCAAGGACGGTGTTCCCCAAGGGGGATGGTTCTGATACAAACCTGGTTAAAACCCATGTAATAAGGTTAATAAAGGAAAAATAATAACCATGGTGACGAGACACATATTCCAAGCTGAATGTCTCGCAAAAAGAACATAGTGATGGGGATCACTTGTGATAAATTAATGACTATGGAAATTGGCAAAGGCAATGACAAAGGCTTTGGAAAGGCAAAGTGACATTAATTGGAATTTTATTTATGAAGTAATGGAAATTAGGAGAAAAGGGAGGTGAAAGGTCACAGGTTGCATCTGATATGGAAATGAAGGAAAATAATGGAAAATGAAAAAAATAGAGGCCTCATTGATAAAAAGGCTTCCCAGGATCAGTTTGTAGCTTTTTACAAGTTTACCTTTTGTCAATTTAGTTTTGGAGTTCTCTCTCTATTATCTCTTTCTCATACTCTTTGACACTTCAATTTTTCTTGGAGCACTCTTGGATGAGTGTGGCATACTTGGTATTTGGAGCAAGAAGGCAAAGGAAGAACACGCAAGCGCAAGAGGACATCAGGATCAACATCTATATCGGGTTTTTCTTGTAGGTACTAAGTTGCATGTATTATTTCCTTACTAGTTTTGGCATGCATGTCACATGCATGTGGTTTCTTGGTTAGGACCTGTCATTGACATGGAGGATTGCCTGGATTGATAGTTGATTTGCATAGCCTTTCCATTTCCTAGATATCCATGGTGTTTTGGGTGTATTTCCTTTTGTTTTTTGGTTGGTTCTCATGTTCCTTATGACTGTGGGTTGAGTCACTAGTTCCTGGAAGCCTTGGTTGAACAAACACTCTGGAAGTCCTGTAACAACTTGGGTTGAGTTACTAGTCCTGGATGCCTTGGTTGGAAATTTTTTTTGGAAGCCCTTGGTGGGTTGAGTTACTAGTCGTGCAATTCCTGGTTGGACAAACACTCTCGAAGCCTGACAACCTCTGTGGGTTGAGTTACTAGTCCTAGAAGCCCTGGTTGGAACAAATACTATGGAGCCTTAGAAAACTTGGGTAGAGACTAATCTTGTGATGGTTAGTGATGTATGACCGTGAGGTGGAATCAATGCTTAAGGATTGAGGTGGTTGGCCTTTGGAATCCTTGGTTTGGTTTTGTTTTATTTGTTTCATGAGATCCCACATTCATGCTTGGAATATGGCACGAGGGTGATTGGATGAAAGAAAGATTTAATTCTGCCAGTCTATGGTCGGGTGGTATGTGGAAGTCCCAGACCTGGTTTCATTTTGCATATGTTAATAAGAGATCCTATCCTCTTGTATTTGATGGGTAAATATACTTTTTTCACATGTGTTATTTATGGCTATTATATCTTTGTTAGTTTTGTTGAACATATGTTGGTTAAGAGGATGTTTTATGACAGTGTTGATGTATGAATCTCATCATGTTTTGATTATAAAATTAATGAACAATCAATATATGACCTAACAGATAACAATGAAACTATTGTGAGGAGATATAAGTCCTCTCTGATGATTCTTAGATAAGTATGAGACCCCTATGCTCAAAGTTGTTGTTGTGACTTGTAGATTACATGTTGGTGATATGTTTGACGAAATGCCTGTCATGGATAGTAGGGGTTAGGTCAATTTCTTGTTCAAATGTTTGAATTAGTACCCTTGTTTCTATGTTATTTATCATTTCTGGAAGTTTCATGAAGTTCTGGGTAGTGGCCTAATCCTTGGCCCTGAAAAAGTGGCACAAAATCCGGGGTCGCTGGCACAAAACTACTTGAAAATGCCACAGTCGCATGGATGCCTTAGTGTGGGAGCGACTGGAGGGTAAAAATCACATGAATACCTTTTCATGGGAGTGACTAAGGCTCTAGGGTAGTGAAAAAGAAAGTTGTCTTAGGGGCTGGTCACCTAGAAGGGTTGGCTGGTTCCTGAAGATTCTGTACCATGTGTGGAAGGTTAGAATTGTTTGGTTTTGTCGGTTCCACTTCATTAACTATACATGGGGAGTTGAATCACGTCATAGTAGCCTCTCATCACATGTTTACCCCAACATACTAGTTAACTTGGGTAAATTATGGAGGAGGGTGGTTATAAGGAGAAATACTCATTTGTAGAAATGAAGTTTCCATATTACAACCAATAAAACCATATGCATATAAAAAACCATATTGCAACCAATAAATAATTGATGCATGTAGATGATGGCTTAATGTTCTACACTAAAACACTAAATTCATGTTTCCATAATTTCCAACCAAGCCATATTGGAAATATTACAACAATGAGTTAAATATTCGATGAAATCAAGCATGCTACACATCACACAAACTAACAAATTAAATAGAGGGAACATAGGAAACAATTTTTTTAAGCATAAATTAAACATGGAATGGGAAAACGGGAATGGATGACTAACAAGAAAAGAAGAAAATTGATACAAATTAGTGAAACATGTGACAAGAACTAGATCCAAGGCCCGAGAAAGAAACAAGACTATATGTACTTACTAATAGTGTCTTTTTTGTAAATTCATTGTTAAATTTCTATTGATAGAGTTTAGAGTTGATCCAAAATTTACAATTCCACAGTAAGAAACATGTTGACTATAACTTCACTCCTTAAAGGACTTGACTATAACTATGGAAGCAAGTGTATATAACACTAAAGAGCTAACTCTTGAAGAGTAGCCAGTCTAGTCTACTATACCACTTATACACTTAGTCCATCATATTATCCAAATTTTTTTTTGACCAGAAGGATGATATCAAAACAAAACATGAACAATGTGGTATTTACCCAAACCATATAGGTAATATAGGAGACAAAATTATCCATAATTAAGGGAGACAATTTCTACCAAAATGAGACTTCCTTTGATCTTCTGTTGGACTTCTTAGTCCAAAATTATCACTGCAGAGGATGCTGACGAGTTGGCTTGAGGAGAGGCATGTGCTGGTGCATTGATGATCCCAATACCTTATTGATGCTTATTTGAATCTATGTCAAAATTTGAGACTATATAGCATTCAACAATCGAGCAACTATGTCTTCCAAGTTATACTTGATGTCCCTGAGGATTTGCTTGATGTCTTCTTGACCTTCAATATTTTTATAGTTTTCTATTTGCTTATCTCTCAAGGCCATACTTACCAATAGTGTCAAAACAATTTCAAACTCTACTTTGTGAATGCAAGAGAGAAACATGAAGACTAACAAACACTTTTTCTATTCTCCACATGCAGATAATTGAGTTGGAAAGGTTATAAGGCAACGATAGAAGGTGTTAGTGGTATTTAAACATGATATTTAACATAAAAGATATCAAAAGAGACAATATAAATTGTAGGAAGGCACAATTTAGGGAAAGGCATTGGAAAAGATTAGATGGAAAAGTAATAATCAAAAGAGCATAGAATAATGCTAACTCTCATGACATAATTCGATTTATCCACAAACAAATATGCATGCTTAGACATGTATTTGAAAGATGATTTTTTTTTTTTTTTTGAAGAATATGAATTTTTTTGTACAGTGTTTTTTTAGTGAAATATTATGAGGGGTCCATTTATGAGAGGTTATAAAGTTGAACATATTGAGTGGTGGAATGTTTTCACATGCATGTATAAGGTTGTGGGAAATGTGAAGAGGGACAAAAACCTTGAAAATATACACAACATTGGATCTCAACTATTTTATATGTTTAGAAGTTTTTAGTGTTTTGTAAATATAGTGCAATTTTTCTTTTTTGAATTTTTTTTTTAGTTAAATTGAATTAAATAAAGTACTCTAATTTTGGTAAGTGGGTTTTATTTATAGAATTCTAGCTTTCTACTTGTGGTTTTCAAGTTTGAAAAAAAACATTTTGTTATGGATAAATTTCAATTTTTTTGTAAAATTACATTAAATAATGTATCTAATTTTGGTAAATAGGTTTTATTTATAAAATTTACTTTTTCTCCTTTGTGGATTCTAAATTCGAAGAAAATGATTTATTGTCAATAAATTATGATTTTTTTCACATTGTTTTTATTATAAATCTCAATTCACTATAAAATGATATCAAATATACTCAAAAATGAAAAAAATGAATCATCATATATTTTGAAATTGGTATGCTTTATTATAATTTTTTTTGTATATATATATATATATATATATAATCTAACTAATAGACAAAAATATTTTCTTAGATGTAATCAAGCAATAGAATTTTTGAGAAACATTGTGATTTCTTATCATTTAAAATGCACTTTTGAATACATAAATGGATTCAACTCTCTCTCTCTCTCTCTAACGACACCAACTCGCTTTCCAGTGGGGCATCTACTCGTTTACCCAACTCCTCAAGTAAATTTAGAGGAACGGGATAATATTTTTTTATCCTTTGTCCATTTCTAATTCCTAATTCTCATTCTAAGGTTTGATTTAATTGACTAGGATTCTCAACTCTTCTTCTAAGCCTCATAGCGAGAGCCTCTTTCCTTTTCATATACATACATATATGGGTATATATACACATCCATGTATGTCTATACATATTGCAATATATAGATATGGGTGGGTTTTATAAACCACCCATTCCGCCACCCCTACCCTTGTTAACGACCGGGCATGTTGACCCGTCAGAATGCATTGATCGGGGCCAAGAGCATTGTGGACCATTGAATTGTTGAGTGGGATGTCAGATCCATTTGTTGTGGGTGAAAAATGAAATAACCCACATGTATATATATATATATATATATATATATATATGCATTGATTGGGGCCAAGAGCATCGTGGACCATTGAATTGTTGAGTGGGATGTGGGATCCATTTTTTGTGGGTGAACAACGGAATAACCCATATATATATCCACAACAAATGGATCCCACATCCCACTCAACAATTCAATGGTCCACGATGTTATTGGCCCCGATCAATGCATTCCGACGGGTCAACATGCCCGGTCGTTAACAAGGGAAGAGGTGGTGGAATGGGTGGTTCATCAAACCCTCCCATCTCTAGATCGATGGGTGGAAACCATTCTGACACCCTCCATCACATTTCTCCAAAACCATTGTAGGAATGTCAGGAAAGGCAATATTGGGTTTCCAAACCCACTTATGAGTGCATAACCACAATTGAAATCCATTAGTATGCCACGTCACCCTAGTCCCAATATCTCGATGCTCTCTTAACTTCTCTTTTGTGCACCTCCAATACGGGACCTCTAGGCCACGTGGAGACTGTGTCCCATTCGCTTCCACATACCATCACTTCCGATTGGTCCATGTGGTTGCAGTGCCACATCATCCCGACGCATACCATCCCGATGTTCTCCTTCATGGCTCCTTTTTAATCGGCTGGGGTGCAACCCTCCAAGACACATCACCAAGGTCCTGGCCTCCTATTATAGCCTTATGCCCACACATCTTACACCTTCAGGGTGGGGACAACTTGGGCACATCATCCTTGTCCATTTAACCTAGTGACACTCCTTCCCCATTTCTTTTTGCACTCTAGGATGGGACCATCGGGACATGTCACCCCGTTCTTTCCATCCCTGTTAATCCTCTGAAAACTATCTTCCTAACCATATGGGTGGGTCCCTCCTGGAAACGTCGCCCCTGTGCCTTCACCCTAGCACCTTTATGCGACGGTTCCCTTTATGCTCCTTCGGGATGGGACTGTTGGGACACGTCATCTCGATCCCATCTTCCTGGCAACTCCTATCCTGCTCTCCTTTTGTGCTTTGGGGAGCAACCTTCCGGGACATGTCATCCCTACCCTACGACGATTACGGAAGGATTGATTTTTCATATTTAATTCGACTTTTAGTCCATAGACCTGATATGCTCAATGCCTTCACTTTATTAGATTGATGATGAATTTAAATGCTTTAGCCCAACCACAATGTCTTGATGTCTTTACAAATTCTTACTCGCACCATCTGCATATTCTTGATGCCTATGGCACTAAAATAAATGTGTCTTTCTGCATACGATCTTTAGGGAAAATCATAATCTTCAGAATGATTTAAAAAAGTATCTTCCTTTTTAATTTACCTATGTACACCAGACATAGTTTAAGCAATTTAGTGCAATATTTAATTTCAACAACCAACATATACCAATGTCTTTAACCAGGGTTCTCTGTTCAAGCTAGATTACAGTGAAATGTAAATAGAATGAATACATACATTCCTCAACTATTGATGCCATCATTCAACCAAAAAAGAGACATTCATTCATTAAAAATGGAAACCACAGATAGTTGCAGCCACTTAGTGACCATATGCACACATACATGTGCATAAATGTTCTCTTACATCACGAGCATAAACATAGTGACATATATGGCTCTCAGCCTTATGAGGTTCATAGCAAGGAATGCATAACAAAGGTGAAATCTTCTGTGAAGTGCAGGAATATCAATTCAGGTAGCTATAGTTAATGAGGCCATGCCTTACACGACACAAAATATAGATTTGTGGGACTGAGATCTGAATAAAATGAATGTGTTGACCCAACACCAGAGTCTACACTACTAAGACTTGGAGAAGACCCACACACATGTCAATAAGAGTAGAAGAGGAAATCCTCCATATTACTCCATTATAACACAACAATGAAATGCAAACATGTAACCCACATAGCCAACATTATTCAATAAGAAAAAAGTACTCATGCTAATAAATCAATGCCTAACGATTATTCTCATGCACTACCTCAACTCCTTCAAGAATTAACACAACACATTAGTCACTCTTGTATATAATAATAATGCAAACATGCCTCCTGCAGCAATAACATCATTTAAACCAGGAATGAAAACATGTTTTATTATGAATAACAAACATAAGAGCACTTATCTTGAACTGTGCAGAAATGTTCCAAGTTAGAGAGAGACTCTAACTCTCCACCCAACCATAGACAAACTACAAACACTATTAATTGTAGTTGTCACCCACAAGTTAGATTCCAAAGCTTGAGGTGGATTGACTTCAAAGGGAAACCTTCAACTAATGCATAGTTGAACCTAAGAATTACCAAGTGACCCTGCCTTCGTCCTCAAGGCAAGCCACTGCTCTTTGTAATGTTTATGCCCAACAAGTTTTGATAGGGAATTTAGCTGGTTTATTACTCTCCTCATAACTCAACAAAGTAGCTCCAAGTGTTGCTTTATCTCCCTCTACTCTCTTGCTATCTGCTGAATGCTAATCGAGTGCGTGAATGTGTTGTCACTGCTACAACACCCTCCAAAATTTTCTCCTACACCCAAATTTCAGAGCACTCTATGACCTTGCATACTATCATCACAAGCATTAAAACTTATTGCATGTGTTTTCTCTAAGTGTTTTGGTCCTGTTTGCAAGAAAATCAAAGTTTCGTCTTTTCGCATGTCAAGTGTCGCACATTGTACATAAGTTAGTTTTGGTGGTTTCAAGGGGTAATATTTGCATAAATGAGTTGGTCTTATCATGTAAACATGTTCCACATTCATTTCCAAAGTTTCAATCACTGTCGTACAAGTGTCGTCACGGTCGTCGCAAAGTGTATTTTTGGTGTCACACTTGGCATCAATCGTCACAAAGTTGTCGCACTATGGGAAGTATGTTGCTCATGTGTTATGGGTGATCTATGTTGTGTCATCAAGTGTTCTAAGTTTGAGATCACAATCAATTCTTGTTACTGTTCTCATCAGCTTCACGAATCCCACACTTAGTCAAATATGGAAAACTTCCCGACCAGGCAACCTAGCCTCACACAGTCTTCCTAGACTGCACATTGCTTAGTATCAACCCTCAAGCAATAACACTGCCTCTTGGCATTGCACAATGTGCAATTATTTCCTCACAGAAATGCGCACCGCATAGTCTTGGTGCTCAAGCCCGGCCCTTGAGCTCCAAAATTGCACAATCCTTCCCTCCAGCCGGGCCTAAAATACGCATTGCACAGTCTCAGTCCTCAATCCCAACCCTTGAGCTCCTGAATAACATAATTTCTTAATCACCTGGCCTCCCTGTCCTTCCAACATTGTGCAGTGGGAAACTTAAGTCATCAAGCCCTCAACCTAGCTCCTTGAGCTCCCTAACTGCGCAATCTTCAAGCCCATTACAACTTGAACTGCACATTTCGTAGTCTCAAGCCTCAAACATGATCCTTGACTGCCTGAGCTATGTAATTGTGTAGTCATTGAGCCTCTCTCTCAGCATGCCTTCCGATTCTATCTCAGTCAGTAAATCATCATGCAACATCTTAGACTAAGGGTTTATCAGACTGATGTTGTCTTGTCATGAGTGAATTTCAGATGCAAGTACTCTATCATACTATGACATGATGATGAAGAAGGAGATGGAGAAGGAGAACATGCTAGAAGACACCTTTGTAGTTGAAGATGCAAGTTGATCGATTAGGAGAAAGAAAAGGGACATCAGTTTGCGACTGCAACTCAAGACCTGATAACACTGAAGACTCCTTATCTCTAAGCCATATGGAGGTGGAATTGAGATCATTCTCAGTAAGACATACAACAAGAAGCAATAAGAAATGGCTTGACATTTCCATGTCATCAATGTCATGTCATGTCATGTGACGAGTCATCATATCCCACATCATTTTTTGGATTATGTAAATTCTTATTTGAAAATGTATTGTAAAGTGGAAGTCTAAAGGACATGTACAAAATATGAAGTCATGTAAAAGTCGGAAAGTCATAGGTAAGTCAAACAATCATGAGGGTAGTCAAAGAGTCACAAGGGAGGTGAAGGATCACCACATTGGTTATATATACACGTTCATTATACAAGCAAATGAATTTTCACCTTGGCTCTTCCCACAAGGCATCAAAGAGACAAGCCAGTTCTTTTGGGGAGCAAGTAGTGGCTCCAACGCTCCATTATTGGAACTAGTGGTGTTCATTGTATACATGAGCCTTGGGACTTTTACTTAATATATGAATCTCGATAACCAAAACGTTATTCATGCATGGATTATGAATATTTGTAAGACTGTTATGTGAAAGTTTATGATTCATGTTTGTTTTCACCTGTACTAAAGTAGTTGAACTATTTCAGTTATTTTAGTACTTATCATATTGAGAATGTGTTGTAATGGTTGCAATGACCGTCGCATCTTTGTGGACTATTCCACTGGATGTTAGACATATCTCTCCTATTTGTGTGTGTTTCTACTAAAGTGGTACTACTACCTCTCTCTTAAAGGCTCACTTTATTTTTTGTCTATATTAGGAGAACCTCGAGACACCTACAACTGAACACTCGCCAATTACACTCACTTGATTTTCTAAGGCACATATGCATTCCTCTCTCTTACTGATAGTTAGAGCGAAGTAAAACCTTTAAGAAAATAACAACTGGGTCGTATTTGGATGGGGCTCCTATCCCAAATGGTGTGAGGTCTAATTGGGACCACATATCAGGGAGACCCCTTTGAATATTGGCAGGTCCAACACTGTCAACATTTTTGGCGCTAGAAGGAGGGCAACCAGATTTTTATGGCTAATAACTCCACCCACACTCATCATACTTCTTCTGGTCAAGGTGGCAATATTCCCAGCACCTCCCCTACTCATATTTCTAAAGTTGGTGGATCTTCTCAGCCTAGTCCTGAATAAAGTTATGAAATCTCCTACAAGCACATCCCGGTAATCCGACCTATAACCCATAAGTTCGAAAAGGATATTGGATTGATCCATGGAGTACATAATATTCCTTATTTTCCAAAGAAGAACACAACCACTCCTACTGGGATAGTGGTTTCTATAGTTGAATATTTGGTTTTTTTCCACCCTTGAGGAGTTAATAGTGACTACAAAAAAAGCAGAGACGCCATAGCAGCCTCCATATTTTAACAAAGGTGATGAAGAAGGAATTGTACTCTCAGACGAAACTTTCCATGGGTTAGGTGGTTACGAAGAAGAGGAGGAAGATCCCTCAGATTTTGAGGAAGAGAAGGAGCACAAAGACGAAGACATGGTAGCCCAAGACCTAGATTGGATGTCTCAAGGCCCACTTGCTCTAGCGGGTGTTTTACCTAAGATGTCGGGGCACCCAAAAAAGTTCTTAACAAAGTACAACCCTGACAAAGTAGTTGAAGCGAAAGACCATTTGGACAACTTCTACCTACACTTGTAGATGCTCAAAGTATGTCATGATGATGTTGTATGTAGACTTTTTCCTTGTACCTTAGATGGTAGAGAAACTGTATGGTACCACAATCTTCCTCCAAACTCAATCCAGAATTGGAAGGGGTTTAAAAAGTTGTTCCTTGAAAAGTTTGTCGATGAAAAAACCCCAACCATGTTATTAAAAGAGCTGGGAAATATGAATATGGAGAAGAAAGAAAAAGTTAAATATTTTAATCATAGGTTTAATCATATATTGAACAAATTTCCTGTGGATACGAAACCTCATGACTCCATCACCATTGATTACTACACTTATGCCTTACCGATAAGCATGTGCAGTTCATTAAGAGAAATGTGAAAGGAACTTTGGCTGAGAATTACGAAGAATCCATTGCGGTTGAAAAGGACTTGTGCGCAATTGGAGTCATTTTTGACGATGAACTATCAAAAGACTCCAAGGACACGGGTAAAAGGTCTCAGGCCTCCTCAAGTAAGGCCAAGGATAAAGAAGCCATTGATCTTGAAAGCTTGACCTAGACCATCAAGTCTTTGTCCAATGAGCTGGAAGAGTTAAAATAAAGGTCAAGCGAGACCACCGTCAGCAAAAAGCCCCCAAAATTCAACTTCCTGAGAAGGGCTACCATCTCTAACAATAGCAGCAATCAACCAGCTAAGGCTGCACAAAGCTCGAACATTGTGCTGAATGTTAAAAGCATGGGTATGGACCAATATTGTTCCTTTCATCAAGAATATCATTCAGAAAAAACATGCACGTAGTGGAATAACAACATGAATGCTTTAGCTGTGCATATCATTGACACTGTACTTTCAGATGAGCAGACTAAGCCAATGAAAGAAAAGGAAGAAACTGCTGCACTGAAGAAATTACGAGTGTTGGGAACATAATGAATACTTTCAGTTGTGTATTCACAGCTGAAAAGAAATATGTTAAAGAACTGCCACTGAATGAGGAACCGACCCAAAATCAAGATAACCAATATAATTTGAGAAGTCAAGGGTTGGTTTCCAAACAAGAGTTGAGGAGGCAAGAATTGAAAGAACACTTGTTAAGGAAGATCACACCACTTGTCAACTAAGCTCAGAACACTATGAATAAGTATGGAAATATTGCTATAGGGAAAAATACTTCTATCAATGGTAAAATCAAGCTCACAATTGTGGAAGTATAAGATAAAGTCACTTCCCCAGACACTTTGGTGATGCCTGCCGCACTTGATTATAATATATTTGAAGACAAAAGAAATTAGCTCACGTTAATATTTAAATATTCAAGCTTCTAAGGATCATAAGCCAATGAGAACTGCTTGTTCTAGCTCTTGACCAATCTTCCTTAGGTGATAATGCTTCTTCGCAGAAGGGATTTGGTAAGTCTTCTAGTCCCCTGGAGTCTATTATGAATGCATTAACATTAGAAGCAAATACACTATGCCCTCCATTTTTATTGACATTTGAAAATTTTAATTATAATGTACACAATTTCTTAGTTGATTCTGGTGCATTTGTAAATGTAATTCCATTTTCCGTAGCTAATAAAATCAATGCTAAATGGGATAAGACATATGCACAGATTATTTTGCTAGACAAGACTCTTGTCTGAGCTAGTGGTGAACTCAAAAATGTGCTTATTAGACTATCGTCTGATCAATGGGTTCACTAGTGCATAAACATAGTAATTGTGGACATCCCGGAAGCCTATGGTGTATTACTGAGTAGGGACTGGTCCAACAAATTACAGGGGTATTTTGCTACTGACTGGTCACATTTATGGCTTCCGTATAAGGGTAGGAATAACCAAATCTGGGTAGACTCATAACCTTACATGAAGCACACTATCACACCCTTCAAGGGGAAAAATGAACCAATTTCTTTCACATATATGATATTTGGAAATTGCTTCTTGGAGACTGACCTAGGGTGCTACCTTGCTCAACCTTCCCCAGTCCCACCAGACACACAGTTGGAACTCCTTCCTAGTCCAACTCGCAGAAATGAACTTTGTACAATAGATAGTAGTAGTAATAGTGTAACACATAGTTCTTGTACATATGTTGTTTTGAATTTGTTTTTTGATGGTTCTAAGACACAAGAGGGCTGTGGAACTAGTTGTTTTTTAATAGACCCGTGACAAAGAAAACACTTGGTCTCTAGTCGCTTGGAATTCATGTGCACTAACAATGTTGCAGAATATGAGGCACTCATCCTAGGCTTATAGAAGGCCGTTGACCTTAAATTTGGAGTTCTTAAAGTAGTAGGTGACTCTGAGATCACCATATGACGAGTAAAAAATACTATACATTGTGTGTCACCTAATTTGAAAAGTTATCAACAAGAGGTATAATGTTTAATTTCTCAATTCCAATCTTTTAATATTGTATATGTTCCTAGAATGTGTAATGTAGCTACGAATGCATTAGAAAATGTTGCTGCTAGGTTGTCACCACTTAGGGATGGTTATTCTCTTGAAATTATTTATAAGCTATCCATTCCTGATAATATCACTAATTTGTGCTTTTTTAATAATGTTTATCAGATACTTCATTTCATGGTGAACATTGATGTATTCAAATATGTAACCATTGACGAAGACGAGAACAATAAAGTAGTATGACTTGCATAATCGCTTTATAGGACCAATTAACGCCAAAATCCACAACTCAACATTATCACATGAGCAGATTAATCTTGGAACAGAGAAAGATCTGAAGTTTGTTAATCTCTGTACTTGCTGCACACCTCAAGAGCAATAAGCCTTTATCTGCTTATTCAAGTAGTAACGAGATGTTTTTGTGAACATAAGATGAGCTCAAAACTTACAACACGTGAATAATCTAGCATGTTATCCCAATTAAGGAAGGGGCCAAGCCTTTTCATCAGAAGCTGCAGAAGGTGCATTTGATGCTTGAGCCCTTGATTTAGAAAGAGTTGAGGAAGCTGATGGATGCTCAGATCATTTACAAAGTTCCACATTCAACAAGGGTATCTAATCTGGTCCCAGTAAGAAAGAAGTCCAAGGAAATACACTTGTGCATGGATTTTCAAAATCTCAACCGCGCCTCGGACAAAGATAATGACCCTATGTCGTCAATGGAGCAGATATTACAAACAGTATCAATGTCAAAAACGTTTTCTATACTTAACAGATACTTTGGCTACAACCAGGTTCTAGCTTCAGAGCCTGACATACTCAAAACTACTTTTCAAATGAAGTGGGGCACGTTCGCATTCAGAAGAATGCCCTTTGGTCTAGTTAATGCTAGTGCAACCTTTCAACATGCGATGGAAATCACATTTCTTGGACTGATCGATCAGAGCATGGTGGTGTATCTTGACAATGTCACATTTTTTTCAAAGAAGATATCCGACCACCTACGCCACTTGAAGCATATCTTTGAGCGATGTTGAAAATACGAGATATCTCTTAATCTCAAAAAGTGCATTTTTGTAGTTTCTAAGGGAAACCTCCTGGGCCATATCATAGAGAAAAGTGGGATTAGAGTAGACCCCGAAAGCCTCATAGCTATTACGCAGATTCCATTCCTAGTGAATAAGAAAGCCACACAGTCCTTCCTGGGGAAGATAAATTTTCTCTGTAAGTTCATCTCTGATTACACTCAAATTGTGAAACCTATGCAGGATATGGTGAGGAAGGATGCTATTTACAAGTGGGACAAAAGGGAAAATGATGAATTTTACCATATTAAGCAAGCTATTGTAGAAGCACTAGCCTTGTATAACCTAGATTTCAACAAGGATTTTTTTCTTTACACCTTTGCTTCTGATACATCTCTTTCCACTGTGCTTACACAAAAGGATGATTAGAACAATGAGTGGCCAATATATTTTATGATTGCTAGCCTACAAGGACCTGAACTTAACTATCCTGCCATCAATAAAAATGCGTATGCAGTCTATAGGGTGGTGAAGCACTTCCGACCCTATCTTTTGAAAAATCATTATATTATCTTTGTTATACACCCAACAATCTATTTGTCCAACAAGATTTGGGTGAGCGAAGAGTGAACTGGATGACTGATTTACAAGAGTATGATTTAGAAATGAAGCTAGTTAACAATATTAAGGGCCATGGTCTATGTTAGTTAGCAATTGAAGCAGTGAATGAAACATAAGATGATCTATCTGGGTGAGAGCAGGAAATCGAGATGTATAATGTTGAGCGAGCTACCCCCACTACTACCTTAGACTCTTGGTACACAAATGTGCATCAATATCTTGAGCATGACACTTTCTCCTCTCACTTATCCGCACGACAGAAGAGGGCGGTCAGATTGAAAGAATTATCTTACCAGTTGGTGCATGGGGTGCTTTTCAGAAAGCACCATAACGGAGTATTGCTCAGATGCTTCGAAGCACAAGAATTAGAGAAAGTGTTGTGTGATCTCCACAATGGACCAGCCAGAGGACACTTCGCGGGAAACAAAATCATGTGGGCTGGTTTTTATTGGCCCACATTATTCAAATATGGTCACGCATATGCCCGCAAATGCCCGATCTGTTAGAAGTGTGCAATCTGAGGAAATAATTCATCTGCCCCGTTGCAGCCTATCATTATGGAAGAACTATTTCAACAATGGGGTCTAGATGTCATCGGTTATATTTTTCCACACTCATCAAAGAAACACCACTATATTCTCACTGCCACAGATTACTTCACATGGTGGACAAAAGAGGTTCCACTCAAGCAAGTGAATGACCAAGAAGTCATCAAATTCCTCAAACAAAATATGATTTCCAGGTTTAGCGTTCCAACTTCACTTGTTTTTGACAATGTAACGTACTTTTCATCGTTAATATTATACGATTTTGCATTGAAAAATGGTATTGTATTGAAACATTATGATAATTACTATCTGCATGAAAATGGTCTTGTTGAGTCTACCAATAATAACCTTATCCGCATCATTAAGAAGACCATTTTCTATGAACATAGGAATTGGCACTTCACTTTGGTGAATGCCTTATGGGCTGAGCAATTCACACCAAAACCTTCTTTGAATACGTCTCCTTATTTCTTGGTGTATGGAAAAGAAGTCATCCTACCCTCGAACATCTATTTGCCTGGCCTTCAACTTTCACAAGAACCCAAGGAAATCCATGCTTATTACTTCAGGGTAGGATAAACACCCTCTACAAGCTGCAGGAAGAAAGATAGAAATCCAAAGAGAAATTTTATCTTCATCAGAGTCATATTAAGAGGTGGTTTGACAAGATATCCACAATAAAAAATGACTTCAGTGTGGGTGACCTAGTCTTGAAGTGGGACAAAGCCCACAAAGATAAAGTAAAACATACTAATCTATAATCCCTATGGATAAGATCGTTCATAGTGAACAAGAATCTTGGCCAAAACATATATCGTCTTCAATGTTTAGATAGGAATATCGACTCTCTTCATGTTAACGACCAATATTTAAAACAATATTTTTAATGATGGTCTAGGCCTGTGCCCTACCTTATGTAAATAATTTGTTTTCTTGTTTGTTTGGTCTTGAATTTTGTTTTCGTTCATGTAAATAAGTGTCACGTGTGAACATTTTTTTTGGCTTCTTTGTGTGTGGCTAAGTTGAAAAGAGTCTTGTGACACTAAAATATTTGGCTAACCTTCGGTCCTCCTTCTTTGTTATGGTTATGTCTTTTGGTCAATGATGTTTTGATGGAAAATATGATCCTTTCGTAAGGATATTTTTGTGTTGAACCATGATACCTATGTCTATTATGGAAACATTACACCCATACTTAGTTCTTTATGTTTGGGTGTTTTCACGCTTATCTAATCAGGTAGAAGAGGAAAAGGGGAAAAATCTAGATGAGAAAACCTACATCAGAAGTCTTTATATGCTTCTCTGAAGGAACAACCACTCCTACTCTCAATAAGATGGGATCCCTCTTCTGCCCACAAAATGAATAAGTGCCTATGCATAGTCCTATATAAATATATAAATAAAGGTGAAATAAGAGAAAGACTTCTTGCGTAGAGAGGTGAAGAAAGAAACTCTCCCGGAGTATTGTCTAGGCTCGTTGGTAGTGGAGCAATGTTTGTGTTCCTGTAGTGACTTCGTCGGGGTATTGTCTAGGACTGTTGACAATGGAGAAACACTAGATATGAAAAATTATACTCTGAAAATTTAAAGCTTGCGAACTATACTACTCTTTCCTAATTCGAAACATTACGATATTGTTAATCTTATCTTTGTGTTCAACCAAGAAAGGACGAAGGGGATAATGTTTATTCATGGGATAATTGGAGAAACCAAAGTGATCCACATGATGAATCATTACTCCCCGAAGAACTAGACCCTGCACAAAAGAATTAACCTAGATAGAAAAGCTAGAATTCTACTAGTGTGTCGCCAAGTGTTGTCGCTGCTACAACACCCTGCAAAATTTTGGTCTACACCCAAATTTCAAAGCCTATTGTGACCTTGCATACTGTCGTCACAAGCATTAAGACTTATTTCATGTGTTTTCTCTAAGTGTTTTGGTCCCGTTTGCAAGAAAATCAAAGTGTCGTCTTTTCGCATGTCAAGTGTCACATATTATACAAAAGATAGTTTTGGTGGTTTCGAGGGGTAATCTTTGCATAAATGAGTTGGTATTACCATGTAAACATGTGTCACATTCATTTCTAAATTTTAAAGCACCTTCACACAAGTGTCACCAAGATTGTCGCAAAGTGTATTTTTGGTGTCGCACTCGACGTAGGTTGTCACAAAGTTGTCACACTAAGGGAAGTATGTTGTTCATGTGTTTTGGGTGATCTATGTTATATCGTCAAGTGTTCTAAGTTTGATATCACAATCAAGTATTGTTACTATTCACTTCAGCTTCATGGATCTCACACTTAGTCAAATCTAGAAAACTTACCGACTGGGTAACTTAGCCTCACCTAGCCTTCCTGGACTGCACATTGTGCAGTCTCAACCCTCAAGCAGCAACCCTGCCTCTTGGCACTGTGCAATGCACATTTCCTGTCCCCTAGAACTACACACTGCGTAGTATTAGTGCTCAAGCCCGACCCCTAAGCTCCAAAATTGCGAAATCCTTCCCTCTAGCCAGGCCTAAACTATGCATTGTGCAGTCTCAGTCCTCAAGCCCAGCCCTTGAGATCCTGAACTATGCAATTAGGCAATCACCAGACCTCCTTGTCCTTCCAATACTGTGTAGTGGAAAAATTCATTCATCAAGCCGTCAGCTTGGCTCCTTCAGCTCCCCAACTATAGAATCTTCAAGCCCAGTCTAGCATGAACTGGACATTGTGAAGTCTTAAGGCTCAGACTTAACCCTTGACTTCCTAAGCTATGCAATTGAGTAGTCACTGAGCCTCTCCCTCATCCTTCCACCTAATTCTGGCTCTTGCCAGTGGATCATCATGCAACATCATAGACTAGGGGTTTATCAGACTGATGTCATCTTGTCATGAGTGAATTGCATATGAAAGTACTTTGTCATACTATGACATGATGATAAAGAAGGAGATGGATAAGGAGAACACTCTAGAAGACACATTTATAGTTAAAGATGCAATTTGATCGATCAGGAAAAAGTACAGGGACATCGGTTTGCGACCGAAACTCAAGACCTAATAACATTGAAGAATCCTCACCTCTAGCCATATGGAGGACAGAAATAGATAATTCTCAAGAAGACATACAACAAGAAGCAACAAGAATGGCTTGACATTGCCATGTCATCATGAATTCCATGTCATTAGTGTCATGTCATGTCATGTCATGAGTCATCATATGCCACATCATTTTGTGGATTATGTAAATTCTTATTTGAAAATGTATTGTAAAGTGGAAGTCCAAAGGACATGTACAAAATATGAAGAGTCATGTAAAAGTTGAAAATTCATAGGGAAGTCAAACAGTCATGAGGGTAGTCAAAGAGTCACAAGGGAGGTGAAGGATCACCCCATTAGTTATATATACACCCTCATTGTACAAGCAAAGGAATTTTCACCTTAGGTCCTCCCATAAGGCATCAGAGAGACAAGCTAGTTCTTTTGGGGAGCAATTAGTGGCTCCAACACTCCACTATTGGAGCTAGCGGTGTTTGTTGTATACATGTTTGCTGGGACTTTACTTAATATATGAAGCCTAATGGCCAACACGTTCTTCATGCACAGATTATGAATATTTGTAAGATCTTTTTGTGAATTTTCATGATTCATGATTTTTTTCACTTGTACTAAATTAGCTGAACTATTTCACTTATTTTAGTTCTTATCATATTTAGAATGTGCTCTAATGGTTGCAATGTCCGTCACATATTTGTGGACTAATCTGTTGGATGTTAGATGGATCTCTCATGTTTGTGTGTGTTTATATTAGAGTGATACTACTACCTCTCTCTTAGAGGATTTTTTCCTCCACATTAGATGAACCTCAACACACCTACAATCGAACACTCACTAGGCACACTAACTTTATTTTTGAAGGCACATTTGCATTCATCTCTCTTGTTGACAATTAGAGCTAGGGAAAACCTTTAAGAAAATGATAACTGGGCCATATTCTAAATGGGGATCCTATCCCAAACAATGTGAGCTCTAATTGGGACCACATATCAGGGGTACCCCTTTGAATGTTGGCTGGTCCAACACTGTCAACAAAATGCCTAAGTCAATGAATGAGGTTGAAATCCCTTCTCTTTTCCTTTGCTATGCTCCCTTTCTCCTTGAGATTCGAATAGGAGAATCAAATGAGATGATCCCCTCTCTTTTACTCAACCTTCTGTTTTCTCTCTCACGCAATGATTTCCATCCACCATCCTTACTTCCAGCATAATCAAATCTAGCTAAATTATGTCCTCCCTACCTTGTAAATTTTCTCCCAAGCAGTATGGGCTTGTGTACTTCTCTTGCAACCCAATTAAATTATGAGAACCAATCCATTAAAACACACCAACCGACCTTTAATGGATAACATAACCAGTTTAGGTTTTCTTGTAGCAAGAAAACGTTACAAAGCCCAAGAAAGTAACCTCCTCATCCAACCAAGGGTTGATATTTAAATCAAAAATTCCTTTAAGCAATATCCTACCTCAAGCAATGGAATATGTGTCCCTCTCTCAACATTTTAATTTATAAAAGTAATTACATCAAGTACATAAGGATAAGAAATTTGCATTGTTACAAACCCCTCCCCCTTGGGGGAACACCGTCCTTAGTGTTCAATGACACATATACAATGAACCTATTTGAAAAAAAATGTTGTTTCATGGAGCTTTATAAACTCATCTCTTTACAAAGTTTACAGTGCTTTATGCATTTTCTTCAACAATCAAACAAAATATGATAATCATCTAGTTAGAACTCTACTGTCAATTAAAAGTATGATAGAATTTAAGTCACAATTCATCCATTTTCCCAATGTTCCTTTGTAGTATTTTGATTCCTTTGAAGGTGTTAAATCCAACTTGGATTGTTCTCTTTGTGTCTATGGTGAGCCCTTAGCTCCATCAACGAACAATTTGCAACTCATTGTTTCTAAGCACACCCCCAATGTGCTCCTAAGCCCAATCAACCATGCTCATGACCAGGAAACCCAAATTTTATATTCCGACCTTCCCTTCTATGCTTCATAGTCCCTCAGGAAATCTAGTTACTCCCATTCCGTGTAGTCACTCACATTCCAAGTTTAGGTATCCCATTCTTTGCTTCTTATTCCCTCGGGCAATCCATCCCTTGGCAATGCTTCCTCACATCAGAATGAGCTCAAACCCTAGGCACATCTCTGCCTCCAACTATCATATGGGACATAATATGCTTCATTGTAATCAATGGTGAACATCGAGTGTTGGTGTCCCATAATGGCTCTATTCTCCAAATATTTCACTGGTGTATCACTGCATGCTTCAATTCTTTTGTTGTTGCTGTCATCAATCTTGGACCTAACTCCAACCACCCAACCTGGGAAGTTTTTACACTTTCCTACATCATAACACATAAATTCCATCAAACTCATCATAATGGATTACAATAAATTTGAATCATACCTCATCAGTAGTTTATTCGTGAAGTGTCTCAAAATTCTCATTCAATTCCTATCATAACAAGCTGGTTTAGCTCATAACATAAACCATCATAATTCAAATAACTGTATTTAGATTTTCAATTTAAAGGTTCAAAAATCAATGAAATATTGATACTTAGCTTAATTTGCTCATTATTTCTTCCTTTGTACAGTTTGGATTGGTAACCCATCCATACATGAACCCAATTCCTTCTCTTCTCTTTGACCATGTAGACACACTGAATCAGTTGCCAAGATATCAAGTACCTAGTGCCTTCTCTTCACTTTGACCACATACAAATACTAGATTGGTTACCAATTTGGCAAGCATCTAATGCCTTCTCTTCACTTTATTCACGTACACACACTAGTTTGGTTGCCAATATGGTAAGCACCCAGTGCATTACCTTACACTAGATTGGTTGCTAATATGGAAAGCACCCAATGCCTTCTCTTCACTTTAACCATGTACACACTGGATTGGTCCAATGCCTTCTCTTATCTTCACTTATCTTTGAATTCCACACACACACACACATAATCCCTTTCACTACCTTGTGAATATGGCCACTACCATCCAGGTAGTATCCTGTCAACACGAGGTGTACTCATTACCGATCATAGGTTATTTTCCACCTAAACAGGCACAAACAATTCCATATATTCCTAGCCCACATATAAACACCTTACACATACAAAACACACAATTCTATACAGTCCCATACCTGCCTGTTCTGAAAACACTTTACACACACAACACACAGGTGTAGACAGTCCAATACTTTCCTGTCCTGAACACATTGAACAACACACACTTAAACACATGATACGACACAATGCACGTATAACACAACACATATTTACCCTATTCCCATACACAACACATTAACATGTACACGGATACAAATATACACATATACACATGACATATCACGTCACACGATATCACAAATAATCTAGAGATCACCTTGTCTCCATGCATGTGAACTAGGCCATACTGCTTCATTTGTTTCTCCCATGTTCTTAACCTTGACATGGGCATAATGTAAGAGTTGTGTTCACATAATTATAAATTAGCATAATTTCCTTTCTTCCCAATAAATTCCTCATCACAATGGGAATCTTTTCATGCCATCCACATCCTCAAAAAAAATAAAAAATTGCAGTCATCTCTTCATTCGAATGACCTCTGATTGCCTTGTCATACACAATGGAATTTTCATAGGAACATACATATATAGCAGTCAACATGATCATGTATGCAATATACCAATATCATCAACATAATTATTTATACAATATATCAATACACATGTAAGTATAGGCAAGGATTAAGATAACTCCATTTTTGCCATTTTCTTGGCTACACATATCTCTGTCCATTATTCTCATGGACTCAACCAACCTATTAGGATTTTTCATTACTTAGATTGTGCCAAATAAATCTAGGGTTTAAATGACTCCCTGATTGTAGTCAAGCATGCATTAGTTAACCTTTTCACACTGTTATTGCTTTCATTTTTACTTGTTATTCTGTTCATATCCATTGCCCAATAACATTCCATTTTACCTGGAACATTACTTGCCATGTTTTCCTTCATGTCTATCAAGCATTCCCTTTTCAAAATTTTGGTGGCCTTCTTGCCACTCCAACTTCCTTATTCCAAGATCCCAAGCATGCAATTTGGAATTTAAAAATCAAAAACCAATGCAAGAGGAAAAACAAAGTCAATTGTTGCAAAAGAACATGAAATTCACAACAATAGTCATTCACAAAAATTGAAAGTAAAACAACATCATAAACAAGACCAAAAACCAACATGATAACCAAGACCAACAATTAGCATGGCCATGCACAATTCTAAAACCAAAATGATAGCATTCCACGAAGTCATGAAATTAAAGCCACAACAAATAAGCATTAAATAAAAAAATACCCAAAAAGAAAATTCATCTCCATGGGTCCAGCATTCATGGCACTCTCAACCATCATACAAGCGTGCATATGTATCCATATACATGTATATTCATACACCACATTAGTTCAAGACTTATTTACAAGGCTAGCAATAATCTTGAAGTCTTACATTCCCCAAATTTCATAGGGGACCTTTTCAACACACACTCACAAATACATATATATGTCAAGGAGATAGAGGAAATTCTCCATCCTTCTTGGTGTCCTACATTGTTGATTCGTGTTCTTTTGGCCCATAGGGGCTATTTGATTTATTTTTCTTCCTGTGAGAACAATCCTTTTTCAAATTCTCTTCTCCACTACAGCAACAAGAGATTATCCTCTTCTTATTTTCATCCTCATAAGGCCTCTTCCTGCTATTACTAGCCTTCCTTTTGGAGGATTCAAATTGGTATTTCATTTCACACAACTGCTTTTTCAACTCATCATTCCATTCAACTAGTTCTTGTTGTTTCCTGATGAGTTTTCTGAGTTATGCTATGTAGATCTTTAGCTCATCTTCCAAGTCTTTGAGCTCAATCTCCAAATTCCTGAAGGTTCTCTTTTTTTTGGAGGGATGTATTTGTTTCTCGTTCTTGATGGACTTGGACCATATCTTGCTGCACCATACCATGATACATGTTTCTTTTCACTGCCACTGAGTCTTACTATGTGCTTCCACATACACTCAGCTATATATATATATATATATATATATATATATATATATATATATATATATATAGTCTTGCGTTGCCTTGTTGTATCAAGCACATTTCCTTGCAATTGATCACATTTCTCAATTTACATATTAGTCACATGTCTCAAAACCTAGGAATAAACATCTCAACATAATTTTCTAAAACTAGAATGTCTACATGTACATGCACATATCGACTCATTCATAACCACACATTCATAAGATTCTAGTTTCTTTATCAAGCTTAGTTATAGTTGGAAACCAGATACCATGCCAAACCAACACTATTCAATTCATTCTGTCTTTGCACTCAGACCCAAAACAATAGTTAAAATGAAACCTTTATACCAAGGTTGGTAACCATGGCATCTGCAATCTTAAGGAGTTAATTAAAAACCCTTTAATAAATCGACATCATTACATGCATAAACATATCTTTATTAGACGGAATTTCTGCATTTTACGTGAAATTATCAACATTGATTATTATTAGTCTCTTTATCGAGACCCATATTATTACTTGTTAAAATCAACCTTCAAAATTTAAAAAGAACTTTAGCCTTCATTTGTTTCATTCAGTCTCTTTACTGATACTATCACCACTAATTCGAGAAATCAACCTTTATCATAAGCAACCAAAGTAGCACGTATATTCAACCTCTTCATGCAAGGCCATCGATAGCAATGCATCCCATAAAATTGACTGTCATAAACAACAATCTCATCGACATATTCAACCATGTCCTCATTATCTGAGCTACATTTTTCAAGTGCTTGTACACTATACTGGAAGAATACCTCAATCACCATAAAGAAAAAGTCATCCTCTACTGTGTTCTTTTCCATGTAACAATATGGAAACGAGGCTTCCCCATCCAATCAATACATTTGTGTACCCATATACTTTCATTTAAATAGAAACAAGCCATGATATCTAGGCTACAACATCATACCATCATATACCTATCACTTTAAAACTTAGATTTTTCCCATTTGTGTAGTATATTGTACATATACAGATAGTTTCCCAATTAGTGAACACACACACACACACACACACACACACACACACACACACACATATAGATATTCACCTAATGCATGGTGCCACATCTGAAACCTATAGGTAGAAGAAAGCATTCACCAAGCTTTCCCCCTCCCCTTCCTTAAACAAGGAAGACCTTACCTAAGGGAGACAAGCATTATGAGGAACTTTGTAACATCAACATATAGGAAATAATCAGCCTCAACCAAGGTTCTTAGCCTCCTACAACATACTTACCATGAGAATTTCACATCCCAACCATTGTATATAATACATATGCCTATCATTCACTAAACCAAGCAGGGTTATACACATCACACAACAATCCTTCCCTAGATCCCTTAAACCTCATGGGCATAATTGTCCCAAGCATATAATATCACATCACCCAACCAATGGTGATGGTATGCTATAAGTACTCACTTCCCTATATAAAATTCTGCAAAAATTTAAAGAAATTTCCATATCCAAGGTCACAACCACTGGTTATCCAAGCCTTCAAGATACCAACCAACAAAAACATGCATTTCCCAAGCATTTATCGAACAACATGCTAAAAATTATTACAACTAATATACAATCCAACTAACACTTGTGGGTAGGATATCCTCAAACTCACATTCAAATATTACCCTCTGAGTTGAGCTCCACCCTAGATATAGGGATCCATGCATTAGTACTATGCTACATACTTAGATCACAATGTGACCCTTGAATCATGCATGCCATATGTAACACCCTCCTCCCACACTTACACAAGTTCAGTAGTCCATCAGGGTAAATATGTGATGAAGAGTTACTATGATATGACTCAACCTCCTAAGTACGGTTAAGGAAGTGGAATTTTCCAACCAAAACTTTAATGACCTTCCTTAGGAACTACAAGAACCCTAGAGGCTAAACAATCACTCCAGGTGCCCAGACCTTGAGTTAGACTTCATTTTCACTGACCTGGACTCCCAAACGAAAGCATAACACTACCTAAATTTGACTATAACCCTCCAGTTGCATGAATGACCCTTCCTCCCAGCGACTGCAGTATAATTTATTCAATTCTGTGCATGTGACCTCGAGATCTAAGCCAATTTTTTAGGGCTAGGATCCAGACCTCTTCCCAAGACAAAGATAGATATAAAAAACTTAGTCAAGCACTTGACCTAACCAGGCCCAACCATGACAATCATTTTGTCAAACACATTGAGAACATGTAATCTACAGGTTATAAATGCAAATATGAACATAGGGGTCTCATACTTATCTGAAAATCATCAATAAGGTCTGATACCCTCTCAAAATAGCTGCAATAACATCTATTAGGTCACTCATTCAATAAGCATTCATTTACTAATCAAAACATGTTAAGAGCCATAATTATAATCTGTCATGAAACCATGCTTATAACCAATATATAACCAGAATAATAATAGTGACAGAACAATCATTAAAGCCACATAATAACAAGTACATTTACACATAAAGTTCAAGAGGAAAATAACTCTTATTATCATATGCAAAAGCCAACCAAGTCAGGGACTTCCACGTACCACCCAACCATAGATTGGGCTAAACCAAATCTTTCTTCTAGCTAATCACCCTCATGCCATATTCCAAGCATGGATGTGAGACTCACAACAAAATAACTAGGGCTTCCTCAGGCTTTAAAACATATCCCGCCATTACCGGTCAAGGGATTTCTAGGCCCAAAACCCTCATCTCTACAACTAGCCTTTATCGCAATCCTGCCATCACTGATAAAGGAATCACTAGGCCCTAAAAAAAGAAACATACACTAATAGGCTTTAATGCAATATCGCCATTACTGGTTAAGGGATCACTAGTCCCTAAACGAGCTTGGATGCCACAAGATTTCTTCACCAATACCTTGAGGTATTTCCCTATCTCCACCCTTCGGATTTACTGTGTATCCCATGGGAATTTCACATCCCAACCATTGTATATAATACATATGCCTATCATTCACTAAACCAAGCAGGGTTATACACATCACACAACAATCCTTCTGTTGGGTCCCTATAATACTAGTGATTACCCCATTACTATTGTAGTTATACCCCTTATTTATATTGTTGTGCCCCCATTGCCCCCATATTGTTATTAATGTGCCCATAGAATCCCTCTATTGTTATTTTTGTGGCTTTATATTATTGTTGTTAGGTCGGCTGGATTATATTGTGACTCCTTAGACTCCTATATATAGAAAGGAGGTTTTGTCATTTGAATCATCCAAGAATTGTTCATTTATGTAATGTAAAGGAGGTTGCCCCCTCGAAGAGGCTGAATTCTAAGGCGTTGATCTATCTTTTCTATCTTTTCTTGAGCTGGTTTCATAACACCTTCCCTAGATCCCTTAAACCTAATGGGCATAATTGTCCCAAGCATATAATATCACATCACCCAACCAATGGTGATGGTATGCTGTAAGTACTCACTTCCCTATATAAAGTTTTGCAAAAATTTAAAGAAATTTCCATATCCAAGGTCACAACCACTGGTTATCCAAACCTTCAAGATACCAACCAACAAACACATGCATTTCCAAAGCATTTATCGAACAACATGCTAAAAATTATTACAGCTAATATACAATCCAACTAACACTTGTGGGTAGGATATCCTCAAACTCACATTCAAATATTACCCTCTGAGTTGAGCTCCACCCTAGATATAGGGATCCATGCATTAGTACTATGCTACATACTTAGATCATAATGTGACCCTTGAATCATGCATGCCATATGTAACACCCTCCTCCCACACTTACACAAGTTCAGTAGTCCATTAGGGTAAATATGTGATGAAGAGTTACTATGATATGACTCAACCTCCTAGGTACAGTTAAGGAAGTGGAATTTTCCAACCAAAACTTTAATGACCTTCCTCAGGAACTACAAGACCCCTAGAGGCTAAACAATCACTCCAGGTTCCTAGAACTTGAGTTAGACTTCATTTTCACTGACCTGGACTCCAAAACGCAAGCATAACACTACCTAAATTTGACTATAACCCTCCAATTGCATGAATGACCCTTCCTCCAAGTGACTGCAGTCTAATTTATTCAATTCTGTGCATGTGACCTCGAGATCTAAGCCACTTTTTTAGGGCTAGGATCCAGACCTCTTCTTAAGACAAAGATAGATATAAAAAACTTAGTCAAGCACTTGACCTAACCAGGCCCAACCATGACAATCATTTCATCAAACACATTGAGAACATGTAATCTACAGGTTATAAATGCAAATATGAACATAGGGGTCTCATACTTATCTAAAAATCATCAATAAGGTCTGATTCCCTCTCAAAATAGCTGCAATAACATCTATTAGGTCACTCATTCAATAAGCATTCATTTACTAATCAAAACATGTTAAGAGCCATAATTATAATCTATCATGAAACCATGCTTATAACCAATATATAACCAGAATAATAATAGTGCCAGAACAATCATTAAAGCCACATAATAACAAGTACATTTACACATAAAGTTCAAGAGGAAAATAACTCTTATTAACATCTGCAAAAGCCAACCAAGTCAGGGACTTCCACGTACCACCCAACCATAGATTGGGCTAAACCAAATCTTTCTTCTAGCCAATCACCCCCGTGCCATATTCCAAGCATGAATGTGAGGCTCACAACAAAACAACTAGGGCTTCCTCAGGCTTTACAACATATCCTGCCATTACCGGTCAAGGGATTTCTAGGCCCAAAGCCATAATCTCTACAACCAGCCTTTATCGCAATCCTGACATTACTGATTAAGGAATCACTAGGCCCTAAAAAAAGAAACATACACTACTAGGCTTTAATGCAATCTCGCCATTACTGGTCAAGGGATCAGTAGTCCCTAAACGAGCTTGGATGCCTCAAGATTTCTTCACCTATACCTTGGGGTATTTCCCTGTCTCCACCCTTCGGTTTTATTGTGTATCCCACCATTACCGGAAAAGGATTCCTAGCCCCTTGGGAATTTTCTTGAGATCACCTCACCTAGCTCCAAAACCATATAGCAATATAAAGCTCAACCACATGGAAAAACCCCATCACGCCATGGCTATTCAAAAATGGCAAGGCAAGGCTCAAACCATTGTCACACCTGGAAAAACCCATGCCAATGACAACAAAAGAACAAAATACACACATTCATATACCATGCATGCCCAAACTAGCAAGGATATCATACATGTAACTTGATACTTGCAAAGTAATCCCATTGTAGCTGCTTGATCCAACTCTTCCTTGCTTGATCTTTGCTTCCCTTTTCTTTCTTGTCCTTCCTTTGCCTTCCTTTCTCCAATGCTAGAGTGCTCCAAGAATTCTCTAAGTGTGCAAGAGTATGAGAGAGAGAGAATAGAGAGAGAGAGAGCTCCAAAACTAAACTGAAAAATGTTAAACCAACAAAAGATGTGAACTGATCCGTAGAAGCTTTTTTTTTTTTTATCATTGAGGCCTCTATTTTCTTCAATTCCCATATTTTTCCTTCATTTTCCTCCTCACATGCAAGCTGTAGCCTTTCACCTTCCTTTTCTCTTATTTACCATTATTTTCATAAGTAGAATGCCAATTAATGCCTTATTACTTTTCAAAGCCTTTGCCAATTTCGTTAGCCATAATAAACACCCACTAGGATGTTTTTCCTAACATTCAACTTGGAATACGTGTCCCATGACCTTGGTCTTATTTTTCCTTTATTAACTTTATTACATGGATTTTTAACCTGGGGTTGTTACAAACCCCTCCCCCTTAGGGGAACACCATCCTCGGTGTTCTATGACACCTACAACTAGCAAGACTGCTGAAAACCAAAACATACTGCCCATGGAGCTTTATAACTTAGCTCGATGCAATATTTACAATGAACAACTTGTTGAAAAGAAAAACCAACATGACAAACATAACAACATGACAACCATACTGCTTATTAGAGCCTTATAACATAACTCATTTCGTTATTTACAATAACAACCATGCATAAATATGCACATATACCAAAACTCATTTCGTTATTTACAATAACAGCCATGCATAAATATACACATATACCAAAAATCATTTGCCTTTACTGGAAAATAATGAAGGATACATAGCCTGCATCTGATCAACCATCTCCCATGTAGCTTCATCAAGCCCAAAGTGCTTCCACTGCACTTTAACTTGCTCGATTTCTCAATTCTGGAGCATGAGTTGTTTCCGTTGCAAAATGTACTAAGGTTTTGGCTGGAATTCTCCTTTTGGTTCCACCTATAATACAAAACAATCAATCACATGATTAATATATTTCACACATATTTTAAGCAATGAAACATGGAAAACATCATGAAATTTCACCGTTGGAGGCAGTGCAAGTCTGTAGGCCACTGGTCCAATCCTATCAAGGGTCTTGAAAGGCCCACAATACGAGGTGCCAACTTCACACATCACCCAATCCTCAAGGAGCTCTTCTTAGGCTTGATGCACAAGATGAGATTCACTAAGTGAACCTTTGACATATCATGTGCATTCATGGCATATTAAAAAATACCCTTAATTTGACTACATAATGGAAAATCCCTCTAAAAATCACATTATTTAACCCCCTACCAATATGAATCCAATATAGTTTCCCAAATTAAAAAACCCCTACTTTCACTAGATATTGTAGGTATCCGTTTTTCATTAACATTTTTTATACCCCTTTATATTTTTTCATTAACTTTGAGCTCCATTTTTTATATTTGCCAATATAACAAACCTTTACCCCCTATATATCCCCCAATATATTATGTCATTTTTTTCTCAATATATATCCCCTAATATGAACCCACATGGTATGATATTTTCCCCCCAGTGAAGCTATCGAGATGCACAAGTGTACATGCTCCCCAACCTCAAACTCCTTAAATGCCCTATGTTGATTTGCATAACTTTTCTATCTATCATGTTTTTCCTTTTGATTCTTCTCGATAACCCGCATTTGTTTTTCCATCTCTACCAACATGTCTGATCCAATCAAAACCTTGTTCAGTGGATCACTCTAGCTGATGGGAGTATTACAACTCTGCCCATAAAGTGCATCGAACAGGCTCATCCTCAGTGACTCCTGATACCCATTGTTGTAATCAAACTCAACTAGTGGAAGATACTCTTCCCACTTTCGCTGCTAATGCATAACATATATTGTCAACATGTCCTCAAAAATCTAGTTGACCCTCTCTGCCTGTCCATCTATATGTGGATGATAAGCTATAATTAAAGCCAACTCTATACCCAAAGTGACAAATAAATCTTTCCAAAATATGGAAGTGAACTTAGCATCTCTATCAGACACAATATTCTTAGGAATACCATGTAACCTCACTGTCTCCCTGATGAAGATATGTGCTACCTCAATAGCTGAATAAGTAGACTTAACTAGAATAGAGCTACCTTAGTCAACCTGTCAACCACAACCATGATGGAATCATGTTATCTAGATGTCCTCGGAAAACTTGTATTGAAGTCCACGGAAATGACCTCCCATTCCAACTCTAGAATAAGAATCATATGTAATAGGCCACCTAGAGGCTTACACTCTTCTTTCACTTGTTAACAATCCAAGTACCTAGCCACAAACACTGCCCCCTTTTTCTTTAGATTCAGCCAATAGTAGAACTTCTTAACTGCTGTCACTGTCTTTTGATATCTCGAATGACCTGAATATGGCTTAACATGAAATTCCCTCAAGATAATTTCCTTGAGCTCACTGTTGTCCGACACATAGATCTTATCGCTAAATTTGACCAAACCATCGGCTATGAGATGGTAATCCACATCTCGATCACCTGTACCCTGCTGCTATAACCTGTTCCTAAGCTCCCTATATCTCTCATCCTATTGTCTTGCCTGTAAGATACGATCCTATAAATATGTCCCATATGAAATCATAGTTTCTATGTGATTTACCTACACTCCTCTGCTAAGAGCATCTATAACCCTATTCTTTTTACCCTTAATGTAATTGATCTCAAAGTCAAATTCACTGAATGTGGCCAACCATCTAGATTGCCTGGAATTCAGATTTAGTTGGTCAAACAACTACCTCAGACCATTGTGATCACTCATAAAAATGAACGTCATACCAAGAAGATAGTGTCTCCACATCTTCAATGCATGAATGATCACTACCAACTCAAGATCATGTTTGTTATAGACATATTTGGGCACATCAACCCCAACTTATATGTCGATGTATTAGGGTTCATCAACCCCTAAAAGAGTTGTTTCATACCCTAAAGGAACATAGTCATCTGAATACATCATTCCCCAAAAGTTCCATCTGAGAAACCATCCAGAAATTGCCTAAATTGAACCATACTAACTGCTCCATTGGCAAAGTGCGATGCATACTGAGTGGTACACTACCAAGGTGCGATGCATACTGTTTAGGCCTTCTATAGGGTGCGATGGGTGAGGATGGACAAATGTCCAGGACATTTGTTAATTGATTTCTCATGGAATCTTCCAGAACTTTCTCCCATGCCACTTGCCTCTCTGAATTCACCCAAGGATGAATAAGGGATCTAAGAAAATATCCAATCCCTTCTCTTATGGAACCCATTGTAACAAGTGGAATGACACTAATCAAACCTCATGGATGACTCACACCCTTGCAAACATCTATAAATGGATCGCTCATCCAAGAGATCTAGGGGCTGGAATATTGTGAATTGCAAGGAAGTGCTGATAGTTTGAGGAGAGAGTATTGTATTCTTGTTGGAGTGATCTTGCTATTTCATGAGGTGAAGAAGGATTGAAGCTGGGAGGATGATGCTGGATCAAACAACTGGGTTGTAATTCTCCTTTCTATTAATAAAGCTCTTCAAGTTTTCTTCCATATGATTATGCAATTGTGAATGTTATCATTTGTTCATTATATATTTGATTTTGTAATGTTTATGTTGTAATAGATCATGATGCTTTGACGGTTCTTTTTTGCTATAGTTGTGCAGGTACTCTCCAAGCGTGTTAACTACGCAGAGGAGTTGCAGGATCTGTCAAAGGGGAGAGAGATCAAGCAAGGGATTAAGTGGAAGTTCCAGATTGGTTCTTTTATCTTTCTCTTATTTGTTACACATAGAAGAAATCATTGAATTGCTTTAAACTGTTGTTTCTAGGGTAGTTTCCAAACCTAGAGGGCTAGCATTCTTTAGGAATACTATTTTTCCTAGAAACAAATTGGTGACTCCGTTGGGGAGTGAAAAGATGTTTGTTTTATGTTCGATTTGAAAAACTATAGACAGAGTCTGAAGTCAGCCAGGTAGCCTTCGAATTACTCTTGCTCTGAATTGCATAGTAGATGAATGCTGCTTCAGTCAATCTCTGGTTTAGTTTATGAATTAAACATTTGACATGCAAGCACATCTAGATGCCCTTTTGGTAGCTCAGTAACCTCTCAAGACACTCCATCATACTTTGCTCATCATTGTTCATCAAAACCCACCTTAACTCATTGAAAACAACTCCACATTTGAGCCAAAACCCATTTCAGTTGCGCTCCCTGGACCATCACACTGTCTTCCACTGTGACTCAATATGCATCACACCTCTCGAGTACAGTAAGTGTGATGCATGTTAGTTTTTGTGAAACCTAGGTGCAATGATTGACTGAAATCTTTTTCCATCTAGAAATTGAGGGTTTTTGACCTTGTTTTCAATTTTGTTTGGTTGTTTTGTTGCAAATGAACAGTGCCTCTTTATTGAAGACTGCTTGTATCACTTAGATCAGCCTCAATTACATTAGGATTAGGGAATGATTTTGTGTATTTGTTCCTCATTTACAATCCTTTGTCGAAAAGTTGTTTAAATCGATTTGTCACTTTGGTACAAAAAGTGTTGTAATTGTCGTTTTGTGTCGAAAAGAGAAGTGTCGTGAATTCTTCCTTCCCTTGATAATCGATTGAACTTTTCTTCATGTATTTAGTTTGATTTTTTTTATCTTCAAAGTGTTGAAAGCATTTTTATTCAAAATTGAAAGTGTCATTTAGAGTCTTCCTTTCTCTTTTGAAGAAAAAATTGTCGAAAATGTCATTTTCAGTGAAATATTTCAGATCTTTGCTGCATTTAGTTTTCCTTTTTGGCATTTTTCACATTAAGGAAAGTGAAAACAAATACATTCATTTGCATTTAGCATTTTTTGATTTTTGTGTGAAAAAATGATTTAGGGAAATACACTAGTGTGTGCTCTTTGCTCTTTTCTTAAAAGCACTGTTATCTTCTTTCCCTAGTAGCTAGGATTTTCATTGCTCAAATAAACAAAGATTGTTTATCATTGTAGATTGCATCTTACGAATTTCAGATCATCATCACATGGTGAATCATTGAAAGGCAAACTCTAAACAAGATCAACTTTAAAATGAATTTCAATGAACCTAACAAAGCTTTGGAACTTAACACAACATATCAAGAGGTCTAGGCTAGTGATGTGTTCCGGCGTCATTAAAACTAGTGGCTATCATTTTCATTGAAGGTTGGGTGATTCCTCCTCCTTGATACAACAAGCACTAGCACAGAATTATGCTCCCTGTACCATCGTGTATATATTGGGAGACCACAATAAGCTTAAATCCTTTATCCATAGGAAACTGAGTCTGAACTGCCATACATAAGTTCTTGGTAATTTCTTTCTAATTTATCACCAAGGTGTATATTGCAATTTTTCGATTGGTTTGGTAATCCCTTTGTCTAGATTTTCCAGAGTAGTCACTTTCGTTCCTTTTCGACTCTTTAAAAGAAAAGGTCCATCTGAGCACTTGTCCCTTCAGGCTCATTAAAAATAGAAGGAGACTAGAGTCATATTTAGCTTTTTCTCAACTCTTAAAAACTGGAGAAACAAAGTTGTGTCCAAGTGTCATTAAAATTAATTGAATTCGGAATAGCATCCCCATTCCTTAGTTGATCTTAGGTTGAAACATATGGCAACTAATCCAGAGTCCACTGATCAAGGAATCCCTTTTGACGGGAATCCTAGTCCTTTTCCTTCTTTCAGAAATATTGGTGCTCCTTATATGGCTACATTGTCCCTTCCAAGATTTACCATTGGCCTACCAGTATGGTTGTTTCCAACCTCCTTGGTTCAAAATGTCAAGACTTCTCTGAAATCGAGTACACCTCCAACTAGACAAAATCAAACTCCAGTTGATTCTAACGTTGACCCTTTGACTTCTTCCTCATTAGTTTCTCCCTCCCCTTCTTCATCTTCGCTTGGTGAAAGTATTGATACTAGTAACCAGGTGGCTAAGAAGAAGAAGAAAGGGAAGAAGAAGAAGAAGAAGAAGAACAAGCCAATTCAGCAAGGGGCCAACCAAGCAACCATTGCTTTGAATGCAACATCTGATGAAAATCTGTTCATTAAGCCTCACAAAGTCAAATATCCATGCATAGTGTGTACAGGAGACCATTTTCATCGAAATTGTCCTTATTTTCCTCGGATCTTGAAAGAATGGTCTTCCCGTTCACACCATCCCATGTCATCAACCTCTAGAGATCATGTTGGTAACACACCATCAACTAGTGATAGTAAAGTTCATGGACAAAAGGGAAAAGTCAAGCTTCCATGTAGGTTATGTGAAGGTATACACCCCTTTCACCTTTGTCCCTATTTGGATGAAGCCAAAAGAGTGTTGGATAACCATCCTGCTTCACCGCAGCAACTTCCATCTGGTTACAGGAAACTTTCCCTGAATCCTTCACTAGGTGATGAACCGACTGACTTAAATCAACCGTCACTCGAAACCACTCTCTCTGAAAGTGAATCCTATGAGTCTATACCTGAACGAAATCAACAGGTCGAGGTAACAGTTGACCTGATTTCACCTTCAGCTGATCGTACCTTTCCCGAAGAGAGTGAAAATGATACCGCTCAAGTTCTTTTTGTTTCCTCAGATTCAAATGAGCTTGGGGACAATCCACCTATTCCATCAAGACAGGAGGAAAATCCTCCAGTTCTCATAACTTAAGGGGTTAAGTCTCCCGTTTCTATGGTACCCCCTCCAAGTAGTCTAGTCACTTCCTTTGATTGGAATCAACTGCCAGGATACCACCTTCCTTCTTATGTGCCTTTCCAGATCATAATACAAGTTTGTAAAATGATTGTATCTGTGTTGGGTCCCTATAATACTAGTGATTACCCCATTACTATTGTAGTTATATCCCTTATTTATATTATTGTGCCCCTATTACCCCCATATTGTTATTTCTGTGCCCCATAGAATCCCTCTTTTGTTATTTTTGTGGCTTTATATTATTATTGTTAGGTCAGCTAGATTATATTGTGACTCCTTAGACTCCTATATATAGAAAGGAGATTTTTCCATTTGAATCATCAAATAATTGTTCATTTATGTAATGTAAAGGAGGTTGCCCCCTCGAAGAGGCTGAATTCTAAGGCGTGGATCTATCTTTTCTATCTTTTCTTGAGCTGGTTTCATAACATTTGGTATTAGAGCTTTGGATTCTAGGGTTTCGCTGCTCCAAACAGGTCATCGTGGCATTTTTGCTATAACTTTTTTTTTTTTTGTGATGTTTCAGAAGTCGCAAAAAAAATCCATTTGAGAAGAAATCGTGCTGAACCTTGGGTCCGAATTTCAGAGCTTTTCGCGTGATATTTGCGAAGATATGATCTGAGGAAGTTGGTCTTTTTCCAGACTCTTGAATTACATTCAAAACAGGTGACATGGGGAAAATCGTCATAACTTTCTCTCTGGGGATCGGATTGAAATTTTGTAAGAAGGTATAGAAATAGGACGGATTCTAGTTTCTTGTATGCATTTTTCAGATTGAAAGGTTGAAACAGTGACTCGTGACACGTCGCACAAGCTCACTCTACTGAACTAGTCTATAATAAGGTCATCTTGGGAGATTGTGCATAACTCTTTCTTGGAGAATCCAATTTGGGTCAGACTTGTGGCATTGGAAAGAGGACGCAGAAGGCTACTACAGGTTGCAATTTCAGAACTGGATGATCCGAAATTACAGAGATACATCAGATTCAATATTAGGCTTCTACAAAGGAAAAAAAGGTGTGTAGTTTTTTTTTTAAATTTTTGTGTAAGCTTGGTTTGAAGGAATTCAAAGGGAATATTAAAGAATTATTATCGGTAACTGATGCCCCGAGGAAAGAAAATGCAAACACCAAGTAAGGAACTTGAAAGCTCTAGCATGACTCATGAAGAAGAGGAAGAAATGCTACATGATATATCAAAATTACAAGAACAAGTGCAACAAATGTCACGCTCACAAAAGCTAACAGAAGCTAAGATAAATGGCGTGGAATATAAGATAAAGGGCATGGAAGCTAAGATGGATGATTCGAACACAGATTTGAAGAGAGACATGGCATATTTGAAGACAAATTTGAAGACAGACATGGACGAATTGAAGATAAATATGAATAAGTTGCTACAAGAAATGGGCACTAAGGATGAAAGGGTACTAAAGGAAACTCATGATGAGAATAAAAGAAATGTTAATCATGATTCCATAGATGCTAATGTTGGATTGAAGACTCACCATATTCCAAAAATCGATATGAGGAAGTTTGATGGCAGGGATCTTGCCACATGGATATTACAGATGGAGCAATTCTTCGATCTCAATAATGTGAAAAACACACAAAAGGTACCTATGGCAACTGTATATTTGGAACCAAATCAGTTTGTATGGTATCAATGGCTTTGCTCTCATAAAAAATTTATCACTTGGGCAATTTTTACGGAAGAATTGATAGCACATTATGAGGATACAAAAAGCAACACTTTTTTTAGCCAATTGATAAGTCTCAAACAAAAGGGTTCAATAATGGAGCACATTGAGGAGTTCCAAAAATTGAACATAAGGGTAAAAGATATTCCAGAGGAGCATAGGGTTGATGTGTTCATAGGGTCTTTAAAGGATAATATCCAACATGATGCTCACCTTTGGGAACCTGATTCATTAGAGAAGGCATTCAGGTTAGCAAAAAAAATGGAAAGCAAAATTATGGCAACCAGGAAGCATACCACTCACAACTATAAAGATGGAAGTGTTGTTGCCCCTATTCTTCCACAACCTATAAGGTTGACACCACAACAATTGGAAGAAAAAAGAGCAAAATGGCTTTGTTACGGTTGTGATAGCAAATACACTAAAGGTCATAAGTGTGCTGAGAAGAAATTAGTCTACATAGATTGTGAAGAGGAAGAAGAAAAGGAGCAAGAAAGGTCAAAAGAAGAGGATATACTCCAGGAACAAAGCCTATATGAAGAACAATTAAATCCGACCATATCTTGTAATGCATTGGTGGGAATTACCACTCCTCAAACCATAAAGATAGAAGGACAAATCAAGAAGAAAAAGGTAATAGTGTTGATTGATTCAGGAAGCACCCACAATTTTATTCATTGTAGGGTAGCAAAAGAATTGAATTGCTTCCTATATCCAGCACTAGAGTGTCAAGTGATGATTTCAAATGGAGGAACAATAAATTTCTCTGGAAGGTGCCATAATATCAAGCTATCCATGGGATAATATGTATTGACTAGCCCAATGCTTTCCATTCCAATGGGAGGTGCTGATGTTGTACTAGGAGTCCAATGGCTACAATCCTTGGGTACAATAGCTTTTAATTTTCAAGAATTTTTCACCAAATTTTCTACGGAAGGAAAGGAAGTTGAATTAAGGGGTATTGCAGGGAAACCAGGAAAGATAATCAGCTCTAATGGTATGACAAAGCTTCTAAAAAAGGAGCAAAGAGGTGTAATTGCACAATTATGTTCGCTAGATGTTTCCACATCGGAATCATCTATTTCTCCAGATCTCCAAAAAGTCCTGGAAAATCATTCCAGGGTATTTGAGACTCCCAAAGGTCTCCCACCTATGCGTGATCATGATCATGCTATTCATCTGATTCCAGGAAGTGTTCCTCCAAACATCAGGCCATACAGATATCCCTATGTCCAAAAAAGTGAAATTGAACGTATGGTTGCAGAAATGCTAGAGGCTAGTATAATTCAACCGAGTCAAAGTTCTTTCTCTGCTCCAGTAGTATTGGTGCACAAGAAGGATGGATCATGGTGCATGTGTCCGGATTATAGGGAGCTCAACAAGCTCACTATTAAAGATAAGTTCCCCATTCCTGTCATTGATGAATTACTGGATGAATTGCATGGATCAATTTACTTCACCAAGTTGGATCTTCGTTCGGGATATCATCAAATCAGAATGAAGATTGAAGACATTCTGAAAACAACATTTAGAACTCATGAGGGTCATTATGAATTTTTGGTCATGCCTTTTGGCCTTACCAATGCACCTTCAACATTTCAAGGTTTGATGAATTCAATTTTCAAACCATTCCTTAGAAAATTTGTGTTAGTATTTTTTGATGATATACTAATCTACAGCAAGTCTTGGAAGGATCATGTTGAACATGTTGATAGGGTGCTACAACTATTGGAGGAGAAACAATTATATGCAAAAAGATCCAAATGTTTCTTTGGAGTCCAGGAGGTGGAATATTTGGGTCATATTGTATCTCATGAAGGAGTTAAGGTAGACCCTAGAAAAATTAAAGCCATTAAGGAATGGAAAATCCCCACATCCATAAAGAATCTACGAGGATTTCTTGGGTTGACAGGGTATTATCGCAAGTTTGTTAAGAATTATGGGAGAATAGCAGCACCTCTAACAACATTATTGAAGAAAGATGCATTTTCATGGACTCTAGAAGCAACAAAGGCCTTTGAACATCTTAAAGAGGCAATGTGCCAAGCACCGGTCTTAGCTACACTGGACTTCACAAAAACCTTTATTGTGGAATGTGATGCTTCAGGAAATGGAATTGGTGCTGTTCTAATGCAAGATGAAAGACCCATTGCTTTTGAAAGTCATCCAATCAAGGGAAAGTTTTTAAGCAAAGCTATTTATGAGAAGGAAATGTTGGCAATACTCCATGCACTTAAGAAATGGCGACCCTACCTAATGGGAAGACACTTCAAGGTAAAAACGGATCATGATAGCCTTAAATACTTTTTAGAACAAAGATTATCCTCTGAAGAGCAACAAAAGTGGGTCACAAAGATGTTGGGTTATGACTTTGAAATCATCTACAAAAAAGGGAAGCAAAATGTGGTGGCAGATGCACTCTCAAGAAAGGATGAGGATGTGGAAGCATTGTTGTGCGCCATTTCTATTATCCAACCAGATTGGATAAATGAAGCAAGGGAGGAATGGAAGAATGACAAAGAAGTTTGGGCACTTATTCGAAAGCTACAACAAGATTCCAGTATGTCTGATACATTTAGCTGGCAAAATGATTCGTTATGGTACAAAGATCACTTATACCTCTGTAAGAATTCCAAGCTAAAACAAAAGATTCTTATGGAATTGCACACTTCTCCCTTAGGAGGGCACTCAGGATTTTTAAAAACTTACCACAGGGTTAAGAAGGAATTTTTTTGGGATGGCCTTAAATCAGATATTCAAAAGTTTGTGGCAGAATGTTTGGTTTGCCAACAAAATAAAGTTGAAACAATTAAGACACCGGGTCTATTACAACCTTTATCCATTCCAAGCCAATGTTGGGAGGAGGTTTCAATGGATTTTATCACAAGTTTACCCAAGTCTGAGGGAAAAAGTGTCATCATGGTGGTAGTTGATAGACTTACCAAGTATGCACACTTTTGTGCATTATCACATCCATTTAAAGCCAGTACAGTTTCTACTACATTTATGGAAACAATTCAAAAGCTACATGGAAACCCAAAGATTATTGTAAGTGACAGAGATCCCATTTTCACTGGAAATTTTTGGACATAATTATTTTCTTGTCTTGGTACTCAGTTAGCTCATAGCTCATCTTATCATCCTCAATTTGATGGGCAAACTGAGATAGTAAACAAATGTTTGGAAGGATATCTTCGTTGCTTTGTATCTGATAAACAGACACAATGGGTCAAATGGTTGCCTCTGGCTGAATGGTGGTATAACACTTCCTTCCATACAACAACAAAAATGACCCCATTTATGGCACTTTATGGGTATCAACCACCATCCATCACATCATATTTAAGAGAAAATTCTAAGGTTCAGGCAGTGGAACATCACATCGAACATCAACAACAAGTCCTCCAACTCTTAAAGGATAATATCGTGTTGGCACAAAATAGAATGAAACAACAGGCAGATCAACATCGCAGTGAAGGAAGTTTTGATGTAGGTGATTGGGTATTCCTACGACTACAACCATATAAGAAAATGTCCCTAAAGCAAGCTAAGAAGGATAATAAATTATCACCAAAGTATTATGGTCCGTACAAGGTGTTGCAAAAGATTGGTACTATGGCATACAAATTGGAGCTTCCTGCAGCTTCTCGATTGCACCCAGTTTTCCATGTTTCATGTTTAAAGAAGGTTATAGGCGACAAGATCCCAGTTCAAACAATATTGCCAGAACTTGATGAGGAGGGAAAAATTATATTGGAACCAGAAGCAGTCATAGAAACAAGAACTCGACAGCAACGAAATCGATCAATTTCAGAGTATCTTATCAAGTGGAAGAACTTATCCGCTGAAGATTCCACATGGGAGGATGAGAATTTTATGCAGAAGTATCCAGAACTACTCAAGCGTTGAGGACAACACTTTTTTGAAGGAGAGGGGCATGTTGGGTCCCTATAATACTAGTGATTACCCCATTACTATTGTAGTTATACCCCTTATTTATATTGTTGTGCCCCTATTACCCCCATATTGTTATTTCTGTGCCCCATAGAATCCCTCTATTGTTATTTTTGTGGCTTTATATTATTATTGTGAGGTCGGATAGATTATATTGTGACTCCTTAGACTCCTATATATAGAAAGGAGGTTTTGTCATTTGAATCATCAAAGAATTGTTCATTTATGTAATGTAAAGGAGGTTGCCCCCTCGAAGAGGCTGAATTCTAAGGCGTGGATCTATCTTTTATATCTTTTCTTGAGCTGGTTTCATAACAATCTGGCACTATTATAGATGAAGGGGCATCAATGAGTATCCTTTCTTCAACTGCTTGGCAAGCGCTCGGTTCGCCACCGCTTGTGCCTGTTACACATAATCTGTTGGGCTTTAACAAAGGAACCAGTCGACCGTTAGGGATCCTTCCTCAGTTACCTATCACTTTTGGAGGGAAAACCATTTATCTGAACGTGATGGTAGTCCCAGGACCTTTAGATTATAATTTGCTTCTTGGGCGTGACTATGTTTATCACATGGGAGCTATTGTTTCAACACTCTTTCGAGTGATTTGTTTCCCGCATGAAGGCAGGATTGTCACCGTCGACCAACGTTCATTTCCCGCTCCAAATATGGCTCCTAGTCAACCATCTTCCCTAAATGGTCCTTTTATACCAATGGTATCATCCCCGCCATGGGTTAATTATGTGGCAACCTGTTCCATACCGACATCGACTGACGATCAATTCAATGATGTTGTACATTATGTATTGGGGGCATTAGAACCAGATCTCTCCTTCATGACCACTTATGAGTTCTGAACAAGGAGTCTGAGGATAGTTCGTTGTCTTGTGTCAACCTCGTTAAAAAATGAAACCAAGGGTCTCCGAGGATAGTTCGTTGTCTTGTGTCAACCTTTTAAAAAATGAAACCATTGGTATCCGAGGATAATTCCTAGTCTTGTGTCAACCTCGTTAAAAAATGAAACAAAGAGTCGGAGGATAGTTCATTGTCTTGTGTCAACCTCGTTAAAAAATGAAACCAAGAATGTGAGCATAATTCCTTGTCTTATGTCAAGCTCATTTAAAAATGAAACAAGGTCCCAAGTTCAAAGTCGAGTCTCTGATTAGATCTCGTAAAATCCCAGTCAAGTATTTCACTTGTTCTCGTAAAAAAAGCTCATTACACCCACCTGATAGCCATGAGTAGTCTACTTAGGTGAATATAATGAAGCTTGGGGGGCATGCACCTAGTAGTAAATATAAGTTTCCTTGTAGGTTACATGAAGCCATTCACTTTTGTCTATCTAGACGAAGCCAAAAAGGTGTTGGATAGCCGTCCTGCTTCACTGCAGCGATTTCCATCTGGTTACAGAAGACTCTCCTTTCCATCCTGCTTCACCGCAACGACTTCCATCTGGTTACCAGAGACTCTCCTTTTTCCCTGTAGGTTATGTGATTGGTCTATCACACCATTCACCTTTGTCTATCTGAACGAAGCCAAATAGGTGTTGGACAACTGTCCTGATTCACCGCAGTGATTTCCATTTGGTTATAGGAGACTCTCCTTTTCATCATGCTGGGGGCATGTAAACAAATTCAAGCATATTTTTTTGTTTTAAGCTCGTGTAATAAAGAAACTGAAGCTAAGCATGGTTTATTCATTTCAAGCTTGTGTAAACATGAAACCGAATCCAGGCATAGTTCCCCATGGTTCAAGCTTGTCTAAAAATGAACCCATTTTCAATTTTTAACCCTTGTGATTGCCATTCTGTTAGCCTTTTGAGCCTTGGTCATTTTCATCTCATTACCACCATCTCTTTGGCTGATCATAAGTTTTCACTTGGTTGTTTCACCCTTTTTGAGGAACAATTGCAATGAGTGGTCTTATTAGCCAACCTCTTCACATAAATCAACATGTTTTGAGAAGTTACAACATCACCGGAACCAGTTGCTACTCGAGACACCACTCGTTCCTCAAAATAGAGTCCTCTTTAAACCCTTTTTAGACTCGTTAAACATGAAAATATCGTCGAGCGCTTATCCTTTCCAGCTCGTTAAAGTATTGGAAATGTCATCCCTCCTGTATTATTTTATCCTTTTTCGGACTTGAGGGATTATTTTACGAAAAAGAACTTATGGAGTTTTCTTTTCGTCCCTTTTCAAACTCTCTAAACATGAAAAGGACTGAGTTATCCTTGTCATTAAACTCATTAAAATAATAGCGACAAACTTGTCCATCTAGATGAGACCGAGTTTCACTGTCACTAGACTCGTTAAAACATTAAATAGCGACAAGTTTGCCTGAAGGGCGAATTATAGAATAAGCATATGTTATCCTCCTCAAGCTTGACAAAAATAAAGAGGTACTGGTCAGCAATGACTGGGGAAAAAGGGAAAAAACCTTGAAGAATTTATGGTAGCAAGTCGCTCTTGAACACGACACTTTCACTTCATCTCCATTATTGAGTTGGGTTGGGTTATTCCGTTCACGCGGTCATCATACCATTGGTCTTTCATACCATCCATTTTTTGGGGTTAACGCTACCAATTCACCTCAGTGTCGCTGACATGTTCAAGAGAAGTCATTCAGTTGAGAAATCACCATCCAGTTAATGTCTCATACACCGTAATACCTCCTACCTTCATTTTTCATGACCGCCATTCCTGAACCTTGTGTCGTCAGTTCATTTTTCACCTCCAGAAATCATTTTCTTTGTTTCATGTCATAGATGTGGGATACATCAAGGCCCTCCTATGATGAGTCGCTTCTTGTCGACATCAACTCATTATCCAGGAAGTTGACTTAGAAACAAACCTTTCAGTGCTTTGAAGCTTGCATACATCAATGGCAAGTTTCTCATTTTCGGTGACAGGTTGACATCAATGGCCTTCGACCGAAAGATTTTGCATGGTGTTCGACATCAGATCATGTATTCACACCACGTGAATTGTACTGTAGTACCTTGAGGATCATTATCATTATCAATGATCCCTCTTGCGTCTGTTACCAACTCACATCATTGGCTGGTAATCAGGCAATGTCTTTCCATGTTCGACTTCAGAAAATCTCTTCACATGGATTGACTTGTACATCGAGCGAAGATTGAACGAGTTTGAAGACCCCGAATCTAGTTTCATCCATCTGGGCTACGATATATTCAGGATATAAAAACATCAAATGTACAAAGGCTCTACACAGATAGTCATCCTAACCATGGATTGCGACTCTATATCTGTAGAATCACAAATCTGTATCTGCAGACGACTATCTGATCTATGTACATGAAATGAAATTTACAAAGATGAACATGGGAATGCCTCCCTTAGCTAGATCATGAAAAATTATATTATGATGATGTATTATATTGTAACTTATGTAGGTTACCTTCCAATTCGAAACTTCGGATCCTCATGATAAAGCATTTCACCCGACATGAATATTTACGACCTCATGCTTTAGGAGGAAATTGTTATAGACATATTTGGGCACATCAAACCCAACTTATATGTCAATGTATTAGGGCTCATCAACCCCTAAAAGAGTTGTTTCATACCCTAAAGGAACATAGTCATCTGAATACATCATTCCCCAAAAGTTCCATCTGAGAAACCATCCAGAAATTTCCCAAATTGAACCATACTGACTGCTCCACTGGAAAAGTGCGATGCATACTAAGTGGTACACTACCAGGGTGCGATGCATGCTGTTTAGGACTTCTATAGGGTGCAATGGGTGAGGATGGACAAATGTCCAGGACATTTTTCAGTTGATTGCTCATGGAATCTTCCAGAACTTTCTCCCATGCCACTTGCCTCTCTGAATTCGCCCAAGGATGAATAAGGGATCTAAGAAAATCTCCAACCCCTTCTCTTAGGGAACCCATTGTAACAAGTGGAATGACACTAATCAAACCCCGTGGATGACTCACACCCTTGCAAACATCTAAATGGATCCCTCATCCAAGAGATCTAAGGGCTGGAATATTGTGAATTGCAAGGAAGTGCTGATAGTTTGAGGAGAGAGTATTGTATTCTTGTTGGAGTGATCTTGCTATTTCATGAGGTGAAGAAGGATTGAAGCTGGGAGGATGATGCTGGATCAGAAAACTGGGTTGTAATTCTCCTTTCTATTAATAAAGCTCTTCAAGTTTTCTTCCATATGATTGTGCAATTGTGAATGTTATCATTTGTGAATGCTATCATTTGTTCATTATATATCTGATTCTGTAATGTTTATGTTGTAATAGATCATGATGCTTTGACGGTTCTTTTTTGCTGTACTTGTGTGGGTACTCTCCAAGCGTGTTAAGTACGGGGAGGAGTTGCATGATTTGTCAAAGGGGAGAGAGATCAAGCAAGGGATTAAGCAGAAGTTCCAGGTTGGTTCCATTATCTTTCTCTTATTTGTTACACATAGAAGAAATCATTGAATTGCTTTACACTGTTATTTCTAGGGTAGTTGCCAAACCTAGAGGGCTAGCATTCTTTAGGAATACTAGTTTTCCTAGAAACAATGTTTCACATAGTTCTGCTAGTGCTCATTCAGTTTCCTTGATTCATAACATACCACTTGTCCCTCTTGCATTAGGACTCCACCAAGTCCTATTTTGCAAGCATCTGTACACACCACAAACTCTTTATCTAGATCTGCAATCTTGAGAACTCGAGGATTTGTCAACAACTACTTCAACTACTCAAAACTAGATGCATTCCTCTGTCAATTCAAATTTATTTCCTTTCCTCTGCAATGATGTGATGGGATAGGAAATACGTGAGAAGTTACTGATGAACCTCCTGTAGTAACCTTCTAACCCCATGAATGATATGACCTCATCCACATTTCTAGGAGTTTCCCTTTCCATGATAGCTATTTATCTTTTCCGGATCCACTGCTATGCCTTCCTTGGAGACAACATGCCCCAAGTAATGTACCTTTTTATGAAAGAAACTACATTTTCTAAGCTTGGAATACAACTTATTCTCTCTTAGCAAACTGTTATAGCGACTACTGTTGTGTGTGGAGCATGATTGTTTAGAGGCCTTTGTTTCAGCCGGATGTATACCCCAGGAAGTTTTGTACACCCCTCCACGTAGGGGGTGCAGGGGGGACTTGTCCCCCCCACGGGGGTTCAAGGGGCCCGATCGCCCCCGGCTGGGGGGTCCCGGGGCCAGCGGGGGCTCGGGGGCAGCGCCCCCGAAGCCAAAAATAAATGTAAAATTGCCTTGTAAAAGTATAGTAATTTCTAGTCAATCTGGGTTGTTCATTAGGCGGATGATCTGACGGTAGAACTTATGTTTAGTTTAGGGATTTTTTCCCTAGAAGGCAACCCCTCTCTTTATATAAGGGCATTGTATTTGAGGCTGTGAAATCGATGTGTATTCTGTGAGCGAGAAACAGAGAGGTGAGACTGTGAGAGAAAACAAAGGATATTACACCGTATCTGCTGTAGTTTGTGTCTCTTCATTTTGTTGGATAATAGAAAGGAAGGACTGTCTATTCGAGGTGGACGTAGCCCAAATTGGGTGAACCATGTATATATGTGTCTCGTTTTATGCATTTTCTATGTTTATATTTCCGCAATATTTTATGTGTTCCATTGCTCCGTAATATATAATTTTCTAACAACTGGTATCAGAGCCGAAGGTCTATTTCGCTGATAAACTCGCAGGAAAGAAGGGTTCCTTGTTCGAGTGGGAGCAATGGCGGAAGATGGTAAGTTTAGGGTTGAGAAATTTAACGGCCAAAACTCCTCGCTATGGAAGATGCAGATGGAAGATTATCTGTATCAGAAAGATCTGTACCTACCATTGAGCAGAAAAACAAAGAAGCCGACGGCTATGATAGATGAAGAATGGAACCTTCTCGATAGAAAGGCACTTGGAACAATACGTTTGTGTCTTGTTGAGTCAGTCGCCTTCAACATTTCAAAGGAAACAACGACAGAGGGTTTGATTCAGGCATTGTCGAAACTATATGAAAAACCCTCGGCCTCAAACAAGGTATTTCTTATGAAACGGTTATTTAATATGAAGATGTTGGAAAGTGGATCTGTTGCAGATCATTTAAATGATTTTAATATAGTTACAAGTTAGTTAAGTTCTGTAGGGGTAAACTTTGAAGATGACGTTAGAGCTCTGTTATTCTTGTGCTCATTGCCAAAAAGTTGGAATGGTTTAGTAATGGCCATTAGTAACTCTGTCTCTGGATCTAGTACTTTAAAGTTTGATGATGTTGTCGGTGCTATCCTTAGTGAGGAAATGTGACGGAAAAGCTCCGGTGAGACATCGGGTAATGCTTTGAGTGCAGAGTCTAGGGGAAGAAAAATGGAAAGAGGAAAGAGCTCAGGATATCGCAGTAAATCAAGGAAAGGCAGATCCAAGTTCAGATCGGGGATAGTGTGCTAGAAATGTGGAAAGAAAGGACACCTAAAGAAAGACTATAGATCTCGGAAGGGAAAAGAAGGAGATGCACAACAAGAAAACAATCATGAAGCAAATGTGACAGGTGAGGTGTTACAAGATGCGATTCTGATATTTTGGACAGCTACTAATAACAACAACAGTCTTGGATGGAGGATCATTTCATAGTTGGAACTACCCTCTTGGATTGAGGAACTACCTACAGCCAACGGATATTGGAAGAGCGAGAGGCTTGCTTGCTTGCCTCGCTGGGTGTGTGGGCTTAACATTTATCGCTATTCACTTTCTGAATACTATTTGACCTTATGTGCATCTCTATATGTTTACCAAACTTTACTGCTTCATCCAACCTTCTTTCGAAAATATTATTGATTCCTGGGTGGTATATTCAGGGGCCTCATTCCATGCCACACCTGATAAGAAATACTTTCATGACTATGTTCAAGGAGATTTTGGACAAGTTCGTTTGGGTGATGATAAACCCTGTAAAATTGTTGGAATGGGTAAGGTTCTTGTAAAACAACAGAATGGAAACCAATGGCTACTAAAGGAGGTAAGGCATGTTCTAGATCTAAAGAAAAATCTGATTTCAACAGGGCAGTTAGGCGTTGAAGGTTGTGTGACAAATTTCAAAGATAAATCTTGGAAGGTCACCAAAGGAGCCCTGGTAATAGCAAAAGGTGAAAAGGTCGGTACATTGTATTATGCAATGGTATTTCTAACTCTGTTAATGCTTTAACTTCCAAAGGAGCAGATGCAACATTATGGCATCATAGGCTCGGACACATGAGTGAAAAGGGGATGAAGATTCTTCACTCAACGAATTTGTTGCCGGGTTTGAAGAATGTTGATTTGGACTTCTGTGAGAATTGCATTTATGGAAAACAGAAGAGAGTCAGATTTCTCAGAGTTGGGAAAGAAAAGAAGAGCGAAAAATTAGAGCTTTGCATACATATGTATGGGGACCTGCTCAGGTATCATCTCTTGGTGGCTCTCATTATTATGTTACCTTTATTGATGATGCAACTAGAAAAACTTGGATTTATCGTATTAAGAATAAATCTGATGTATTTGATACTTTCAAGAAATGGAAAGCTTTGGTTGAGATTGAGACAGGAAAGAAATTGAAGTGTCTTAGATCAGACAATGGAGGTGAATATTGCAGCAAAGAGTTTGATAGGTACTGTTCAGAGCATGGAATTTGCAGAGAGAAGACAGTTCCAAGAACACCACAAGAAAATGGTGTGTCAGAAAGGATGAACAGAAAATCATGGAGCGTGCAAGGTGCATGAGATTGCATGCAGGATTGCCTTTACAGTTTTGGGCACATGCTGTAGATACTGTTGTTTATCTAATAAACAGAGGGCCTTCAATTTCCTTGGATGGTGGTGTTCAAGAGGAAGCATGGACAGGTAAAAAGGTAAACTACTCCTTTCTAAAGCCTTTTGGTTGTGATGCCTTTGTCCATATTGATAAAGAAAATAGAACAAAGCTTGAGGCAAAGTCAAAGAAATGTACCTTTATTGGATATGGTGTTAATGATTTTCGTTATCGCTTGTATGATTACGAAAATCACAAAATCATTAGGAGCAAAGATGTAATATTCAATGAAAAGGTCTTGTATAAGAATCAGTTGCAAGAAAAGAAGCAATAAAAAGAAAACAAGGAATACGCAGTTCTTGATGAAATCACTGAAAAAGTAAAGGTGCCTGAAAATAATAATAATCAACAACCACAACAGCAGCAACCACCACAACAGTAACAAGCACCCCAAACACCCGAAAGCGATGTCAAAAGATCTACCAGGATAAGTAGACCCCCTGAACGATACTCTCCTTCATTATATTATTTATTGTCGATTGATTCCGGTGAACCTGAATGTTATGAAGAAGCAATGCAGGTTGAAAGCAGGAAGAAGTGGGAGGTAGCTATGGAAGAATAGATGGACTCCTTAATGCATAACTAGACTTGGGACTTAGTAAGGTTGCCTGCAGGTAAACCTACATTGTAGAATAAATGGGTTTACAGGCTGAAGGAAGAAGATGGACAAAAACAGAGGTACAAAGCTAGACTTGTGGTGAAGGGTTTTGCACAGAAGAAAGGTATTGATTTTGATGAAATATTTTCTCCTGTTGTTAAAATGACTTCAATCAGAACTATTTTAAGTCTAGTGGCAGTTGAAGATTTGCATCTTGAGCAGTTAGATGTAAAGACAGCCTTTCTCCATGGGGATTTCGAGGAAGAGATATATATGCAGCAGCCACAAGGATATGAAGTGAAAGGGAAGGAGAAACTAGTGTGCAGGTTGAAGAAGAGCTTGTATGGCTTAAAGAAAGCTCCAAGGCAATGGTATCTAAAATTTGACAAGTTTATGTCTGAACAAGGTTATACTAGATGTCACTCTGATCATTGTGTTTATCTGAAAAAGAAAAATGATGGAAGCTATATTATATTGTTATTGTATGTAGATGACATGCTTGTTGCAGGATCTAACATGCAGGAAATAAATGTGCTCAAAAGAAAATTCACAAATTCATTTGAAATGAAGGATTTGGGAGCTACAAAATAAATCCTTGGTATGAGAATAACTAGAGACATGAAAAATCGCAAATTAACATTGTCTCAAAATGAGTACATACAAAAGGTGTTGAAAAGATTTAATATGCATAATGCAAAACCAGTTAGTACACCTTTTGCTAGCCATTTCAAACTTAGTAAGGAAATGTGCCCAAAGACCCAAAAAGACATGGATTATATGTCTAAAGTTCCATATGCATCAATAGTTGGAAGCTTAATGTATGCAATGGTCTGCACAAGGCCTGATATTGCACATGCAGTGGAAGTTGTAAGTAGGTACATGAACAATCCAGGAAAGGAACATTGGATGGCAATGAAATTGATTCTCAGATATTTGAAAGGTACCACAAATCAAGCATTGTGCTTTGGTGGTTCAAACATTTATCTACAGGGATATGTTGATGCAGATATGGCAGGTGACAGAGATAACAGGAGAAGCACTATAGGATATGTATTTACTGTTGGTGGAACAACTATCAGTTGGGTTTCAAAAATCCAAGGTGTTGTTGCACTTTCAACAACAGAAGCAAAGTATGTTGCTGCTACAGAGGCTAGTAAAGAAATGATTTGGTTACAAAGGTTTATGGGTGAATTGGGTAAGGAGCATGATATGGGCACGTTATAAAGTGATAGCCAAAGTGCCATTCATCTTGCAAAGAACTTAGCATTTCATTCCAGGACTAAACACATACAACTCAAGTACCATTTCATACAATCAGTGTTGGAAGATGGAGAGTTGAAGCTGGAAAAGATACACACTAGCCAGAATCCTGCAGACATGCTAACAAAAGTTGTAACCAAGGAGAAACTGAGAACATGCTCAGCTTCAATTGGTCTTCAAGGATGATGATGAAGATGAGAAATAGCCAAGTCCAAAGAGGAGTCATTGTCCAGCAAATGAAGCAGCGGTGGAGTTGCTACAATCATTCTCCAAGTGGGAGATTGTTGTGTGTGGAGCATGATTGTTCAGAGGTCTTTGTTTCAGCCGAATGTATACCCCAGGAAGTTTTGTACACCCCTCCATGCGGGGGGGTGCGGGGGGGACTTTTCCCCCTCGTGGGGGTCTGGGGGGGCCGATCCCCCTCGGATGGGGGGTCTGGGGGCCAACGGGGGCTCGAGGGTAGCGCCCCCGAAGCCAAAAATAAATGTAAAATTGCCTTGTAAAAGTATAGTAATTTCTAGTCAATCTGGTCCGTTCATTAGGCGGATGATCTGATGGTAGAACTTATGTTTAGTTTAAGGTTTTTTTCCCTAGAAGGCAACCCCTCTCTTTGTATGAGGGCATTGTATTTGAGGCTGTGAAATCGATGTGTATTCTCTGAGCGAGAAACAGAGAGGTGAGATTGTGAGAGAAAACAGAGGATATTACAGCGGATCTGCTGTAGGTTGTGTCTCTTCATTTTGCTGGATAATAGAAAGGAAGGACTGGCTGTTCGAGGTGGACGTAGCCCAAACTGGGTGAACCACATATATCTGTGTCTCTCTTGTTTTATGCGTTTTCTGTGTTTATATTTCTGCAATATTTTATGTGTTCCGTTGCTTCGTAATATATAATTTTCTAACAACAACCACCCTCCAAAATTTTTCCTTAGCCTGTTTTGGAGCCTCCTTACCAACCTTCATAGCAGTTTGCCTTGATTCGTCAAGTCCTCAAGCTTCAGTGTCCTTCTTGCTCAAAGGCAGCTTGTTGATCATAGTTTGATCTTTTCCCTTCATAGGCTGCTCACCCAGACTTGGTCCAGCTGCAGGCTGAGCAGCTTCCCCTTGAAAATTATGCATTTCTAGAGGGCAACCAACCTTCCCTCCAAAATTACGCAATCCTCTCTGACAGCCTGCTGGGCTCCAGGATTACGCAATCCTGCTAGCTAACCTTCCCAGTAGGATTTGCACAAATTTTCCCAACAGTAAGCTATTCAGCCCAGGATTTTCACAAATCTAGGCAGCAGTCAGCTGCTCTACCTAGAAATTGCGAAAATCTCCCAGGCAGCCAGCCCAGCTCCTAGCCAGAAATGCACATTTTTCTCCAGCAGTCGAGCAGTCTCTTGCATGTGGAGCTGAGTTGACTGGTTCCCTCCGGTACTAAGCAAAACAGACTTGCATGCATAGGCTGCTTCTCCCAAGGCAGCATGCAAAGGTATCCCTTGATTCATGGATCTATGTTTAGTAGTTGGAGGTTACATGCAAGGATCAATTCCGAAACCTCCCACCAAGTGTCACTTCCCCTAGATTCATGGCATGCGTGTCACAACCTCGATGTTATCAAACTCATCAACTGGACGTTGCATAGTTCATTACTCACATCAACCTTGCAGCTAGGACATCCCACATCACATCTAGGAGCAGTCAGCACATTCAGCTTAGCTGTTTTGGGGTAAGCCCGCTTCCCATGCCTTGTTTTGCATTTCTGTCGCTTTTTGTGTTTTCACTTGTAGGAGTACCATTTGCTTAATTTCTTTGAACGTTTGCTGTTGTTTACATATATAATAGCTTGTCCTAGCTCTGTTTCAATTTTCATTCTTATCTCACTGTTGTCACATGCATGAAACTGTTTTGCATGGATGTTTGCCCAACCGGTGAACTACCTCACCAACATGCATGTTGATCTATTTGTTGAATCTTTCATTCATGTTTTTCATGCAATGTTAATCACTTCTACTATCACTTAGTGTCGCCATGCATTCACTGACTTACTTGCTTCCATTTTCCCGTCGGCGAGTCGGGCCAACCTTGGCCTGGGCTCTACCTTCACCAAGGCTGCATTACGAAATCTAGGGAACGAAGGCTCACCTTCCTCTCCAGATTTGCGCATTCTTGCCCAACACTAGCCTCTAGTACTGTTTTTCAAATTTATGGAGGACAGTGGCTCCTTGGCCCAAGAAATTGCGCAAATCTATCCCTAGGCCAGCAACCCTTCCCAGCTAGAATTGCACATTGCGCAATCCCAGTGGTTAGTAGCCAGACTGGACTGTGCATTGCACAGTTCCAGCAGTCAATGAGTCTCCCAATAGCCTAGAATGTGCCTTGTGCAGTCTTGGAAGTCGGTCTCTCGACCTCCTGGTCGAAATTGTGCAACCTTCATGATCATTCACCCAGGTATGTTGCAAGTCAGTTCTCATGTTCATTTTTGGTTTTTGACTAACAGATTGCTTGCCATGAGGGTTTCCATGTCTCCATGTATCATAGGTGTTCATCTGCCTCTTAGCAGTACAAGTACAATGGTTTCCAGGAGAGCAGAGATGAAGACACCGTTCAGAGCACACTTGGGGATGCAGTCGATCAAGTGTCTATGGACTTGCCTACCCATGAAGACATCAAGTTGTTCGTAGACAAGGACATCAAGATATGACAACAACAACATCACAACGAGTAACATCATGAACAACAACTGAAGACAACATACCGAATGCAATGAATGTAAGAGGAGGGTTGTTGACAACATGGAGGCGTAACAAGGTTGCGGGCTCAAGTAGATCCATTGATGATGAAAGCAACTTTGGAGACTCTGGCTATGAGGTGACGATGCGGCATGAAGATTCTGAGAAGACAGAGAATGGAACAAAGAAGGAGTTGCATGTGTTGAAGCAACAACTCAAGGAAGAACATGAAGCTGCACATATAGACGAATGGGTTGCAGCAGGATCAGGAACAACAGTGGGTGCATCGTGCACTCATAGATGAAACTGCGCCTGTACAAGTTAAAGATCCATCCCAATAGCTAACAAGGAGCAGACATGGTGAGAAGCGTTGGTGATCACATGCAATGGATTCAAGAGAATGCATGTCATTGTGTGCATGCATGTAATCCAACCCATTCAACACACTCACTAAGGCGAAGACAAGAAACAGGTCCAACTGGAGCTGGACATGTACTTTGGCAAGTTGATGTGCATGACCAGCAGCACACACTTGAATATTAGCACAGACACTATGCATCAATGTGTTGCCGGTTCAACCATACCCAAGAAGACCATGCACATGTTAGCAGATGAATTGGATGAAGGGGCTGAACCAATGCACTGGTTGCAACGGAGGCAAGAGTTTGCTTCAACAAGATGTCACCATGAGGTGCATGCACACCATCACGGATGACCAAGCTTCGCATCAAATCACCACCTTCACCATCAAAAGCATGTAAAAGAGTTGGTCTCACCATAGCAGACCGAGTGTCAGTGATGTCTTGCAAGGCTTTCTCAAGCCATGTTGTCTCACATGAGTACATGTGCATTGTAATGTTGAGTCATGTCAAGTGTAAGTCAAGTGTCAACAGTAAGATGTAACAACCATAGAGTAGGTGAAGAGTCATGAGGTTAGTTGAACTCTCTTAAAGGGGAATGTTAAGGGTCACCCCACCCTTTGCTATAAATAGTCCCTCATAACTCATTGTATGGGCTTTTGGTCAGCCAAGCTTCTACTAAGACTATCTTGAAGAAGGCTTGGACAATATTGTAATGCGCCTTGGCTTCTCCACTGCACGAAGCTAGTACATCTCTTTGGAGGAGCAGGCGGATGTGGCTATAACGTTCCACTGTTGGGGCTAGCAGGTTTACATGGATGTATTGTATGATTGTGACTTACACTTATTTATATAATAAGAGCCAACATATTTTCATGCATATGTTGTTATTGTAGTTGGACTACTCCGTTGCTTTAATGATATGTGCTTTTTAACTTACATACTTGTGTATGAACTGATTCACATGCAATTATATGAATCTTGTTGTTAATGTGTTGCATATGTTGTTAATGTTGTCACTGTTCGTGTCGACTGCTCTGTTGGACATCAGACAAACCTTTCACTTGAACCTTTCTATAACAACTGTCACACTCGTCTCAGACTGATCCATGAGTGTTGTTCGTGTTATCTTACCTTGTATGATGTGACTGCCGCATCCGAGTGGACTGCTCCGCTGGAAGCTGTGCATGTCCTTTGTGTGGTGTGTCCCTAGCCGATTTGGGACTGATCCCTTTCTACCTGCAACTCACCTTCACCTTCCTCTCCCTTCGAAGTCTTTGAACCTCTCATACACCTTCCTTGACTCACTGCATCAGTCACACCCTTGCTACTGAAAAAGTTATCTTACTTGCCTTTGTGCGACATCGCGGTCAAGGCATTACCTTACAACCTACTGCTGGGACTCCTACACCAAACAGTCTGAGGTCTAATTGGGACTTCTTATTGGGGAGATCCCCTTGACATGTTGGTGGGTCCAACACCATCAACATTTCTGGCGCTAGAAGGAGGGCCTGATGACAATTTGTGTCCTCTCATCCAATTTTGAACCTTTGCATATCTTTCATGGATTCTTGCATTCTTCTTCCCTCGAGGTGTTTTTCGAATCGTGAAGATGTCTCTATCTCGGGGAAGCTTTTTGATCTCTTGTCCACTCACACATATGATGGTGAAGGTGAAGTGGCCTGGCCTAAGCACTTATATAACTTTCTTTTCATGATTTATGAGGAAGATGAGTTTTCTGACGAACAAGTTGGCTTGTTGCTTGCATACACACTTCGCGAATCTCCATTTCGTTAGGTGCTCAGTTCACCGGCTGACATTGTGCACTCATTTGAGTAATTTTGTGATCTCATTGAAGATATGTTCTATCATTTTGATCCAAACTATCTTGACCGGAAACTGTTACAGCAACGCAGGGCTCCGCATGAATCCGTTATTGATTTTTGGCAGTGCTTCCGTGACTTGCAGTTTCAAGCTCCGAAGAACCATATGAAATTTACTTATCTTTGGGACCAGTTCAAGTATTGCCTTAAGAAATCTGCCAGTCCCAAGGTGAAGCTTGATATCAAGCCTCGCTCAACATTCTTCATTGGAGCTGCGCAATCTCATGTGGGAGCAGCTACTGTCTCAAATGACAGTTCACCTCCCTCTCATTCAACAACTCCACCACTGCCCTGTGATGTTGAGGATCATGCTCACACACCATTTCATCCTTCAAACTCTCCCAACATCACTCCACTCAATTTTTGCACAGATTTGGTTGTGAGTCCTTCGAGTTCTCATATGCATTCTTTTCTTCGACCTCCGTCTTCACACTCAGGTGTTCCTTCAGATGATGTTGTATTGTGTTCATCCATTCCGGACTCTCCACTTGTTGTGAATGAGAAACAACCCACTGGCGGAGTCGGCGTTGCACAACCAACATGTGTGGTCATTCATGAAGAGTATGAGTGGGAGCTTGAACATCAACACTTGGCGAAGGATGACTCCCTTCTGTTCGATTCCCTCCATTCTTTCCTAACCTCTTTGGTGAACCTGCCATCCATGATTTTGCATGTGTATCTTCATCCACATATGCACCCATTTTTGATCATTGACAGGACTCACCGGATGTTAGTCCATCATTCGATAATGGAGAGGATAAGTTACTCATTGAAAATCCACTTGATCCTTCATCTGTCTTTTTTGGAAACATAGAGGATGAGTTTGTTCACTTTTCATCTACCCCTTTGTGTGATTCATCCAACCATGAGGATGCTGACCAACATCCTAAATTTTCTAATCTTGGTTGTCATGATCTCTTCACCTCATCATCCGATCACAATGTTGATTCACTCATTGTTAATCCGTCTAAGCCACTGGTCTATGAAGATCCATCTATTGATGAAGTCGAAACCCCACACACTGTCGAGGCACTTTAGCCCGAGCTGATGGTTATGTCAGGCCCTTGCTATCTTGAGGTTGGTTTCACTTCCGATCAGGAAATTGTTCAAACACTCAAGGCTCCTCATCACTCATCTGTATGCACTCAAGATCAATCCAACACTCATATTTTACTTCCTCCACTCGAACTACACGATCCCATTTCTCATGCATTGGAGGAGTCTTACATTGCAAGCACTCGTGCGCGACACAAGTTATCTTTATTTCTTTCATTTGCTTGCATGTCTCAATCAAGAGTGTGCTTATGCTTCAAAGTTTCACGTAGTGTCACACAACACCATGATAAGTCCACGGACTGCCTGTCATGCACATGCACTCACTTATGTCCCATGGGCACTTTGAATCATGAAGTGTGGTTGTCTTCATTGTTATATCTTTCTTGCTTGCTGGTCCGCACAACTGGGTTGCTCGCGGACCAAGCCTTCACCAACATGGGTCTACCAATGTGCCGGTGGCTACATTGGAAGTATCACTTATGTGATTAGGCCCATGCACTGTTATTTTAGGAGTAGGAGTAGTGTTTATTTTCAGTTGTTTGGTTGTATGATTGTTTGCTTACATTCTTTGTTTGTTTGTTTGTTTGCTTGCTTGTTTTTTTACTTGCTTTGCTTTCCTTTTTGCTTCCACTCTTGCTTTGCTTTGTTGATTTCTAGTTCATCCGCTTGTTTCGTTCGTAGGTTAGTTTTGCATGAAACCATGTGTGACTCATGAAACAAGTTGGGTAAAGTACAAGAGGGCTTGTACAACTATCACTACTTGGTTATATGTCATCTTGCCTCTATATGATGAGCTTATTACTTTTAGTCCATGATATGTCGAAGGAAAATACACACTGTTCGAAGTGAACCTTGGTGAAAACACAACGCTTGTGCGCTAACTAGTGTCACCTTCTCTAGTCAGCTGTTTTTGGGTTAACCCTTGTCAACTCAGTCAAGTAGACTAAGGTGAGGGGGAAAACCTTAATAAGCATGTCAGAGATACAATAAACTACTTCTCTACTGGAACAACCTCTTCTACTCTCAATAAGTAGAGATCCCTCTTCCACCTCTGAAATGAATAAGTGATATGCACAGTGAAAATGAAAATGAAAAAAAAAATGAAAATGAAAAAAATGCAAATGAAAATGAATAAGGAGAAAGAAGAGAAAGGCTTCTTATGTAGGGAGGTGATGCAAGTAACTCTGTCGGGGTATTGTCCAGGCTCACTGGCAGCAGATCCATGCTTGTGTTCCTATGTGACTCCACTGGGGTACTATCCAGGCCCACTGGCAGTGGAGCAACACCAGAGATGAAACTAAGACTCTAACGACTATACTTCTTGTGCACCTATATACCCCTCAATCCCAATCAAAACAACTGTGTTGCCTTGGCTAGGAATCTGTGTCAATGGACCAAGAGTCTATCAGATGCTACATCTTACAATCAAGCTAGTGCGAAGCCAAGATGAGTTAAGAGATGAACAATACTTCCGGAGGTGTTAGACTTGATTTTCACGAACAACGTCCTTTCAGAGAGCTAGAGTTCTACTAGTGTGTCGCCAAGTGTTGTAGCGGCTACAACTGCCCTCCAAAATTTTGCCTTAGCCTATTTTGGAGCCTCCCTACCAACCTTCACAACAATTTTCCTTACTTCATCAAGTCCTCAAGCTTCAGTATCTTTCTTGCTCAAAGGCAACCCGTTGATCATAGTTTGATCTTTTCCCTTCACAGGTTTCTCACCAAAACTTGGTCCAGTTGCAGGCTAAGCAACTTCCCCTTGAAAATTACACATTTCTGGAGGGCAACCAACCTTCCCTCCAAAAATTATGCAATCCTCTCTGACAGCTTGTTGGGCTCCAAGATTGCGCAATCTTTCCAGCTAACCTTCCCAACAAGATTTGCGCAAATTTTCCTAGCATCAGGCTGTTCAGCCCATGATTTGCACAAATATGGGCAGTAGTCATCTGATCTACCCAGAAATTGCGCAAATCCCCCGGGCAGCTAGCCAGAAATGCACATTTTTCTCCAGCAGTCGAGCAGTCTCTTGCATGTGCAACTGAGTTGACCGGTTCCCTCTGGGACTAAGAAAAACAAACTTTCATGCATAGGCTACTTCTCCCAAGGCAGCATGCAAAGGTATCCCTTGATTCAAGGATCTATGTTTAGCAGTTGGAGGTTACATGCAAGGAGTAATTCCAAAACCTCCCACAAAGTGTCGCTTCCCCTGGATTTGTGGCATGCACATCACAACCTCAATGTTATCAAAATCATCAACCAGATGTTGCAGAGCTCATTCCTCACATCAACTTTACAACTCTGACATCCCACATCAAATCTAGGAGCAGTCAACACATTCAGCTCAACTATTTTGGGGTAAGCCCGCTTCCCATGCCTTGTGCTGCATTTCTGTCGCTTTTTGTGTTTTCACTTGTAGAAGTACATTTTGCTTGATTTCTTTGAATGCTTACTGTCATTTACATATATACTAGCTTGTCTTAGCTCTGTTTCAGTTTTCATTGCTATCTCACTGCTGTCACATGCATGAAACTGTTTTGCATGGTCGTTCGCCCAACCGGCAAACTGCCTCACCCACATGCATGTTGATCTGTTTGTTGAATCTTTCATTAATCTTGTCTTTGAGGTTTCTGCAAGTTTCATCATTGTTCAAATTATCTTTCGGATACATCGCATAAGGATTCTTTTTCATCGACGTTTCGAACCAGCAACGATGGTTCATCTTCAGGATGTGAGAGAATGTTGAAAGACTGGTCTTATTTTTCACTTATATATATGGAGATGCTTAGCCGACATAATTGATTTAATTATTCTTTTTCCCTTAGGTTTATGGTTAATTATATTCGTTTTAATTATCTAATTATCTTTTTTTTTTTAATTAATTTAATTTATTTTTAATTAATTATCTCTATTATAATTATTCTAATTATAATTCGTTTTAATTATTTATTTTAGTTAATCTAATATTTATATGATTTTCTAATTATCTAGTTATATAATTATTTTAATTTAATTTTGATTATTTTAATTTTAATTATTATAATTAAGATTCTTTTAATTATTAATTTCTATGTCAATTGTTGTAATTATATTTAATTACTGATAACTAGTTTTATTTATTTATTTATTTTAATTAATCTTATATTTATATGATTTTTAAATTCTATTTATATATATTTTTTGTTTATTTTAATTATTTATTTATTTTAATTATTATGTTTATAACTATTGTTTTAATTATTTATTTATTTTAATTCATCTTATATTTATATGATTTTTAAATTATATTTATAAATATTTTTTATTTATTTTAATTATTATATTTATAACTATTTTAATTATTAATTATTTATTTATTTTAATTATTATGTTTATAACTATTGTTTTAATTATTTATTTATTTTAATTAATCTTATATTTATATGATTTTTAAATTATATTTATATATTTATTTTTATTTATTTATTTTTATTTATTTATTTAATTTTAATTAATTATTTATTTTAATTATTATGTTTATAACTATTTTAATTATTAATTTTAATTGTTGTAATTATATTGGTTATATAATTGTTTTTAATTTTTTATATATTTTAATTATTTGTTTATTTTAATTAATTATTAATTTTAATGGTTTAAATTGTATTTATTTTAATTATTATCTTAATTAATTATTAATTATTACTTTTTAATTGTTATAATTATATTTATTTCAATTTATTTATCAATTTTAATTATTACTTTTTAATTGTTATAATGAAGGTGTCAGCTAAGATATAGGTCATAGTGTGTTATTACATTAAAATGGATTAGAACTTTTATGTTTGTTCTAGGTTAATAAGGGGAGGATTATAGTTAGGGGTAGATTTGGATGATAGGATTGGAACCCAGTTTTTGCTTATGGTCCATCCATCGTCTCTGTTTAGGTTATTAGGGTGTTTGCTAATTTCTATGGCTTCTCTGAATTTCCTTATGAAGTAGTGATCACTCCTAGCTAAGATACAGGTATCTTCTATGCAAATTTGGTGCTTAGTTTTATCAGAATGTTCAGCTAGAGCTGAGGATTTGGATCGATTGTGTTTTATGTCTGCTGAGTGTTCCTGGATTCTTGTGTTAAAGGATCTCCCAGTCTCACCTACATAGGGCTTGCCACATGAGCAAGGAATTAAGTAGACACCTTTATGGCATTTAGGGTCAATTTTGTCTTTCACAGGATTAAGGCAGTTACGAATAGTGTTTAAGGGTTTAAAAGTGGTTAGAATTCCATTGTTTTTCAGGATGCGGGAAATTTTGTCTGTAGACCCTTGTATGTAAGGGAGGTTGACTTTACCTTTAATATTGTCAAGGTTTTTATTTTTGTTAGGTCCAGTTTTTGCCTTATTTATGGCCTTGATAGCTTGATGTTTATTGTATCCATTTTTTAGGAAAACTTCAATAAGGTGTTCTGTTTCTTTTTCTAGGTGTTCCTTGTCAGAGATTCTAAGAGCTCTGGTTGCTAATGTGTTGAGGACTCCTAGTTTGTGGGTAGGGTGATGATGTGAGGAGGCATGTAAATATTGTTCGGTATGAGTCTTTTTTCTATATACCTGGTGGGATATAGAGCCATCCTCATTCCTAGTGATGAGGATATCTAGGAAAGGGAGGCTCTTGTTGACCTCGACTTCCATAGTGAATTTTATGGAAGGGGATAAACTATTTAGGTGTTGCTTGAAGGTTTCTAGGGTTTCTCTTCCATGAGGCCATATGATGAATGTGTCATCCACATATCTTTTCCACAATTTAGGTTTTAGGGGTGCTGTCCTAAGGGCTTTGTTTTCAAAGTCCTCCATAAATAAATTGGCAATAATAGGGGATAGGGGCGACCCCATGGCGACTCCGCAAGTTTGTTCATAAATATCTTCCATGAAGCTGAAAAAGGTTGATCTCAGGCAAATTTCTATGAGTTTTGATGTGTCTGGGTCTGTTAGTTTGCAGATAACCTCCATGGCATCATTAATGGGGATATTGGTATACAATGCAGTGACATCAAAACTAACTAAAATGTCATCTTGATCAAGTTTGATGTTCTTGATTTCTTCAATGAATTGGGTTGAGTCTTTGACAAAAGAGTCAATGTTTCCTACTAGTGGTTTTAGTTTCTTGGCTAGGTGTTTTGCTAGATGGTATGTAGGTCCATTAATCGTGTTTACTATTGGTCTGAGAGGGATTTCCTCCTTGTGAATCTTTGGGGCTCCATATATTCTTGGTGTGTATGGATTGTTTACTATGAGATTTTTGTTGTCTTGTATCTTACTAGTTTTGATTAGGTTGTAAACTTTTTTGGAGATATTGTTTAATGGGTTTTTGTTGAGTTTTCTGTAGCAGCCATTGTTATTTAGATGATCTAGCATTTTTTCTTTGTAGTCATTTTTGTTCATGATAACGGTGGCTCCTCCTTTGTCTGCTTTCAACACTACAATATCAGGGTTGGAGTTCAAGGTTTTGAGAGCTAGATACTCTTGTTTGCTGACATTGCTTTTGGGGGGTTTTGCTTTCCTAAGGGTGATTGAACAGTCTTGTCTGATTTGTTCTTTTATGTTGTCAGGAAGGTTTTTGATGCCAGATTCAATATTGCATAGAATGTCTTCAACAGGGATTTTGCGAGGTGTGATGGAAAAATTTAATCCTTTACTTAATAAGTTTAGGATGTGTTCATTTAGTTGTAGGTTAGATAAATTTATGACCAAATTGTCCTTTTTATAATTGGGTTTATTATTGTTATTGTTCTGTGATATAGGTTTACTATTATTGTATTGTTCCTGGTCTTTGTGTGTTGCCGTAGGTTGGGACAGCGCTGGTTGGAGAGGATGCATGGGTGAGCCTGACAGCGCTGGTTGGAGAGGATGCGTGGGTGAGCCTGACAGCGCTGGTTGGTATTGCATGCGATGTGGTAGGGTTAAGTTACAATGGAGGGTATTTTGCTACATGGTATTAATTTGGGGCTGCGTGGGATCTGTTAAGACCACATGTTGCTGCTGCGTGGTATTAATTTGGGGCTGCGTGGTAGCTATTAAGACAACTTGCTGATTGCTGTGCTTGATTGTATTCTGAACGGAGGTAGATGTTACGCTGTTATGTGTTGGGTTTGCCGTTAGGTTTAGGTTTCCCGTATTATTATTGTTATTAACTGAAATTATGACTGATAAGAGATTTTAATGAGGAAATTTGTGAAGCATTGATTCTAGAATGAGTGCGAAGAGCTGCTTTTTTGTCCAAGAGTTTGGAGAATTTTTGAGTTTGTTTAGTGATAGTAATTTGTTCTAGTCTAATAGCTTTTAGTGCAGAAGCTGAGTCAATGAGCACCCATAATTCTGGTTTTATTGAATTAGCTAAATTTTTATGAAGATTATAAGTTTTTTGAGATAAAGTGCTAAGTTCATACCTGGTTTTCCTGATTTCGCTTCGAATAAGAGCAATGCTGGCTTTGATGAATATTTGATCATTGCGTTGGCTTCTCAGAGAATGATTGATTTTGGCAAAGGTAGGAATAATTGATGAGTCTCTGCATCTCTTCAGAAATGTAAGGTCAGTCTTCTTTTTCGTTAACAGCCATCTGTGTCGTTCAAATCTACGAACTTCTTTCATAATCTCCCTTCCGTATTGGGTGAGTATCTTGTCTTTGAGGTTTCTGCGAGTTTCATCATTGTTCAAATTATCTTTCGGATACATCGCATAAGGATTCTTTTTCATCGACGTTTCGAACCAGCAATGGTGGTTCATCTTCAGGATGTGAGAGAATGTTGAAAGACTGGTCTTATTTTTCACTTATATATATGGAGATGCTTAGCCGACAGATGTAATTGATTTAATTATTCTTTTTCCCTTAGGTTTATGGTTAATTATATTCGTTTTAATTATCTAATTATCTTTTTTTTTTTTTCTAATTAATTTAATTAATTTTCAATTAATTATCTCTATTATAATTATTCTAATTATAATTCGTTTTAATTATTTATTTTAGTTAATCTAATATTTATATGATTTTCTAATTATCTAGTTATATAATTATTTTAATTTAATTTTGATTATTTTTATTTTAATTATTATAATTAAGATTCTTTTAATTATTAATTTCTATGTCAATTGTTGTAATTATATTTAATTACTCATAACTAGTTTTAATTATTTATTTATTTTAATTAATCTTATATTTATATGATTTTTAAATTCTATTTATATATTTATTTTTGTTTATTTTAATTATTTATTTATTTTAATTAATCTTATATTTATATGATTTTTAAATTATATTTATATATTTATTTTTATTTATTTTAATTATTATATTTATAACTATTTTAATTATTAATTATTAATTATTTATTTATTTTAATTATTATGTTTATAACTATTGTTTTAATTATTTATTTATTTTAATTAATCTTATATTTATATGATTTTTAAATTATATTATATATATATATATATTTATTTTAATTATTTATTTATTTTAATTCATGTTTATAACTATTTTAATTATTAATTTTAATGGTTTAAATTGTATTTATTTTAATTATTATCTTAATTAATTATTAATTATTACTTTTTAATTGTTATAATTATATTTATTTCAATGTATTTATCAATTTTAATTATTACTTTTTAATTGTTATAATGAATGTGTCAGCTAAGATATAGGTCATAGTGTGTTATTACATTAAAATGGATTAGAACTTTTATGTTTGTTCTAGGTTAATAAGGGGAGGATTATAGTTAGGGGTAGATTTGGATGATAGGGTTGGAACCCAGTTTTTGCTTATGGTCCATCCATCGTCTCTGTTTAGGTTATTAGGGTGTTTGCTAATTTCTATGGCTTCTCTGAATTTCCTTATGAAGTAGTGATCACTCCTAGCTAAGATACGGGTATCTTCTATGCAAATTTGGTGCTTAGTTTTATCAGAATGTTCAGCGAGAGCTGAGGATTTGGATCGATTGTGTTTTATGTCTGCTGAGTGTTCCTGGATTCTTGTGTTAAAGGATCTCCGAGTCTCACCTACATAGGGCTTGCCACATGAGCAAGGAATTAAGTAGACACCTTTATGGCATTTAGGGTCAATTTTGTCTTTCACAGGATTAAGGCAGTTACGAATAGTGTTTAAGGGTTTAAAAGTGGTTAGAATTCCATTGTTTTTCAGGATGCGGGAAATTTTGTCTGTAGACCCTTGTATGTAAGGGAGGTTGACTTTACCTTTAATATTATCAAGGTTTTTATTTTTGTTAGGTCCAGTTTTTGCCTTATTTATGGCCATGATAGCTTGATGTTTGTTGTATCCATTTTTTAGGAAAACTTCAATAAGGTGTTTTGTTTCTTTTTCTAGGTGTTCCTTGTCAGAGATTCTAAGAGCTCTGGTTGCTAATGTGTTGAGGACTCCTAGTTTGTGGGTAGGGTGATGATGTGAGGAGGCATGTAAATATTGTTTGGTATGAGTCTTTTTTCTATATACCTGGTGGGATATAGAGCCATCCTCATTCCTAGTGATGAGGATATCTAGGAAAGGGAGGCTCTTGTTGACCTCGACTTCCATAGTGAATTTTATGGAAGGGGATAAACTATTTAGGTGTTGCTTGAAGGTTTCTAGGGTTTCTCTTCCATGAGGCCATATGATGAATGTGTCATCCACATATCTTTTCCACAATTTAGGTTTCAGGGGTGCTGTCCTAAGGGATTTGTTTTCAAAGTCCTCCATAAATAAATTGGCAATAATAGGGGATAGGGGCGACCCCATGGCGACTCCGCAAGTTTGTTCATAAATATCTTCCATGAAGCTGAAAAAGGTTGATGTCAAGCAAATTTCTATGAGTTTTGATGTGTCTGGGTCTGCTAGTTTGCAGATAACCTCCATGGCATCATTAATGGGGATATTGGTATACAATGCAGTGACATCAAAACTAACTAAAATGTCATCTTGATCAAGTTTGATGTTCTTGATTTCCTCAATGAATTGGGTTGAGTCTTTGACAAAAGAGTCAGTGTTTCCTATTAGTGGTTTTAGTTTCTTGGCTAGGTGTTTTGCTAGATGGTATGTAGGTCCATTAATCGTGTTTCCTATTGGTCTGAGAGGGATGTCCTCCTTGTGAATCTTTGGGGCTCCATATATTCTTGGTGTGTATGGATTGTTTACTATGAGATTTTTGTTGTCTTGTATCTTACTAGTTTTGATTAGGTTGCAAACTTTTTTGGAGATATTGTTTAATGGATTTTTGTTGAGTTTTCTGTAGCAACCACTATTATTTAGATGATCTAGCATTTTTTCTTTGTAGTCATTTTTGTTCATGATAATGGTGGCTCCTCCTTTGTCTGCTTTCAACACTACAATATCAGGGTTGGAGTTCAAGGTTTTGAGAGCTAGATACTCTTGTTTGCTGACATTGCTTTTGGGGGGTTTTGCTTTCCTAAGGGTGATTGAACAGTCTTGTCTGATTTGTTCTTTTATGTTGTCAGGAAGGTTTTTGATGCCATATTCAATATTGCACAAAATGTCTTCAATAGGGATTTTGCGAGGTGTGATGGAACAATTTAATCCTTTACTTAATAAGTTTAGGATGTGTTCATTTAGTAGTAGGTTAGATAAATTTATGACCAAATTGTCCTTTTTATAATTGGGTTTATTATTGTTATTGTTCTGTGATATAGGTTTACTATTATTGTATTGTTCTTGGTCTTTGTGTGTTGCCGTAGGTTGGGACAACGCTGGTTGGAGAGGACGCATGGGTGAGCCTGACAGCGCTGGTTGGAGAGGATGCGTGGGTGAGCCTGACAGCGCTGGTTGGTATTGCATGTGATGTGGTAGGGTTAAGTTACAATGGAGGGTATTTTGCTGCGTGGTATTAATTTGGGGCTGCGTGGGAGCTGTTAAGACCACATGTTGCTGCTGCGTGGTATTAATTTGGGGCTGCGTGGTAGCTATTAAGACAACTTGCTGATTGCTGTGCTTGATTGTATTCTGAACGGAGGTAGATGTTACGTTGTTATGTGTTGGGTTTTCTGTTAGGTTTAGGTTTCCAATATTATTATTGTTATTAACTGAAAGATTATGACTGATAAGGGATTTTAATGAGGAAATTTGTGAAGCATTGATTCTAGAATGAGTGCGGAGAGCTGCTTTTTTGTCCAAGAGTTTGGAGAATTTTTGAGTTTGTTTAGTGATAGTAATTTGTTCTAGTCTAATAGCTTTTAGTGCAGAAGCTGAGTCAATGAGCACCCATAATTCTGGTTTTATTGAATTAGCTAAATTTTTATGAAGATTATAAGTTTTTTGAGATAAAGTTCTAAGTTCGTACCTGGTTTTCTTGATTTCGCTTCGAATAAGAGCAATGCTGGCTTTGATGAATATTTGATCATTGCGTTGGCTTCTCAGAGAATGATTGATTTTGGCAAAGGTAGGAATAATTGACGAGTCTCTGCATCTCTTCAGAAATGTAAGTTCAGTCTTCTTTTTCGTTAACAACCATCTGTGTCGTTCAAATCTACGAACTTCTTTCATAATCTCCCTTCCGTATTGGGTGAGTATCTTGTCTTTGAGGTTTCTGCGAGTTTCATCATTGTTCAAATTATCTTTCGAATACATCGCATAAGGATTCTTTTTCATCGACGTTTCGAACCAGCAACGGTGGTTCATCTTCAGGATGTGAGAGAATGTTGAAAGACTGGTCTTATTTTTCACTTATATATATGGAGATGCTTAGCCACAGAAGTAATTGATTTAATTATTCTTTTTCCCTTAGGTTTATGGTTAATTATATTCGTTTTAATTATCTAATTATCTTTTTTTTTTTTTTTAATTAATTTAATTTATTTTTAATTAATTATCTCTATTATAATTATTCTAATTATAATTCGTTTTAATTATTTATTTTAGTTAATCTAATATTTATATGATTTTCTACTTATCTAGTTATATAATTATTTTAATTTAATTTTGATTATTTTTATTTTAATTAATTATTTTTATTTTAATTATTATAATTAAGATTCTTTTAATTATTAATTTCTATGTCAATTGTTGTAATTATATTTAATTACTGATAACTAGTTTTAATTATTTATTTATTTTAATTAATCTTATATTTATATGATTTTTAAATTCTATTTATATATTTATTTTTGTTTATTTTAATTATTTAATTTTAATTATTTATTTATTTTAATTATTATGTTTACAACTATTGTTTTATTTATTTATTTATTTTAATTAATCTTATATTTATATGATTTTTAAATTATATTTATATATCTATTTTTATTTATTTTAATTATTATATTTATAACTATTTTAATTATTATTATTTTTTAACTGAAACGGGTGTATCTTTATTTGAATTGGAAGAAATTTGGACTTACGCCAATGCTGCCATCATTACATTGCATCTAATTCTGTTCCATAATGCATGCTGCAGAATCCTCATGGATTACATAGGTGGATAGAACTATCCCCGTTTATGAGGATTTGACCTTTCCCAAGTGTACAACCCTTATTTGCCAACAGATCAGCTTTGCTATTCAGATTTCTGAGTATGTGGAAGCATTTGTAGGATTCAAAATCGAGTAGGACTTCCTTCAATCTGCTCAGAGTTTTGTTAAGGCTTACATTGATGAACAAGTTCTCCGAATTTATCTTTTTAATTATGAGCTCGGAATCTCCGAAAACTTGGATTTCTTTGTCCCCTCTGTCTCTAGCAATTTGGCAGGCTTTAAGAAGGCTTAATATCTCGGCTTGATTGTTAGATTTCTGCCCAATGCCCCAGGAGAAGATGTCCCTTTTGACTCCAGCCGGGTCATAGATGACCCCACCTGCCCCAGCAGCCCCGGGGTTGCCTTTGGAGGTGCCATCAAAGAAGATCGTGGATATGTTTTGTTTTTTCCACCATTCTTGAAAGTTCTCTTCAGTTTCTCTTATTCTCCAGATTGGATTCATTGATTGAGGGGCAGAAAGAAACCTCCGGGGGTAGGGGGAGAGAGAATTCAACCACCTTTCTTCTTCGGGAAGCAGCAATGGGTCTGCAGAAAAGTACTGCTGTTGGGCAGCTTCCAGGAGGAGGGATTTCGCTTTTGCAGCTACAACTAGAGGAGTTTGTTCTTTTCCGTTGAAGACCAGGTCGTTCCGGGCCAGCCAAGTCTGCCAGCAAGTGAATTTGGGGAGGGCAATCCAGATTTTTCTCCAAAAAGATTTGCTGGGGGTAGTAATGATTCCAGGCGTCGAAGAGATCGGCTACAGAGTTGTACGAGGGAACAGTGATTTGGAACTCATAAAGGATAAGACGCCACACCTCTTTGACAAACTTGCAGTCCATGAAGAGGTGCTTAGCTGTTTCTTCACTGTTTCTGCACAACTCGCATCTGTGAGGCCCAATAATGCCTCTTTTCATCAGATTGTCTCCGGTTAGCAATTTATTATGAGCCAGCGTCCAAAAAAAGAAGTTGACTTTTGGTAGAGCGAGGGGCTCCCATACTTTCTTCCAGAATTCCGGGTTTCTGCTGCTGTTCTTTGTGGGTTGGAGAGCGTTGAAGGCTGCTGCTGATGTATAAGTCCCGGAGCGCCCCCAACCCCATCTGTCCTTCGACCATCTGCTCACTGGAGCTGCTTCCTCCAGCAACTCATCGAGCACAATCATCTGATGGTTTAGGCGGCCTGGGATGCCATGGAAATCCCAACCGATCCATGCGCCACGACTGTCCCACTTGGAAAGATCATAAACATTGTTAATTCCAGCGCGCTCCAACCATTGTCTTATTTCGTCAATTTCCTCGTTTTCTGAAAGAGGGGCGCTGTCCATAATATGATCATGCCACAGTTTTGTATGTTTACCGTTGCCGGGGATTTTATAAACTCTGTCTTTGAAGAAATTCAAACTTTTATTACAGAGTTTCCATACCTGGGAGGCATTAATTGTTTGGGAAGCCTGTAGATTTCGAAGCGATACCTTATGGGCATACTTTGCTTTCAAAGTTTCGCTGACAGGGTGCTTTGGATTCTCATATAAATTCCAGAGTATTTTTCCCCCCAACGCCAGATTAACCATGGCTGGATCCCTGGTTTGCAGACCTCCTTCTGCAAAAGGGCGTTTCACCTGTTCCCATTTCACAAGATACATTTTATGGGTGTTCCCTTTCCAACCTTGCCAGAGGAAGTCACGAATCAGTTTGGAGATGTGGTCTGTCACCTGCTTTGGTGCTAGTAGGAAGGCAGCTTGGTAAATTGGTAATGCTGAGAGAACAGACTTGATCAAGATGACCTTACCACCGGAAGTGAGCCAATACCCTCCCCAGCTTGTGATCTTTGTCTTGATTTTGCTGATGACTTCAGACCACAGAGCTCTCTTATTGCAGCCATTAATGATAGGGAGTCCAAGGTATTTTATCGTCTCCCATTGGGCTTGGCTATTGAAACCTAGGAGAGCAGAGATGTTTGTGAGCTCCTGTTGATCGATATTCCATCCATAGACTTCACTTTTCCTTCCATTTATGGAGGCTCCCGTGGCCCTGCAGTAACTTTTTAGGACTTCATCAAAAGATTTGGCAATTCTAGGAGAAGCTCCTCCGAGTAGGAGAGAGTCGTCTGCAAAAAGAGCATGATTTTGGGTAGGAGAGTGAATGGAAGGTTTAAGGCCTGGAAGAGAGCCTGCCGCTTTTTCTGCTGAGAGTGTCCGCCATCAAAATGTAAAGGAAGGGAGAGAGGGGGCATCCCTGCCTAAGACCTCTCTGGGCATGGAAAAAGGAGGTGGGGCGGCCATTGACGAGGGGGGCAATCCAAGGGGTGTCAGTGCAGGCTTTGATAAGAGCAACAAAGTGAGGGGAGAAACCAAAGGCGAGGAGAACTTTGTAAAGGAAGGCCCGGTTGACTCGGTCAAAGGCGTTGGCCATGTCAAGTTTGATCAGCATCCCTTTTTCTTTTCGTTTCTGGCTTGAATGAATGATCTCCTGAACTTGAATGACATTGTCCAGGATGTGCCTGCCTTCAATGAAACCGCCTTGATTGCTGGAGATAAGTCTGTTTAGGAGAGGCTTGATCCTGTTTGCAAGGAGCTTTGCTAGGATTTTGTAAGAGGCGTTGCACAACGATATTGGCCTGAATCTGGCAAAGGTTTCAGGATTTGAATCTTTTGGAATGAGGGCCAGGTATGTGGAGTTGGTTCCTCCCCCTACCTTGGCTTTATTCCTGAATCCTTTGATCATCTTTAGGAGATCTGTTTTAATAATGTCCCAGCACATTTTGTAGAAATGGATGGTAAAACCATCGGGCCCAGGAGCCTTATCTGAGTCCATAGACCAGATCACTTTTATGACTTCTTCTTCCGTGAAGGGTCTGTTGAGTTCGAAGTTGTCTTCAGGTCTGACCAGAGGGGGAATATTGGAAAGGAAGTCTGCCATGTCCTCCTCATTACCTTGGATTCCAGCAGTGAAAAGCTGACTATAGTGATTTACAGCTGCCTCTTTGATCTGACTGAACCCTTTGCAGGTCTGCCCTTCTGCTGTTGTTATTTCAGAGATGTGATTTCTGCAGAGTCTTGCCCGATATTGACGATGGAAGAAGGTGGTATTCCTATCACCCGCCTTCAACCACAGACTTCTAGATTTGATTCTCCAGTACTCCTCCTCTAACCGAAAGGATTGAAAGGTCGAACATTGGATTTTGACTTCTTTATCCAGCAGTGCTGGAGTGACATCTTTGTTTTCCATATCTGTTTGCAGCTCCTCAAGGGTCTGCACAATTTCTTTTCGGAGACTAGTTGGATTTGGAGCAGGTTTTTTGATCCACTCCTTCAGAGCGTGCTTTGTGGCTTTGAGTTTTTTCTCCCACACATAGCTGGGGGACCCTGAGAAGGATTTTCTCCAAGCTGCTTTTACTGTGTCAAAAAAACCTTCTCTTTCTGTCCATAGAGGGCTGAAGCGAAAAGGGATGGGGCCCAAATCTTCTTCGTCTTCTAGAGAGAGCTGGATGGGCTTATGATCTGAAGTGAGTTTGGGAAGGATTTTGGTGGTAATGATCTTCTTGGTTGTCATCAGAGCACCCTGAACCAAGAATCGATCCAGTCGAGCAGAGATATGTTCCCCTCCCACCCTGTTATTGGTCCAAGTGAAGAGCCCTTTCGCTGGTATGAAATCAGTGAGGTCCCAATCCTGAATGAGTCCTTCGACCATAGGAAGGAAGGGATCTCTGCTGTGTGTGCCTCCCCTTTTTTCCTTGTATTTTAAAACAATATTTAAGTCCCCGGCCAAAATGATATTTTTGGGGGAGTGTTGCTCAAGGAAGGCTATGAGGGAGGTCCAGCAATCTCTTTTTTCTGAGTATAAAACAGGGACATAAAGATTGAAAAGGGAGAAGGATAACTTACTTGGATTGTGCATTAACTCCGTGAAGATCCAGTGTTGAGTTTCTTGAGAATTTTTCAGCTGGAAGAGATCCTCTGACCAGAGAGTTGCGAGACCTCCGGAAGAGCCTCTTGAGCTGACTGCTTTTCCTACATTTTTCTTCCATTTCTTTTGACTGATATCCAAGAGGGCTTTCCCCTCTATCTTTGTCTCTTGGAGCAAGAGGATGTCTGAGGGCTCCATCTTGAGAAGATCTTTAATCGCTTCAGCTTTCGAGGGATTACCCAGTCCTCTGCAGTTCCAAGAGACGAGACGCATTATTTACCTGGGAAGTGGAGGGAGCCTCCCTTAGGAGGCCTGGTCCTTGTATTTCTTCCGATAGACATCTCAATAGTAGGCTGGCTTCCTTGAGTTTTTAGCCTTTCGGCCTCCTCTTCCCTTTCTTCTCTGCGAGATTTCCTGCCAACTTTTTTGATGGGTTGCTCGAAGGTCTCATCCTCCGATGACCCTGAACTGTCAATAGGCTTTTTCCTTGTGACGTCTGCATATGAGGGGTTTGAAGGGCTTCCTTGGGTGGCCTCAGGAAGTGTCTTTTCCCCTCCATCTTGAATATTGGTGGGAGATCCAGGCTGTTCCAGGGTTTCCTGGTTTGTTGTAGCTGCCGTTTTCTGACTGTTTTCTTTGCCATTTGGATTTTTGCCTTGGGTGTGATTGGAACTGCTTGGAGCCTCTTTCAGGGGGCCTTTCCCGGTGCCCTTCCTATTGGGTTTTTGGGCTAGAGTCCACTGCTCTCCTTTTTGGTTCTCTGGAAGATCTTCTGCCTTTTTCTTGCAGTGTTTGGAAAAATGCCCGTAGCCATGGCAGTGTCTGCATTTGAATGGGATCTGTTCGTAGTCCAGCTCTTGGACATGGGTCCATCCTGTGACTGTGAGATTAATGGCTTCTGATAAGCCCTCCTCTAGGTCTACTTCGATGCAAATGCAGGCACAGGAGTATTGATCTTTCCTTGGGGCTTGATCGATATAATTGCCTAAGGCGTTGCCTATGATCTGGAGGGACTTAGGATTCCAGCAATGAAGAGGAAGATGGGGGAGGCGTACCCAGACCAGAACAGCCGTAGGAACATCCTGGGCTGGATCAAAATCAGGCGACCATTTATTGAGGTATAGACCTTGCGGCCCCATGAAGTAAGGGCCATTCCTGAAAATCAAGCTTCTGTCCTCTGCACTTTCGAAGACAAAGACGAAGAAACCTTTGCCAACGAAATAGCTTTTAACTCCCTCTTTGATAAGCGGCTTCCAGTTCCTTTGAGTCCACTCCTCCACCGATTTGGGAGAGGGCCAGAGGCCCGTGAACTGGCCAATGAGGCCGCGCTCAGCCAGGTTTAGAGCAGCTTTACAGGTTTCTTCCTCGGGGAGGGCGACAGAGGGGATGGTGTCCATCTTCTTCACAAATTTCTGCTGGCTCACAGAGGGAGGGCGCTTATTGCATTGTGCGATCATTTCTTTGAAGGCAGAAACCTCTGGGGGGGAGGCAGATCCGAGCCCCCAGAGGGCTCCATGGCTGCGCGCAGCAGCAGCAGAACAGAGACAAAGACGCGGCGGCCCAAGGGGCGCGCGATAGCTCGGAAGCCCTAGCCCGGTTACTCGCAGAGTTTTCTTCACGGGCAGAGCTCAAGTCGCACTTGGATGCATAACTATTTTAATTATTAATTTTAATTATTTATTTATTTTAATTATTATGTTTATAACTATTGTTTTAATTATTTATTTATTTTAATTAATCTCATATTTATATGATTTTTAAATTATATTTATATATTTATTTATTTTAATTATTATGTTTATAACTATTTTAATTATTAATTATTAATTGTTGTAATTATATTGGTTATATAATTGTTTTTAAATTTTTATATATTTTAATTATTTGTTTATTTTAATTAATTATTAATTTTAATGGTTTAAATTGTATTTATTTTAATTATTATCTTAATTAATTATTAATTATTACTTTTTAATTGTTATAATTATATTTATTTCAATGTATTTATCAATTTTAATTATTACTTTTTAATTGTTATAATGAATGTGTCAGCTAAGATATAGGTCATAGTGTGTTATTACATTAAAATGGATTAGAACTTTTATGTTTGTTCTAGGTTAATAAGGGGAGGATTATAGTTAGGGGTAGATTTGGATGATAGGATTGGAACCCAGTTTTTGCTTATGGTCCATCCATCGTCTCTGTTTAGGTTATTAGGGTGTTTGCTAATTTCTATGGCTTCTCTGAATTTCCTTATGAAGTAGTGATCACTCCTAGCTAAGATATGGGTATCTTCTATGCAAATTTGGTGCTTAGTTTTATCAGAATGTTTAGCTAGAGCTGAGGATTTGGATTGATTGTGTTTTATGTCTGCTGAGTGTTCCTGGATTCTTGTGTTAAAGGATCTCCGAGTCTCACCTACATAGGGCTTGCCACATGAGCAAGGAATTAAGTAGACACCTTTATGGAATTTAGGGTCAATTTTGTCTTTCACAGGATTAAGGCAGTTACGAATAGTGTTTAAGGGTTTAAAAGTGGTTAGAATTCCATTGTTTTTCAGGATGCGGGAAATTTTGTCTGTATACCCTTTTATGTAAGGGAGGTTGACTTTACCTTTAATATTATCAAGGTTTTTATTTTTGTTAGGTCCATTTTTTGCCTTATTTATGGCCTTGATAGCTTGATGTTTATTGTATCCATTTTTTAGAAAAACTTCAATAAGGTGTTCTGTTTCTTTTTCTAGGTGTTCCTTGTCAGATATTCTAAGAGCTCTGGTTGCTAATGTGTTGAGGACTCCTAGTTTGTTGGACTCATGCACTGTTAATCACTTCTGCTATCACTTAGTGTCACCATGCATTCACTAACTTAGTTGCTTTCAGTTTCCCGTCAGCGAGTCGGGCCAACCTTGGCTTGGGCTCTGCCTTCACCAAGGCTGCATTGCACAATTTGGGGAAGGAAGGCTCACCCAAGAAATTGCGCAAATGTATCCCTGGGCCAGCAGTCCTTCCCAGCTGGAATTGTGCATTGCGCAATCCCAACAGTTAGCAGCCAGACTAGACTATGCATTACACAGTTATAGTAGTTAGTTAGTCTCCTAGCAGCCCAAACTATGAATTTTGCAGTCTTGGTAGTCAGTCTCCCGACCTCCCGGTTGAAAGTGTGCAACCTTCATGATCATTCACCCAGGTATGTTGCAAGTCAGTTCTCATGTTCATTTTGGTTTTCGACTAACAAATTTCTTTCCATGAGAGTTGCCATGTCTCCAGGTATCACAGGTGTTCATCTGCCTCTTAGCAGTACAAGTACAATGGTTTCAAGGAGATCAGAGACGAAGACACCATTCAGAGCACACTTGGGGATGCAGTCGATCAAGTGTCTATGTACTTGCCTACCCACGAAGACATCAAGTCGTTTGTAGACAAGGACTTCAAGATATGATGGAAGCAACATCACAACGAGCAACATCATGAACAACAGTTGAAGACAACATACCAAATGCAATGAATGCAAGAGGAGGGTTGTTGACAACACAGAGGTAGAACAAGGTTGCAAGCTCAAGCAAATCCATTGATGATGAAAGCAACTTTCGAGACTCCGACTATGAGGTGACGGTGCGACATGAATATTGTATGAAGACAGAGAATGGAACAAAGAAGGAGTTGCATGTGTTGAAGTAACAATTCAAGGAAGAAAATGAATCTGCACAGATAGATGAATGAGTTGCAGTAGGATCCAGAACAACAGTGGGTGCATCATGCACTCATGGATGAAACTATGCCCGTACAAGTTAAAGATCCATCCCAGTAGCTAACACGGAGCAGCCATGGTGAGAAGTGTTGGTGATTGCATGCAAGGGATTCAACAACATGCATGTCATTGTGCTCACGCATGTAATCCAAGTCATTCAACACAATCACCAAGGTGAAGACAGGAAGCAGGTCCAACTGGGGCTGAACATGTACTACGACAAGTTGATGTGCATGACCACCAGCAAACACTTGAAGATCAACATGGACACTATGCATCAGTGTGTTGACGGTTCAACCATACCCTATAATACCATGCGCATGTTAGCAGACGAGTTGGATGAAGGGGCCGAACCAATGCACTAGTTGCAACGAAGGCAAGAGTTCGCTTCTGCAAGATGTCACCATGAGGTGCATGCACACCATCACGGATGACCAAGCTTGGAATCAACTCACCACCTTCACCATCACAAGCATGTAAAAGAGTTGGTCTCACCACAGTGGACCGAGTGTCAGTGATGTCTTGCAAGGCTTACTCAAGCCATGTTGTCTCACATGAGTACATGTGCATTGTAATGTTGAGTCATGTCAAGTGTAAGTCAAGTGTCAACAGTCAGATGTAATAGTCATAGAGTAGGTGAAGAGTCATGAGGGTAGTTAAACTGTCACAAAGGAGAATGTCAAGGGTCACCCCACCCTTTGCTATAAATAGTCCCTCATAACTCATTGTATGGGCTTTTGTCAGCCAAGCTTCTACTAAGACTATCTTGAAGAAGGCTTGGAAAATATTGTAACGCTCCTTAGCTTCTCCACTACACGGAGCTAGTACATCTCTTTGGAGGAGCAGGTGGATGTGGCTATAGCATTCCACTATTGGGGCTAGCAGGTTTACATGGATGTATTGTATGGTTGTGACTTACACTTCTTTATATAATAAAAGCCAACACATTTTCATGCATATGTTGTTATTGTAGTTGGACCACTCCTGTTGCTTTAATAATATGTGTTGTTTAACTTACGTACTTGTGTATGAACTGATTCACATGCAATTATATGAATCTTGTTGTTAATTTGTTGCATATGTTGTTAATGTTGTCACTGTTTGTGTCCACTGATCTGCCAGACATCAGACAAAACTTTCACCTGAACCTTGCTATAAAAACCATCACACTCATCTTGAACTGATCCGTGAGTGTTTTTTGTGTTATCTTACCTTGTATGATGTGACTGCCGCATCCGAGTGGACTACTCCGCTGGAAGCTGTGCATGTCCTTTGTGTGGTGTGTTCTTAGCCGAGTTGGGACTGATCCCTTTCAACCTGGAACTCACCTTCACCTTCCTCTCCCTTCGAAGTGTTGGAACCTCTCATACACCTTCCTTGACTCACTGCATCAGTCACACCCTTGCTATTGACAGAGTTATCTTACTTGCCTCTGTGCGACATTGCGGTCAATGCATTACCTTACGAACCACTGCTGGGACTCCTACACCAAACGGTCTGAGGTCTAATTGCGACTTCTTACCGGGGAGATCCCCTTGACATGTTGGTGGGTCTAGCATTGTCAACACAATCTAAATACTATTTCTAAGTGTTTGACATGCTCTTCCTTAGTCTTTTAATATATCAATATATCATCAATGAATACAATAAAAAACTTATCCAAATAAGGATGCAACACACTATAAATCAAACACATGAAAGTAGCTACAGCATTAGTCAAACCAAAAGGAACCACAACAAACTCATAATTCCCATACATGGTCCAAAAAGTAGTCTTATATATATCCTCTTCCTTGATGCATACCTGATGATAACCTGATCTAAAATCAATCTTCGAGAATACTGTTGCTCCCTTCAACTGATCAAACAAGTCATTGATCCTTAGCAAAGGGTACCTGTTCTTGATCATCACCTTGTTCAACTACTTGTAAGCAATACATAACCTGAGAGTCTCATATTTCTTCTTCATGAACAATACTAGTGCACCCCAAGGAGACACACTTAGCCTTATGTATCCATTTTCAAGAATTTCCTTCAATTGTAACTTTAATTCCACTAGCTCTGGAATGCTCATCTGGTACAGTGCCTTTGATGCTATTGCCCTTGGTACCAACTCAATAGAGAAGTCCACTTCCCTGTGAGGAGGAAAATCTGAAATATCTACTGGGAATATATCTTGAAATTGTTGCAAGACCAGGTACCTCTTCAAGACTTTTACATCCTCAACATCCTTACCTTTATCACTGGAAATATGTACTATAAATAATATACACCCTTTCCTATTACTACGCTTTGCCTGCATAGCTCTAACCATTCTAATTTATGTTGCCGCCTTCTTACCTTGCAAGATTATTTTTTCTTCATTGTCATCCAAGCACTCAATGGACTTTTCATAGAAATCCATCTTAGTACTATGAAGATACAACCAATCCATACCCAATAGCATAATGTATGATCCCAACGAAAGTACATTTAGATGTGCTGATGTAGGAATACCATTCAACTCAAATGCATAAGCTCTTACCCAGTGATGAACTGTTTTCTTAATACATGTAACTAACTTCACTAACCAAGATGCTGCATGCATTTATTTTCTCAAACCACACTTATCCATAAGGTCAGGATTAACATAACTATAATTAGATACAAGGTCAATCAAAATAGAAACAACTTGATCACAAAGCTTACCGTCCATCTTGATAATAAATGTGTGGTGATTCGCCTGCCTGTTATCCAATGATGCATAGATCCAAGGAATGATCTACCCAACATCCCAAACTATTTGCACCTCCTGTGAATTGTACATATGAGGCCTACCACCCTGATACGATGGGAAATCCTTTTTGAGATGCTCCTTGGCACATATCCAACACTGCAACTGTCCCCTACCATCACCTCTATTATGCTACGACCCATGTACCTTCTAACCTGCATTAAACTTCTTATAAGGAACAACACTCTCCTTCTCACCTACATCATGATGTCTTGTTCTCGTCAGTGGCAATTTACCCTTGGTCTTGTATTTCCCTTTCTAACTCTGTTGAGACTCTATCTTACGCTTCGATTTCTCATAACAATGTTTCAACTTCCCAATGAATTATTCCAACAACCAAGGCTCATCATACTCAATCTGATATTTAAATGCTAACGGTAATCCACTGATAAATATATGAACTTTAGCCTTCTCATCCTTAAGATACGACACATACCTCAATAACTCCAAGAACTTAGTCGTGTACTCCTCATTTGTCATCGATCCCATCTTTAACTCATAGAAATCCTTGGATTTAATATCATAGTACCTCTCTGATAAGTACTTCTTTCAGAAAATCCTTTTGAACTGATGCCAACTCAACTCCTCTGTCTTGATGTCTCTGAACCGCTCCGCATCTTCCCACCAAATGTCTGCTTTCCCTTTAAGGCTGAAGATAAATATCCTAGCGTTCATGTTCTGGGTGTAATCATGCAACTTGAAGAACTTCTTCATTCCAAGAAACCATGCCTTTGCATCTTCCAGCTTCTTCAACTCTCCATTAAAAGTAGGTGGCTTAGATTTCTTGAACTCATATGGAAAATATCGTTGTGATTCCTCTTGTAAGGATGATAACAATGATGACCATGATACCTGTCTGAACCAGAACTAGAGTATAACCCATATCCATCAACTCTCCTGTCAGGTGTATCCAAGAACCTGCCATATCTAACTATGTCATATCTATTTGACATGTGCCCACCATGATGCCTACTACCATATGCCCCATTAGTCTTATCCTCTCGTCCATGACGGATCCTAAGCGGTCCTTGTCTCTGCAAGTCTGACAAAATCTTAAGGATAACTACATTGACCTCTGTTTGTTTCTCTTGTGCCCTGGTAAGTCTCTCTTGTGACTTAATGATTATGTCATTATATACTTTGCAACTTCTTATATCTACCTTCAAACTTCTCAAAGTGTCTACTATGTGAGGGGAGTACTCATCACCATATTGCTCATCTGATATGTACGGAGAGTCTCGTGAACTATAATCCACCATTTTTCTAGTCATATTTAATCTTATTCTTCCTTCAAGTATATCATGTCAGCTAAACCAAACATAAACATAACCAACATACCTTAGTATAGTCCAGGGGATGATATCTTGTCTACAATATCAACCCAATTAGCACAATACATGTATAATCACAATCATAACAATATATCGACATCATGCATGACAATACCAACTACATACCATGACCTCATGCATGAAAACCATGCCCATAACAATGCATGCATAAAAACATATAGACACTGACATGTATAACAAGTGCATATAAAACCGACATGCATTCACAACAAACACATCCCAATAACAACATAATCAAATTCTACATGTCAACACAACTATAACAATGACCACCACCATGCATACATAACAAGAACATATACAAAATTCATGCATGCATGAGAGACACATTCCGCCCATCCAATCCAAGTGTTGAACCATGCTCTGAGACTACTCTGTAACACCCTCCTCCCACGCTTACCCAAGTTCACCAGTCCACCGGGGTAAACACGTGACAAAGATTTACTATGATATGAATCAACCTCCTAGGTATAGTTAAGGAAGTGGAATCATCCAACCAAAACTTTACTGGCCTTCCTCATGAATTACAGGACCCCAAAGGCCAAACAAGCACTCCAAGTTCCCAAACCCTGATCTAGACTAATTTTTCACTAACTTGGACTCCCAGACACAGGCATAACACTACCTAAATTTGATTGTAACCCTCTAGTCACATAGGTGAATACAGTCTAATTTACTCAATTCTGTGCATGCGACCCCGAGATCTAAGCCACTTTTTTAGGGCTAGGATCCAGACCTCTGCCCAGAACTTGATAGAACTTTCTAGTATGATAAAGTGCATCAAGAGAAATATATGTATATATATATATACACACACACACAAAGCTTAGTCAAGAACTTGACCTAACCAAGCTTAACCATGACAACCATTTCATCAAATACATTAAGAACATGTAGTCTACAAATTATAAATGCAAATATGAACATGGGGTCTCACACTTATATGAAAATCATCAAGAAGGTAATATGCCCTCTCAAAACAACTAAAATAACATCTATTAGGTCATGCATTCAATAACCATTCGTTTACCAATCAAAACATGTTAAGAGCCATAATTAGAATCTGTCATGAAACCATGCTTATAACCAACATATAACCAAAATAACAACAGTGACAAAACAACCATTAAAGCCACATAATAACAAGTACATTTACTCATAAAATACAAGAGGAAAATAACTCTTATTAACATATGAAAAATCCAACAAAGTGAGGGACTTCCACGTACCACCAATGATAGATTGGGTTGAACCAAATCTTTCTATCATCCAATCACCCTGTGCCATATTCCAAGCATGAATTTGGGACTCACAACAAAAAAACAAGTGCTTCCCCAGGCTTTACCGCATATCCCACCATTATCAGTCAAGGGATTTCTAGGCCCGAAACCCTCATCTATACAACCAAGCTTTACTGCAATCTTTCCATTACCGGTCAAGGGATCACTAAGCCCTAAACAAGCTTAGATGCCTCCATATTTCATCACCAATACCTTGAGGAATTTTCCTATCTCCACTCTCAGGATTTACCATGTATCCCGCCATTACTGGTCAAGGGATTCCTAGGCCCTTGCGAATTTTCCTAAGACCACCTCACCCGGTTCCAGAACCATCCGGAAATCCAAATCTCAACCACATGAGAGAACCCCATCACACCATGGCTATCTAGAAATGGCAAGGTGAGGTTGAAACCACTGTCACACTTGGAAAAACCCATGCCATTGACAACAACAGAACCAAATAACACATGCATATACCATGCATGTCCAAACTTGCAAGGAAATCATACATGCAACTCAACACCTGCAAAGTAATCCCACTGTAGCTGCTTGATCCAAATATTTCTTGCTTCATAATTCATTTCCTTTGATTTCTTGTCCTTCCTGTGCTTGCCTTTCTCCAATGCTAGAGTGCTCCAAGAATACTCTAAGTGTGCAACAGTATGAGAGAGAGAGAGAGAATAGAGAGAGAGCTCCAAAAATGAATTGAAAAAAAGGTTAAACCAACAAAAGCTGTGAACTGGTCCTCAGAAACCTTTTTATCATTGAGACCTCTATTTTCTTCAATTCTTATATTTTTCCTTCATTTTTCTCCTCACATGCAAACTGTGACCTTTCACCTTCCTTTTCTCCTATTTTCCAATATTTTCATAAATATAATGCCAATTAATTCCCCATGCCTTTTCAAAGCCTTTTCCATTGTCTTTTCTAATTCCCTTAGCCATAATAAACCAAAATGAACACCCACTATAATGTTTTTCCCAACATTCAACTTGGAATACATGTCTCATGACCTTGGTCTTATTTTTCCCTTATTAGCTTTATTACATGGATTTTTAACCCGGGGTTGTTACACCATAAATAATTTACAACCGCTTTTAACACCTAAACGTTTGTGTTATTAATTTTCTAAAAATCATTATGAAACCCCCTTATTCAGGGACCTACCTTTACTTGTCCATGAAAGAGCCCATATAGTCCAAGTATTTAACCTAGATGCTCTAATACCACCTTTAACTACACCAACCCATTTACTTACCTGTGGGTTGGTTACCCGCTTACCCAACTCCTCAGGTAAAGTTAGAGGAATGGGATAATAATTTTTTTGTCCTTTGTCCATTTCTAATTCCCAATTCTCATTCTAGGGTTTGAGTTAATTAACTAGAGTTTTCAAACTCTTATTTTGAGCCTCATAGCCAAAGCCTCCTTCCTTTTCATATACATACATATATGGGTATATATAGACACATCCATGTACGCCTATACATATTGAAATATACATAGACCATACCCCTTTTAATATTTAAATATGCAGAGATGTAAATAGTTACATGCATATATATAGGTTATTCTGGTGTGCGTCCACAACAGATGGAATCCACAACCCACGCAATAATTCAATGGTCCACAACGCTCTTGACCCCGATCAATGCATTTTGATGGGTCAACATGCCTAATCTTTAACGAGGGCACGAGTGGCTGAATGGGCGATTTATCTAACCCGCCCATCTCGAGATCAACGACTGGAAACCATTTTGACATCCTCCATCGCCTTTCTCCAAAACCATTACAATGGTGTCGGGAAAAGCAGTATCGAAACCCCGCTTATTAGTGCATAATGACAATTGGGGTCCATCGGTCCGCCATTTCACCCCAATCCAAATATCCCAATGCTCTCTTAACTTCTCTTTCAAGCACCTCTATGATAGGACCTCAGGGCCATGTGGAGACTGTTGGCCATTCCCTTCTGCATACCATTGCTTCTGATTGGCCCACATGGTTGTGACACCACAGCATCTCGACACATTCCATCATGTCATGATTCTTTGTTTCTCCTTTTTAATTGACCAGGGTGAGACCCATCGTGACATGTCAACCAGGTCATAGTCTCCCGAAAATGCATTTCGCCGACACATCTTACACCTATGGGGTGGGGACCATTGGGACAATTAATCCCTATCCCTTCAATCCAATGACACTCCTTTCTAGCTTCTTTTTTCACTCTAGGATGGGACCACTGGGACACATCACCCCAGTCTTTCCATCTCGACTAATACTTCAGTTGCTATCTTCCTAACCATCGAGGTGGGTCCCTCTAGGATACAGCACCCTTGTGCCTTCACCTCGACTCCTCCATGTGACAATTCCCTTTCTGCTCCTTTGGGATGGGACTGTCGGGACACGTCACCCTTTTTCCTTCACCCCTATGCCTCCATGTGATGGTTCCTTTTATGCTCCTTTGGGATGGGACCGACAAGACATGTCATTCCGATGCCATCTTCTCGACAGCTCCTAGCTTTCTCTCCTTCTACACTTATGAGGGAAACCCTCCAAGGCACATCATCCCTGTCTCGCCACTGTAACACACACACACACACACACACATATAAACTCTCTTGAGTCGAGAAATGATTACAGAAGGACTGGTTTTGCATGTTTAATTCAACTCTTCCTCCATAGACCCGCCATGCTCAGTGCCTCTGCTTTATCAATTTGATGATGTATTTAAATGCTTAATCCCAACCATGAAGGTCATGATGCCTTTACCAATGCTTACCCACACTAGTTTCAAATATGCATATTCTCTCAGTGCCTATGACACTAAATTAAAAGTAAGTATTTCTGCATAAGGGCTTTAGGGAAAATCATAGTCTTCAAAATTATTTAACCAAGTGTCTTTATTTTTAATTTACCCTTGTACACCAAACATATTTCGAGCAATTCATTGTAGTACTAAATTTCAATAACCAACATATACCAATGTATTTAACCAGGGTTCTATGTTCACGCAATATTATAGTGAAATGTAAATAGAATGAACAAAGGAATTCCTTAGCTATTGATGCCATCATTTGACCAGAAAAGGGACATTCATTCATTAAAAAGGGAAACCACAGACAACTGCAACCACTCAGTGATCATATGCACTCATACGTATGCATAAATATTCTCTTACATCACGAGCAAAAACATAGAGATAGATATGGCTCTCATCCCTGTGAGGTTCAAAGCAAGGAATGCATAGCAGAGGTGAAATATTCTGTGAAGTGCAAGAATATCAATTTGAGTAGCTATAGCTAATGAGGCCATGCATTACACGACACATACTATAGATCTGCAGGACTAAGACCTAAATAAAATGAATGTGTTGACCCAACATTAGAGTCTGTTAGAACCTAGATTGACCTCAGGCTAAAGGGAGGCAATTCTAGGGTAACCATAAACCAAGCTTAACCTGGTAGCTAGCCCTACCAGGTCGGGAGAGGGCTCTCTCCTTTATGAATCTCAGTCAAGAGGACTGGATTAGATATGGATTCTAGGCTAGGTATAGTATCTCTAGGGTTTTTTGATTGATTTTGTTGCTGGATCAAATGGAGCATACAGCTTTGGGTCCGGGAAATCAAGTCAGGAATACAGGGTGTTCTATGGGGTGAGGTAGGTAGGTGTTTTGGCACTTGAAATTGAGTGAAATGGTAGGATTAAGACATGATGAGGAGCTGAGGAGGGCATGCAAAGATCATGTATCCTTCTCAAACTGTAGAAAACATAAAAAACTAAATGGTTTCCCAAGGTAGAGATCATTGTGACCAATGTATTCTACCTATCTATCTTGATATCATTTAGCTAGAAGAGATAAATTAGATTGTGGAAAACATAACACATGAGGAAAAACTAATAACAGAAGAAGAAACTATGTAAAAACACTTTACCACAAGTATCCCATAAAAATAGTTGCAATCCTGGTTTATTTCCTTGCCAAACTGCTGATAAAGGTGTACAATGTAGCTCAGAGCATCCAAGAGAGTCAAACGTCACCAAATGACCAAGAAAACACATAATATATACATCTAAACTACTTATCCTGACCATTAGGGGTCGAATCCATGAGAAGAGGAGCAGTTTCAAGCATTTCCCAACTAAGAACTGGAATATAGGCAATGAAACAACTTGCCTCTATAAGCATGGAAACTGATTCATTGACCCCCAAACCACCTCAAATTGATGAATCTACCCTCTAAGATCATTTCAAAATTACATTTACATACCATGGAATTAATTATAATCATAAATTCATCCATGAAGAGAGAAAAAGTCAACTTGCAGTGAAAGTAGGCGAAAACTGGATTTTTTAGCAAACTGGCTCTATGCGCAGTGCCACTGGCCAGGTGCATAGTGCCGCTTTATAGCCACTTTTGGAGGCCTTTCCGGTGTCAAAATTGGGTGTGGGATAGATCGTTGGAAAGCTTATTGAGTATAATTTCCAGAACATCTTGAATTTTTCAATTTGGAGTTCATTTTCACTGTCAAAAGTCCAATTTCCCAAGACTGGTCAAAATGTGCAGAATGAGGCTGCCTAAATGCAGAGTGATGTTGCAGTCAAATTTTGAAGGTCTTCCTCAACTCCAAAGTGAGCTCATGATAGCTCATTATAAATATATTTGTGTCTACTTATTAGTGGACTCATCAAGCAAGTCATTTGGTCATTCCACCTAGGAGAAAATTTGATTTTACCAAGGTCACTCCAGAGGTGCAACAACCCTCCTAAGGCAAATGATGTTTACGACATTTCTACCAAACCATGAAACCTGTGTAAAAAAGGAAATAATTTTTTCTTCTTGGGTCAATGATGGACAAAAACCTCTTTCACTTTTGTCAAATTCATCTTCTATTTCTCAGAAACATCATTTGAACAAAACCTATCCCGATATGTGGAATGGGGGATTTGTAGAAATGAAGGGAAATGAAGGGGATAAGGGGCTTCTAAATTCTTGAGAAAATTTTGGAGAATAGGGAGGGATGTTAGGAAGTAGGAGAAAGTGGAATTTCAAATATTAAGTGAGGGGAAGGTGTCCAAAAGGGAAAAACACAGGCCTAGTGATCTGATAATCACCCAATGAGTGACCTCAATGAGGAATTATTAATTGGAGGTATTACAGACTCATGTGCTGGTGTGGGTGTCTATGTTATTTAAGCAATGGATCGATCAGATTGAAAATACAAAAACACTTGAAATGGAAAACAACAGAGAAATACAGTAAGCAAATAAAAGAACACAAGAAATTAATAAGGAGTTCACCCTATCCTCCAAGGCTACATCTCCAGTCCAGCTCTCAGTGGTGGCCTTCTTTTTTATTGTGTCTTGAAGCAGAGAATTACAACACAGGAGCTCAATATGAGTCTCCTAAAACAGATTGGCTTGGCAGGGTGGTTCTTGGATTCCCCAAGCCATTGGAGCACACAGACTCTCTTCCTTACCAGCTCTTTGACCTCTCTAGTCTGACAGATCCTCTCAGGGATGGCTTGAATCCCTCAAGCTCTCTGTTGCTCAACACTACATTTGGTCAGCTCAGCCCTCTGCCTTCTTTCTACTTTTTTTTCTTCATTGGTTCTTCTCTTTTTTTTCTTCTGTTTTCCTCTCCGGGTGTGTGCTTTCTGTTCTCTGTTCATGGCTTTAAATCCATTCGAGCTCATGGCGGTTCGATTCCTCTTCCCCTCCGTCAATTCGCCTGCTACAACGTCGCTTGGAGTTCCCTATTTTCAACATCATCATTAGGCTCACAGGTAGTGGCCACTTGTCCTCCTGCAAATTGCGCCAGCTTGCCTCGTCGGTTCGTTTCTTCAGTTACATTATGGAATGAGTCATTTTCCACTGTGGCGATCAATTTGGACTTCAAATTCTTCTAAATCATGGCTTATTCCCTCATCAATTTTGTCTTCTCCATCGAGCACGATCTCAGCCATTAGATTTGGAGCTTCCAGATCCGACACCATTCTCTCGTCCCGCGCGATTGACTAGCTCGACCGTTAGCACGCGATGAGCAACAATTTTCTCTTTCCTCCACTTGCCACGCATAAGGCGCTGAGTGGAATCACTCCTTTTCCATCGAAACTAATTATCGCCCATGGATGCCTCCGATCAATACGCCGTTTTTGGAGCGGGTCCTACCTTTAGCGCTTAACCTTTTGTCCCACGGTTTTCCTAGCTCCCACGCGACTGAGTGCTCGAGGCTTCTCCAATTTGATGGTTTTCGCCCAATGAAGCGCTAATCGTGCATCAAAAACTGCCTCTGTTTCCCGATCTGGGCCTCCCAGGGGCTAATTTCACCTCCGCACTATCTCCATGGGCCTCGGTCAGTGCGATTTGACTGAGGTCCTCGTTGTTCCACGCTGGCTGCCATTACCACTGGTTTAGAGGTGTTTTTGATCATTGTTTTAAATTCTTTGAAGTCTACCCCGACCTGGTACAGCCATGGCTCTGTTTAATCATTCTTTATGGATCCAATTCGGATCATGGCCTTCCCACTGAAAAGCTTTTGGACCACCAAAAGTTGGTTTTCTTTCAAACATCGACTAAGTGAGGGTACTGTTGTCTCACTTGCCCAATATAAATCCACTTTGCACTACTCGGCTTCGAACCTTTGAGTCCAATTCTGAGGTATTCAACATCTCCTCTGCACGTCGTCCTCACCTTCCTGTCGAAGAATATGTCTTCCTGCAATTCATTCAGACATCCAGGTAGCAGGTCATCAATAGAAGGCACTTGACTTTTCTCTTCAAGATCCTCAATCATTGAAGGTTCAAAAAATCTCAAGCAATCTGCATTTACGACCGAGTATATGTGCATGTAAGTTGGTAGATTAAGGCGAAAAGCATTTTCACCAATCTTCCCAAGTATCCTAAAAGGTCCATACCTAATAGGATTTAGCTTTTTACCTTCACCTTGCATCCTGTTCTTGCTGATATACAGCCAGACATGGTCACCAACTTGAAAACTGTGCTCCATCCGATGCTTGTCATGCCTAGCCTTGTATTTGGCTTGGCTCTTTTCCAACTATTCCTGTACTGCCTGGTGGATCTCCTGGATCTGTTCAATGAACCTAGTTGCCTTATCCACGTCACTGTGTCCATCAATCGTGGTATCTTTACCAAAGACAAAATCCAAAGGAGACCTTGGTATGAAACCAAAACAGGTCTCAAAAGGATATCTCTGTGTAGAAGAGTGTTTTGCTCTGTTGTAAGCATGCTGCACATAACACAAATGTTCATCCCAAAGCTTAGGATGTTTGCTGCAATATCCTCTGAGTAACTGGACCACTGTCCTGTTAACTACTTCTGTCTGGCCATCGGTTTGTGGATGAAAAGCTGTGATTTTCTTCAGTTGGGTGTCCATCAGCTCCCACAGACTTGACCAAAACTTCCCCACAAATCGGGTGTCTCGATCAGATACAATGGAAGTGGGTAACCCAAAATGAACCCATACATGTTCAAAGAACAATTTTGCAATTTGTTCAGCTGTAATCTGCTTATTACAAGGTATCAAAATGCACATTTTGCTGAACCTATCCACAACCACATATAGATAATCATGACCTTTTCTAGACTTAGGCAGTCCTCTAACAAAATCCATGGAAACACTTTCCCAAGGGTGAGAAGGAACTGGTAATGGAGTGTACAAGCCTAGTTTTCTATCGTTGGGCTTGCTTTTAGCACACATAGTACACCCTCTTACATATCTAGAAACTGTCTCATTCATTTTCGGCCAATAGCAAAATCTTTGCAGCTGCGCAACTGTTTTACTTACCCCAAAGTGACTTGATATAAGAGAAGTGTGTGCTTCTCTAACTATCTTTACTCTCTCAGTTTGTGGAATGCAGAGTTTCCCCCAATGATATAAGAGTCAGTCCTTCACATGATAATCCAATTCTTCTACCTTTTTGCCTTGACTCAAGGTTGCATATACATCTTTAGAATCTATATCTTGAGCATATTGTTCAATGTAGCTTTCATGTAGTACAGAATTACACTTAAGTATAGTAGATGCATTTATAATGGGTCTAGATAACATGTCTGCAACTTTGTTATGTATGCCCTTTTTTATCTGATGACTAAATTAATCTGTTGTAGAAAACCCATCCATCTGTAGTGTCTTGATTGCTGCAACTTAGTCTTGGAGTGTAGATATTGAAGTGGTTGATGATCAGTATGTATTACTATCTCTTTGCCCATTAAATAATGTTTCCACTTTTTCACACTCTGAACTAATGCATACAATTCTTTATCATATGTAAGATAGTTAACTACTGCAGGATTAAAAGTCTTAGAATGATAACATATGGGTTTGCTGTGCTATGTCAACACTTCTCCCATGGCATAGTCACTGGCATCTATTTGGATCTCAAACAGTCTTTGTAGATTAGGCAATGCTAGTACAGGTGCTGTACTAATATTTTCTTTCAAGGTGTCGAAGGCTTTCTGATGTTTGCCTCCCCACTGAAACACATTGTTCAACCCTATCAAAGCATGTAAGGGAGCTGAAATTGAGGAAAAGTTAGAGATAAACTTCCTCCAATATTGTGCTGCTCCTAAGAAGCTTCTTACTTCTGTAGCAGACTTGGGTTTAGGCCAGTTTATAATGACTGCCACTTTAGAGGGATCTATTTTCAATTCACCACCCCCTACTATATGACCCAAATAATTTAGAGATGTTTTGCCAAATTCACATTTTGAGAGTTTAACATAAAGTTTTTCTCTTTTCAAAACATCTAATGTCTGCTTAACATGCTTTAAGTGTTCTTCCCACGTTTTACTAAAAATCAGAATGTCATCCAGATACACAATAACAGAATCATCAATAAAAGGCCTGAGTACATCATTCATTAATCTCATGAAAGTAGTAGGGGCATTGGTCAAGAAAAAAGGCATAACTAGCCACTCATACAATCCCTGCTTTGTTTTGAAAGCAGTCTTCCATGCATCTTGCTCTACAACTCTGACCTGATGGTATCCACTATGCAAGTCTAGCTCGGTGAAATAAACAACTTCCTTCAATTGATCTAAAAGATCATCTATGCGAGGAAGGGGATAACGATTTTTGATTGTTATCTTATTCAGTGTTCAGTAGTCAATGCACATTCTCCACAAGCCATCTTTATTTCTCACCAAAATGATTGGTGACCCACATGGTGATGTGCTAGGCCTGATGAACCCCTTCTCGATAAACTCCTGCACCTGCTTCTTGATTTCAGCATTCTCTAAAGCATACAATTTGTACATTCCAATTTTAGGCAATGGAACATCTTGCTGCAAAATAATATCGTGTATTATTTCCTTTTTGGGTGGCAGACCTTTAGGTTCCTGAAACAGAACATCATACTCTGAAACAATCTTTTCTATATCAGCTAGCTTCTTAGCATTACAACCCTCAAATACATTGGTTTTATCAGGTTTCTTTTCCTTTACAACCATTAGTAAGAATTCTTTGCATGAATTTATCATTCTTTTCATCTGCCCTGAGTTTATGAGAGTATAATTATTCTTGAGCTTGTCAGCTCTTACAAAGTATTCGATTCCATCTTTAACAAGTAGATACTTGTTCTCAGCTCTATAGAAAATAGCTTTTCTATGATACAAGTAAGGACTCCCTAAAACAATTCCACATATATCCAAAGGAATTATGTCTAACTCAACTTCATCTACAAATGCTGACCCAAAAGAAACTTGAGTTTGCACTGTCTAGTCACTTGTAGTTGTGCTTTATCATTCAACCATCCTAATGGGTATGGTTTCTTGTGAGGTGTAGTTACTAATCCCAATTTCTTTACAATTGCTTTAGAAATCAAATTTACTTGTGAGCCACTATCAAACAAAGTATCAATCTTTTGATGTTTGGAAATAACTCGAATATGGAAAATCTCATGTCTTTTTCTCTCATGTTCTTCATCAATAACAGATTGAGCAGAATTACTAGTAGATGCTTCAGAATTCTTACCTTTTATACCTATGGCTGCAATGATTGTTTCATCTCCCGAGTCTGACCCCAAATATTTCTGAATATCTGCAACAATCTTCTTCTTCTTGCCCTCGGACTTCTTAGGTCTCAGCTCTGGATGCAAAATCCAACAGTGCTCATCATCATGCCCATCATTTTTACAGTGAGCGCATGAAGCTTTGATTTTCTGTGCAGTGTTAGCCTTCCTTGATTTCCACTTCTGCTTTCTTTTCTCCTGGCTCTTGCTTGCAGTGGGTTGGGACGGCCCCCCAACTTCTAGATTTCCATTCTTTCCTCTAGCTTCTCGATGAGTAGCTTGTAAAGATACCTCATTTGTACTAGTGGGACTAAACATGAGGATGGTATGCCTCATGTAGCTATGTAGACCACAAATGCACTTCAAAAGAGTCTCTGGTGAGTCTAATGAGATCCCTAGAATCAATGCTCTCTTTCTAAATTCTTGAGTGTACCCTTGCAAACTTTTCCCTCTCAACTGCCGAAGAGTTTGCCAACTCATCATGGCTTGTTGCATGTAGGCCAATGGATAGAACTGCTTCTTGATTGCAGAAACAAAGTCACTCCAGACAGAGATAGTCTTACCATGTCTTTTCATGTCAGCTTGGGTCCTACCTTCCCACCAAAACAAGACAGTTCCTCTAAGGCGTAGACTTGCAAGCTGAATTTTGCTCTTGTCTGAGTCAATGTTTTGTACTCTGCAATACACATCAATTTGTCTAATTCAATTGTACAACTTTTCATCATTTAGCTCTCCATCATATATAGGCAAATCGAATTTAACATCTAGCTTAATCAAAGATGCTTTCTTATTATGCACAGGGCTATTAGGAGGTGTAAGAAAGCTTTCCTCTTTCCCTTTTCCTTTTGAGTGGTCATGGGAATGAGACTCATCTTCTTCTTTATCTTGTTTAAAACTTGATGAATCTTCCTCCTTATGCTTTCTAAAGTCCCTATACATTTCTTCTACCATAGACTTTATAACTAGGAAACTCTCTATGAATTGAGGGTCTGGCCCCATAGAACCTTCCTCTGACATTGTCTTCCAAGGATAGAGTCTCCCAATTTCAGGATTAGTTTCGACCAACTCTCCTTCTCCTAATTTGAGCTTTGATCTAGTGAGCATTCAACAGCTAAACCAACACAAGCTTGTCTAACCTTACAACCTAAATCTCTGATACCACTTGATCTGATAATCACCCAATGAGTGACCTCAGTTAGGAATTATTAATTGGAGGTATTACAGACTCATGTGCTGGTGTGGGTGTCTATGTTATTTAAGCAACAGATTGATCAGATTGCAAATACGTAAACACTTAAAATGGAAAACAACAGAGAAATACAGTAAGAAAATACAAGAACACAAGAAATTAATAAGGAGTTCACCCTATCCTCTAGGGCTACATCTCTGGTCCAGCTCTCAGTGGTGGCCTTCTTTCTTTATTGTGTTTTGAAGTAGAGAATTACAACACAGGAGCTCAATATGAGTCTCCTGAAACAGATTGGCTTGGCAGGGTGGTTCTCAGATTCCCCAAGCCACTGGAGTACACAAACTCTCTTCCTTACCAGCTCTTTGACCTCTCTGGTCAGACAGATCCTCTCAGGGATGGCTTGAATCCCTCAAGCTCTCTGGTGATTGACGCTGCCTTTGGTCAGCTCGGCCCTCTGCCTTCTTTCTGCTTTTTTTGCTTCACTAGTTCTTCTCTTTTTTGTCTTCTATCTTCCTCTTCGGGTGTGTGCTTTTTGTTCTCTGTTCATGGCTTTAAAGCGATTCGATCTCATGGCAGTTCGATTCCTCTTCCCCTCTGTCGATTTGCTTGCTACAACGTCGTTTGGAGTTCCCCGTTTTCAGCATCATCATCAGGCTCACAGGGAGTGGCCACTTGTCCTCTTGCAAACTGCGCCAGCTTGCCTCGTCGGTTTGTTTCTTCAGTTATGTTATGGAATGAGTCATTTGCCATTGTGGTGATCAATTCGGACTTCAAATTCTTCTAAATCACGGCTTATTCCCTCGTCAATTCCGTTTTCTCCATCGGGCGCGATCTCAGCCGTTAGATCTGGAGCCCCCAGATCCGACGCCATTCGCTCGTCCCGCGTGGTTGACTAGATCGACCATTAGCATGCGATGAGCGATGGTTTTCTCTCTCCTCCGCTTGCCACACATCAGGCACTGAGTGGAATCGCTCCTTTTCCATCGAAACTGTTTACCGTCCATGGACGTCCCCGATCAATATCGCCGGTTTTGGAGCGGGTCCCGCCTTTAACGCTTAGCCTTTTGTCCCATGGTTTTCTCGGATCCCACGTGACCGAGTGCTCGAGGCTTCTCCAATTTGAGGGTTTTCTAAGCACGAATTGCGCATCAAAAACTCCCTCTGTTTCCCGATTCGGGACTCCCAGGGGCTAATTTTCCCTCCGCGCAGTCTCCATGGGCCTCGGTCAGTGCGCTTTGACCGAGGTCCTCATCGTTCCACACTGGTTTCCATTGCCACTGGTTTAGAGGTGTTTTTGATTTCTATTTTAAATTCTTTAAAGTTTGTCCCGACCTGATACAACCATGGTTCTGTTTAATCATTCTTTATGGATCCAATTCGGATCACCTAGCTTAGAAAATTGTCAAATTATAGCAATAGGCTAGGGTTTGTAGGAAAATGATGAATTTGAGGGATATCAGTGATGGGAAGTGTTTAAGAAGTTATATTAAGGATAGGGGAAGGTGTATGAGCATCAAGATACAAGCTTTGTTTATGATTTTACCATCCAAGAAAAATTACCTTCAAAACCCTAGGAGAGGGAAATGAGCCTTACCTAAGCACAACTGAAGCACGAACAAGGTGTAAAATGACCCATTGGAACCTGGAATGATGATGACAACTCTTTGAATGATGGTACACTCAGCCGAATGGTGACATGGACCGACACTTTGAAAACTTTGAAAGGAGTGAAAACAAATCCTAGACCTAATATCTAGTGACCAAATTTTACTTGAAGACTCACTCAAATGACAAAATCTGACTTTGACACCCTAAGACCACTTTGTAAGAGCATGTTTGATCATTGGTGGAAGGCTTTCAAAGGCTGACACTAACAGAGTCTACACTACTAAGACTTGGAGAAGACCCACCCACAAGTCAATAAGAGTGGAAGAGGAAATACTCCATATTACTCCATTATAACACAACAAAGAAATGCAAACATGTAACCCACACAGCCAACATTATTCAATAATAAGAAAGCACTCATGCTAATAGATCGATGCCTAATGATTATTCTCATGCACTACCTTAGCTCCTTCAAGCATTAACACAACTCATTAGTCACTCCTATATATAATAATAATGTAGACATGCCTCTTGCAACAATAACATCATTTAAAATAGGAATGAAAACATTTTATTACGAGTAGCAAACATAAGAGAAATTATCTTAAACTATGTAGAGATGTTCCAACTGAGAGTGGGACTCTAACTCTCCACCCAACCATAGACAAAATACAACCAATATTACCTATAACTCTCACCCCCGAGTCAAATCCCAATGCTTGAGGTGGAGTGGCTTCAAAGGGAAACCTTCAACTAATACACATTTGAACCAGAGCATCACCAGACCACACTTCCTTCGTCCTTAAGGAAATCTATTGCTCTTTGTAATTTTTATGCTCAACAAGTTTCTATAGGGCCTTTAGTTGGTTTATTACTCTCCTCATAGCTCAACAACGTAGCTCCAAGTCCTGATTTCTCTCCCTCTACTCTCTTGCTATCTGTTGAATGTTGATCGAGTGTGTGAATGCCTAAGTTAGTGAATGAGGTCAAACTCCCTTCTCTTTTCCTCTGCTCTGCTCCCTTTCTCCTTGAGAGTTTAATAGGAGAATCGAATGAGAGGATCCCCTCTCTTTTATTCCACCTTCTCTTTTCTCTCCTGCGCTGTGATTTCCTCCCACTGTCCTTACTAGTCATCGTAGTCAAATATACATAGATTTTGTCCTCCTTTCCTTGTAAATTTTCTCCCAAGGAAACATGGGCCCGCATACTTCTCTTGTATCCCAATTTAATTCTTAGAACCAGTCCCTTAAAACACACCAACCAACCTTTAATGACTGACATAATCCTTTCAAGTTTTCCTGCAACAAGAAAACCTTGAACATCCCAAGCAAGTAACCTCCTCAGCCAACCAAAATCAACAATTCCCTAAAGAAATCTCCTACCTCAAGCAATGGAATCTATGTCCCTCTCTCATCCTTTTAATTTATAAAAGTATTTACATTGGATATATGAGGATAAGAAATTTCGACTCTCTCTCTCTCTCTCTCTCTCTCTCTCTCTCTCTCTATCTACACACACACACACACACACACACACACACACACATGGAAAATATATTTTATATTCCATATGAGGAATATAGATAGTTCGATTCTCGAGGGACTATTCATTCTCAACAAGGCTTGAAGCCATTACATCAAAGCTCATCATGTCACTTGTGAGAATTAGACCTAGGTGGGGAGGATCTCATTCATTCATCCCGACCATCCAATTAAACCTAATCGAAAAATGTCCACCCACTCACCCACACACACACACACACACACATGATTTTTTATAAAATAAATGTATCTTAGGTAGTTGTGATAAATGTTGTTATCCCCCCCATTTGGGTTCAATTCCCGCATGTGACATGTTGAGTATACACTTATGATGGCTTCAAGTATTGTTGTTCGAGAGTACCTCAGGGATCGAAACATGCATATTCCTCATATGGAATATAAAGAGAATATAAAGACATTTCTTCATTAGAATATGTGTGTGTCTGTGTAATTTGATAAAAATCACGATATCCATTCTTTCCCAAGTTTCCTACGTACCTCCCTGTCACATACATGTAGACAATATCGAATGATTGGATTCATCATAGATAATACTTGCAAGATCTCATCAAATAGGTGGGTTGGAGATTCATTTCTAATAAGAATATTAGTTTGTATGTATATAATAAATTCTTCAATTATAGTGATTTCATAGATAACCAACATAACTTTGATACATCTCTATTGTCCATAATTGTATATAAAAAAAAATATTTAGTATGTTCAAGAAAAATATGAATATTAGAAAAAAAAATGATTCTTTCCCACAAATTATGAGCCGAAATATCAATAGAATTCATGTACGAATATAATACTTTTTAATTCCTCATCAATTATTGAGCAAATAAAATTAATTGCATTTTTTTCCATGTAACCAAGTACCTCACCCTCCGATCCATAGGCAAGGGTACAATATTCTTCAAGGTTGAAGGCCCTACAACAACAAGGCTCAAAGTCATTACAACAATATAGTCATTATGAGCTCAACATGTCACTTGTGGGAATTGAACCTAAATGAAGAGGATAACAATAATTCCTCTCAACCACCCAAAATAAACCCAATTGATTAACAAAATTCATTCCATTATATATATATATATATATATATATATATATATATATATATATATATAACTTTTTACTTTTTGAATTTAATGTTTAAACGTGTGTGAAAGTTACATGAAGAAGATTAATTAGTTACATTTTACTTGCATTGTAATCATTAAGCACTACAATTTATAATAAGAAATTTGAAATCATTCAACATTGTAGTATATAATCTTCCAAGAAAAAATGAACTAAAAGTACATGGAATAGGAGGAATTCTTGTGGAGCTACTCATCATCAATCATCCCTATATCGGAAATTGGGTGCTAGATGATAGAAAAGGGAACAACATTTCCCACCAACTTACACTATCCAAATGTGGCAAGAGGAAGTTGACACAAGGCCACAATCATTCTATGCCAACACTAAAATTATTAACTTTGATGTTAAATTTACCTTCCACCAAACCTCATATTTTCAGATCTGGAGTCAATGAGATTGTTAGCATGTATATGCCAATTTCTTAGAACGTTGCATTATTTAGTTAAGCTTATTATAAGCCATTAAAAAAATTAGAGTTAGTGTTGGTTACATACCACAATGCATTAAATATTTTATTAAATAAGATTTAATTGAATTATATAAATAACTTTACAATTGTCATCTATCGACAATAAAATTTACAATTGTGTACCTGTGTTACCCTCGAAAATATCAATAGAAAATAATTGAATTTGACAATGTCGAACATTACAATGTTCATTTTGAGATGTACCAATGCTCTTTTGAACAAAGTAGCTATGTTTGATTGTTCATTCTCTTCCTTGACTTTGTGTAAACTCACCCAACCCTTTCAAATCATGGATTACCCTTGGTTGAATGTGTTTCATGACCGTTTCGTATCTTTTTACTTCATGGAATTAAAAAAAAATGTTTTCTCTTAGTCATGAGTTTATATGGAGAGATAGCACTAGAAGAAAATTATTAATCTCTTCACTTAAAGGATAAATAAAGTTGTTAATTGCTTCTAAACAGTCCGAATTGGTAGGAAAATTGTAGTATATCCCTTGCTATTTTATTGAATCGATGTGTGTGCAAATTTCTATCTATCAATTTTAGAGATTGAATTGCTCAATGTTGCAATTTGAAAATCAACCTGATTTGATAAATATGTACATGGTGATTGCTTGTTTAGTCTTATGAAAGCTGGCTCATTGTACCTGTTAGATTTAAATCGACTAAAAAATCTAGGGTCCTCAATAATTGGGCTAGAAACATTTGTTAATACATTAATGTCCAACTCAACTTCAATAAGAAAATTTGAACATTGAAAACATGCTTACAAGTGTTTCCATTTAATGCTAAAAAAAAAAACCCCGAACCTTGTGTATATGACCTTATACTAGATATAAGGAGTATCCTTATTTTGGTTACAGACGGTAAATTCATTTATACTTTTAGGGTCATGCACGTAATCTTCATCTAGTATCTAAATTGCTCAAAGCTTTGAGAGAGTCTCTTGTTTCTCACACTTTGTAGGCATTATAACTCCTACCATTTCTAGATGTTGATTGTAAATATAATATAGTTCAACTATTGTCAACAACACAAATATTAATTAGTTCACATGTTTGTGGCATGCATTATTTTCCTCTTGTGGGTACCTATATTTTAGATACATATGGTAGGGATTAATTGCATTGTTGATGCCTTGGTTGGAATGTGGAAATTTTAGACAAGATTTCACCCAAATATCTAGAAACGGTAATGACTAAAATATACGATTGAATAAAAAGTAATGACTAAAAATGATGGCACCGAATCACATTGGCTCCAATATCCCCACTCTAATCCACACATAACTCCGAATTTACATCCAATTCAACAATATTTCAGGAAACATTTAACCTATGCATTCAATATAAGAATATGAATTTATTATGATAAATTCCATGAGAGATTTTTCTCTCACCCTCCCTTTGGAATCTCACCTCATTTCAGAAATCCAATTACATACGCTTCAACTTAAAAAATAATGTATGCAATATAATAATGCTTTGACACACTCATTTAAGTGTTTGTCCCAATGTTTTAATCCTTCATGTTTATACCCATATAATAATGGATTCAACCCTTTGTCACATTCAATGCCCAACAATAAAAATACCCACACAACTGGGCAATACAGAAGCAAGCCAAAAGGGGATTTCAAACCAACATGCAGTCTTTCAAAATTTAATTTTTTTAATCAGTCGCTACGAAATGATTTCGTAGCATATGTTTTCCAATTTGTTGTTTCGCTGCTACGAAATACTGTTAAAATTATATATTGCGGTTTCAGGGAAGATGAAATGACTATGACTCTTTTCCCATATCAAATCCTAACATCCCTAACTTTATCCTTGACACAATGAACTATTTCATGTTCCTTTCTTCACTAGGATTTGCAACACCATAACAAATTCACCAATCAGAAAAATTAGTGAAAGATGGTTTTTTTTTTTCATTTTTCTTTTCATAACTCCAAACAAGTTACTTTGTCTCTATAAAAACACTCAAATCGTTGTAAATACCACACAACCACTATGCTAGAACAAAATGAACATTCCCCCACAAGGTTTTGGAACCATTACAACAAGAATACCAAAGATAAATGAACAATCACGTAGCAATTGAAGCTACAATATTTAGATTTTTAATGTAAATCGGTTCAACAAGATACATGCTTTCAAAATGACTAATATTCAAATGAACAAATGCATAGGAATAGAAACCATGAGTCCATAAACAAAAATCGGATCGGTTAACCAAAGTAATTTGATTCAATCTCAACCATTTAGCAAGCACACAACTTACAATCCAAAACTTCTATTCAATTACGCCACTCACATAAAGAAATACCTTTTTGTGCACACAGATTGGAAAGTACAGGTAGGTCTACAAAATTCAGAACTGTAATACACAAAGAAACAATGGGTTCCTCTCTTCTCCTTCCCGATTTTTCTCCTCACCTCAGGAACTTCCCAAGCATTCTTTTCTTATTATCTGCCAAAATAAACCGACCATGGCAACCAAAAGTCACAAAAATGTGAATCGTTTCCCTTTCTCCACAAAATAAGGGAAACTGAAAACTAAATTTACAATAGAAAATAATTTCTCCAACTTATTTCTAAAAAGTCAAAACTCACTCCTAAATTAAACATTTAATATTTCTTAACAAAATTTCCCCTAGCTTCACCATGTGATCATTCCATCACATTGGTACGCCCTTGTCTAGTCTTCATCAAAATTTGTGCTCACCCTATGCACCTGCATCATACTCCCAAGGTGAAACATATTCATGGTATCCTAAGCATGTGTTGATGAAGTGAATATTCCCCGATCCAAAACTTATGTTGTAGCTGATCCTTCTCCTTGTCATGTCGTTGCTCTACAATTTTCTTCTTCATCCTTTCAGGTTTCCATATTTTATACTATAGTCTTCCTCCTTCTTTGATGATGAAAAATTTCTCTACCATCTATAATATGTTGTCATTTATTCTCCTCTACCATGCATACCTCTTCTATCGAGGATTATTCAACACCAACTTCCTTATTTTCTCTATTTCCACATCTAGTTCATCCCTCTCTTTACAAATGTTGCCCATTTGTAACTGTATCTTTCCTTGTATAAGAATTTTAGTATTCTTATCTTATTCCTCTTCATCACACATATCTCCACATATACTTAAGAATAATAGTCATGATATGATATGGCATAACACTTACAAATTTTATCATTATATAGGCAAGTGGTGTGAAAATATTTTAGAAACTTTTCCTGTTCATTAAATTTAGAAAATACTCTTGCAACAACATTTTGTACATACTTATCATCCTTGCATGAGTGCATGCTTTCCCCTAAACCATGTAAGATGCGAACTTTGTTTTCTTTCTTAGTTTCCAACATGTTTCACCCATGCTTGATGGACATGCCCTATACATAGCAGGATTCAGGAATTGGTTAACCTCCCAAAATGGTATTACATTAGAAGAGAGTAAATTATATCAATGTAGCATTATTTTTAATGTTTCTTTTGAAAAACAAATATGGTACCTTAACACCCGAATCTTAATAAAAACATCATCTATGATAAATCTTTGTACACTTTTTCATACCTACAACAAATAAAGTTGACATCCATTTTTTAGTATCATAGGTGGTATTACATGAAGGAATGAACCAATCCACTATTACACTATCACGATGTTTATAAAATACCATTAACATATAAAGTTGATACTACATTGAAGGAATAAATATAAATATTATATTCAACACAAAAGAATTCATTTTCATCACAATAAAGAAATCAAATATTGATAATACATAGCCCATACATATTTTATCTAGTTTGGATCATTATATTGTTTGTCATCCATCTCTATTACTTTAGAGTGGAAAAATTGGAGGAATCAACTCACAAGACCATTTTTACCGGCATGTGTTAGTTTAGCCAATTAGGGTTTAAAACCTTCTGGAGGTAGTTTGACACATTTAATGAAGTTTTTTGGGGTTCAAAAACTCTTGCTTGTAATGGACCTCTAGTGTTTTTATGCACTCAAATACCTTTCCATCAACAATAAGAAAGACCTCAAACAAAGTATGTATGTAAAATTTATGCCACTTAGAAGTTAATGCACCTGTTTAGTCCACTATGATTCAAGAGTATGCCATGTTGGCCCCATTACTAATGGAAAATGGCATAACAACATGATTATGATGAAGACCACTCTAGAAGAATAGAGTTGTAACTAATTTTAAGGGTTTAATGGGTCAAATTTAACCCATAGATAACTATTGAGATGTGTTATAACCAGGAGGAAAATGAGTTCGATTCTATTATAGTGCATTTTGTTCCATAGTAGAGGTATCTGAGAATGGGTAAAGTTAGGGAAAACCATAGCGGGCTTGTGATATAGCTACCCATAGGCCATAAGTCTCACTCCTTTGTATTTGCACCATTCCCATTCAAATAAAGAGAGTAAAGCACCCTCGCCTTCTAGCTAGATTTTTTTCAAAATGGTTTCCCATGTCATATCTTGTGTTATTGTGAGTGATTGTTCTATTTATTATCTATTTTCTATATTTTATATATTGCATTCATAAACAAAAATAATAAATTAATAAATCAAGAAAGTCTAAGGAATATCAACCCTCGTAGTATATATTTTAAAATTTCATTACATCTTCATAATATCTATTTTTATGAATGATCTAGTAGAATATCCACAGTAATTTATGGATCATATTGGTATGGGAGTAGGTTTCTTTGGGTATATTTTGGGGAGTTGTAGGGGATAATATCGATTTAAGTAGAAATTCATAAAATCCCAGCTATGGCTGAAGAATTTGTTAATAATCCTTGAGATTTGAGAGAGGAGAGATTCACAAGGCTAGAAGAGAAAGTTGTAGATATCGACTGTAATATGAACCTCCTCATGGTATCATTGGCGAATAAGCTTAGAATCGAAGGAGAAAAAGTTTCCAACTCAAAGGTCATATCATAGAGAAAATAGAGGGATAAATGAGTACTAGAGAAGAATTCTAAGACAAAAATCAAAAAAGAAAAACCCAGTTCGAGTTCCATGAAGCATTCATAATCCTTGTTCAAGATGGAAGAAAGGTTGACATCAAGCCATGTCAAGGTGAGATTGATTCTTTTAAATTAAATAATTGGTTACAAAATTTATAGGTTTAATTTGAATTCATCATATATAGGAATAACATAGAATTTCTTTTGCATGTTTCAAACTATAGGTTCATGCCTTTACCTAGTGGGAAAAGTCACACGAAAAAATTGAGGGTAGAGGAGGATACTTCAGTAACTAAGTGGGAGGATTTCAAAACTTTCATAGTCCTAATTATACTTGATCAAGTCTGTAGAGGAGCAGAGGATACGGTCACAATTACTTCAGGTAGAGACAAGGGTAGAGTGTATAGTAGTACACAAAAAAATTAAATGAGATGGAAATAATGGTGGGTATCTATCCCAAGAACCCAAACATACTCCTCAAGTATCTATGGTGTCTACATAGATATCTACGAAAGCAAGAAATGTTTTTCAAACCTAGAACAGTGGATGAGACTTGTGTACATGCAAAATTCTTGGAAAACATAGGCTAGAAGAAAGGGAAATCAGGTGGTTCAAATTAGAAGGAACACCAGGAAGCTTCCATAGAAGGGAAGAAGAAATGGAAAGGGGGGAGGAGAAAAGGATAATAGCCACAACACACCAATGCAAAGATACCATCAATTACTGTAACCAATGTAACATTGATTTCCATATAGAGTAGAAGTGTTGGAAATTACATCCAAACTCAACCCAAAGAACCAAAAGAAAGAAGCAAAGAACAAAAATATCATAGCCATAAATAGCCACAAATTTGAGAAATCAAGTGAATATCATACCATAAATGGATGAGAAGATTATTTGTAAATCATTTCAGTGAGTAGCCTTTAGCAACATGAAAATAAGGAGATGACTAAACTCTTCCATATAAATATATAGGTTAAGAAGATGAAAATTAATGCTTTGTTCAATGTAGGATCACAGGCGAATCTCATTGTAGTAGAGTTGGTCAACAAATTTGGATTGGAGGTTCAATATCATTCATTGGTATGGGTAAATGAGGATGCAAAAATGATGATAACTAAATAGTGAAAAATCAATTTTTATATTAGTGTTGATTTTAATGATGAAGTAGAGTTGGATGTAGTTCCACTTGATGTATGTGTAGTGGTGTTTGGGAGTCCCAATATGTACATGCAGGATGCAATATTCATGTAGAGATCTAGCCAGTATCACCTCATCAAGGATGAAAATTCCTTCACCATCAATGCGCATAAGAGCAAGTCTAAAATTTTCACTGGTATGTGCTAACTAAGCTAAGAAATGATTATTTCTAACAAGAAGTATGTTCTATTCTCTTTAATAGAAACTTAGTTTGTAGAAGAGTAAATGAGAGAAACAACATTCTTGGAAGGGTGTACTAATGATATAAACAACAATTGGGTGATTTGTTACATACATAGATGGGATTGTTCTGGGAGCCTAAAGGGATACTACCCAATAGAGAAGTGGATCATGAGATCCAATTGTTATTGAAATAACTAATGCCAAATGTTGGGTTGTACAAACAATCTATAATAGAAGCCAATGAGGTGTCGAAGAAGTTGTAGCAGCTGCTGGATTCAGGTGTCATTCAACTAAGTACCTCACCATGTGGGTTAACCATCATTATTGTACCTAGGAAGGATGGAACTTGGTGAATGCACATTGGTTACATGGTGTTGATCAAAATAAAACTCAAGAACATGTACCCCCTGCCAATGATAGATGATTTGTTGGACCAATTGCAACAAGTAAAATACTTCACCAAACTATACTTAAAGTTAAGATATCACCAAGTTCGATTCAGATAAGAAGATAAATAGGAAACCACCTTCAAAACCAAACAAGGTTTGTATGAGTGGTTAGTCGTGTTGTTTGGTATATGTAATGCACTAGCTACATTCAAGAGGTTAATGAATGACATATTAGGCCCTTTTGTAGATTCATTTTCTATTTTTTATTTGGATGATATACTAGTATATAATGCTACTTGGGAGGTAAACATAAAAAATTTGATGTAGGTGCTAGAGACATTAAATACGCACTAGTTGCTAGCAAATCTCAAGAAAAGTGAGTCTACATAGTAGTCTTTAGTGTATTTAGGATATACGATTGGTGGAGGAGAGCTAATGACAGATCCTACCAAGATGGAGGTCATGATGAAGTGGTCGGTGCCTACTAATGTTTTTGAGGTTAAGAATTTCATTTGGGTAACACATTACTTGAGGAAATTCATATAATTGTTCTCAATAGTAGCAACACCACTCGATGCCATAATAGTGAGTGGCAAGAGTTTCCATTAGGGAAAGGGTTAACAAAAGGTGTTTCAGGATTCAAACAAGAAATTCAATAAAGCACCATCTCTTGCATTTCCAAACTCACAACAACACTTCAAGGTGGAGACAAATGCAAGTGGGTATGTTATGGGAGCGGGGTTGATGCAAAGAGGAAGGCATGTATGCCACCATTTTGAAGTATTTCATTTGATATTTCTCAACTAACCTACCTATGAAAAGGAGCTCTATGCCCTATTATAGGATGTCAAAAAGTGGAAAAACCATATTATAGGAAAGATGATAGTAAATCACATAGATCACTAGTCGCTACAATACCTTCAAGCCTAGAGTGAGTTACAACAAACCAAAAATTACAAGTGCATGAGGTTTTTACAGTGGTTTAAATTAGTGATCAAGTATAAGAAGGGTGGTAGAAACAAGTTAGATGACATTATTTCAAGGCCACCCACATCAAATATATCAACTTTGGGAACTCTAATACACATCGTCTTTGAACCATGATGCATATAAAGAAGCAAATGTAGAGGATGAGGGCATCAAGGAGGTGTTTCAGTAGTTGTAGAACCACAATCACGTAGACAATGGAGATAACACAATTGAATATCGTCTCCAAAATGGTTTACTCTACAAGTTGGACAAGTTATATGTTCCTAAATGTGAGTGACTATAATTGGTTAGAGAGAGACACCCCTTCAAGGTTGCAGGTAATTTTGGTATAGGCAAGATGGTGCCTAACTTACATAGGTATGTGTACTGGCCCAATATGTAAGAAGGTGTAGCTAGGTTCATGAGAGGATGTATGCTTTTCTATACTACAAGCCTAGTAATAAGAAATATGGTCTATACTATTCCTCACCTGTATCCACCCATCCTTGGGAAAACATTTCCATGGATTTTGTGGGAGGTTTTCCAACAACCAAGAATGAACATGACTACCTATTCATGGTGCTTGACAGGTTTAGTAATATGTGCACTCTCACGCCCTATAAAATGACCATCAATAGGAAAGAAGCAATAAACTTGTTCTTTGGATAGGTTTGGGTTCACTTTGAAATTCCAAGGAGTATCATTTTAGATAGGGACACATGATTCCTCAATTCATTTTACACTACATCATGGGAGAATATGGGCATGAAGTTGAAGTGGTATGAAACATCCATCCATAGACAGATGGGCAAAAAAAACTAGTCAGCAAGACTTTGGTGCAAATTTTAAGGGGTTAGAACCAGATGCATTTGAAGACTTGGGATGAAAATTTGTTGAGAAGACCAGGAATATCCATTTATAGGTATAAAAAACACTAAAAATTTCATAGGAAAATATAATGTTTGGCATGATTAGCACAAAATGGAAAGTCATTCAAATTGTGAGACAAAGTATGGTTACTGTTGAACAAGGAGAGGGTACAAGGTCATGGTAAGAAAATTAAGGATTTGTGATACAATTCCTTTGAGATATTACAAAAGATGGGAGGTAATGCTTATAGACTCAATTTACCCCCATTCATGCACATTTATTTAATAGTGAACGTGGAAACTCTAAAACTCTATGAGCCTACCATGTTGGGTCAAGAAGAGGAATAACTCCTACCTTCTATAGAGGATTTGACACGAGATGATCAGGAAGAGTTGATAGAGGATGCAATTTTTTAGAAGATATATAGAACTAAAAGATAAGGACAACATGAAATTTGGTTGCTTGGGTTGAAAGGAAAATTTCCAAGCAAGGCTAAATGGTATTGTCAGGAGAAGGTAGAGGGAAAATTTCCTCACCTCATTTAGTAAAAACTTTTGGAGACCAAAACCCTCCTAGAATGGGGAGGTGTAAGGATCCAAATTGAATTATTATATTATTTTTCATGAATCTTGTTTCTTTTAGAATGGAAAAATTGGGGGAATCATCTTAGAGGACCATTTTTAGCAACAAGTCCCAGTTTGGTGAATTAGGTTTTAAAACTTTCCAGAGGTAGTTTGAGGCATTTAATGAAGTTTCTTAGGGTCCAAAAACTCACTTGTGTTAGACTCCCTAGCGTTCTTCTACACTTAGATACCTTTCAATAGACACAAGAAAGACCTCAAATGGAGTCAACATGCAAAATTTATTCCACCTGGTAATTGACCTACCTATTTTGTCCACCATGATTGGAGAGGATGCCATGTTAGCCACAATATTCATGGAAAAATGGGCTTTCCACATGATAATGATGAATAATAATCTATAAGATTCAATTTGTAACTGATATTGATGTTGAAAATGTAGCTTGGAAGATGATTATACATTGGTCAAGTGTCATGACATGTAGTAAATTACCAAATTTTCTCACAACTGAATTATTTAAATATTTCTTAAGTTTGGACATTAGGCATAGAATCAATAACTTAATCTATTGATTTTAATGGCCACTTTTTTATAAATTTAAGAGGTCAACAAGATATTATATCATGATCGTTGATCTCAAGTGTGGATGTGTAATCTCAACCCTCCATCACTTTGGAAATTAGGTTAGAAAATTATAAAAGAGAAAAAGGGGTTGTTGGAGAGATCATTTCAATTTGGCACAAGAGTTGGGCATTCAATAGTGATAGGAGATTTAAGTGACAATAGATTTTGGATCAACGAAGTAGCTATATTTCAAGGGCAACAAGTAGACTTGTGGAGGTCAAGATACCATACCATACATGTCATTTTGATTGATTCAAGATCAAGGTGATTTGGTCAATTTGTGTGGGTTGAAGAAGGATGAATTGTGGGCTGATTGGATGGGCCATAAAAACAAATTTGCATTAGATTGTACAACTATTATTTTTCTAGGCCAAAGGGTTGAAATTTCTGAGAATTTTGTTGTTGTAAAATTCGAGAAAATGGTCATGGCAATCAATTTTCTAAAGTTGAATCAAGAACCCATGTTTATTGGTTCCCCCCTTTGTGTTTCCAAGGTAAAAAATGTGTCAAATAAATTTTGTGTTCTTGGTTTTTTGTTTTATTTATGATGTGCATAATTGAGTTAGGAACCCAAAGTAATTTTTGTTATAAATTTGTATATATAAAGAAATTAGTTATATTTTTTTTCTGAGAAATTTTATTGAACATTAAATTTGATTTGGGTTCAATAAATCTAATAATTGAGGGTTTAGAGGGTCAAATTTAACCTCTAGTTATCTATCGGGCAATGTTATAACCAAGCCACTAGGAGGGAACAAAGTTCTATTCTATTATAGGGCATTTTATTCCATAATTGAGTAGAGTAGCTAAGAGTAGATAGATATAGCACACAATCATAAGAGCGTTTGTGTTCTATAGTATCCCATGGGCCATAACTCTCGCTCCTTTGTATTTGTGTTATTTCCATTCAGAGAAAGAGAGTAGCACAACCTAACTTTCTAGTTCGGTTTTCTTTTGAAAGGGTTTTCCAGGTCATATCTTGTGTTATTGTAGTTTTGTGAGTGGTTGTTCTATTTGTTCTATGTTTCCACATTTCATGTATTGTGTGCATAAATATAAACACTAATTTAATAAATCTAGAAATTCTAAGGAAAATTAACCCTTAGAGTATAGATTTTTGTATTTCTGTAAATATTTATCATATTATTTGTGACAAACTATTCAGTGGAATATCCACGATTGTGTACAAACCGATATCGATACTAAAAGTGAAATCTGTGGAATATCCAACATGTTTGTATGATTATAATAAATGACAATGTTTTGAAAAATATCTTGCTTTTGGTAGAAAAAAGAAAAAATTATTTGGAAATTGATTTTACCAATAATCACCACTTTTATCATTATCATCCTTCATTTATTATTTCTTTCTAATATTATGGTAAATGTTAGAAATATCCATCCTTGTCATCAAAGTCTCCCTAGTTATCCTTCTGAATAACTCACTAGATTGTTACTTCACATTAGAGATTAATTTGTCCCAAACCATTGGGACATTCAAATCACACTCAATCATCCTTTTGATAGTAGCTCGTATATCCAATGATAAATGGGGTGCGTATTTGAATTTTTGAGGCTTACCCACTATATTCTTCTCGTGACACATAAAATAAAATTTATCAAAGTGCTTATACTCAATTTATGTTAAAATGACATCATTAATCTAAATTGAATAACTATATTATTTTTCATCCATCTTAATGCTTTCAAAGCGGAAAAATTAGAGGAATAATATTTTAGGGTCACTTTTATCAATGGGTCATAGTTTGGATAATTTAGGTCTAAAACATTCCAGAGGAATTTTGAGGCCTTAAAATGAGATTATTTGGGTCCAAAAATTCTTTCTTAAATTAGAACCCCTAGCATTGTTTTACACTTAAAGACTTTTCAATTGATGTACGAAGAGTGTCAAACTAAGCTTGTATGCAAACATTATGCCTCCCATAGGATGGCCTACTGTGTTGACCACCATGGTATAGTGGATACCACATTATCCCCATTACTCATGCATATTGGGATAGCCATGTGTGGACATTGAAGAAGACTCTATAAGGTTCAAAATTGTAACTTGTATTAAGAATTGAAGGAGTCAAATTTTACCCCTAGTTGGCTATTAAGCCAACTAGGGGTAAAGCCAAGCCACCTCGATGAATAGGGTATCTATTATATGCTATTGTATTTTGTTCCATTTATCCTGATTGGAACATTATATTTCTTTTCATCCATCTTGTTTCTTTAATAATGGAAAAAGTGGAGGCAAGAACACAAAGGACAATTTTTCCCGGCAGATACCAGTTTGGAAAATTGGTATTTGAGACCTTCTCAAAGCAGTATGAGGCATCAAACAACATATTTTGGGGATAAAATTATGTTTCTTAATCACCAAACTACCTAGTTTTGTTCTACACACATATGTATTTCCAATGGTGCAAGAATCACCTCAATCAAAGCTTGTATACAAAAGTTATGCCACTTAGAAGTTAATCTTCCTTTTTAACCACCACGATTTGAGAGGATGCCACGACAACCCCATTATTAATGGAAAATTTGGTAGACATGTGATCATGATGAAGATGACTCTATAATAGTCCATATTGTAACTCTTGTTAATATTTTAAGGAGTCAAACTTAGCTACTAGTAGGTAATCACATTGTGTTATAACTATGCCACTAGGAGGAAAAGGGGTTCCATTCTATTTGAGTGTGTTTTGTTTGATACATGAGAAAATTAGTTTAGAGTGGATATATATAGAGAAAATAGAGAGGGTTTGTATATTTTAGCATCCCATGGTCCATATGTCTTACTCCTTTGTACTTGCATCCATTTTCATTAAAAGAAAGAGAGAGCGAAGCATCCACACCTTCCAACAGGGTTTCCTAGGTCATCTATTGTGTTATTGTGGTTTGTGAGTGGTTTTTCGATTTGTTATCTATTTTATACATATTTATAATTAACATGTGTATTTAGTAAACAATAATTAACAAATCCAAAAATTTAAGGAAAAATTAACCCTCATACTGTAGATCTCAAATTTTCTAATATATTTTAGTAGATATGTTGTGACAAATTACATAATGGAATATGTACGATATTTTATGGATCATATTGGTATTAGAGCATGTTTTTTTTAGGTATATTGTGGGTAGTTTCAAGTGTTTCAGATCAGTTAAGTCAAAAGTCATGAAACTTAAGCCATGTATGATGACTTTGTTAATCAAATCAAGATCTTATGGAGGATTTGTTTGCATAGCTAGAAGCACAAGTCCTAGATATAATAACGTGAGCCTCCACATGGTGGCCCTGTCCAATAAGCTTCGGATATCCAAATAATATTAGGGTTCTAATCCAAAGGTCAGATAAAAGGGGACATCGAGAGATTGGGCAGAACTAGAGAGGGAGTTTAAGAAAAAACCTAAAAATGATCAACCCAATTCAAGTGCCATGAAGCATTCACAATCCATGTTCAAGATGGAAGCAAAGGTCTACAACAATCCATATCAAGGTGAGATTAATGGTTTGAAGTTAAATCACTAGTTGCAACAATCAGAAGTTTATTTTAGCGTTCACCATTTGGAGGAAGAACAATTTTTTTTTTTTTCTCTTTTACAACTAGATTGCCCTGCCTTGACCTGGTGGGAAAGCCACATGGAAACCTTGAGGTTGGAGATAGATCCTCTGATGACTAAGTGGGAGGATTTAAAAACTTTCATAGTCTTAGTTTTACCCTATTAGGTATGTAGAGGAAAAGTGGATCTAGGGGCATTACTTTAGGCAGAGGCATGGGAAAAGTGTACATGAGTGCACCACATAATTTAGAAATATGCCCATGATGTTGAATATCTCCCCAAAGAACCCAAGCATACTCCTTAAGTATCTAGGGGGTCTACACAACCATTTGTAGAATTAAGTGATGTTGTTCAAACCTAAAGTGGTGTACAAATCTTATGTACAAGTATAGTACTTGGAAAACATAGGCCAGAAGAAATGGAAATCAAGTGGGTCAAAGAAGAGGGAGCATCATGAAACTTGCAAGGAGGGGAAGAAGAAGCGGAAAGGAGAAAATAAAATAAGATAATAGCCACAATACACTGGTGCAAAGATCCTAATAACCACTATAACCATGATAACATTAACGGTAATGCATAGGAGAACTATTGTAAGTTGCATCTAGAGCTCAACCCAAAGAAAAACAAAATATGCTAAGAAGAAAAATATCATGGCCACTGATTTGAACAACTGGGTGGAAATTAGCAAGTACATGGATGAGAATATTTCTTGTACATCAATGTATAAGGGAGTGAATTTGAGTAGCCTTCAACAACATGAAGAGAAGGAAATGCCAAACTCTTCCATATAAACATACAAGTCAAGAAGATGAAAATTGATGCTCTATTTGAGTCAGGATCAGAGGAAAATATCATAACAGCAGATCTAGTCAATAAATTGGGACTGAAGACTCATGATCATCCTAGCCCATATCCATTGGCATGGGTTAATAAGGAGGCAGAGATAAAGGTAACCAAACAATGCATAAACACATTTGCTTTTAGTGTTGACGATCATACATAGGATAAATGTTGGAAGTTGCATCCAGAGATCAACCCAAAGAAAAAAAAAAGATGCTAAGAAGAAAAATATCATGGCCAGTGATTTAAACAACTAGGTGGAAATTAGTGGGTACATGGATGAGAAGATTTCTTGTACATCAATGTAGAAGGGAGTGAATTTAATGGCCTTCAGAAACAAGAAGAGAAGGAAATGACCAAACTCTTCCATATAAGATACAAATCAAGAAGATGAAAATCGATGCTCTATTTGAGTCAAGATAAGAGGAAAATATTATAGCAGTAGATCCAATCAATAAATTGGGATTGAAGGCTCATGACCATCCTAGCCCATATCCATTGGGATGGGTCAACATAGAGGAAGAGATAAAGGTAATCAAGCAGTGTAGAATCACATTTGATTTCAATGTTGAATTTATTGATGAGGTAGAATTATATGTATTTCCACTTTATGTATGCGAAGTTGTGTTTTGGAGTCCCTATATGTATATACATGATGTAATCTTCATGTGGAAATCCAACCAATAACGCCTCATTATGGAAGGAAAATCCTTCATCATCAACACACATAAGGGAAAGCCAAAGATCTCATTGGTAAGTTCCAACCAGGCCAAAAATTTGATTAGTTCATCAAGAAGTATGTTTTGTTGTTTTTAATAGAAAATCAATTTATAGAAGAGTCCATGAGAACAAGTCATCCTTGGATGGGTGCAATAAGGAACAAAAATAATAACTAGAAGAGTTTTTACATGAATATAAGGGTGTGTTATAGGAACCTAAAGGGCTACCACCTAAGAGAGAGGTGGAACATGAGATCCAACTCTTACCACAATCTCGATTCCCAAACATTAGGTTGTACAGGCATTCCATCATAGAAAAAAATAAGGTGAAGAAGTAGTTGCAAAAACTACTAAAATATGGTGTCATTCAACCAAGTACCTCACCATATGGGTTAACCCTTGTCATTGTTCCAAAGAAAGATGGTAATTGGAATTATATGTATTGATTACATGGTGTTAAACAAAATTGTGCTCAAGAACAGGTACCTCCTACCCATAATAGATGATCTATTGGATTAGTTGCAACAAGCCAAATACTTCACCAAGCTGGGCTGAAAGCAAGATATCACAATGTTTGAGTCAGAGAATAAAATACATAGAAGATCGCCTTCAAAAATAGGTAAGGCCTGTATGAGTGATTAGCCATGTTATTTGGGTGATGGAATTCAACAACTACATTTATGAGGTTAATGAAGGATATACTATGCCCTTTTATAGATTCATTTGTTATTGTGTATTTGGATGATATACCAGTATATAATGCTACATGAGAGGAGAACATCTCACATCTTATGCAAGTGCTAGAGACATTAAAGAATCACCAACTACTAGAAACAACATTATAATCGAGCCACTAGGAGGAAACAAAGTTCAATTCTATTCTAGTGCATTTTGTTCCATAGTTCAGTAGAGTGGCTGACAGTGGATAGATATAACATAAATAAATAGGGTTTGTGTTCTATAGTATCCCATGGACCATAACTCTTTCTTCTTTTGTATTTGCACTATTTCCATCTAGAGAAAGAGAGTAGCACAACCTCACCTTTTTGTTCAGTTTTCTTTTGAAAGGGTTTGCTAGGTCATATCTTGTGTTATTGTAGTTTTGTGAAAGATTGTTCTATTTGTTCTATGTTTCCATATTTCATGTATTGTATGCATAAATATAAACATTAATTTATTAAATATATAAAGCCTAAGGAAAATTAACCCTCAGAGTATAGATTTTTGTATTTCAGTAAATTTTTATCATATTAGTTGTGACAAACTATTTAGTGGAATATCCACGATTATTTACAGACCAGTATTGGTACTAAATGTGAAATCCATGGACAAAGCATTGTTATACAAATGTGTCACCATCATGGAACACATCCAACATGTTTGTATGATTATAATAAATGATAATGTTTTGAAAAATATCTTTATTTTGGTAGAAAAATGAAAAAATTATCTGGAAATTGATTTTACCAATAACCAACACTTGGATCATTCTCATCATTCATTTATTATTTCTTCTAATATTATGGTAAATATTAGAAACATCCATCCTTGTCATCAAATCTTCCTAGTTATCTTTCTGAATAACTCGCTATATTCTTGCTTCACAATAGAGATTAATTTGTCCCAAACCATTAGGAAATTAAAACCATCTTCAATCATCCTTTTGGCATTAGCTTGTATATCCAATGGAATATGGGGTGCGTATTCGAATGTTTGAGGCTTACACAATACATTATTCTTGTGACACATAACATAAATTTATCAAAGTGCTTATCCTTAATTTATGTTAAAATGACATCATTAATCTAAATTGAATCATTATATTGTTGGTCATCCATCTCAATGCTTTCAAACACGAAAAATTGGAGGAATTATATTTTAGGGTCACTTTTATCAATGGGTCATAATTTGGAGAATTCAGGTCTAAAACATTCCAGACGAATTTTGAGGCCTTAAAATTAAATTATTTGGGTCCAAAAATTCTTGCATAAATTAAATCCCCTTGCACTGTTTTACACTTAGAGACTTTTCAAATAGCGTAAGAAGAGTGTCAAACCGAGTTTGTATGAAAAAGTTATGCCTCCCATAGGATGACCTAGTGTGTTTACCACAATGGAGTGGATGCCACATCATCCCCATTACTCATGCATATGGGGCTATCCATGTGTGGACATTGAAGAAGACTTTAGAAGGTTCAAAATTGTAACTCATACTGAGAACTGAAGGAGTAAAACTTTACCCCTAGTTGGCTATTAGGCTATGTTATATACTGATCCACCTAGATGACTAGGGTATCCATTATATGCTATTGTATTTTCTTCCATTTATATTGATTGGAATATTATATTTCTTTTCATCCATCTTGTTTCTTTTAGAATGGAAAAATTGGAGGCATCAACACAAAGGACCATTTTTCCGAGTAGATACTAGTTTTGCAAATTGGTGTTTGGGACCTTCTCGAAGCAGTATGGGGAATAAAACAAAATTTTTTGGGGTATAAAAATGTGTTTCTTAAGCACAAAACTACCTAGTGTTTTTATACACACATATATCTTTCCAATAGTGTAAGAATCACCTCAATCGAAGTTTGTATCCAAAATTTATGCCACCTACGAATTGATCTTCCTTTTTAACCACCATGATTCGAGAAGATGCCACATCAACCCCCATTATTAATGGAAAAGGTGATAGCCATGTGATAATGATGAAGATGAATCTATAATAGTCCATATTGTAACTCTTGTTAAGAGTTGATGGAGTCAAACTACTAGTAGGTAATCACATTGTGTTATAACTAGGCCACTAGGAGGAAAGGGGTTCCATTCTATTTGAGTGTGTTTTGTTTGATACATGAGCACATTAGTTGAGAGTTGATAGAGATAGAGAAAATATGAGAGGGTTTGTATGTTGTAGCATCCCATGGGCCATAGGTCTTATTCCTTTGTACTTGCATCCATTTCCATTAAGAGAAAGAGAGAGTGAAGCATCCACAACTTCCGACAAGGTTTCCTAGGCTATATATTGCGTTATTGTGGTTTGTGAGTGGTTTTTTTATTTTTTCTCTATCTCCATGTGTATGTAATAAAAAAAATTAACAAATCCAAAAATTGAAGGAGAAATGAACCCTCATACTGGATGTTTATATTTTCTAATATATTGTAGTAGATATGTTATGAAAAAATGTCCAATGGAATATCCATGATAATTTATGGATCATATTGGTATTAGAGCATGATTTTTTAGGGATATTGTGGGTAGTTGCAAGTGTTCTAGATAAATTGCACCAAAAGCATAAAACCTAAGCAATGGTTGACAGCTTTGTTAATAACCCTCAAGATCCCACAACGAAGAGGTTTGCACAGTTAGAAGCACAAGTCATAGATATAATAATGTGAACCTCCTCATGGTGGCTGTGACAATTAATCTTGGGCTATTCAAAGAAGATGAGGGTTCTAATGCAAAGGTCATATTAGAGGGGACATTGAGAGATTGGGTAGAACCAAAGAAGGAGTCTAAGAAGGAACCTAAAAAGGATCAACCCACTTCAAGTGCCATGAACCATTCATAATCCATGTTAAATATGGAAGCAAAGGTCCACATCAATCCATATCAAGATGAGATTGATGCTTTGAAGTTACATCACTAGTTGCAGCAATTAGAAGTTTATTTTAGTTTTCACCATTTGAAGGAAGAACAAAAAATTGTTTTTTCTCATTTAAAACTAGATTTCCATGCCCTGACCTGGTGGGAAAGCCACATGGAAACCTTTAGGTTGGAGAGAGATCCTCCAGTGACTAAGTGAGACGATTTCAAAACTTTCATAGTCATAGTTTTACCCTATTGGGTATGTAGAGGAAAAGTGGATCTAGGGGCATTACTTTAGGCAGAGACAAAGGAAAAGTCTACAAGATTGCACCACATAATTTAGAAAGATAACCATGATGTTTAATATCTCCCCAAATAACCCATACATACTTCTTAAGTATATATGGGGTTAACACAATAATTTGCGGAAGTAAGTGATGTTTTTAAAACCCAGAGTGGTGGACAAATCTTATGTACAAGTATAGTAATTGGAAAACATAGGCCAAAAGAAATGGAAATCAAGTGGGTCAAAGAAGAAGGAGCATTAAGAAGCTTCCAAGGAGGGGAAGAAGAAGTGGAAAAGCGAAAAGAAAATAGGATAATTGTCACAATACAGTGGTGTCCTAACAACCATTAAAACCATGATAACATTGACGGCCATGCATAGGAGAACTATGGAAGTTGCATCTAAAGCTAAAACCAAAGCAAAAAAAGGGATGCTAAGAAGAAAAATATCATTTCAAGTGATTTGAAAAACTAGGTGGAAACCAATGGGGACATGGATGAGAATATTGCTTGTACATCAATGGAGAAGGGAGTTAATTTGAGTAGCATTCAACAACATGAAGAGAAGGAAATGACCAAACTCTTCCATATAAAGATACAAGTCAAGAAGATGAAATTTGATGCTCTATTTGAGTCAGGACCAGAGGAAAATATCATAGCAGCAGATCTAGTCAATAAATTGGGATTGAATACTCATGACCACCATAGCCCATATCCATTAGCATGGGTAAACAAGGAGGAAGATATAAAGGTAATCAAGCAGAGTAGAATCACAATTTATTTCAGTGTTGACTTTATTGACAAGGTAGAATTATATGTGGTTACACTTGATGTATGTGGAGTTGTGTTTTGGATTCCCTATATGTACACACACGATGTGATTTTCATGTGGAAAACCAACCAATAATGACTCATTAAGGAAGGAAAATCCTTCATCATAAACACACATAAGGTAAAGCCAAAGATCTCACTGGTAAGTGCCAACCGAGCCAAAAATTTGATTAGTTCTAGCAAGAAGTATGTTTTATTTTTTTAAAAGAGAAAATAAATTTATAAAAGTGTTTGTAAGAACTAATTCATACCTATATGGGTGTAATAAGGAACAAAAATAACAACTAAAAGAGTTTCTACATGAATACGGGGGTGCGTTCTAGGAACCTAAAGGGCTACCACCTAAGAGGGAGGTGAAGCATGAGATCCAATGCTTACCAGAATCTCTATTGCCAAACATTGGGTTATACAAGCATTCCATCATATAAATAAATAAGGTGAAGAAGCAGTTGCAACAACTAATGGAATATGGTGTCATTCAACCAAGTACCTCATCATATGGGTTACCCATCATCATTGTTCCAAAGAAATATGGGACTTGTCATTGTGTGTATTGATTACAAGGTGTTAAACAAAATTATGCTCAAGAAAAGGTACCTCTTACACAAAATAGATGATCTATTAGATTAGTTATAGAAATCTAAATACTTCACCAAGATGGGATAAAAGCAAGACATCAAAACGTATGAGTCAGAGAATAAGATACCTAGAAGACCACCTCAAAACTAGGCAAGGCTTGTATGAGTGATTAGTCATGTTGTTTGGGTGATGGAATGAAAGTTGAAACAACTACATTTATGAGGTTGATGAAGGATATATTATGCCCTTTTATAGATTCATTTGCTATCATTTATTTGGATGATATATTGGTATATAATTCTACATGAGAGGAGAACATATCACATTTTATGCAGGTGCTAGAGACATTAAAGAAGCACCAACTACTGGAAACAACATTATGTCTAAGCCCTGGGAGGAAACAAAGTTCAATTCTATTCTAGTGAATTTTTTTCCATAGTTGAGAAGAGTAGCTGAGGGTGGATAGGTATAGCACAAAATAAAGAGGGTTTGTGTTTTATAGTATCCCATGGGCCACAAATCTCTCTCCTTTGTATTTTCACTATTTCCATTCAAAGAAACAGTGTAGTGCAACCTCATCTTCCAGTTCGATTTTCATTTGAAAGGGTTTGCCTGGTCATATCTTGTGTTATTGTAGTTTTATGAGTGATTGTTATATTTGTTCTATGTTCCCAAATTTCATGTATTGTGTACATAAATAAAAACACTAATTTAATAAATCTATAAAGTCTAAGGAAAATTAACCCTGAGAGTATATATTTTCATATTTAAGTAAATATTTATCATATTAGTTGTGACGAACTATTTAGTGGAATATCCACAATTGGTTACAAACCAATATTGGTACTAAATGTGAAATCCGTGGACATAACATTGTTATATCAATGTGTAACCATCATGGAACACATCCAACATTTGTATGATTATAATAAATGATAATGTTTTGCAAAATATCTTGCTTTTGGTAGAAAAAAGGAAAAAAGTATCTGGAAATTGATTTTACCAATAATCAATGCTTGGATCACTTTGTGATACCAAGGAGAATTATTTTATATAGGGACACAATATTTCTTAGTGACTTTTGGATTATGTTGTGGGAGATGGACATGAAGTTGAATAGGTCTACAACATTCTATCCATAGACAAATGGACATACATAAGTAGTCAACAAGACTTTGGTGAAACTTTAGAGGGGTTACAATTAGAAGCATCTAAAGGCTTGGGATGAAAATATGGTATATATACAACACTCTCATAACATAGTAGTCCACACTTATACTAATAAGTCCCCTTTTGAAACTTGTTTTGCATATCTTCCACCTTCACCTTTGGATATTGCAAATAGATGATAAGGAGTGAGGGAGGATCTTATAGGGGATGCTTTAAGGAAAGAAAAAAATGTTAAGAAGATAAGACAAATCCATCTACATTTACGAGAGACACCATAGAAGTCACTAGAAAAATACAAGGTTAGACATGATCAACACAAAATAGAGACATCATTCAAGGTTGGAGACAATGTGTGGTTACAATTGAACAAGGAGAGGCTACAAATTCTTGGAAAGAAACTCAATGCTCTATGATATGTTCCCTTTGAGATATCAAAGAAGGTGGGGATAAATATTGGGTATGTATCATATTATTTGCATGACTAACCTCATGTGTGATTTATATGCACCATGCAAATAGGGGGTTCACAACAAGGTCAATTTTATATGGTTTTCGGCACACAGGTTTCGCTTTTAGTGGTTTTTAGGCATATGGTGGTTTCACCCATGGTTTTTTGGATCCAATCAAATGAGCTATGGTTGTGTTATAATCCAAGTTTAATGGATTATCGATTTATGAATTATATGGCATATACGTATTTTATTGTAACTTTATAAAGATAATATATTGAAAAGAAGTTTTTTGGTTCTCCCAGTTTTGGGTTTCCAGAATAAAATCTTTATGTTAATGTGTGTGTTTTCCATTCAATATTTTATTTTTTATTGAAATTATATTTGCAAGAATTATCTATGCAAGGTTAAAACCTACAATAACACATATAGACTCATTCTACCCCCATACATGCACATTTACTTAGTGGTGAATGTAGAGAATATGAAACTCTATGAACCTTCCCTATTGGATCATGAAGAGGAGTATGTCATCCCTTTTATAGATTATTTGGCAATGGATGTTAGGTGGAGTTTATATAGGATATAGTTTTGTAGAAGAGGTCTATAACTACAAGACAAGGGAAACATGACCTTTGATAGATTAGGTTGAAAGGACAACTTCCATGCAAGGCTAAATGGTACACCCGAGAGAAGGTGGATGAAAAATTTCCTCACCTCATTCAATAAAAGCTTTTGTAAATGAAAACATCCCAAAATGGGTGAGTATGATCCAAATTTATATCATTTGTCATTCATCGGGAAAAGGTGGAGGAATCAACTCATAGGACCATTTTTACCAACGTGTCCAAATTTGGACAATTAGGGTCTAAGACCTTCTGGAAGCAGTTTGAGGCATCAAATGACATTTTTTGGAGTAAAACTTTGTTGCTTAAGAGCCACATCCCCTCATTCTATTCTACAAAAATACACGTTTCCAATTATGCAAAGATCACCTCAATTGGAGTTCGTATGGAAAGGTATGCCACCTGGAAGTTAACCTTCCTTTTTCAACCACCATGATTCGAGAGTATGCCATGTCAAACCCCATTATTCATGGAAAAAATACTAACCACATGATCGTTAATAAGCATCTAGAAGATTCCATATTGTAACTCTAGTTAGTAGCTTAAGGAGACAAACTCAACCATTAGTAGACTATCATGATATGTTATAACTGGGCCACTAAGAGGAAAAGGGGTTACATTCTATTCAAGTGCATTTTCTTTCATAGATGAGAAAAGTAGTTAAGGGATAGAGAGAGGGAAAATAGAGAGGGTTTGTATATTGTAGTAGCCCATGATCCACATGTTTCACTCCTTTGTACTTGCACCCATTTCCATTAAGAGAAAGAGAGAGTAGAACAACTTCACATTCTAGTTGGGTTTTCTCTCGAAAGTGTTTCCTAGGTCATACTTGTGTTATTTTAGTTTGCGAGTGGTTGTTATATTTTTTCTCTATTTTCTTTACAAATATAATTTTCATGCATATGAAATAAATTACAATTAATAAATCCATAAATCTAACAAGAAATCCACCCTCATAATGTAGATTTTGGATTTTCTAATATATTTGAGTAGATCTGTTGTGACGAACTGTCCAGTGGAATATCTGCGACATTTTATGGATCATCCATAGAGATAATATTAGTTTCAAGTGGGAAATTAGAGAGCATAATAGAGGGGGCTAATGTTCTATAATATCCATATAGGCCACAATTCTCAAGTAACTCCATAGAGAGTACCTTTTTCTTTATACTTGCACATTCTCCATAGTAGAGAAAAGAGAGTAGAGCAACATCACCTTTGAGCTCAGTTTTTCCCCATAAGGGTTTCATATAGAAAAAAAATTATGTATCTTATGGATGGTGTGTGTATTTATTTATTTATTTTTATTTCTTGCATTTTAGCTAATTTAATTAATTAAGCAAGAAAACTAGCTAACTAAAGGATCTAGAATTTATGGAAAATTTAATAGTAAATATTTCAAAAATGCTATCATATATGTTGTGACAAATTTTTCTATTGGAACATCCATGGTAGTTTATAGATCATATTGGTCAGAGTAAGTTCTTGGGGAATCTCATGGAAAGTTGTAGGCAAAAAAAAAACTAATTTAAGTAAAAATTCATAGAACCCTAGCCATGGTTGACGAGTATGTTCACAATAACCCTCATGATCCAACAAAGAGATATTTACGAGGTTGAAATTGCATAATGTTGACAAAAACAACAATATTAACCTCCTTATAGCATCCATAAAAAAACAAGCTTGGAATCGAAGAAGATGGAAGTTATAACTCACATGTCATGTTAGAGGGGAAATCCAAAGATCATTAAGACCTAAAAAAGGAGTCAAGGAAATAACCCAAGAAAGAGTAACCGAATTCAAGTGAATTCAATCATTCGTAGTCTTTATTCAAGATGGGATATGAAGGTCAACATAAAGCCATACCAAGGTGATATCGATGCATTAAAATTGAATCAATGGTTTCAACAAGTAGAAGATTACTTTAGCATACATCATTTAAATGAAGACTAGGAAATATCATATGCTAGGATGAAGTTAGAGCATTTTACTTTGTATTGGTAGGAAATCCAAATGGAAAAAATTAGGTTGGAAGCTTATCCACTAGTAACAAAGTGGGAGAAATTTTAAACCCTCATCAAGTCCCAACTTCACCCTATTGGGTATGTAGAAGACCAATTGATTTTATGTCTCTACTTTAGGTAGAGCCAGGGATAGAGTGTACATATGTACATTGTTGAGTTAAGGAAGATTTCCATCATGTTGGGTATATCTCCCAAAAGTCTATATTCCTTAAGTATTGAATGGTCTACAGAACGATCTGCGAAAATAAGTGATGCTTTTCAAAGGTCATTTATGACTTGAAATGATAGCAATAATTCTCATTTTCCCTGGGCATAGGTCAATTATTATAATGAATTGGAAGTAGTGGTAGTTCCTAAAGGTCTAAATATATTAGGATAAGTTGCCTCTTCAAAGATCCTTATTCTAGGGGACTCCCTCATCATTTGTAAACCGTCTTCCTCAACATTCATAAAAAACTATCTTTAAAATGCCACTTCCATTCTAAAAAATTTTAGAATCACCAACCTTTACTGTGTCAAAAACTATTATAATAAAGAAGAAAACAATATGACATTACAGGAGGTAGTGCTCTACATCAAAAATTCAAAGGGGAATGTTACATCCACATTTCCTATTCCATGTTCCTCCTCCTCGCTTTAATTTTGTTTGAGACGTTTTGACACTCTTGATATAGCTCCCTTGATTATTTGACTTCAAATTTTCGTTGTCTTTATCATCCCTCAACCTCCCACTCTCACCCACAACCATTTCCACCCTTCTCCCACCACTACTCATGTCACCATTATTACTCCCACCTCCCTTCTCCCTTTCACACTACCATGTCATTCCTCCCCCAAACTCTCACACACCTCTACCTTTGTTAGCCCACCTCCCTCCATTATACCAATCCCTATGGAAATGAAAATATGCATTTGTTGTTATTGTGCATTTTCTAGGGAATTTAAAGCCCTCAAGCGCAACACCTCTCACTGTAAAAAAATCCTATAAGATAATAATGAAAATATAACATGTGTGTATATACAAACAACACATTGGAAGGTTTTACTTAGAGGTATCTTTAAATGAAATGGAGAAAAATTTCAAGGCATGCAATTGTGAGAAAGATGAGAAGCTACAATCCTAATTGGGAAAAGGGAATGAGATGGAAACCTCCATTTTCTATCACGTAGAGATGAAGTTGTCCCTATAGAATCAATGCCAACCTTATATGACTTGGTTATTTATATAGCCCATTATGTGAGCTTGCCTATTTCAGAGGGTATTCTACCTAATTTTCCCTTTGAAGAAAATACAACACAACCAATGAAGGAGCTAGAGACACACAAGTGGAATCTAAAGATAATACTTAACATGACCATTTTAATATTGTTGTTTATATGTTAGCATTGTTTGTTTGTAGTAGATAATTTTATCAAACAATATACCTACTACCTAAGGTGTAGGAAAACATTTTCATATCAAAGACTCTCCTTTAATAAAATTAGACTTGCTATTTTTGTAATCATTTTTTCTCAAAAATATTAGGCTACAACAAAGTTCTCAAAATATAAATGACCATTGTTGTGGAATTTTTTTATGAAGTGTGTACATAATGAATGGAGAATAGCTTACCACATAATAATATTCCTTACAATGTTTTGTTTTTGTTTTTCCCACCATCCTCATTCATGAACATGTTTATAATATATATTTTTAATAGAATATGAGAATGGCATCAATGCAAATAGAAACATGAATTCTTTGTGTGTGTGCACACACATGAATTCACAATCCAATTTCAAAGTAAATCATGGTTAAGCATGAAATTAGAGACAAAAGATGTGTTGTAAAAACTCAACAAAGGTTTTTTTTTTCTAAGCATTAAGTAATGATTACATTTGGTCACTGTTGAAGTGGTGAAATTTGTACAATAGATGTGAAAGTGACTCGTCACACGCATATTTGGAATGAAGGAGGGTTGTGAAGAAGGTGCTATGGTATATTGAAAATTTTGGAATTGCAATGGGAAAACTCTAGCAAGGAGTAAGGTGTTAGAAAATTATATATTACGGAGCAATGGAACACATAAAATACTGCAGAAATATAAACACAGAAAACACACAAAACAAGAGAGACACAGATATAAGTGGTTCACCCAGTTTGTGCTACGTCCACCCCGAACAACCAGTCCTTCCTTTCTATTATCCAGCAAAATGAAGAGACACAACCTACAGCAAATCCGCTGTAATATCCTCTGTTTTCTCTCACAGTCTCACCTCTTTGTTTCTTGCTCACAGAATACACATCTATCACACAACCTCAAATACAATACCCTCATACAAAGAGAGGGGTTGCCTTCTAGGGCAAAAAACCCTAAACTAAACATAAGTTCTACCGTCAGATCATCTGCCTAATGAACGGCCCAGATTGACTAGAAATTACTATACTTTTACAAGGCAATTTTACAGCTGTTTTTAGCTTCGGGGGTGCTGCCCCCGAAACCCCCCGCTAGGGGGGGGGGCTCCCAAAGGTCGCAGTCGCTCCCCCCTGGACCCCCCCTGCAGTGAATATTTTACGGGCGGAAACGAACTGGGGTCCTATGTGGTGATACCTTTGAATATAGAAGATAATCAGGCTCCACACCCAACATAAGGCTTCTTCATCCTTCCATCTTTTGACATGGTCCAATTTCCTTCATTTTCATGCGTAAAAAACAGATGTTGGCGATATGTGAAAGCTCTTTAACACTAAAACTCTAGATATTCCAATGAAGGTCAAACCTCAACATTAAACATTAATAACATATGGTGTTTCCTTCAATAATGCTATATCTTGTGATGTATATATTGTTAACTCCCATTTTAAATGTAAAATATATACAATCCCATCTTGTTATGAGTGCAATTGGCACACAAATTGGATTGTTGGAATTCCATGGAATGTATTTATTGATGTAACAAACCCTAAACTCACTTTTAGGAATATGTTACTAAAATTTCACCTCTTAAAACACTGAATTTCAAAATTTTTCCTTAAAACCACTCATTATTATTCTTATACCATGAATTATTATGCACAACAAGTTTTGTAACACTTAATTTATTTGATACCATCTCTGTAACTCGTCTTGGTCACTCAACGAAGCCTAATTATGCATTAAGATACCCCTACTACCATATAATATGTTTTTTCATGAATTCTTAAGCATATTACATGTCATACAACATATAGTATGACCAAAACGACCATATAAATGTACATAAACATATAAATACAAGAATACACACAACAATAAGCATATAAAAATAGATTCATAACACTTATCTCTTTGTAAAACACAAATTAGCTATGGGCCTTAGACATTCCACATAGACATAGACCTCGCTACTCCAATACCCTCAATAGTGACTCACCCCTAAGTTGGGGTTGTGACTCCACCACGATAAAGGCTCACCTACAACCCAACTATGGTCATGCAATTAGCACAAAACAAAGTACAAGGTAAGGTACCAAACTCCAACAACAATCCAACCTACAGTATCTCATCCTCCATCAACCTGCATAACCCAAGGTAGTGCACCTCATTCTCTATCTCTACAACCCCTCATGATGTGCACTACCCTTCCAGGGCCCCAACATAGGTTTAATAAGAAGTGATAGATCCCTACATCTCCAAGAGTTCCAGCTACTCTTATGAGTCTCTAGGCACCCTTTAAGCTTCACACTAGGGAACCTATTGACACACTTCCTTCCAAGGCTCCAACCTCCCCCAAGACAAATCATGGGGAAGTGTGCACACTTAGATCCTCCTAGGATCCACAAGTAACACAATGGTAAAGGGATCACACTCTCCTCAAAGAAAGTACAATGGCCAATGTGATCGATAAGTGATAGAATGATTTAGAATGATGGGAATTACACTAAACTACCACTTTATATATGCATGTGTCCAAAATGACAACTGACACCCTAAGAATCCCTTTCGCCAACACTTGGAGTTATTTTCTTTCTCCTTAGGAATAACATGTGAATAATAACTTTTCCTTAGCCCTTGGCCCCTTTTTCCTTAGCCCATTTTCCTTTTCCCAATTGTGGAGTCATTAGCCCCCCATTTCTCTTATATAATTTGTCTTGCAACAATGATGTGTTTTTATTAATATGAGTGTGATTACATATTACATTTTCTAGCCTCTATAGCCGTTTAGCACATTGGTTCTCTAGCCTAAAATCACATAGGCACTTTGGCCCCAAAACATAGACATGTAGGCATGTAGGCTCTACACACACACAAACACATATATACATACTCAAGCACACAAGCCAAATGGGTCTTGGTTCACCAACCTAATAAATTTGTACAAATACACACAAGGATCTTACATTCTCGTCCCCTTTATTTCTACACCATATTTGGTGCATTATATACACATATATAGGAAGTTTTTTACAAGAATTTATGGGTATTCCTCCTGCATGTCATCCTCATGCTCCCATGTAGCATCCTCATGATTATAGTATACTCAATACATATTTTAACCAAGGAAATGGCTCAATTCTAGAGCACCTTGATCTTCCTATCCAAAATGTACACTGGCTAGACCTAGAAGTCTTCATTGGGCTGCACCTAAATCATAGTCTAATCTATTACATGGTTTGTATCAATCACATATTTTTTAGTGAAAGATACATGAAACACATTATGAATGTGCATGGATGTAAACAATGCAAGCCTATATGCAGCTAAACCAATTCTTTCGAGGATTTCAAATGGATGACGAATTCTAGCTGCCAATTTCGGGAATCTTCCCAATTTCAATGAAATATTCTCAAGACATGGTATCCCACTTTCAATTCCCTATTTATCCTCCTTTTATTTGAATAACCCTTCTGCCTATCTTAGTGTTTGGCCTAAAATACGATGTAAATTAGAGTTTCATTTACTATCAATCCAAGTAAGTAAACTTCGAGGATCATCCAATATATATGGACTTAGAGACAAACTAGACTAAGCTAGGTGAAGAAATGCCAAAGCTCCCTTACAGGAGGTTTTTCATTGGGATCTCCAACATCTATTTAGTCATTTAACAAAATGAAATCTAAAAATTAAAGACATTGTGATAAGTGTAAGAAATATTAAAGCTCCCTTACAAGAGACAGCTCATTAATATTTCTAATCATCTTAATCAACAAAACCTAATTCTGATTGATTGCATGAAATATTAAAGCTCTCTTACAAGAGACTATTCATTTATATCTCAAGGATATAAATCAGAAACTTAAACTAATGAAATCAAACATTAAATAACAAATCAGATTCATTGAAGGAAACATTAATACTTTCTTACGAAAGGTCATTCATTAATATTTCAAACATATGAACCTAATAATTTAATCTAATGAAATTCAAAAACAAACATAAAATAAAAGCCTACCAAAATAAAAGTGTACTTTCTAGGCAATGGGGATACTTCCAAGGATTCACAAGCACACCAAAAGAGAATTCAAATGTAGAGGATCAAAGAAGCTCTGTTTTATTCATCATCAATTGCAAATTGCAATTACAACCATTACAATGATTCTCCAAATCTAACTTCTCATTACCAACTTATAAGATACTAAGATTACAAATGAAGGACTAGGTTCTAAAATTCTAAAAATTAAGATTACAAAATGAAGATTACAAATGAAGGAGATAACACTCCTATTTATAAAAAACCTATGATAACAAACTCATACATGTAGACCCACTATTCCCTCCTTTCTCCCACATATTTCTCAACCAATGGTGACACATAACCCTATCCTCCATGATTTCCTCCATGAGGTCCATGATCTTCTCCATGAGGTCCTTGATCTCCTCAAATTCGAATTTGAACATTGAGTGCCACATAAAGATGCCTTGGAAGCGTCCTTTGTACCTACACATGTCAACAAACTCATTCTAATTGCTAGGTATAAGTATATGGATATTATTTTCTAAAGTTTAACCACAAATTCACTTAAAAATACTAAGAATTAATAATGTTTTGGAAAACACAAGGATAACTCATATAATGATTAAAGTGAAGCTAATGTGATGAAATGGTGGTGGAATAGAGGTGAGAAAATGTGTGAATGGAGTGAAAGTGGATGTATTTTAAGGATAATTCTTAGGCCCAACACTTAGGTACCTTTCATATTTTTATTTAACTATTTTCTCTTCCATTTCCCTTAGAAAAATTGGCCCAATAAGGAACCTATCCACTAGGTTATCCCAATGTATTGGAGTACTACACTTCATACAAAGAAAAGCCTCAAATGGGCTCATCTTTAGACATTCTTGACACCCATTGTTGTATTCAAATACTCTTCCCAATTTGATGGCTTCTCCATTAGATACATCCTCAAAATACCCTTAATCACCTAACTAGCCCTCTTTGTTTTTCTATATGATTTTGGGTGATATGTTGTACTCAAGTTTAGATGTTCCCAAATCCTTAAATTATCCTTTTCAAAAATTAGATCTGAAATTTAATTCCCTATCTAAAATAATTGCCCCAGCACTCCATGTAGCTGACCAATTTCGTTCATATATGTCTCTTCAATATTTTCTACCTTGAATGTTGACTTTATTGGAATAAAATGGTTATCCTTAATGAGTTTACATACCACCACCATGATGGAATCATGTTGCCTCATAGTCCTAGGCAATTTGGTAATAAAATTTTTAGAAATTAATTAATGGGGTAATGAAATACACAAAATATTGCAGAAACACAAATACAAAAACACATAAAACAAGAGAGACACATATAAAAGTAGTTCACCCAATTTGAGCTATGTCCAGAGAGAAACAACCATTCCTTCCTTTTATATTATGTAGCAAAATGAAGAGAAACAAACCTATAGTAGATCCGCTATAATTTCTTCTTTTCTCTCACACAACCTCCTCTCTCTCTCACTCAGAATAATCCTACACAAGGGCAATACAATTCCCTCATATAAGATGAGGGTTGCCTTCTAGGGGAAAAAAACCCTAAATTAACACGACTGAAACAAAAACCTCAGAAAAATTAGGCTCCACACCCTACAATCTCCCACTTGGAGACTGATTATAGAAAATCCACTACTACTTCACTTGTTGGACAATGCTTTCACTTTGGACCTGGTTGTTTCTCATCTTCATCATCATAATTGAAGACCAATTGAAACTGATTAGAATCTTAATTTCTCCCTGGTTACAACTTTGTTAGCATATCTGCATGATTCTAGCTAGTGTGTATCTTTTCCAGCTTCAATTGTCCATCTTCCAACACTAATTGTATGAAATGGTACTTGATATGTATATGTTTAGTCTTGGAATGAAATGTTGGGTTATTTGCAAGATGAATGGAACTATGGCTATCATTGTCTAACATGCCCATCTCCTTCTTCTTTCCCAACTCATCCATAAACCTTTGTAACCAAATCATTTCTTTACTAGCCTCTGTAGTAGCAACATACTCTACTTCCATTGTTGAAAGTGCAACAATGTTTTGAAACTTTGGAACCAACCTGAAAATTGTTCCACCTAGAGTAAACACATACCCTATGGTGCTCCTATTATCTCTACACCTTCCATATTTTCATCAACATATCCTTGTAGATAAATGTTTGAACCACCAAAGCATAATGTTTGATTTATGGTACCTCTCAAATACTGGAGAATCCACTTCAATGCCATCCAATGCTCTTTTCATGGATCGTTCATATACCTACTCACAAATCCCATTGCATGTGCAATATCAGGCCTTGTGCAGACCATTGCATACATTAGGATTCCAACTGCTGATGCATATGGAACTTTACACATATAATCCATCTCTTCCTAGGCCTTGGGACACATCTCCTTATTTAGTTTGAAATGGATAGCCAAAGGTGTACTAACTGGTTTTGCATTCTACATATTAAATCTTTCCAACACCTTTTCTATGTACTCACTATGAGACAATGTTAATTTGCGATTTTTCCTGTCTCTGGTTATTCTTATACCAAGGATTTGTTTTGCAGCACACAAATCCTTCATTGCAAATGAATTTGCCAATTTTCTTTTGAGCACACTTATTTCCTACATGTTAGACCCTACAACAAGAATGTCATCTAAATACAATAGCAATATAATATAGTTGTCATCATTTTTCTTTTAAATATAAACACAATGGCCAGAGTGACATTTAGTATAACCTTGTTCAAACATAAACCTGTCAAATGTTAGATACAATTGCCTTGGAGCTTGTTTTAAGCAATACAATCTCTTCTCCAATTTGCACACTAATTTCTCCTTTCCTTTGACCTCATACCCTTGTGGCTACCACATATATATTTCTTCTTCCAAATCCCCATGGCGAAAGGTTGTCTTTACATCTAACTTCTCAAGATGCAAATCTTATGCTGCCACTAGACTTAAAATAGTTAAGATTGAAGTCATTTTAACAACAAGAGAAAACATTTCATCAAAGTCTATACCTTTATTTTGCGCAAACCCATTCACCACAAGTCTAGCCTTATATATTTGTAATCCTCCATCTTCTTCCTTCAACCTGTAAACCCATTTATTCTACAATGTTATTTTACCTATAAGAAACTTGACTAAGTCCCAAGTCTAGTTATGCATCAAGGAGTCCATCTCTTCTTCCATGGCTTGCTCCCACTTCTTCCTAGTTTCTATCTGCATTGATTCTTCATATATTTCCTATTCACCAGAATCAGTAAACAGTACATAATAATGAACAAGAGTATCATTCAGGGGGTCTACTAATTTTGGTAGATCTTCTAACACCACTTTCAGGTGTTTGAGGTGCTTGTTGTTATTGTTGTTGTGGGTATTGATCATTATGATTTTCAGGAACCTTTACTTTTTTTGTGATCTCATCAAGCACTGCATATTCTTTGTTTTCCTTGTCCTGTTTCTTTTCTTGCATCTGATCATTATACAAGACCTTTTCATTGACTATGACATCTATGCTCCTAATGATTTCATGATTTTCATAATCATATAAGTGATAACCAAAATCATTAACACTGTATCCAATAAAGGTATATTTCTTTGATTTTGCATCAATTTTTGTTCTATTTTCTTTATTAATGTTGACAAAGGCTTCACAACAGAAAGTTGTTAAAAATGAGTAGTTTACCTATTTACCTGTCCATGTCTCCTCTAGAATACCACCATCCAAGGAACTTGAAGGCACTCCGTTTATTAGATAAACATTAGTATCTACAACATCTTCCAAAAATTGTAAGGGAAATCCTACATGCAATCGCATGCACCTTGCATGATCCATGATTGTCATGTTCATCCTTTCCGACACATCAGCTTCCTGTGGCATTCCTAGAACTGTCTTCTCTCTGCGAATTCCATGTTTTGGACAGTATGTATCAAAATATTTGTTGTAGTATTCATGTCCATTGCCTTATCTAAGACACTTCAACTTATTTCCTATCTTATTCTCAACCAAAGTTTTCCATTTCTTGAAAGTATCAAATACATCAGATTTATTATGAACACAATAAATCCAGGTGTTTCTAGTTACATCATCAATAAAAGTAACATAATAGTGAGAGCCACCAGGAGATGACACCTGAGCTGGTCCACATACATCTGTATGCACAAGCTCTAATTTTTCTCTCTTTTTTTCCTTCCCAACTCTGATAAATCTAACTCTCTTATGTTTTCCATAAACATAATTCTCACAGAAATCCAAATCAACATGCTTCAAACCTGGCAACAAATTTCTTGAGTGAAGAATATGCATCCCTTTCTCACTCATGTGCCCGAGCCTATGATGCCACAATGTCGTATCTGCTCCTGTGGAGGTTAAAGCATTAACAAAATTATAAATACCATTGCATAAATACAACATACCAACCTTTTCTCCTTTTGTTATTACTAGGGCTCCTTTAGTGACCTTCCAAGTTTTGTCTATGAATGTAGTTACACAACCTTCACCACCTAACTGAACTGTTGAAATTATATTTTTCTTAAGATCTGGAACATTCCTTACATCCTTCAATAACCATTGGTTTCCATTCTGTTGCTTTATGAAAACCTTACCCATTCCAATGATTTTACATGGTTTATCATCACCCAAATGAACGTGTCCAAAATCTCCTTGAACATAGTCATGAAAATGTTTCCTATCAGGTGTGGCATGGAATGAGGCCCTTGAATATACCACCCAGGCATAAATAATATTCTCTAATGAAATAATCAAAGAATCTTGCAACACATCATCTATCACATTCACTTCATGATTGTTCTCTTGCTGTCCATCACATTCTTTTCCTTTCCGAGATTTGTACTCTTTCTTCAGGTGTCCTTTCTTCCCACATTTCTAGCACATTATCCCTGATTTGGATTTGGATCTGCCTTTTCTTGAATTACTGTGATTTCCTAGGCTCCTTCCTCATTCCATTTTTCTTTCCATAGTCTCTACAGTCAAAGCATTACCTAATGTCTCACTTGAGCTTTTTCGTCACATTTCCTTGCTAAGGATAACACCAACAACATCATCAAACTTTAAAGTACTAGATCCAAAGACATAGTTAGTGATATTCATAACTAAGCCATTCCAACTTTCTAGGAATGAGCACAAAAACAACATAGCCCTAACTTCATCATCAAAATTTACCCCTACAGAACTTAATTGACTGGTAATCATGTTACATTCATTTAAATGATCGACAACAAATCCACCTTATGACATCTTCATATTAAAGAGACTCTTCATAAGAAATACCTTATTTGAGGCGGAGGGCTTTTAATATAGTTTTTCCAATGTTGTCATTAAACCTTCTGTTGTCGTTTCCTTTGAAAAGTTGAATTCCACCGACACTGCCAGACATGGTCGTATTGTTCCTAGTTCCTTTCTGTCGAAATTCTCCCATTTTGTGTTCGTCATACTTGTTGACTTCTTTGTTTTTCCGCTCAATGGTAGGTACATAGCTTTCTAATACAAATAATATTCGATGTACATCTTCCACAGTTGGTATTTTTTATTGTTAAAGTTCTCAACCCTAAACCTACCATCTTCTACCATTACTCCCACTCGAACCAGGAACCCTTCTCTCATGCGAGTTTATTAGCCAAATAGACCTTCCACTATGATACCAGATGTTAGAAATTAATTAATGGAGCAATGAAAAACACAAAATATTGGGGAAACATAAATACAAAAACACATAAAACAAGAGAGACACAAATATACGTGGTTCACCCAATTTGGGCTATGTCCACGGAGAAACAACCAATCCAGCGAAATGAAGAGATACAACCTACAATAGATCCATTGTAATTTCCTCTTTTCTCTCACACAACCTCCTCTTTCTCTCTTTCTCGAAATAATCATACACAGCCAAAATAAAATTCCCTCATATAAACCGAAGATTGCTCTATAGGAAAATAAACCTAAATTAACATAATTTCTACCATCAGATCATCCGCCTAATGACAGGCCCAGATTGACTATGAAATTACAATATTCTACAAGGAAAATTTCATCTATTTTTAGCTTCAGGCGTAGTGCCCCTAAACGCCCATGCATGGGGGCTCATAAAAGTAGCCATCCACCCCGCCTCCCCGATGGCGTGTTGTAACTTTTTCTAACACCCTTTAAAGTTACACATTTTTTGAAATCTGTCAGTTTATTCACTGATTCAATTATGAGGCATTAAAGTGCATATACTACTTCTTGGATTATTTTAATATTGAGTTTAATTTTTAAATAAATTTAATTTTATAAAAAATATAAAATTATATTTTTTATAAAATGTTTTTTTTATTATTTAAAATATTAATTTTATGTAAAATTATTGGGTCCATAACCCATCTCTAAGTCAGACTCATGTTACATATGCCTTCGAAGTCTACAAACTCATCAAAGTCATAAGCCAAGTCAAAGTTCAACACTCAAGCGCCAAGCCAAGGGAGGAGCCCACAGGGGGCGTGGTAAATGATGGGAGCATAAGAGGTAAAAGTCTCGTACTTTTTAATGACGGATATTTGCGTTCTCAAATCAATGTATGAAGTTTAATTTTGGGCTCCCATGGTTGTCCGAGCTTTAACAGGAAGGGGGGTCTGAAATAGCTATTTCCCAAAACCATTTTTGCCACGTGGTAAGATATGGAGAATTTCGGCATCCCCAGGTCGAAAACCACTTACTGTGTGGAACCTCCTTCCCCCACCCCCCCCCCCCCCCCCCCCCCTCCCCCCCAATTATGGTTTTAATAACAGCACAAGGATAAACGTGGAAACAAGGCTGCTAAGTGGCCATTCCACTATTATAGGCATGGATACATCAACAAAGAAGGCAAAATGTTGCACTGAGTTTTTGAACATCAAATTGTGGGTTTTAGAAGAGCGCAAAAATGGTCTTGTTGGCTTGAGCACTGATTAATATTTTCAAGATTACATTTAGTGCACTGGATATTGGGCCTCATCGTGCTATGAAAATAAACAACAATCATTTCTCCATTCCTGGGAAATGTTGGAAGAGTGGGGTGTGTCATCTAACTGCTCACAATACGCAAATGAGTGTTTCAATATAAATTTTGATTTATTCCTTTCCTATGAAATCGATTTCCAGATCGAAAACAAGTTTTATTTATATGATCAATAGTGGGTCAAAATTTCGTAGGAATTTACAGAAAGTGAACTTCGACTGCAAATTCTGAGCGAACGGAGAGGAATTTCTAAATTCTGAGACGCGAGTTTTTTGCAAAATGACATCAATTATATTTCTCGTGAGAATTTTTTCAAAATTGTCAATGGTTTGAGAGACTTATGGGGTTCTTCGAAAGGGAATTATTCAGATGTCTTGAATGGTTGGACTAGCAAAATGTCCAACAAAATCAACGACCAAGAAAGAAATGGTGATTTTCCATATGACAAGAAACTGCAAAATTCTGTGAAGAAAATTAAGAATAGGAAGGAGAAGTGATTGATTAAATTAATTAAGAAGGATATTAAAAACATGTCATGTCTTGCTACTTCAAGCATATTGTCTCAATACTGGAGGAAATTCTGAAGTTTAAATTTGTCATAAAATATTTGATATTACCCATCCTACCTCAAGGAACTCCATCCATCATTTTAATGTTAATTACATTCAAAATATTTGTGCAGAGATTTGTATTTGGTGAATTCCACTTTTCAGAAATTCATTAATCATTGCACTCATGAAGAAAAGAACCAATTTGGCCTGTACAATCATTATTGCAAATTGAAGGAGTATGAAAAAAGAATAATTTTCTTTAATTTATTTGTTTCAAGTGCAGGTGTAATCAAAGAAATCACACAGAGGATGGTGTTGGGCATGGAATCCCCCCAAGGCATGTTTTGTGGCTCAAAGCCCAAGTTTTGACCAAATCTTGTTGTAAATCTCCGCGGATTTCGAGTGCAGGGCGCAAAAGTATGATAGAGTCACAAGGTTGTTCGCCCTATTTTTGTAATGTAATGTCGGTTGGATAGACCTACCCATGGTCCACGGACCATGGGATTGTATAAATAGAGCGAGGCTCTAAGTGTAAAAGGAGAGAGGGAAGAGGTAGGAAAAAATTCTAAGAGATTAATTCTCAAGTTGAAGTGTGTCTTTGGGTCGTAAAGTAGGAAAAGGCTCTGCAACTGAGTGCGTAGAGGCCTAATAGTCTGCAACTGAGTGCGCGGACCCCTACAGCTGAGTGTGCAGGGTGAAGTCAAGTTTGTAACCAAGGAAGGAATTAATAAAGAGAAGTTTTGTTATAATTTTGTGTATCTGTTCTTGGGTTAATGAATGATTGATATAATTTGCAAATATACTGTTTATTTACTGTGCGCACTTGTATGAATGGTTTATATTGTTAAGTATACTTAAAGCACTCAAGTAGGCAAAGCTAATTAACTAACGTTGGAATACCATTAAGGTCTTGGGTAATAATGCAGAGCGCGACGTTCAACCCCTGGGTAGGGTTGTGCGAAGGCAGTATATCAGGCTGCGAAGTACGGGAAAGTGTGTGAAGCAACCTGCGTGCAGGGTCAAACCGTGAACCAGTTGAACTCCTCAGACATCTCCAGGGTGTGGAAACCTGGTTCTAGCACCCTCCCATACTACTTCAAGTGAGACCTCAGTCTGCTCTCCACGAACTATTGCTGAAAGGGCCAGTAGTACCGTGATTTGTTTGGCTAACTTAACTTTGAACCTAGGTCAGGCCCCTATAAGCCAACAAATGGTTCCATTACTGGGACTAGGATCTGCATAGAGATGTCTGATGTCATATCGCTGGAATCCGACAAAGAAATGAATTGAAGAGTGGTTGGATAGAAAGATTCACGAGTTTGTAGCGCAGGAAAATAGGAATCCACGATTATCGAAGGAAGAGTGGTTAGATTGCTACTTATATATGGAAATCCATGAAATTTTCTTTGCCTCCTTCCTCTCTGATCTGTACGAGTGGATCGCAAAGCTAGCAGATAGTCAAGGAAGGTGTAGGCTCAACAAACCTATTGTGTGGACTCCAGAGTTGGTGCGTAGACTGGAAGCATCGAAAGATAAGATCGTGCATGTTGTGGATCACCGACTCGATCAAATTATAGGAGGATTTATCACCGATTTCGCAGTAGATACTTCAGTGAGCTATAGTGAGGCAAAACGACGCTTCCGAAAAGGACTGCGAGGTAAGTACGTTAAATCTTTGAACACTTGGATTAAAATGCTACTGTGTGAAAAGTTGGTTATGCGAATAAATTAATGTTTGGGGCTACGCGAAGTGGGAGGATCTACAAAAATGAAGGTAGTGCAGAACTAGAAACTAGCCCCTTGATTTCACCTCCGTGAGAAAGCAAGGAAGAGCTTGCGAAGGTTTCACCAAGAAGTACGATCAGTTTGATAAAGCAATGAATTCCGCGCATACCACCCCCACCTACACCACCACCAGTTTCACCATCTTCACCCCCATCTTCGCCCGCACCACCTCCACCACCACCACAGTTCAATATGGCAAGCGTGATAAAGTTGTCGGTGTTCAAAGAAGTAAGGAATGAAGATCCAGACCAGTTCTGGTTCGTGGTAAGGGTTGTATGGGAAGCGCGGGGAGTCACGGATGACAATATAAGAAAAGCAACGTTGGTCAACGTTGTGCAAGATCGTGCACTGACTTGGTACATTAAGCATTCCAATGACAATCCGAATGCAAGGATCCCGGATATCCAAGCTGCGCTAAACAAGGAATTTAGCAGGCCAAAATCAAAGACACAGTCAATCATTGCATTGGATGAAATCGCAATGCTTCCAGGCGAGACCCCATGGGATCTGGATCAGAGATTGAATTGTACAATTCGTGAAGCCAATATGACCTTGACGAATGGCCAACACCGCGCATGGTTTGTAGCATCGCTAACACCGCATCTAAGGAATGCATTTTCATAGAAGAAGCTAACCACTCAGGTCGAGGCCTTGGAGATCACGATGAGACTGCACGAGACCTCGATACAAGATCCTAACCTGGGAGTTCAACATATCCACGCGTAGTTAAAAAAATTGTGCCTTGAGATGCAGAGTTTGAAACAAGACAGGATGGCTCGCCCAGAAGCGCGCAAGGAGGTATGGTGCGTAAAGTGCAAAGGCCAGGGACATGACAAGGACCATTGTCCAGTCTTCGCGAACTACCTGGCAGGAGGAGGACCAATGCCATTGAGACCAGAGGCATAAGCAGGACCGAGCGTGGTGCCTGCATTATGGTGCGCGATTTGTTAGATAGGAGGGAAGAATGCTACAGATAACTTCCATCTATTACAGAAGTATACGCAAAATTCCTAGCAATTGTTCTGTAATTTCTGCAGGTGAGTAGGCAACGATGAGCGCACCTGTAGAAGTTATGAACTGATGATGGATTGGACTCCTAGCTACAGAGTTCAGATTGAAACATGGGCCTTCGATCAAAATGTAGGGATGGCGTGCATTGGATTTCAGGGGCGCGGATGAGGTCGAGGTGGAATGGGAGTAGGAATAGGTTGCGACCAGCTAATATGTTACAATTACGGAGGGCCAGGGCATTATGCCCGTGATTGTACAAATCCAACGAGACCATCATGCTTATATTGTACCCAGTTTGATCATGAGACGGAGGACTGTCCCATGTTGATATCGAGGTTGTGCGATAAAGGAGCACTCCATCCTCCCCCAACTCAGAACCTGCAAATGATGAGGTCTGAGCTTTACGAGGAAGACCCGAATGTAAATATTGTGCTCCGAAGTGGTATCACAACAGGGGATGATAAAGGAAAGAAGCCTGAAGAGAGTGCCTGGGTTCGCAATACTCCAACAAAGGAACCAGAATTTGATTTAGAGTGCACTAAGGAGACATTCATGGAAGCTAAGAAGAGATTCGCAGATGCCTCCACTTCAGGAAGTAAAGACAAACTGGAACCAAAAATGGACCCATCAATGCTCACTACATTTTTGGAGACATGCATGAACTACTGCGTGACAACAAAATTGTGAAGGGGCTGAAAGAAATCATCACTAGATGTGCTGGAACCACACCAGGAGAACTATGCATAGTCTGGAAGCTCGGGAAGCACACAACGCGAACAGGAAGAGAGATGAGATTGAACGCGTAAATCATGGAATATGAAATGGATCAAGTGATTTTGGATCTAGGATCAGATGCGAACGTCCTGCCAAAGCAGACATGGGAGCGCATGGGCAGGCCTGCACTGCAATGGTCTCCTATTCAATTGCGAATGGCAAACCAGCAAAAGATCCTACCTATGGGAAGATTGCAGGGAATAACGGTAGATATCGAAGGTGCGAGTGTGCTTGCAGATTTCAAAGTGATAGAGATTGTTGATGACAGCAATCCCTATCCCGTGCTATTGGGAATAGATTGGGCCACTGACATGAATGGAGTAATAAATCTAAAGAAGCGCAAGATGATTTTCGAGAAAAAGTCACTGCGCATAGTGGTACCTTTAGACCCTGCGGAAGGATCGCGCTACACAGAGCCAATGCACGAATATGATAGCGATGACCATCTAGACTGTATCTACAAGATATCTGCATGGGAGCAAGACTAGGTGAATCCAACAACGGATGGTAGACTCTCGTGGGAGCACGAAAGCTCCTGCACCTCAGATTTGGACGAGGAAATAGAACGATGGCAGAACCGGTTACATGAGGTAACCACGCTCAACTGTAACATGATGACAAGGTCGCTGCACTGCGTGGCAACAAAGGTAAGAGATCTACCTATGTATGACGGGTTGAGTGAGGTGGATGATTTCCTGAACAAATTTGAAAGAGAAGTACCAGAATAGTAGTGTTTTGATGCTCTGAAATGGGTACTGCGCGCTACGCCCACAAGATGGTGGGGTACGTATCAAAGAAGTTTTGAAGACTGACGCAAATGCAGAATGATGATGCACATGCGGTTTTGAAAGCCTTAGATGCAGATGAAAGCCAAGTATGACGGGTGAAATAGCCCATGCGCCCACCTTTCCAGATGGGTACAGGCGTATGGTGCGCAACCTGCACGAACGCACACCATCCTCGCGATAGGAAACATGACCGACAAGCAGGAGTAGGCAAGACAATGGCATGAATGACCCCTTCGGTTGGGACCAAGAAGTATGGTAAGACCAAGCACGCAAAAGCATATTCACGCAGAAGCTTTTGACAAAATATGCGAAGCACTGAACACGGTCCACCATGTGAAACGAACTGACTGGGACCTACGCATACCAGCGGTTCTCTGGGCTTATAGGACCATGTGAAAAACCCTGACCACATGGGCACTTCTGAAGCTGAAGTACGAAGCAAATGTTGTAATCCCTATGGAGCATGCAAAGCCTAGTCCACGCATAGTATCACCAGTAGATACAAGGGTTCGCAAAGCCCAAAAATAAGGGATCACACAGCTGCAAGAAATAGAACGCATGGGACTTGAGGAAGAAATTCAACAGGGAAACCTTAGACTCCACAAACTTAAAGAAGAAAGGGTACGGTTAAGGAAGAAAAGTTCTTTGATGGATGCGAAAGTCAAGAAGATGGAGGACGAAATAAAGAAATATTTTCTCTGAAAAAATACCAGAATGGTAAGGCAGGGTGCGTGCAATCAAAATGACAGGTTTAAGGCCTATTGTTGCGAATTGATCAGTCTAATGCCTTGGCTTGGACTGCATATTGCAAAACATAATGAGCAGGGTAGCGCATTGCAAGTAATAAAGTATGCGATGCCGACCATAATAGTAAAAGGTAGAGATTCTCCCGGCAACATGGTGAATGATCGGATGAAACTTTTCACGGTTGGTGTGACCACCTGACTAGCCGAGGGAAGGACAGTCTTAGTGCTCCAGGCAGTGGGAAGGGAGCGTGGGACTATAAACTATTCTGCCTGGGAGCTGCATGATATTGGAGATGTGTGCAGAACCAAAGAGTCACAAGGTCCGCGATCGCGCACGGGGGGCTGCGCTACCATGCGGGTTGGCCAGAAAGTGACCGTTGAAGTCACTATTCACGATGGGATGCTCGACTTGAGGCCAAATGGAGTGGGCAACAATCATTTAAGATGTGATTTATGGGCAAAATCTGAGAAAATATTCGGCCAAGGGAGCATTAATGAACCGGATTTGGGGGGAACGGTCGAAATCAAATTCCAAAAGCGCTATAAAATACAAAGGGTTGCCCAACAAACAACACTTGGTCATTTGCGAATTGAGTGGTCGAGCAGAACCCTGATTGTTGTGAGTCAAGCTTTGATTAAGCCCATGAATTCGCGAGTGATAAATTGTTGCACAGATACAATGGCAACAACTAAGGATGGTATGGAGATGGCATAAGTGACCGTCGAGGAGGCCGCGCAGGCCCTAACTATGGGGGATTTTCTAGAAGGTGTCGGGATTGTGGCAAAAACCCCGAAATCACCATGCATGCCAAGACCCAAGAAGGACAAACAAGCAATGGCTCCCATACGCGTGTCCCCGCGGAACCCACTACGCAGCAAACTGTCGATGGAGGAGAAGGGGAAAGTCGTCACTATAGAAAAAGACGAAGAAGTAGAAGATCTGTAGGATCTTACCATCGTAGAAGACGAAGTTGAAGGCATGGAGGTGGATACTTAGCCTACACACTCTACGACAAAACTGCCCGCCTATGTCCCCCTGTGAAAAGGGAAGGCCAAAGTGCCCAAGGACCTAGATGAGACCAAGAGATTACTACAGACCCTGCTCCTCCCATATGGCATTATGTTTGAAGGCACACACCTGGGCCGCATGCCGAGCCTGAAATTCGAAGATTGGGACCTCGCTAACCATGAGAAGTTCCCTCACCTTGAGACCAGAAACCTCATGAAGCAGAACACCGCGGGGGGGGTGACAACATTAGAGCCGCGGAAGTGGTTGCGCGAAGTGGAAAAGGCCGGGCTGCTGAACCTACTCTGGGTGCTGCATTTCCACCGTGCCCCAATAACCATTTTCGTCATCAGGCAGTTGCTCTGCCTAGTGCATGATGGGTGTTTATGGTTGGAGGAGCCCATCCCCATCACGACATACTTCATTCCTCGCATCTCCCAGCATCCATACAAAGGAGAGGACCCGTGACCATATCAAAAGAGAAGGAAAGTGATTTGGCCATCGCGGAGGCCATGAAGAAGAAGTACAAGACGGAAAAGAAAAAGAGGGGCTATGCCATCTCCAGAATCAAGGACAAAGCAGTACGCGTGGAAATCCGAATCCTCACAGGAAAAGTTATGCGCAAATGCCGCGCAGACGAGATACCTGCGCCGGTGGTCGTATGGTCAAGCAGTCCGCGGAGGGGGTCCAGTTTAACTAGTCTGAATTCCTCTACACGGAATTTTTAGAGAATTGTCGTGAAGCCCAGGAATAGGGCAAAACATTCCACTATGCATGGTTGTTTTTGTCCATAGTGCTCGTAGCTGGGGAATTGCCGGAGGATAGTCAATTCCCCATAATTGACAGAGATTTACCGCAGGCCACGAAGTACGCTTCGCTCTGGGCCACGAAGGATGTTAAAAGGATACGCGACAGCAAGATCTTTTGGGTATTCATGGAGATGAACCTCAGAATGTGGATCAATCGTAAGCCGCAGTTTTCACCCACGGTTTACAACAGTCTGCAGAGTTTTTCATAATTTAAGGCAGACATGCATAACATATATATCAGGGCGTGCAAGGACTCGACTAAACAGTGGACAAAGCTACCCTTTGTAGCCACCGACGATGCCATTTTCAATGTCCTGGAGGCATGGCCACCGAAATGGCGCACCCCAGACATTGCAGAAATCGAGAAGTCGACAGTGCAAAAGAAGAAAGACGAGGCCAAGCTGCGCATCACACAGTTGGTTGAAAAACGAAGGAAGGAAACAGGAGCAGCAGAAGGAAGGAAACAAGACCAGCAAAAGTACGAGCAGCGTAGGATGCAGCATAGAAAGCAGCTGAGCAGGAAAAGGTCGCAGCAGCAGCAGCATAGGAAGCAGCCACGAAGGTGGGCGAGGGCCAAACAATGCCTTCGCAGGGGCAGGAAGCAGAGGAAGCAGAAACAGAAGGAGGCATGGACCCACGAACCACGTCAACATAGCTGAAGTGCTAGCACCCAACAGAGTGGGCAAGGTCGGAGAAGAAGGTCAAGGCCTCGAAATTTTCCATTGACCCGATCACCCTAACCGAGTGTGATTTGCATGACATCAGCGAGATGGTGCACGATGTCACCAATGAGGCTCTGCAAGATTTCATGCAGGATAATGAGATTGTGTTGGGGGCCCTCAGAGCACAGTTGCAGGAATTACAGGCACGCCCCCCTCAAGTTGGTACCCTTTCGACCAACCTCGCAGTCGGATCCACGACAGCAGAGAAAATGTTGCACCTGCGGATGAAGAACACAATAGTGCTGTCGGAAGGCGCACTAGTGACATCAAATGAGGCCGACAGGCCTTCGGTGAGTGCGCTAAAAGGTCTTGATGTTAATATAGCTACCCTCCTGCACGAGACATTATATGTGTTGCAGGATGGGATAACTGCAAAGTTGCAAGCTAGGGAGAGCCGTGCGCTCCAAGTCCTCAATGAGCAGAAAATAAATATGGAACAACTAAGCTTGCAGCGTGATGAATTGGTGTCACAAAATAAACAACTAGTAAAGGTGATAGACGACGCTTACCAAAGTGTCCCAGAGCTAGTCATCCCAGCAGATATACCAGTAGAAGCGTGGATCCACAGGTTAGCAGTAGGGGTCCGCGAGGCCAGGGAGGAAATAACAAAGGTTCAACTGAATCTGAATCTTCAGATCGCCGAGCTACGTTAAAGGTGCAGCCATCCACTCCCCCGGAAGTCATAGAACAATGCACTACTGCTATCACAGCAGGATTGGAGGAAATCGGAGGTGCAATGCGAGACTGCACCAACGTGTTGGAAGAATCACTTAGGGTCCTCACAACTCTACAGGAGGACCCCAACATCTAGTGCTTAGAGACAGAGGCATGAGAACTCCAACAGCAGTTTGACAGTGTCCGAGGAACTGCACAGACGGTGGTCCTCAGCCAGAGGCTTGCGGGGATACAGCAGGCTAAAGCACTGAAGGAGCAAGTGGATGTGGAACGACATAAGGAAGCAGTCCTAAAAGTGCACGTCCAGCCTTGGATGGATGAGGCCTTCACCATCATGGCAGACATCGAAGGCAAGCTTGCACACATGCAAGGGATGCACACATTGATGCAGAGAAGCACTCCCGACACAGAGGTCTTGGAACAATGTATGCAACAGATCCAACAAGCAGCAGCTCAGTGCGTTGCTGACCTCCGCGCAGTTCAAGAACAATTGGAGGGACTCCGCGCAAAGATCACCACGTTGATAGAGTGACTCAAGGGCGAGTCACGATGTTTGTGTTGGGGGCCTATTGGGCATGGAATCCCCCCAAGGCATGTTTTGGGGCTCAAAGCCCAAGTTTTGACCGAATCTTGTTGTAAAGCTCCGTGAATTGCGGGCATGGGGCACGAAAGTATGATAGAGTCATAGGGTTGTCTACCCTAGTTTTGTAATGTAATGTCAGCTGGATAGACCTACCCATGGTCCGTGGACCATGGGATTGTATAAATAGAGCGAGGCTCTAAGTGTAAAAGGAGAGAGGGAAGAGGTAGGAAAAAAGTCTAAGAGATTAAGTAGCAAGTTGAAGTGTGTCTTTGGGTTGTAGAGTAGGAGAAGGCTCTGCAGCTGAGTGTGCAGAGGCCTAATAGTCTGCAGCTGAGTGCGCGGACACCTACAGCTGAGTGCGTAGGGCGAGGTCGAGTCTATAATCGAGGAAGGAATTAATAAAGAGAATTTTTGTTATAATTTTGTGTATCTGTTCTAGGGTTGATGAATGACTGATATAATTTGCAAATATACTATTTATTTACTGCACACACCTATATGAATGGTTTATATTGTTAAGTATACTTAAAGCACTCAAGTAGGCAAAGCTAATTAACTAACATTGGAATACTAGTAAGGTCTTGGGTAATAATGCAAAGCGCGATGTTCAGCCCCTGGGTAGGGTTGCGCGAAGGCAGTATATCAGGCTGCGAAGTATGGGAAAGTGCGCGAAGCAACCTGCGTGCAGGGTCAAACTGCAAACCAGTTGAACTCCTCAGACATCTCCAGGGTGCGGAAACCTGGTTCTAGCACCCTCCCATACTACTTCGGGTGAGACCTCAGTCCGTGCTCTGCGGACTGTTGCCAAAAGGGCCAGTAGTACCGGGATTTGTTTGGCTAACTTAACTCTAAACCTGGTTCAGGCCCCTATAAGCCAACAGATGGATTTTCAAAGTAGAATTTAAAATGCAAGGATGATATACATTTGAAAGCAAAGTAGAGCTACAAATGCTCTCAAAGGCTCAGCCATTTACTATGGGAATTTAGATTTTATGGAGTTCTATAGCCAACTCCAGATTTTAGGGCAGAAATGATTTGGAGGAATAAGATCAGCATTTGAAAATATTGGATTTACAATATGAAATATAATGTTGGCTAAGACAGGTGGAAATCAAGACTTAACACTGTTTCCAAGGCATAGATTGTATAATCCATTTGATATTTGAATGCACTCAATGATAAGATAGTAGCTTCAACAGATTTAGGAACATTATCATCAATCAAAGGATATGATCCATATATGAAGGAGAAGGATTAGTCAACAGTGTAATTAAATCCCAATTTCAAGGGAACTGTTCCAAATTTTCTGTAACAAGTCAAAGATTGTTTTATTTTTAGTTTATTTGATAGGATTGATCTCCTACAAGATAGGAACAGTTTCAATTTGTAATTTCTATATATTTGATTATTTGTAATAAGAAAGGGTTGGATTTTGATGCCAAAACCCTGTCACTTTGTAAAACTTTTATTACGAATTTCCTAAATGAAGTATTCTAGCTCCAGTTCTTAATAGAAATTGTTTTTCCTGTTGTTTTTCCAGTACTTTCATATCTTATTTCTACACATGTTCAAGGTAGCATAGGAGATCCAGGTAAGAATAGATTGACTGTCAATCTCTTTGAAAGCCCCTTGCAAAGTTATAATCATTTAAAGAGATTAATGAACTGAATTGTCTATCTTAGTTAATTCCTCCAAATTTGTTAATTGTTTCCTTATGTCATCTCTTGAAGGTATTATGTTTGGCTGCAAAAATATTCTACACACATCCACTATATTTGGTTGATTAAGTATTCAATATGACTACTTAATTATCATGTATTCTCTTATATTCTTCTGTCAAATTCTCTAAAAAATCATGTTATTTTGTCAAATTGGATGTTGGCACTTTGACCAAGGACTCTACAAGAGATGGATTTATTTATGAACAGATATTGGACAATCATTAACAACCACCCAAAATAAATCATAGATTTGGTCATTGTTCTCCATATGTTGTTGTCCAATGACAGTGAACACCATTAAAAAAGGCCTCGTGACATTTGAGGGAGCCCCCTCTGGTTCAAGGGCCAGCTTGAACCTAAAGACTGGTCGACTTGGTTTCTCGGTGTAGTTTTGCAGCCAAGAACTGCCTACGAGAAACAAGTACAACATAGCGATTAAATGGGTAGCTTTGTCGCCCCGTTAGGAATAGGGATCCAACGCGATTGAAACAAAAACCTCTGAACAATCAGGCTCCACACGCAACAAAAATCAATTAAAAACACTTTCTATTTCCACTTGGGAATGGGTATTGGCTATAACACTCTAGATGGATGATATGCTTAACCTTTACTATTTTAGCACTCCAAATATCTAGAAATGTAAGCAACCACTTCCCTTTCATACTTGTCCAAATTTATTGTCTCTTGATATTTGAAATGGTCTTTTGGCACCTTCAATGTCCAACATAGGGTATGTTGTGCTTCTCACTCAACACTAATTTCTTCAATTCTTGAGAATTTGGCACATAAGTTCAAGCACCTATACATGAGGACTTCATCATCTTTCAACTCATAATATTTTTATTTTGGTTGTATATTACCTAGGTTTAGGCTCTCTTTGATTTTCATATATTTCTGATCTAAAATTATAGCGTTAAAAATTCTAATTTGCAAATCAACCTTACACATGATAATGGTTATAGCATCCATTTCATACACTCTTATGTTCAATGCATCGACTATATTATTTTATATCCCTTGATATGTTTAATTTCAAATTCATATCAATGAAAAATTCAAGCCACCTAACTTGTGTAGCATTCAAGGTTGGTTATCCAGATAAATGCTATTGTCTATTCTGAATTCAAACCTCTTTCCCAAGAGGTAATTCCCCCACATTTTTAGGCATGAATTATAACTGCCAATTCCAAATCATGGGTGACATAATTCCTCTCATGATCCTTCAGCTTCTTTGATTCATAGCATATTACATAGCCATTTTGCATGAGGAATCCTTCAAACCCTTCCTTGCATGCATCAGTGCACATAGTAAATTCTTCATTTGGATCAACAATCTTTAAAAGTGGTGCATTTTTCAAAAACTACTTTAAATATTGGAAGGCCTCTTCACATTCATAGGTCCATTCAAATTTTGCACCCTTTTTTTCCAAATAAGTTATAGGGTATACAATTCTTTATAACCCTTTTAAGAACCTTCTACCATACCCAACTAATCCCATGAAGGATTTAACTTTCGTCACATTTCTTAGTTCTAGCCATTTAGTAATTTCTTTGATCTTTTCTAGGTCCACTACCACACCTTCCTGTGAGATTATGTGGACCAAATAATGAAATTTCCTTTGGTAGAATAAACACATGCTCACCTTGGCGTAAAGTGGATTCCCCCTCAACACTTGTAGCGCCATCCTCAAGTGTTTCTCATGCTATTCTTTAGAATTTGAATAGACAAGGATGTCATTGAAAAATACAGTGACAAACTTGTCCAAATAATTCTTTAAAATGTCATTCATTGGACACATGAAGAAAACTAGTACATTTGATATCATAAATGGAACCACTACAAACTCATAATGGTCATATATAATTATGGGTTTTGTATTTCTAATGTTCTCCTCCTTGATTCTTACCTGATGGTACCTTGACCTCAAGTCAATAATGGAAAAAACCCTAACTCTTCTTAATTGATTAAATAAGTCATCTATCCTCAGAAAATGATACTTGTTCTTCACTGCCACCTTGTTCAACTACTTGAATTTTATGCACAACCTCAATGTGTCATCCTTCTTTTTGACAAAGATCATTGGGGCACCAAAAGGTGACGCACTTGGGTGTATGTATCCCTTCTTCAAAATATCTTTAGGTTCCATTTGCAATTATTTTATCTCTAGTGTTATCATTCTATAAAGTGTCTTAGACTTTAGAACAACTCTACGTATCAATTCAATGGAAAAATTAATATCCCTCTTAGTTGGAAACATGTGATTTCACCAAACACATCCTCATATTATTTTAAAATTATATGTTCTTAAACGTGTGAACCTTATCCTTGGCTTCATCCTCCATGTGGGCTACATAAATTTGACATGATTTTCTGAAGCTCTTCTTCAATTACATGGCCAATATTTCCATAATAGAAACTAGTCTAGGAATCCCTTGTACTTGTATTTGATGTCATTCTTCGTTAAGGCAAGTGAATTCATTTTTATGATGCTTTAAGACATCATGGTTCTTGTCCAACCAGTCTATACTAATTAGGAAATCATATGAGCCCAAAGGTATGATACTCATATATTCCATTGTGCTCAAACCACTCATGTCAATGGACTCTCTTTTACCAACTCATTAATCCTTATTTTGTCCTATGTAGCTAGTTGTACCAACCAAGTTTTTCCATGCTTCATTTTATTCAAGTAAAATCTTTGAACAAATTTACAATTTATATAACTATGGATCTGCTTTCTTGTTTTCTAGGGACACATAAATTCTTGTTATAATTTTTCCCATGTCCTCAACTATATTATCCCCATAAATTATATGAACAATCTTCACTTTGTCTCCTTTGTGAGTGTGGTCCTCGTATATATGGTCTCCCTCACAACCCCAACATATCTTGGCATTTTACCCAATGAATCTGACTTCTTTGGCTCACTTTGGGTTAGCTAATTTTGTTGATTTACTTAAGAGTTTCTCCTAGAATATGAAGGTTCATATCCCTTCTTCCTTTGCTCCATCTAGGCCTTATTCTTATCATCAAAATAATTTTGGTAAGATGGATTATATTTATTCTACTTGTAAAGATACTTTGCCTCCCTGATAGCTTCCTCCAATGTCTTGGGTTCATCCAATCTAATTTTTTCACTATAAAAAGAAGGAAACCCACTCAATAATATTTGTATCTTGGCCTTTTCATCCTTTATGAAGATAACATGCCTTAATAACCCAACGTACATTTTTTCATGCTCCTCTATAGTCATGCTCCCAAGATGGAGTTATTCATAGTTTTTTCCAAAAATACCTTTTGAATTTGTCTGCATAATACTCTCTTCTCATCCAAGCACTTGACTTGCTTGTGTTGGTCCCACCACATGTATACTTTGCCTTACAAATGATAAATTGCAATTCTCACCTTCAACTTGGATGAGTAGTTGTGTAATTGAAAATAATTCCTCAAACCTAACAACCAAGCATCAACTTCCTCACCCTTCTTATGGTAACAACCAAAATTAAGATGCTTAATCTTCCTAATCTATCCTTGCAATTCATTAGCTTCAGACCTCCTTCTTTAATGTCTAATTGGTGATATGATCGGGATACGTTTAGACTCATAAGAACCATAAGCCCTCTTGGTTGAATGTTTTGGTCAGGGGTTCTAATTCCCACCAACACTCCTAGAATGCATTGAACTTATGGAATCCTGCCTCTTGACTTGATATTTTTGTTCTTCTACATTCATTGAATATAATCCTTTATTTATCTATTTTTGCAAATCATTTAAGCCTTGCAAAATTTGAGGATTGAGGTGATTTTTCTCCTTTTTGGCTCTAATCAACCTTTCATTATCAAACCTTTAGTTGAGCACCTCCATCTTGAGACTCCTTATGTTCTCCACCAACTCTTTATTCTCTAATCCACCTCTCCATGTCCATTTGATTTTGCCTCAACATTACCCATGTTAACATTCATTCCTCTAAATTCCTCTTCATCGCTATAATATATCTAAACATATTCCAATATCTTATCCTCATATTGCTTCTATTCTATTTTTCCTATATGTAATTCTAAAATGTGCATACAACATGTTTTTTAGTAAGACATTGAAGTCATATTTAAATAAAACTTGTGATTTCATGCAGTTATGACCTTTTTGTCGTTGTAGGCAATCAATGACCTTCTTTGGATGTTTAAAAGAGACATGTTACTCATTCCAATTTATAGGTTTATGTTTGAATTCTACTCTTCTCAATCCATCCATTGACCAATAATTTTGCTAAATCTTAGCTCTAGATTAAAAGATGTGGCTTGTTGAATTTGGCCAATTTAACCAATCTACCCTTTAAATCTACTAGGTATTTTTTTGTTAATTCCATGAGGCCTAGATGCTCAAATTCCAATTTTGTTTCCATGGATGGATTCTCCTATATAATATAGTTAAATTAATTAATTCCATACTCCATTATTATCTATGTGCATGAATTTATGCATTCTATAAGTGAGTTAGTACTTTATTCTTCTTCCTACACTATTTTAGGCATAACTTTTTCATATTAACTATGTTTTTCACTCGCAATATCTCATTAGAAATATCTCAGTAAGATCTATCATTTAGCAAGATTTCCTAGGCATTTTGAAGGTGCATGACACATTCAGTCCCTAAAATTCCAAAAAAAAAACATTATTTATGGCCTCAAAATCGCCCCAAAAATTTAGGACCTAGAAAATCATAAAAAATTAGAATAGAATTGTTAATGTGGCCTAACGATGTTGTATTGATGTGACATATCGGTCCACATGGAAACATGGGTGATGCCACATCACCATCCTTAACACCTAACAATGCCTTATCATCCTTTGGCCACTTGCCCCTTTCTCCTTCCTTCTCCTTTTACTTCTTTCCTCTTTCTTTTTTATTTCCCAACTTTATTTTCTTATTTTTCTTTATCATAGGTCCCACCTACACCCACTAGTCCACTTAGCACCCTTGTGAGACCCAACTACAACTTAGCACCCTTGTGAGACCCAACTACATCTTAGCACCCTTGTGAGATCCAACTACAACTTGGAACCCGTGTATTGGTCATGGTGATGGGAGAGTCCCATCCCATGCCTTTATCTCTCAATCACACAATTTTCACGTCTATTAGGTTGAAAGACAAAGATCAACTGATGATCAATGACTCACATTGATATTGAGAGTTGATCTGGGTGGAAGGTAATTCAAGAAAAACCTCTCGATACTACCTTTCTCCTTCAAACCAACTTTTTTCATGTGTTTACTTGCGATTTATGTTGGGAATTTTTGAAATGAACCCGATACCATTTTAAAACCTCTCAATACCACTTTTACCCCCCTAAAACAACTCGTTTGTGATCGTGGATATCACCACTTAGCCTCACTACCTCACATCAGAGGCCCCTGAATTTTCACCATGTTTCCACATGGTCACTAAAACTTTCCACCATGACACTACCATGAAATCTAACATGTGTCATCCATGTAACTCCCATTTCATTGGTATAAAAAATCCCAAATTTTCAATTTTTTCCCCAAACTTTCCAAAATGCTCAATTTTAAGAAATCTAAACTAGGTTTCCATGGAAGCTTGTGATCATGCTCCCTTCAACCTAGTGTTGGGTTGTGTTATATTCTTTCCACGTAGTTAATAGGGGGTTTGAAGGGCACCCGTAACCCCACTTTATGGGGTCCGGGGCAGCGCCCCGGAAAATTTTGGTTTTCGACCATATGTTAGGTTGGGTGGACCCACCTATGGTTTTGTGCATGATTTTCGCACATGTTTTTTTTTTGGACGCGATGGTTTTCGGTCCATGGTATTGGACGCGATGGTTTTTTGGTCCATGGTATTGGATGCTTCGGTATGTATAAATATGTATTGTAACATTGAAAGGAACATAATGAAAAATCAAGCTGGTAGTCCCGGTTTTGGGATCTAGGGAAAAATCTCTATGCATATGTGTTTTATGGGTTATGCTCTCGCATTGTTTATTTTCTTTGTTTAAGAATTCGTATGCAGGTAATTTCTGTACAGGGTTAAAACCTACATTTGGTATCAGAGCTGTTTTGGCTTCAAGGGGATGCCTTTGTTGCTGAGGGGTTTCGCTCGGGCCTGTGGTAGACCCTGTTCAGTGGGAGATCTGCGAGATCGATTTTGGTGGTGAAAGAAGATGGCAAGCAGTGGAAAGATAGAGATTGAGAAGTTCAATGGTCAGAATTTTGAGTTGTGGAAACTCAAGATGGAGGATCTGTTGGTGGATAAAGATCAGTGGATCGCGGTAGATCCGGGTACTAAACCATCGGGAGTGACCGATGAAGAATGGAAGAAGTTGGATTGGAAGGCAAAGAGCACAATACGATTGTGTGTCTCGGATTCAGTATTTTTGAATGTATCAGGGGAAGCTACGGCAAAGGCTTTGTGGGTCAAGTTAGGACTTTGTACCAATCTAAGTCTCTGGTGAATAAACTGTTCCTGCGGAAAAAGCTGTATAACTTGAGGATGAAAGATGGAGACTCGGTGACAGAGCATCTGAATGCGTTTAATACTGTGGTAAGTCAGTTATTATCTGTTGATATTAAAATTTCAGATGAAGATAAGTGCATCAGTCTGTTGTGTTCTCTACCAGATTCGTGGGATAGTCTGGTTATTGCAATAGGTAGCAATGCAACTGCTTTGCATTTTGATGAAATAGTCTCAGCCTTGCTGACAGAGGAGATGAGACGGAAAAATATGGACAACCAGAATGGTGATGCCTTGTCTATACGAGGACGGTCCCAGAACAGAAACAAAAATAAGTCATCGAGTGGGAGATCTAAATCTAGAGGGAGATCTAAATCTCCAGGAAAACCTACAAAGGTGGTGTGCTGGAAATGCGGAAAGGAAGGGCACTTCAGAAGGGATTGTAAATCTAAAGCTCCTGATAAAGGAAAGGGATCTGATGATGCTCCTTCTGCAGAGGCGAAAACCACCTCAGATGAAGGTGGGGATGTGTACTTGGCTTCTTCAAGTACACATGTAGATCATGAGGCATGGTTGATTGACTCAGGTGCATCCTTTCACTTCACTCCCCATAGAGAGTGGTTCTGCGAGTATGAGAAATACGATGGTGGTGATGTCTTCTTAGGAGATGATAGGAAGGCTAGAATCATTGGTCGGGGAAAAGTAAAGTTGAAGTTGCAAGGTGGAAGGGTTAGAACACTTCCGGGTGTTCTACATTTCCTGCATTGGCCAGAAATCTGATTTCTGTAAGCAAGTTGGATGATGCAGGTGTAAAGACGGTGTTCGAGAAAGATACCTGCAAGATGGTTCGAGGAGCACTGATATTGATGCGGGGAGTTCGGATTGGAACTTTGTACAAGCTGCAAGGTAGCACTGTTGTTTATGGGTGCAATAGTTCTATGATTCCTGAAAATGGAGTAGAAAATCTAGTGGTCTCTGGAGAGAAGACCATGTTGTGGCATCAAAGGCTTGGACATACTGGAGAGAAGGGCCTTTGAATACTTCATGGTAAAGGTATGGTAGAAGGTATGAATAATAGCTCTCTGGATTTTGATTTCTGTGAAAATTGTGTATATGGGAAGCAGAATCAGGTGAGTTTCCCCTCTGGTGGTAAGAGGACGAAATAGATATTAGAGCTTGTGCACAGTGATGTGTTTGGACCTGTGAAGGTTCCATCACTGGGTAGGTCTGTGTACTATGTATCATTCATAGATGACTTCTCAAGGAATACATGGATATATTTTCTTAAGAAGAAATCTGAAGTCTTTGACAGGTAAAGAATTTAAGGCTCTGGTGGAAAATCAGACAGAGAAGAAGATAAAGGTGTTGAGGACAGATAATGGTGAGAATTTTGTAGCAAGGAATTTGAAGAATTTTGTAAGAAGTGTGGTATAGCACGGCAGAAGACTACTCCATATACACCTCAGCAAAATGGAGTCGCAGAAAGAATGAACAAGACGTTGATGGAAAGGGCAAGAAGCATGCTCAGTGGTGCCGGGTTAGGACAGGAATTCTGGGCAGAGGCGGTGGATACTGCATGTTACCTGATCAACAAATCACCTTCATCAACGTTGGAGGATAAGACTCCACAAGAAGTATGGAGTGGTAAGAAACCCTCTCTTTCACATCTAAGGGTATTTGGATGTGATGCATATGTACATGTTCCAAAGGAGAAACGAACCAAGTTGGATAGTAAATCTGAAAGTGCATCTTTATTGGGTATAAGGATGGTTTAAAGGGTTATAAGCTTTGGAACCCAGTCACACGGAAGGTTGTGTATAGCCGAGATGTGTTGTTTAGAGAGGTAAAAGATGTTATTCAACATGAAGTCCAACCAAAGGAACCTGAGAAGATAGAGTTTGAGCCAAAGGAGGAAGAGTCAGACTCTGTAGCAAAGGAGGAATTAGAAGATGAAGAGCCACAAACTCCGGCTGTGAGAAGATCAGTTCGAGAAAGAAGGCAGCCAGAAAGGTATAGTCCATCTGCTTTCAGTTCAAATTTTGCTTTGTCTGTTACTGATAATGATCCCAGAACTGTGAAGGAAGCAGTGGATTCAGAGGATGGAAAACTCTGGAAAGAGGCCATGGTCGATGAAATGGCATCTTTGCACAAAAATGAGGCTTGGGATCTGGTGGAGTTGCCGGCTGGAAGGAAACCCATTGGTAGCAAATGGGTGTTCAAGAAGAAGACAAATGCAGAAGGAAAGGTGGAGAAATACAAAGCTCGGTTGGTAGCAAAAGGATATTCCCAGGTGTCGGGAATTGATTTTGGTGATATTTTTTCTCCTGTTGCCAAGGTAACTTCTATTAGATTACTTTTATCTGTTGCTGCTACTTTTGATTTTGAGGTAGAACAAATGGATGTGAAGACAACATTTCTTCACGGGGATTTGGAAGAGGAAATCTACATGAAGCAACCTGAAGGCTTTGCGGTGAAGGGTAATAAAGAACTGGTATGCAAGTTAAAGAAGTCTCTGTATGGGTTAAAACAGTCACCAAGGATGGGGTATTAGAAATTTGATACATTTATACGGGGAGTTGGCTTCACCAGAAGCAAAGCAGATCATTGTGTGTATTTTAAATTAATTGGTGACTGTATTATTTATCTGGTCTTATATGTGGATGATATGTTGCTGGTTGGAAATGACAAAGAAATTATCCAGGATTTGAAGACCCAATTGTCCTCCAAATTCGACATGAAAGATCTTGGTGCTGCAAACTATATTTTGGGCATGGAAATTAAAAGAGATTGGTCAAAGAGGAAGCTCTGGTTAAACCAGAGGAAGTATGTCGAGACAATACTCCAGAGGTTTAATATGCAGGATAGTAAACCGGTGAAGGTTCCTATTCCTGTAGGTGTGAGGTTATCTACTGAACAGTGTCCCAAGACACAAGAAGAGGAAGAGGACATGTCCCGTGTTCCATATGCAAGTGCAATGGGTAGCCTGATGTATGCAATGGTCTGTACTAGACCAGACATTTCACATGCAGTGGGAGTATTGAGCAGGTTTATGTCAAAACCTGGGAAGGAGCACTGGACAACAGTGAAGCGGGTTTTCAGGTATTTGCGTGGCACTAGTGATTATGGTTTGTGCTACCAAGGAAGACCAGGATTGGACAGAGTGTTGGATATTCATGGCTTTGTTGATGCAGGCTGGGCTGGAGATTTGGATCAGAGAAGATCTACAAGTGGGTATGTGTTTAACCTATTTGGAGGTGCAGTCAGTTGGATGAGTAAGAAACAATCTGTAGTGGCACTATCAACTACAGAGGCAGAATACATGGCAGCTACTCATGCAAGCAAGGAAGCAGTTTGGTTGCAGAGATTGTGTTCAAGTATGGGATTAGTACAGGGAGCTATAAGAATAGACTGTGACAGCCAAAGTACAATTTTCTTGGCAAAGAACCTTGCTTATCATTCAAAGACAAAGCACATTGTTGTTCAGTATCACTTTGTGAGGGATATGATAGAAGACAGAAAGGTGTTGCTGGTAAAGGTGGACACTTTGAAGAATACTGCAGATGCATTGAAAAAATCTGTGAGCTCTGAGAAGTTCTCTTGGTGTAGAGAAGCAATGGGAATCTCAGGGGTGAAAAAATGACTAAGCTCTCCTGTGGCCCCCTGTGGAAAGAAAACAACAAGTGGGAGATTGTTGGGTTGTGTTATATTCTTTCCATGTAGTTAATAGGGGGTTTGAAGGGCACCCGTAACCCCACTTTATGGGGTCCAGGGCAGCGCCCTGGAAAATTTTGGTTTTGGACCATATGTTAGGTTGGGCGGACCCACCTATGGTTTTGTGCATGATTTTTGCACATGTTTTTTTTTTGGACGCGATGGTTTTCGGTCCAGGGTATTGGACGCGATGGGTTTTCGGTCCATGGTATTGGATGCTTCAGCATGTATAAATATGTATTGTAAAATTGAAAGGAACATAATGAAAGATCAAGCTGGTAGTCCCGGTTTTGGGATCCAGGGAAAAATCTCTGTGCGTATGTGTTTTATGGGTTATGCTCTCGCATTGTTTATTTTCTTTGTTTAAGAATTCGTATGCAGGTAATTTTTGTACAGGGTTAAAACCTACACCTAGTTCATCCATGCATGTGCCACATTCAACCTCTACATCAAAAATTTCATCCCTTCAATCCTCCTTAGCACAAATTTGAACAAATTACGCAAACTTTTTGGGGATTTTCCCCAAATTTTCCATGCTCATCTATAAATTCATAATTTTAGCCACTTAAAAGCCTAAAATTACCCATATAAATAATTACAATTAGGGATTTTAACCCCTGGGGTTATTTACATCAATTTACCTTTAAATTTCCAATTTCCCCTAATTTATCTTGGATAATTTTGTCAAATACATTGTAACCATCCTCTGCATTTTTTTTCTTTGAAAACTTCATTGGATTTTCCCATGGAAGCTTAGTGTTGAACCTATGGCTCTTATACCATAATGAAACACACCCCAAACTCGCTTTTGGGCATATGTCACTAAAATTTCACCTTTGCAAAAACTAAACTTTAGAAATTTTCCTTAAACTCATCCACCATTATTTTTATACCATGAACGATTATGCCCAAAAATCTATGCTACATATAATTTCTATGGTACCATCTTTGTAACTCGTCCTCATCATCCAACAAGGCCTAATTCTGTCATTAATTTACCCCTAGACCACACAATCTAATCAGTCAGGAATTCCTAATGCATACTACATGTCATGCATCATATAATATAACTAGAACAACTATAGATATATATATATATATATATATATAGAGAGAGAGAGAGAGAGAGAGAGAGAGAGACACACACACACACACACACACACTAATAAGCATATGAAAACAAAGTCATAATACTTAACTTTTTGTAAAACACCAATAGGCTATAGACGTCAGATGGTCCACCCATCCATAGACCTCACTACTCCAATACTCTTAGTAGATGGTCACCCTGGAGTTGGGGTTATGACTCCACCGGGGCAAAGGATCACCTAGAACATAACTATGGTCATGCAGCTAGCAAAAAATAAGGTATATACCAAGATACCAAATCTAGTAGCACTCAAAGCTATAGTTTCTCATCCCCAATTATTTTTCTTAACCCAAGGTAGTGCACCCCCTTCTTTGCCTATATAGTCCCTCAGACTATGCCACTACCTTCTAGGACTCCAACACAGGTTGGCTGTGAAGTCATATAAATTTTTGGCTTTAGGAGTTATAAGAACTCTCAGGAGTTTCCAAGCACCCTCCATGCTTCACATTAGGGAACCTATTCCTACACTTCTCCTTCCAAGTGTCATTTGTTTCCAAGGAAACCCAAGGAGAAGTGTACACACTTAAATCCCCCTAGGATCCATTGGGTAACACAATAGTAAAGGGATCACATTCTCCTTAGAGCAAGAATAATGGCCAACATGATTAGTAAGTGATAGAATGATTTAGAATGATGGGAATTACACTAAACTCCCACTTTATATATGCATGTGCCCAATATGACAAGTAACACTCTAAGAAGCCCCTTCCCAAACGCTTGGATATTCATTCCCCTCCATGAGAAAAACATGTGAATAATGAATTTAGGATCTAATTTAATATTTGGCTTAGCCCCATGTCTTAATCCCATTTTCCTTAGCCCTTAGCCCCCTTTCCCACTCGTGAAGTCCTATCTCCCCATCTCTCTTAGTGTAATTTTATTAATATGAGTGTGATTATGTATTACAATTCTAAGCTTGTTTTGTTTTAAATACATAGGCTCTTTGGCTTAGAACCACATGGGCACTATGCCCCCACCCCACTACCCGACACACACACACACACATACACATACTCAAGCACACAAGCCCAATAGATGTTGGCTCACTAGCATAAATAATATGTATAAATACACACAATGGATCAACTTGGGGGCATTATAGTTTAAATCAACAACCACAAACATTGGCATTTTTAGGGACTTGGAGTCCTTTTCGTAGAATATGGTAATTACTTGATCAAGAAATCCATCAACGTGGAGACTAGATGTGACCAATTGGATGTCAACATCACTTGTTACCTAGTGCATTGTAAGACATTTCGCTCCAACTACTCATCTTCAATCTATTACTAAACATGGTCCTGTTATGCTTGGTGTTATTACGTGCCACTAGTATTTTTAATAATCTCAAGGTTTATTTTTTATAGCTAAATTGTTGGTTGCAATAGATGCATTGAACTTTAAAATATGCATTATTCCCCTTGATACAAGGATGAATATATTGTGGACATAAGAAAGTTCTAGTCCTACAATTTTGGTACTACATTTTATGATGTTTTGTGGCATATTTTTGAGTCAATGCCTTGTTGTCAGAAGATAGTTTCTAATGTAACAACTATGTTAAATTTTTGGCAATGTACATTTCCATGTGACGTCGCTACATACTTTGGAATTTCCTTTATGGGCATAAATCAAGCCATGTGTTCAATCAAAATAATAATGTAACCCCCAAATAGGATGTTTCTTTATTGAAGGAATTCTTCTTAAAGACTCTCATCAATGACGTTGAGAAGCTTTGGTCCAACGAAGCTTGTCTGGTCCATCAAAGTGTAGTGAGTATCTTAGAGAATCACTAGCAATTATTCTTCTAATGGATTGAACTATTTTATGGCAATTCAAATAATTGCATGTGTGGTGGATGCATATATGTTGAAAGTTATGACGAGCAAGCAATATCAAGGGAGGTTTCATGCAATGCTTGGTTGCTTTGGGAACTTGTTTAATGCACCCAATTAAGTATGATTTTCTTGTTTCAGTTATGCCTTGGATAATCATTCTTAGTGGAGGGGTGGTTTCTTATTTTGTAGAGTGACATAGTACATTGTTGAGGTCTTTTTATTGGGTGGTAAACATGGACTTTGATGAATAGGAATTCGAATTGCATGCTTACTAAATTGGGTGGCACATGAATTTGTAGTCTTTGAAGTGTATTTATTTCTCTTGCAAGTGTATAGTGTTAGGTGCATCATTCCAATTGTGATTTCTTAAATTCATGATGATTTAATATGTCAAGACCATTTGGTTGGATGTTTTTATATGAGTGAAGTTGAGATAGGATTTCCCATTTGTATAAATCCATGGGATATTCAGAACTCGTTTCATCTTCAAGTACAACCTTGTCATCAAGGGTTCAAGGGTCCTCACATGTGTGGTCAACATTTCAAAAAATATATGACTTTTTTATTAGTGTAACAAGACACAAATAATGGTTTTTGCCTCCCTTGATTTCCACTTTTTTTGGTGACATCATATGACCAAGATCTTGCAACTTCTATATAAGCTATGGACTACAATGAAGATGAAAGCCCCATTTATAAATATATGAACTTTTTTGTGGGAGTGATTCACTTGAATTTTGTGCCACATTCCTATAAAATTTGTGGTTGACATTCAAGGGGTAGAAAGACGATTACTCATTGTTAGGGGTGTTTTTTAAAACATATGGCATGTTTTCGATGCTCCCATGTTACAATTTATAATAGTTTATATAAGGAACTTTTGTATTGCAACTATAATGGGATCATGCAAAAGTGCAACATGTGAAATCTAGCTTAGCATATGGTGATAACTTGTATACTACTTTGTAATATGTATTTGGACAACATGGAGTGAGAATTAGTTGACAATCAACATTCCGATGCCAAATTAACTGAATGGAAAAGTTATGGATGTTTATCCTTCCATTGTTTCAAGCAAGCTTGTATTTTTACTTCTAGACTCGTTAATGAACATGGCATGCAAAGATTGTAACTTAATTAGTGCTTCGTAATGATATTCAAGGTTGAACCCTCCTTTCACAAATGTGAAATTTTTGCATTTTTTCTAACATAAAATGTGATTGGTTATCTCCTTGTAGTCTTGAAGTGGATTACATGTGAATATTACAACAATATTTGACAAACACAAAGCATCAATGATGAACCAATGAATTGTATGGATTCTTTGTCAAGCATTTCATAGGTTCAAAGGCGTAATAAATCTATAAAATTAAACCTTTGTAGCATATGTCTAATTTGCATTATCACATATAAGTGTGTTAATATTAGGTGTATTTTTTAACCACATGAAACCCCAAATATTGATATATCCTCTTTGGTGCCATTAATCCTTGTTAAATGCAAGAATTGCTTGAATACTTTTGTTAAGATATATAATAGTTTAGAAATTACTTTTGTAGAAAGGTACACTACAACCATAAGCCATTTTTTAACCATATGTTTTACTCATATACATTGAATAATAATATTTTTTGCCTCAAAAATATTTTTAAAAACTTATCAAAAGTTCATCAAAGTCAAACATACTTTTTTTTTGGGCTTGAAATAATAGTTGAAATGGTTATGGGAATATTGGCTAGTGAAATTTGTGTTTTGCCATTGAAAAAATATAAAATATGTCGAAGAATTATGTCATAACTCATGTCAATTTTTTTTTAGAATTTTTTTCTTTTTTAAGAAAACTCTTGTAGGGAAACTCTTGATCACTTCTCCACATTTCACAGATGGTACCCAATGTAAAGCTTTTGATGTTGATTACAACACCTGACCCAATATGGACATTGAGTGAGACATGCAACATATGGAACCAACCTATGGGATCCACCTTTGAACCTCTTGCATGAAACTCAAAGCACTCAAACACTTGAGCTAGCACATTAGGCTAAAACAATAATTTAGTTATTTCGCATTTCCTTACAACATACTAGTAAAAAAAAAAGGAAGGAAATAAGTTTCTCATATTGAGTTCAAGCAAGGTCTTGGTCATGATCTTGTTAATGTTTCTGAGGGCTATATTGTTCTTTTACTTAGATAATTTCATTTACAAATTTATTCCTCATTTCCATATTGCATTCATCCCATGACATCATAACTTCATTAGCAATTATGTAGAAATAACAATAGCATCAATGGAACGTAAAAGAACAAAAGAAGAAAAGCATGCACAATAGAGACACCAGGATTTGGTCGGAGACCAGGGACAAACCCCATAAGGGGGGAAACATGGAATTCAATTCTTCTTCTTCTATTATATGTTCATCAATTATTCAGCTGACATACATAGTACATCCATATAGAGATACATGGACCATACAACAAGGTTAGAGAGATACATCATATATATGTCATTTATATCTGATGACATATATAGATATCACTGAAGCCATACGATCATACCAATATTTATTTGTGTGTGTCTATATATATATATGATAACATGACAATACTGCTCAATTATATTTCAGAGATGCCATACATAAAGTGATGTAGAGGATGCCCAGTATAATTGCAGAGGAACTGAGAATATAAGTTGATGCCATATCAATATTTCTATGCAAATACATATGATGCCAGAATATGAAGCCATACACACTGTGCATATCGCAAAGGAACTATGTGCCATACCCATGTCATATCACAAAGGAATAATGAGTCATACATACTAAGGAGTTATGATTATTGCAAAGGAACCAAACCATAATGATGCAAATACATTGTCATTGAATCGATACCATAAGAGCAAGAGAAATTTCCATTACAATGATGCCAAAGATAGATATCATAATATCATATGTGAGACCAATAATGTGACTATCTCTTCACCATTACAATGAAACCATGCACACTTAAACCTATATCTATGATACCTTATATATAACTACATACCAAACACATCATGCAGAGGATGCCAAACATAATGCATAGATCACAGGGGAATCAAGCATATGAAGAGGATGTGAGATCACATCCAAAAAAAAAGATGAGAGACCTATATCTAATGCAGAGATGCGAGACCAATAAGTTATGCGAGCATAGTCATAAGAACGAGAGAGGGACTAATGTAGTGAGAGGCATGAGAGTGAAATATAGATTTGCGAGAGTTTTGTAGCAGTAGGCCTTATTGTCAAGAAGGTCATGTAGTAGATTGAAGATACCGTAGAATAGAAAGATACCTTTAACTAATGCAAAATCCTCAGATCAATATGAAGACCTTAGACCATAGTTTTATAGTGAGAGCGAATTATTGTAACATTTGTGAGAGATAATAGTCTTGTGGCAATGCGAGAGAGAGACCTAGAAAACCTCAGACCCACCGAAAATTTCAGAACAATCAATGCCATCTGAATTTCCTTTTGGAGATCACCCCACTGGGGTATTTATACTTGTTTTCTAATCCGAATAGGTGTCTCTATGGGTTCGAGCCAACATGAGACTGAGTTATACAAATTTAAAATTCAAATTAATATTTTTCCCTCCAATAGATTGAAGCTAACTTTATGAACATAATAAAAATTATTTTTATTTAGTCACTTGAAACTATATTTCATAATTAAATATGGGATACAAAAATTTTCCCTGGTTGGCGAATTAATAGATCTCAGGGATTATTCTATTTATGAGTTTAGATAACATCATTACCCAATAATATCTTGCTCCTAAGCACTACTCGAGTAAGTAAGTCTTGGTCTTAAGCTTATGTAAGATCCTAATCCTAAGTTTTTGATATGGAAGTAAAATTGTGTTCCTAATATCTATATCTAATGAATGAACAAATTCTACAAAGAAAATCAAATCATTCTTACAAAAAGAAAAAGCATAAACATTAAGTGGAATATATACATTGAATTTAATGGTTGTCAATCCAAAACTATGTAAAATAAAATATCACATATCATAAATAATATACATGATAAAATGAGAGTAACCAATATTATATAAATATATCAACATTACCAATCATACAACTTAATAATATTACTAATAAAAAAAAATTACAATAGAATTGTATCGTAGTTAAAAATGACCTCTTTAAATCTAGTGCTTCCTCAGTGGCTTGTCACGTTCCTATCAAGGCTTAATAGAATTCGATGAACCTAGGATGTTGGAGGACACCATCCAAAAAGCTAAATGTTGTTATGACTAGTTGAAGCATAAAACTAAAATTCAAATAGAATGGAAAAAGAATGAAAAGACCAGCATCAAGATAATAGGATTGAGATCCTCACGCTTTAGGTAAGATGAGAAAAGTGTTGAGTTCAACCTACCAGCTACATGTAAATTTTGGCAAAATTTTCCCACTCCAAGTGGGAATAAGGTGATTTGACCAGCAAAGGAAGAGACCGAAGAACTAAAGAAAAATCCATTGAAGTGTTGGGGTTCTGGGGAAGATAACATGTTAAGAGGTTGTCCACACTAATAGCAAGATAGCAGAAGGGCATATAATTTTCAAGAGATCACTACTCTTAAAAGTGTAGCTAGGTTTGTACCCCAAATTTATGCAGTCATGGAAAACAGGCAAGTGGACCACCAAGCCTTGATGTTGGAAATGGAAGGTCTACTTTCCAATTTCCTTGTTTGAATTTTGATTGACCTTGGTTCTAAGCTCATTTATGTCACCCCATAAGTTGTCGAATTTTGTGATTTACAAAGAAAACAACGTGCTAGGTCATGGATAGTTAATTAGCCACTAGAACCAAAAGGAAGGTATCCAACACCTTTGAATTGTGCCAATTTGAGAATATTTCCTTTCCTACATAAGCCACTTTGAATGTATTGACTTCGTGGTCATATGACCTGCTAATCAACATGGATTGGGTGGCAACGCATAGCGAAAAATTGAATTTCTACGATAACACCTTGGAATGTATGGATGATGAAGGAGAAGTAAAGGCTACTACAAGAAGTAAGGAAGCATGTATTTGTGATACATATTTTAGCTCTATAATTGAAGAAATATTGCCGACAAGTATTCCTCTTGTACTAGTGAAAATTTTAGTGGGGGGATAGGAAGTTGAAGATTGAAGATCATCCCCTACTATAGGAACACAATGATGTGCTTCCTAAAGATATACCAGGACTGCCAGCCAAGAGGGACATTGATTTTTCCATAGAGCTCACTCCAAGAACAATATTGATATCTAGAGCACCATACAAAATGAATACGCCTAAAATAGTGGAATTATAGATACAATTTAAATAAATATTATACAAAGGGTATATTAGACCCAATGTGTCACCCTAGGGAGCTCCAACATTGTTTGTGAATAAAAATGATGGCACCCTTAGGTTGTGTATTGACTATATACAATTGAATAAATAAACTATTAAAAGCAAGTATTCATTGTCGAGGATCGATGATCTATTTGATCAGTCAAGAGGAGCCACAATGTTTCCAAAAATAGATCTAATATCAGGATATCATAAAGTTTGAATCAAAGATGAGGACATTTACAAGACAACATTCAAGACTAGATATGAACATTATTAGTTCATTGTGGTGTTGTTTGGGTTAGCAAATGCACCAACCACATTTATGTGTGTTATGAATAATATTCTCAGCAAGTACTTGGACAAGTTTGTGTTGGTTTTCGTTGCAAATTTTTGAGTCTACTCAAAGACTAAAGAGGAACATTAAGAACACATTAAGGCCACAACACAAGTTTTGCGTGATCTCCAACTATATGCTAAGCTCAGTAAATGTGACTTCTTCCAATAGCAAGTGCATTATTTAGGTCATGTTATCACAAAAGCAAGAGTAGTAGTTGATCCTAAAAAATATCAAGGCCATACTAGAGTGGGATGTTAAATGGAATTCATAGAAATAAGATATTTTATGGGACTAACATGATTAAAGAGATTCACTCAAGTATTCTCAAAGATTGGGAACATGATTACAACATTGCAAAAGAAGATAGTAAGGTTTCTTTGGAAATCAAAGTGTGCAATGATCTTTAAACAATTAAAGAACCTCCTCATGCATGCCCCTATCTTAAAGGTTGTAGACCTAGATAAATATTTCTTGGTTTGCATCGATAGTTGCAAAGAGGGACTCAGTGGAGTTCTCATGCAAAATGAATATGTTATCAAATATGAGTCCAAGAAATTAAATGAACACCAAATGAATTATGTGAAAAATGATTTAGAGCTTGCAACCATAGTGTATGCCTTAAAAATGTGGAGGCACTACTTGCTCATAAGGAAATTCATCTTAATGATGTATCACAACATGCTAAAGTATTTATTTGATTAACCCTGATTGAATGTCTGGAAAACCAGGTGGATGGAAATTTTTAGCAAGTTCAATTTTTAGATTAAACACATTAAAGCAAAATAAAAATCAAGTGGTTGATGCACTCAGCAAAATCATGCAAATATCCACATGGAAACCATTAGAACATGTGAGACAAACATTAAGGAAAGAATCAAAGAAGTGCTATAGGAAGATGAACACTTCCGACATGTAGGTAAATTCTTACAGTAAGAGCCCAAGGGACCAGTGAGAAAATAACTATCAACTAATCGAATAAGGGTTATTACTATGCAGAGGCAGATTATACATACCCAATGTAGCTGACTTAAAGAAGCTCATAATAAATGAGTTTCATAGAAGACCATGTGTAGATCATCTAGGATATCAAGATATGATTTTAAAAAACCATAGAAATAGGTTATTGACAAAGGATGAAGAGAGAAATTGTTGAATATATTGTTATATGTTTAGAATGCCAATAGGTCAAAGTGGAATGCAAACACTCAACAGGAATGATGCAGCCAATACCAATTCTAGAACAGAAGTGGGAATTCATGTCAATGGGCTTCATCACTAGTATCCTAAGAAGCCATTCACAACGAGTTGTGGTCATGGTGGTGATGTATACGTTGAGCAAAGAAAATCACTTTATACATGTAAAGTATACATATAAGGAAATTGATATTGCCCACATTTTTATGAAGGAGATTTTCAGAATGCATGGAATGCCCAAGAATATCATATTTGATTATGATGAAAAGTTTACCTCAAATTTTTGGAAGACCTTATTTATAGGTTTTGGAACCCAAATAGAATTTAAAACAACCTATCACCCTAGAACTTATGGACAAACATAAATAGTGAACAAAATATTGGAAGACTTGCTCTGGATGTATGTTATGCACTAGCCCAAGAGGGGGTAAACTTTTTTGTCCTCTAATTGAATTTGCTTAGAATAATGGATATCAAGAGTCATTAAAGATGGGCCTTTTTGAAGCCATGTAGGGCAAGAAATGTAATATCCCAATCAATTAGGATAATCTAGTGGATAGAGTCACACTTAGGCCAAATATGTTAAAAGAAATGGAATATAAAGTAATCAACATAAAGTATAAATTGAAGGTAGCTCAAGACAGACATAAGAGTTATGCAAACCATAATAGAATTCATAAGGAATTTCGAGTAGGAGAGCATATATATCTCCAAAACAGGTCAAAGAGAAGTTCCTTGAAAGTGGGATCATGTGCCAATTTAGCACCAAGACATTATGGACCCTTCCAAATCTTGGAGAGAGTAGGGTCAATAGCATATTGATTTGCCTTGCCTCCTACGGTGAAGGCACATGATGTGTTTCATATACCCTTACTTAAAATATATATACATGACATTAATCATATTATTGATTGGACTTTGTTATAGGTGGAACCCAAGGGAGAATTCCAACCAAAACCTCAGTGCATACTCGAGAGGAGGGAGACCATTCTCTGGAATCAAGTCATCATGTAGGTAAAGGTGTAATGGAAGCACTTTGAAGCAGATGAAGCAACTTGGGAACTGGAGGATGCCATGAAAAAGGCATACATGTTTTTGTTCTCTGTAGAGGTTCCATTCTACAAAAAGTAGAACACTAAGGTCAATGCTCCTTTTAGGGGGAGGGGATTGTAGTATCCCTTTTCTAACACCCAAGTTTTATAAATATATTTAAAGGATGATAATGTTGGAGGGCTAACACATATATCTTGCCAGACTTGTTTGATGTGAATATCTTACTAAATTATAAATTGTTGAATTTGAAGAGAAGGACTGGCCTGTATGGATACTAATGTTTGAAAGAACAACTTACTTGAGGAAGCTTGTAAGGGGTATAGGGAAGGTTCCTAGCTTCTTGAAATTAATGATTATGACCCCTGATGTTCTAGTTAATCTACCAACTTCCAAGCAGTTATGAGAGAGATATGGAAAGAGGTAACATACTGCCCTGAGTATGGGCTATGTACCATACAACAGAGCCCCAGTTGACTTCACAACCCAAGGACACAAAAACTATTATATGGGGGGCCAACATTGATGAGAGGAGTCTAGCCATCAAAGAAAGAGAGACGAGAGAGATGTATGTGTTGCATATTTTTAACCAAAGAGAGACTGAGTGTGAACCCTTAACCCATTGTGTGAAGGTGGCTTGAGAAGGTGAGTTTGGAAATTAGACTGCAAAGGCTACTAGAGAGAGACCCATACAAAGGGAGACAAAACAATCCATTGGGTCAAGACAAATTTGTGAGGGAGTCAATACTTGAATTGTGATAGCTGAGGAAACTACTGAGGAGGCCCTCATATTGGGTTAGGTAGACCAAGAGGAGCTCGCCTGTTTGGTTAGTATGCACATGAGAACCACTAAATAGAAGGAGAATTGTCAAGAGACCATAGGAAGTGGTGAAGGGATTTCCTTTTATGATGTGTAGGCCTTTAGTGGCCATACTTTGTTGTGTGATTAGCCCAAAATCAATGCTTGAGAAATGGCATCCATGTTTCCTAAAAGTAGAGAATGACCTTCATACTCTATACCCTATGTTAAACCTTATTGAACATCCCCGAGTGAAACATCCTTTAGACATCAAATCCAGCTTGGGGTTGGCCAACTGCAAGAAACTTACAGTGCAGTTATGCCAACAGTTGGGTGGAGAGTGGCCATCCCTTCTTCTATTTCCAGAAATTTTAACTGACCTAGATAATGTAATTTATTTTTCTGCCAATGTAATGCAATTAATTCTCAATATATCATGCTTAGTGACATGCTATATTTGTGTGTGTAGATCTAATGATAAGCTTAAATCTATTTGCATTACATGATGAAATATGTATGAGCATTGAGCTAAGTGTCTAGCATAGCTTGCTTGAATGTTAGTTGGTATTCATTTTATGAATATATGGTTTTATGTAGGTGTTGTAGTGGTTGAAACACCCTCCAAGATTTTGGCCTATGCTTAATTCTGAAGCCTTCCTTGGTCATGTACATTATTGTCGCAAACACTAGGACTCATTTCATGTATCCTTTTGGAGTGTTTTGGTCTCGTTTGATACTTAGGCAAAATGTCATCTTTTTGCATGTGGGTTGTCGCATCAAGTGTAAAAGCTCACTCTAGTGGTTTCAAGGGTCCATATTTATGTTTATGATTTGTCCTAACCATATAAACATATGTGCACTCATTCACAAAGTTTCAAGCACGGTTGTACAAGTTTTGTCATGATCATCGTAAAGTGTATATGTGGTGTCGCACTTGTCATAACTGGTCATAGAGTAGTCACACACATGAAAATGTATTGTTTATGTGTCATGGGTGATCTATGTTGTTGAGTCATCAAGTATTCTAAGTGTTAGATCACAATCAAAGCTTTATCACTTCACACATCAGTCTCACTAGTCTAACACTTAACCATTTCCAAAGAGGCTTCCCAACCTAGCAACTTGACCTCACCCGTCCTACGGGACTGCGCATTGCGTAGTTCCAATCCTCTAGCTGTGACCTTGACCTTTGGTTCTGCACAATGCATAGTTCTTTCCTCCCAGGACTGCTGCACTACGCAATTCCTGAGCCCAAGACCCAGCCTTCACCTCCAGAATTGTGCAATCCTCTCAAACATCCTAGCCATAATTGCGCATTACACAAACACAAGCCCCAAGATCTCTCCTTGAGCCTATGAACTATGAAATCCCATAGTGGACCAACCTCTCTTGTCTCTTGTAACTGTGAAAAATTCTCCCTTAATGACCATCCCTTCAGCCTATCCCATTGGCTGCCAAAATTGCACAAACTTGTCCCTCAGGCCAGCCTAAACTACGCATTGCACAGTCTCAGGCCTCAAGCCTCAGCTGTAGTTGTTGGAATTATGAAATGAGTAGAATCCTAGCCTCCCTTGACATCCAAAACTGTGTAGTTGGATTTTCTAGTGCTTTTCCTCATCCTGGCTCCACTGCCTCCAGAAACTGCACAGTCTTGTCCTTCAAGCCTCCCTTGATTGTATACTGCGTAGTCTCTTAGCTCAACCTCTCTCCCCTGACTACTAGAACTCTGTAATGCATAGTCATTGAGCCCCTCTCCCTAGCATGTCACTTGTCTCGGGGTCAGTTGATGGATCAAAATGCATCACTTAGACTAGGGGCTTTTCGGGTTGATTTTGTCTGGTCATAAGTGAATCGTAGATACAGGTGTCTTATCATACAATGGCAGGATGATGAAGAAGGGGATGAAGGAGGAGGACATGAAAAAGACATTCTTGTAGCTAAACATGCAAGATGATCTATCAAGGCAAAACAAAGGGACACCAAATCGTGACTACAACTCAAGACTTGAGATCATTGAAGATTCCTATCACCATGCCATGAGGAGGTGGAAGACAAGATAATTATCAAGAAGACATCATTCATAGTAGTAGTAGTGGCTTGGCATTGCCACATCATTCAAGCAATTCATATAAGCAATTCCATGTCATGTCTTGTCATAAATTGTCATATTCCACATCGTCATTGTGGACCATGTATATTGTATTCATTGTGAAGTGGAAGTCCAAAGGACACATAAGTAATATGGAGAGTCATGTAAGTTGAAATTTCATAGGAAGTCAAACAGCCATGAGGGTAGTCAAATAGTCACAAGGAGGGGAAGAATCACCCCTTGGTTAAATATACTCCCTCATTGTATGAGCAAAGGACTTTTCACCTTGGCTCCTCCCGCAAGGCATTAGAGAGATAAGCTAGTTCTTTGAGGAGCAAGGAGTGGCATAATTGATGAAGGCACATGGATATTAGTTGAGTTTTATTTCCCCTATTCTCATGGATAACTAACTCACTAATAGTTGTAGTGTGTTGGTCGTGTAATATGGTATACCTAGTTTGTGCATTCCTAGATGATGAAATTTTCCAACATGATTTTTTTTATCACTTTGTTTGATAAATCAAGGTTCTCTTGGGAGTCATTGTATTGAGGAAACTTCAAATTTTTTTGAGTTAATTAATAGTAATTTTAGGGGTATTAGTAGAAATTCCTTGTAGATTCAAATTGCAGATTGTAATATGCTAAAACAATTGACTTGAATCTACTCTACTCATAAGAAGAAACAATAATTGATCGATGAAATCATGAAGCACAAAAAAGGAAGAATTCAATCACACATAACACAATAATTCTCTTGAGAAATCCACAGCGAAAAACCCCTGCAAACTGTATATTGCATTAATCAAAAAAATTGAGAAGATTACAATGCTTTTCTCAAGCCCGAGCAAACTTTTCACTATCACAGTCTATCTCACTACTTCACAAACCATCTTAAGCAAATACTTAGCCAAATTTGTCGCCTTCCAATCTCCTATTTCCTTGCATAGTTTCCTAGGTAATTAGCCCATATTTAATTGGGAAATTCCTCATCCATAATTGCGCAATCCATCAATAGGCTTTCCTTTGATTGTGTTATCACTCAAGAAAAAATTTTAAATTTTTCACATCAGTTCGATTGTTTGTCAAAGGCACATAAATCCTTTCTATCAGTTTCGCAGCGCAGCATGTTTTAAGTGATTTCGCATAATTCATATTTTTCACTGGCTACGCTATGAAATCGGGGATTTGTCCTAATCCATAGCAGACCTTACCCAGCTGTCATGTTTATCAAAATCCATTTGGTTTGCATCAACAGTTGTCAGCTTATAAGTTTTTTTTAGTACCCCAGCAGATGGTGTTTCATTAGGTTAATCTGGAGCACTCTTTCCTTGGAAGAAGCCTTCTGTGGTAATCAGTAGAATCGACAAGGAATCAGACTGCGGATATCACATCATTTATTCTGGCACTGTTGCAAGTGCAAGGGAAGCTCTCATGTCAGGGGTTCCTTCTATTGCAATATCTTTGAATTGGGAAATGACAGATATTTAAGGCAGATTGATGAAAATACTGCAAGAAACGAGGTTTGACAAGTTGTTATATATGGGCCTGTCCTCCATTGAAGGGAGAGGATTATATTCTTTATTGCCACCCAGAGATACAGAAGACACCGAAATCTGATAAGCTCCGTGAATGGTATCTTGCAATGTTGCGGAAGGCCACAAAGGAGAACATTGTTGTCACTTCATTGTTTCTGGCAAACGCTGGGCTTGCAGCCAGTGTAAGAATTTTCATTTATGTGATATATGTTACGAGGCACAACAAAAGCTTGATGAAAGGGAGTGGCATCCTATCAACAGTAGGGAAAAACATTTATTTAATTCTATTGAAGTGACAGATGTTCCTGCAGATACTGGGGATAAAGATGAAATTTTGGAGAGTGAATTCTTTGATACCCGTCAGGCCTTTCTTAGCCTTTGTCAAGGAAATCATTACCAATATGATACTTTGCGACGTGCCAAGCATTCTTCCATGATGGTTCTTTATCACTTACATAATCCTACAGCACCTGCATTTGTAACCACATGCAATACCTGTCATCATGATATTGAGACAGGGCAAGGATGCCGTTGTGAAACATGTCCCGATTTTGACATATGTAATGTTGCTATCTTGGGTGTTATTGATCATGAGTATTTCCACAACTGGACTGGTAACAGGGTAACGTGCCGGGATTGGTTTCAATTAAGTTTAAAGGAAGGACTTACAGTTTTCAGAGATCATGAATTCTCATCTGACATGGGCAGTCGTGCTGTTAAGCGAATTGGAGATGAGGTGAAGCTGCGTAATTATCAATTTCCTCAGGATGCTGGTCCCATGGCTCACCCTGTGCGTCCACATTCATATATCAAGATGGACAATTTCTATACTGTAACGGTGTATGAGGAGAGAGCAGAAGTTGTCAGTATGTACAAGACCATGTTAGGGCAATCAGGGTTTCGTAAGGGAATAGATCTTTATTTTCAAAGACATGATGGGCAAGCAGTAACTTGTGATGATTTCTTTGCTGCTATGTGTGATGCCAACAATGCAGATCTTTCAAATTTCTTGTTATGGTATTCACAAGCTGAAACTCCCGTCTTTCATCCTTCCAGAGTTAGTGAGCTTGATGATGTATCATTTGAAAGAGCCTTGGATATGCTACGTTATCATGATGCCCACATGGCGGTGTTGTTTCATGCTTTATGGTGTCCATTTTCAAAGTTATGTCGATCTTTATATGATGACCTATCTTCAATGTTTCCAAAGATTTATCATGTAGCTGTAGAGGAGTCTGTTCTAATGCCCAGTGCTCTTTCGAGGAATGGAGTTCATAGTTTTCCATCTCTTTTTCTACAGAACCAGACTTCAAGGGTGCGCTATCGTGGATTAAAAGACCTTGATTCACTTGTACATTTCTATAAGGAGATTACAGGTCTTATTACAGGTCAAATGGTGTCGGTTAAGGCGTATTTGGCATGTAAATTTGGCACTCCTGAGTGAAAATACACCACTTATTTTGAAGCACGCAATGCACATGCTCAACTTGAATAGAATTTGGTGTCGTTTAAAGTTTTCAAAGACAAGAAACTTTCAAGAAGGTGCTAAGAATGCAAGAGTATGGGCATCTCTGGCCTCTGTTTCTCTTGGTTAAGGCCCAATACATAGACCAGAGTCCAGCTATTCTGAAAATAGGGAAATGTGGTCTAAGACATGATGAGACAAGGATTATTTCATTTGTAGATTCTCACAGTGGCAGAGAACTTGAATCTTATAGGCTTTCCTATCCCATATCTCAAGTGAATCCTCTGCCAATGACAGATTCAACTGAGCAACGGCTACATCTTATTGTTGATAACAATGCAAGGGCACACTTGTTTCCTAGAACCAATGAAGCACTGATTATGTTTCTTAAACAGATGTCAAATATTTACTTATATCTTGTTGATATAGAAAAAATATCAATCCAAGGTTATGGTATCAACAATCAGGACATGTCAGATATGGTGTTTAAGGATTATTGCTTCAAAACTAGAGAACTGCGGTCTGTATTGTTTCCTTCTGAATTGGAGAAAATTGTTGCCACTGTCACAAAAATCTGAATGAGGTGTGGAATATCTATAGTGTGCTCAACTATTTACAGGCTCTTGTTGAGAAGTTGCCTTCTTGGAGATTATTACAGTGGACTCAAGTTCTTGGCAGCTATAGATGTTAACCAGACAAGTGTCTACAATTCAGTGATTGGAAGCCATATCACAACTATTTATTATTATAGATCCGCCAACCTTATGTTGAGAAGGTATGTTGAGGCAATACGGGCCTTCAATCAAGTTCTGTTGTATATAATAAAGACCAAACAGTTCCATCAAAAGTCTCCACAGTTTGACCAAATTCTGAAGAAAAATGAACAGATGTATGCTCTATTGGCTATATGCCTCTCTATCTGTCCACAAATGAAGCTTGTTGAGGAAAATGTGAACAATCAGCTGAAAGGGAAGTATGGGGAGAAGATGGAAAAAATGCAGAGAAGTGATGAGGCTGTGTATGATGAATGTTTTTTCATATGCCTGTCCTAAATTTATTACTCCTTCAGTACCAAACTATGATGAAGCTCTTGTAAAAAATAACCAGAATGCATATAGGCATCAGTTGAAGCTGTTCTTATCAGAAGTTATGACATACAAGCATAAGACACATGAAATTGATCATGATGGAGGAATTATATCAAATGCAGATGTTGACTTTTATATTGATGAGGATATCGTTCATATTGTTGAATCAAAGTCTTCAAAGCTATACTCTGATAACTTTATGCATCACATTATCAAGTGTGAAGAGATTATTAGTGATTTGGACAGAGTAAGCTTGAATAAGATGGTTGCTATTTTTGCATTATGGAAATGCCAGCTGTAATGAGGTCAAACATCCAAACTTTGTAATTAGAGAAGAGCAGTCTTAAGCCATGAACAGTGGCGATCATTTAGCTATGAAAGGAAGACTGTGCTTTTGAAATTACACAGCAGTTTCGTAGCGCGCTACGAAACTGCTGTAGCTGCATGTTACAATTCAGTTGATCAATAATGGTCAACAAAGCGGAAAATCTTTTGAAAGGTTTTTGTCATCACACAGGTACATGAAGCGGTGGACAGCACATCAAGAACGTGGCAGTGTTCCATGTTTTGGGTTATTAAAAGCTAGAAGACATGCTTCTGTACATTCGAGCATTTTTGTGAAGAACTGAAGCCGAGAAACAAGGAAAATCTCCTAATACTTCTGAGTAGTTAGAAGATTCAGCGTTCAAGGTCAATATGGAGTATTAAATGTCCAGCTCAGCCAAATCGAAAGAGGACCAGATGTCAAAGAACGAAGAGAAGCCATCATGAATATAATATAGAGTTAGAGTCATAGTAGATTTAGAACTCTTTAAAAACTCCAGTCAGCACTTTAGTTGTATTTATTAGTTAGTTCAATAGCTGATAGGTGTCAGTAGAGGTAGTTATCGACTCCCCTCATGCTCGAGGAGGAAGCTCGAATAAGTTAGAATAAGGATTCTATATATAGATGAAACAGCAATGTAAGGGAGGTTGGAAAATTTTATAACAGAGGACTGTTTTGGCTTATGTAAAGACAGATTTCAGTAATATAATTTGGGCTTCTTTACTTCTCAGGATTCATGAGGGATTTCTATGTTCAGAATGTATGATGTTATCTTTTCCTTTATGTCTTTTTTACAGTTGCATAGGTGTACAATCACTCAGAATTCACTGATTGTGCTCTGACTTCCTGTGTGCACTTATGAGCTGTGGTTCCATATGTGTGTTGTGTTCTGAACGTCTAAATGCTAAGTGCCCTGACTTCTATGTAAAGGCAGTATCATTATTTACTGAGTTGTTGTTGACTCCATAGGCCCAATGGAAACTTGTTTAATGTTTTTCCAGCATTCATATTTGTCACTGTTATTTCACAAGAGTTAGCCATCTTATTCTTAATTAAAATCAATAACCCTTTGAGAGAGCCCTCTCAGGCTAGGGAGGCTAAGCCTTAGCCTAAAGATTGGTTTGAAATAGTTACTTGAAGTCTTCCTGGTTTGCAGCCTTCCAGGGCTTGATTTTGAGATAACATTTTGGTGCGTCTGCCGGGAGCCTGAAGATTACTCATTCCCGAAATTATGAAGCTGAACTTCTGAAGGTAGCAGGAGCTCAGAAGGTTTTTGAGGCTGGAAATCTACCTTGGCGACTCCATTGTTGAAGAATTCAAAATTCATACATTCATGGTGATTCCACTGGAGTTATGAAGGACCCAGATGCTACCATTCTTACTTCAAGGTATGCATGCATAAATTTTTCAGGAATTCATGGTTTCCCAAATCATTTTCCCAAGGATGCATATTTTCTAAGGAATGGTCCAAAATTCAATGGAGAAGATTTGAGTTTAACTTTGAAGCATATATCAGATTTTTGTGATTTTACAGAGCTTCTTAGAGTTAAACATGAGGATGTTTGCATTATGTTGTTCTATGATTCATTTCAAGGGAAATGCAAACAGTGGATTGAAAGCTTTCCTGCCAAATCCATTAAGTCATTTGAAGACTTTTGGTTTATGTTTTTGGAGGAATGGATAGATAGATCAGAGTTGGTAACAAAATCTCCTTCAATTCAAGGTTTCAAACAATGGAATAATGATCATAGTAATGGAGAAACAAATGAAAATTTTTCTTTGTCCTTGTCCTCGTATCTCAAATCATTTGAGTGTAAGGCAGAGGATAAGATGAAATTTTTAGATGAAGTTGCTGAGGACATTGAGAAAGACATTGAAGGTTTAGAAGGTCAAATTCAGGCATATAGTTTTCATAATCATGATCATTATTTTCAGAAGCTTTCTATGGTAGAACGCAAGGAGAGAATGCTGGTTCCTTTCTCTTTCACGATTGAGGAACTGAACACTGTTGTTGAAGATCAGTTTGCACAACCAGAAAGTTACAAGAATCATCAAGTTGATCATGTATTCTGGGATCCTATAGCTGACTGCATGGAAGAGTTTTACTCTCCAGTGTTTCAGTTTTTCTATGAAGATCAGAGGCAATTTCAGTGGCACTAGTCATCACAATATCATTGTGGCTCTGAACTCCGATGCAGTCAAAAAACTCAAATATCAGATAAGACAAATGATTGGCTACATTGGAAATTTCACATTGATTGAGCTGAAAGAAGTTTGAATTGTTAGGGTAGGTAGGTAGGAAAGTGCAAATAAGCTCAAGGTGACTGAGCATGTTTTTTTTTTTTCAGTAGTGGTAGATTTCTTTTTCCCACAGTGATCATCAAGTTTAAGCCCGAGGTGAAGGCCCAAGAAGCTGGAAAGGGATGCTTGTCAAGCAAATTTCTATTTGTAATAAAAAAGATAAAGCACTAGACCTGCAAGTTCTTAGTGTACTACAGGAGCACACTATCCCAAGTGGAGCCACTGTTATCACTCAAGAAAAAATTTTAAATTTTTCACATCAGTTCGATTGTTTGTCAAAGGCACATAAATCCTTTCTATCAGTTTCGCAGCGCAGCATGTTTTAAGTGATTTCGTAGCGCATAATTCATATTTTGCACTGGCTACGCTACGAAATCGGGGATTTGTCCTAATCCATAGCAGACCTTACCCAGCTGTCATGTTTATCAAAATCCATTTGGTTTGCATCAACAGTTGTCAGCTTATAAGTTTTTTTTAGTACCCCAGCAGATGGTGTTTCATTAGGTTAATCTGGAGCACTCTTTCCTTGGAAGAAGCCTTCTGTGGTAATCAGTAGAATCAACAAGGAATCAGACTGCGGATATCACATCATTTATTCTGGCACTGTTGCAAGTGCAAGGGAAGCTCTCATGTCAGGGGTTCCTTCTATTGCAATATCTTTGAATTGGGAAATGACAGATATTTAAAGCGGATTGATGAAAATACTGCAAGAAACGAGGTTTGACAAGCTGTTATATATGGGCCTGTCCTCCATTGAAGGGAGAGGATTATATTCTTTATTGCCACCCAGAGATACAGAAGACACCGAAATCTGATAAGCTCCGTGAATGGTATCTTGCAATGTTGCGGAAGGCCACAAAGGAGAACATTGTTGTCACTTCATTGTTTCTGGCAAACGCTGGGCTTGCAGCCAGTGTAAGAATTTTCAATTATGTGATATATGTTACGAGGCACAACAAAAGCTTGATGAAAGGGAGTGGCATCCTGTCAACAGTAGGGAAAAACATTTATTTAATTCTGTTGAAGTGACAGATGTTCCTGCAGATACTGGGGATAAAGATGAAATTTTGGAGAGTGAATTCTTTGATACCCGTCAGGCCTTTCTTAGCCTTTGTCAAGGAAATCATTACCAATATGATACTTTGCGACGTGCCAAGCATTCTTCCATGATGGTTCTTTATCACTTACATAATCCTACAGCACCTGCATTTGTAACCACATGCAATACCTGTCATCATGATATTGAGACAGGGCAAGGATGCCGTTGTGAAACATGTCCCGATTTTGACATATGTAATGCTGCTATCTTGGGTGTTATTGGTCATGAGTATTTCCACAACTGGACTGGTAACAGGGTAACATGCCGGGATTGGTTTCAATTAAGTTTAAAGGAAGGACTTACAGTTTTCAGAGATCAGGAATTCTCATCTGACATGGGCAGTCGTGCTGTTAAGCGAATTGGAGATGAGGTGAAGCTGCATAATTATCAATTTCCTCAGGATGCTGGTCCCATGGCTCACCCTATGCGTCCACATTCATATATCAAGATGGACAATTTCTATTCTGTAACGATGTATGAGGAGAGAGCAGAAGTTGTCAGGATGTACAAGACCATGTTAGGGCAATCAGGGTTTCGTAAGGGAATGGATCTTTATTTTCAAAGACGTGATGGGCAAGCAGTAACTTGTGATGATTTCTTTGCTGCTATGCGTGATGCCAACAATGCAGATCTTTCAAATTTCTTGTTATGGTATTCACAAGCTGAAACTCCCGTCTTTCATCCTTCCAGAGTTAGTGAGCTTGATGATGTATCATTTGAAAGAGCCTTGGATATGCTACGTTATCATGATGCCCACATGGCGGTGCTGTTTCATGCTTTATGGTGTCCATTTTCAAAGTTATGTCGATCTTTATATGATGACCTATCTTCAATGTTTCCAAAGATTTATCATGTAGCTGTAGAGGAGTCTGTTCTAATGCCCAGTGCTCTTTCGAGGAATGGAGTTCATAGTTTTCCATCTCTTTTTCTACAGAACCAGACTTCAAGGGTGCGCTATCGTGGATTAAAAGACCTTGATTCACTTGTACATTTCTATAAGGAGATTACAGGTCTTATTACAGGTCAAATGGTGTCGGTTAAGGCGTATTTGGCATGTAAATTTGGCACTCCTGAGTGAAAATACACCACTTATTTTGAAGCACGCAATGCACATGCTCAACTTGAATAGAATTTGGTGTCGTTTAAAGTTTTCAAAGACAAGAAACTTTCAAGAAGGTGCTAAGAATGCAAGAGTATGGGCATCTCTGGCCTCTGTTTCTCTTGGTTAAGGCCCAGTACATAGACCAGAGTCCAGCTGTTCTGAAAATAGGAAAATGTGGTCTAAGACATGATGAGACAGGGATTCTTTCATTTGTAGATTCTCACAGTGGCAGAGAACTTGAATCTTATAGGCTTTTCTTTCATTTGTAAATTCTCACAGTGGTAGAGAACTTGAATCTTATAGGCTTTCCTATCCCATATCTCAAGTGAATCCTCTGCCAATGACAGATTCAACTGAGCAACGGCTACATCTTATTGTTGATAACAATGCAAGGGCACACTTGTTTCCTAGAACTAATGAAGCACTGATTATGTTTCTTAAACAGATGTCAAATATTTACTTATATCTTGTTGATATAGAAAAAAGATCAATCCAAGGTTATTGTATCAACAATCAGGACATGTCAGATATGGTGTTTAAGGATTATTGCTTCAAAACTAGAGAACTGCGGTCTGTATTGTTTCCTTCTGAATTGGAGAAAATTGTTGCCCCTGTCACAAAAATCTGAATGAGGTGTGGAATGTCTATAGTGTGCTCAACTATTTACAGGCTCTTGTTGAGAAGTTGCCTTCTTGGAGATTATTACAGTGGACTCAAGTGCTTGGCAGCTATAGATGTTAACCAGACAGGTGTCTACAATTCAGTGATTGGAAGCCATATCACAACTATTTATTATTATAGATTCGCCAACCTTATGTTGAGAAGGTATGTTGAGGCAATACGGGCCTTCAATCAAGTTCTGTTGTATATAATAAAGACCAAACAGTTCCATCAAAAGTCTCCACAGTTTGACCAAATTCTGAAGAAAAATGAACAGATGTATGCTCTATTGGCTATATGCCTCTCTATCTGTCCACAAATGAAGCTTGTTGAGGAAAATGTGAACAATCAGCTGAAAGGGAAGTATGGGGAGAAGATGGCAAGAATGCAGAGAAGTGATGAGGCTGTGTATGATGAATTTTTTTTCATATGCCTGTCCTAAATTTATTACTCCTTCAGTACCAAACTATGATGAAGCTCTTGTAAAAAATAACCAGAATGCATATAGGCATCAGTTGAAGCTGTTCTTATCAGAAGTTATGACATACAAGCATAAGACTCATGAAATTGATCATGATGGAGGAATTATATCAAATGCAGATGTTGAATTTTATATTGATGAGGATATCGTTCATATTGTTGAATCAAAGTCTTCAAAGCTATACTCTGATAACTTTATGCATCACATTATCAAGTGTGAAGAGATTATTAGTGATTTGGACAGAGTAAGCTTGAATAAGATGGTTGCTGTTTTTGCATTATGGAAATGCCAGCTGTAATGAGGTCAAACATCCAAAATTTGTAATTAGATAAGAGCAGTCTTAAGCCATGAACAGTGGCGATCATTTAGTTATGAAAGGAAGACTGTGCTTTTGAAATTACACAGCAGTTTCGTAGCGCGCTACGAAACTGCTGTAGCTGCATGTTACAATTTAGTTGATCAATTATGGTCAACAAAGCGACAAATCTTTTGAAAGGTTTTTGTCATCGCACAGGTACATGAAGCGGTGGACAACACATCAAGAACGTGGCAGTGTTCCATGTTTTGGGTTATTAAAAGCTAGAAGACATGCTTCTGTACATTCGAGCATGTTTGTGAAGAACTGAAGCCGAGAAACAAGGAAAATCTCCTAATACTTCTGAGCAGTTAGAAGATTCAGCGTTCAAGGTCAATATGGAGTATTAAATGTCCAGCTCAGCCAAATCGAAAGAGGACCAGATGTCAAAGAATGAAGAGAAGCCATCATGAATATAATATAGAGTTAGAGTCATAGTAGATTTAGAACTCTTTAAAAACTCCAGTCAGCACTTTAGTTGTATTTATTAGTTAGTTCAATAGCTGATAGGTGTCAGTAGAGGTAGTTATCGACTCCCCTCATGCTGGAGGAGGAAGCTCGAATAAGTTAGAATAAGGATTCTATATATAGATGAAACAGCAATGTAAGGGAGGTTGGAAAATTTTATAACAGAGGACTGTTTTGGCTTATGTAAAGACAGATTTCAGTAATATAATTTGGGTTTCTTTACTTCTCAGGATTCATGAGGGATTTCTATGTTCAGAATGTATGATGTTATCTTTTCCTTTATGTCTTTTTTTTACAGTTGCATAGGTGTACAATCACTCAGAATTCACTGATTGTGCTCTGACTTCCTGTGTGCACTTATGAGCTGTGGTTCCATATGTGTGTTGTGTTCTGAACATCTAAATGCTAAGTGCCCTGACTTCTATGTAAAGGCAGTATCATTATTTACTGAGTTGTTGTTGACTCCATAGGCCCAATGGAAACTTGTTTAATGTTTTTCCAACATTCATATTTGTCACTGTTATTTCACAAGAGTTAGCCATCTTATTCTTAATTAAAATCAATAACCCTTTGAGAGAGCCCTCTCAGGCTAGGGAGGCTAAACCTTAGCCTAAAGATTGGTTTGAAATAGTTACTTGAAGTCTTCCTGGTTTGCAGCCTTCCAGGGCTTGATTTTGAGATAACAGATTGCATGCACCATAGATTTAATTTAGATGATTTTGCAATTGCTAGTACACTACCCCTGAACTCTAATCTCAACTGGGTCTTTCTCTGATCTGAGATGCATGATTTAATTATGAGTGAATCTCCAATTTACTAGTTGAGCAGTGTTGGTTACACCCCACTATTGGATCTCCCACTAATTCCTCCATTAGTTGGAACTAGTTTAACTTAATTAAACTCAGTTAAACTGAATTAGATAATTACAACTCAAAAGAACTCAACCTGGCTCCCTCAAATTTAGGAACCACTCTACATGACTCTAGATAAACTCCTAACTCAAATTAACTGAGCCAACTTTGTCAAATTAACTTAGTTAACTACTACAAGTTGCTATGAGAATTACAATTACAATTTAATTCCTAATTTAATTGAAGGAAAAAATTCCTAATTTAATTGAAAGACAAAATTAAATTAGGATTTTCTTGTTACATTTTTCAACGCTCCCTCTCAACAAGAAAGGGATTATCTTCTACCCCGATCCTTCCTCTGTGAAACTCGAATTTTCATCTGACAATGTATTTGTCAAAATAGTTGCATCCCGCTCCTCTGAAGGAATGTAATCTAACAACATGATTCTCCTCTGCACACAATCTTGTAGATGGTGATACTGGATGTCGATATGCTTGGACCAATCATGAAAAAACTGGATTCTAAAAGAGTTTGATAACTCTGATTGTCACAGTAAATCACAGTAGGATCCATCTATTGACCAAATAACCCAACAAGGATCTTCCTCATCCAGATAGCCTCACAAGTTGCTTGACTAGCGACCATGTACTCTGCTTCTGTTGCACTGAGTGCAACTGATCTCTGCTTCCTGTTGTACCAAGAAACTCTTGCTGACCCTATACTAAAGATTCCCCTTGATGTTCTCTTTCTATCAAATGGACTCCCTGCCCAATCTGCATTTGTGAAGCCTTGAAGCTTCATTCCCTCTGTCTATCTACACCAAAGACCAAATTGAGTGGTGCCTTTGAGGTATCTCGACACATGTTTATTTGTCTTCCAATAAATTTTGGTTAGCTTAATGACAAATTGACTAATATGGTTAACTGTAAAACACATGTTCGGTCGTGTCTTCACCAAATACATAAGTGAACCCACAAGTTGTCTATAAATAGTAGCCTCCACTACTTCACCTAAAGTAGCATCCTCCTTCCTCCAATTACCTGCTAGAGGAGTCTCCATGGGTTTGATGCTCTCCATGTGGAACTTATTTAGTATCTCATTGACATACTTTCCCTGAGAGACAAATAGTTCCTCATCTCCTTGTCATACTTCCATACCAATAAATTAATGCAGGAGCCCCGAGTCCTTCATCTCAAATTCCCTTGCAAGATCCTCTTTGCAAGATTTTATCAGCTTCTCATCACCTATCAGAATCAAATCATCGACATATAATACTATAATCAACAATTTACCTTCAACCACATTATGGTAAAGGTTCGCATCTGCTTCACTTTTGGTGAAGACCAACCCGGTGAAATAGATGTCAATCCTAGTGTACAAAGTGCAGGATGCTTGTTTTAGTCCATACAACACTCGCTTGAGTATACTCACATGTGACTCTCTGTTGAGGGTCTCAAATCCTTCCGGGTGCTTAATATACACCTCTTCCTCAATCATATCATTGAGGAATGTTGTCTTCACATCAATCTAATGTATCTTCCCTCCCATCTGTGCTGATAGTGGTAGAATAGATCTGATTGACGTGTACCTTGCTACTGGAGCAAAAGTCTCATCATAATCAATTCCCTTCACCTGAGAGAATCTTTGACCACAAATATGACCTTGTGTTTCTCCACACTCCCATCTACTGCTTGATTTACCTTGTAAAGACATACCATTTCTGATAATGGAATCATACTCCTCAACCATTGCATTAACCCATACTGGTTGTTGCACTTCTCAAACTCTACACTCTCGCTCATCAGAGCCATGTAGCTAGTGTACCGATCTAGTGACCTCCTCTGCCTGCGTTGTGATGTGGGTGCTACCACATTCTCTCTAGCATCATGCATCAATATTCCAGCCTATCTGGTGTGCTTCCTTCCATCTCTGGAAGTCTCTACATGAGTGGGTGGTTCCACTCTATGCTCAATTACATGTGGTTTCTCCACATCATCTGGAGGTTCCTCCTTTGGAGCTAAAAGCTCCTCATTTGCATGTAACTTAAGCTCCCTCTCAAGGGAACATCTCATGTTCTTCTCTTCATCGAAATTCACATATCTACAAACCACTGTCATCCTGTTGGATGGAAGGTACACTTGATAGTTGTGAGGTGTATCAGTGTACCCCACAAATATGCCCAAGTTAATTGTTGGCTCTAGCTTTTTCCGTGCATCCTTGCTAACATGACAATAGATAGATGAACCAAATATCTTGAAGTGTGCCACATCTGGTTTCTTACCTGAAGAAAGATTCTTCTAATGTACTCATCCAGAGAATTAGATGAGGGCTTTTATTCTAAAAATAAACATTTGTGTTTCATGCTTCAGCCCACAAGTGCAAAGCTAGGCCCTGATCATGTAACATCGCACATGTCGCTCCCACAATACTTATGTTCTTCCTTTTAGCCACCCCATTCTATTGTGGGTTATGAGGTTCTAGTAACTCACATCGAATGCCTTCTGACACACAAAATTTCTTGAATTCATTCGACACATATTCTCCACTGTTATCGCTTCTGAGAGCTTTAACCTTCCTGTCAGTATATTTCTTGACAAGTTCTTTAAATTCACAAAATTTATTGAACGTATGATCTTTCATTTACATGAAGAAAATCCAGAGCTTATGAGAAAAATCATCAACAAATATTACATAATATGTGTGCTTGGTCGTGGATGCTCTCAGGAATGGTCCACACACATCTGAGTGAACTCAATCAAGGATCGCTTGCGCTCAACTATCTTTATCATGAAAGGAAGCTTTGGTGTACTTCCCCAATTTACACCCTTTTCATGTGTCTCTTTGCTCTAGTGTACCCTTGGGAAGTCTTGTATAAATTTGTTGCATGATCTTCAAAGCTCCGTGATGCAAGTGACCCAATCTTCTATGACACAACTCACCGATGTCTCGGCTTTGTACCTTCTCTTCTTTTGTGCTCAAAGTAGCGCAATCTTCTACATCCAATTCGTAGAGGTTCTTCACCAGAACCTCAATCCACTTCACTTGTCTTAAGTCTATGTGATGGTAGAAAGCCTTTCCCTTACTAAATATCACATTGTAGCCACGGTCCTCCAACATAGCAACTGAAACTAAATTATTCTTCAAACCTGGAACATACATGACATCTTTTAATGTGAGAGGAGTACCAAACTCCCTCTGAAAAGTAATAGTATCAATTTCGATCATGTTATACCTCCCATCATCTCCCATACCAATGTGCATCTAGAGGTCCTTCGAATCCAAGTCACTAAAGAACTCTTTGTTGTCGGTCACATGGAAAGAGGCTCAACTATCCAGGTACCACACACAACCCATCACCGATGTCACCATGCAAGCGATGAGGGTGAAATCCATTTCGAATTGTGAAGCAAGAGCTTCACTTGTTTCTCCTCCTGAGGGCTTCTTACCGACCTTCTTTTGCAAACACTTTGTGGCATAAAGTCCCAACTCATGACAATGAAAGAATTTAATCTTTGACATGTCCTTCTTATTACTACCCTGACTGGAATAGGATGAATTCCCCTTCACCATCATGCTTGGATGAGGATCCATCTTTGGTGTTCCGTCGTATCTCTTCTTGTACCAAGTCGGACCACAATCACTCCCTCTGGTAGCTTCTCCCTCCCATTAACTAATTCCTGGTAGTTGTGCCATCTCTTGGGAAGTCCTAGAAGTGTTAGGCTCACCAAATCGACTTCATAAACTGTAACACTGATACTTCCAAGCTCATCCTGACATTGGGTGAACTTGGTCAAGTACTTCGGTATTGTATCGACCTTCTCCATGTTGATCTTTCTGAGCTTGTCCTTTAGTGCCAACTTCCTATGGTCATTGTTGTTTTGAAATAGGTCTGTCAAGGTCTTCCACATTGGAAATGGAGTTTCCTTACTGTAGAGGTTCGAGACAATATGATCTCAAACTCCTTCTAGGATAATCATTCTCGCCTTTGCCACACACTTTCTTCACTGTGCCAGATCTTGAGCATCAGTTGTTTGAGGCTTAGGAATAGCATTGTCTATGAATTCCTTAAGCCCGTTGTCTTCCAACACTACCTCCATCCCGTCCTTCCGAGTAATATAGTTCAAAATTCCCTCAAGGGCATATTCGAGCCTCAATCCGTAGAATGACATCCTACTTGATCTGATGTATAATGCTACAAATTCGATTTCTCCTGCAAAAGACAAACTCGTATTCTCCTCTTCTATAGTGATTTCAACTCTAATACCATGTAGAAATTCCTTGTAGATTCAAACGGCATATTGTAATATACTAAAACAATTGACTTGAATCTACTCTACTCGTCAAAGGAAACAATAATTGATCAATGAAATCACGAAGCTGAAAAAGGAAGAATTCAATCACACACAACACAATAATTTTCTAGGGAAAGCCGCAGCAAAAAACCCCTGTTATTTGTATATTGCACTAATCATAAATTTTGAGAAGATTACAATGCCTTGCTCAAGCCCAAGCAAACTCTACACTATCACACTCTCTCTCACTACTTCACAAACCTACTCAAGCCAATACATAGCCAAATTTGTTGCCTTCCAAGCTCCTATTTCCTTGTGTAGTTTCCTAGGGAATTAGCCCATATTTAATTGGGAAATTCCTCATCCATACTACGTAATCCATCAACAAGCCTTCCTCTGATTGCATGCACCATCGGTTTAAGTTAGATTATTTTACAATTGATAGTACATTGTCCCTGTTATAGACATTTTTGTACCTTACAGCTCTAAGCATGAAATGTCCATAAACCAAGGGATCCTAAGTCCCTAAAAGTGTTGTTCCTACCCCTAGAGGAACAAGGTCAACCAATTACAGCTTCTCCCAGAAGTTCTCCACCAGAAACTGCTCAGAATCAGTCAAATCGGGATCATTTCAGTTGCTCCACTAGCTAGCTGCGTTGCATAGCACCCAAGTACACTAGATAGGTGCGTTGCAACGCACCTAAAAGCACTACCAGGGTGCGCTGAGCGGGAAATGACAAATGGCAGTGTCATTCCGCGAGGTGGACAGACAATGGAAGCTTCCAAAATCTTCCCCAATGACACTTGCCTCACTGAGTTCGACCAAGGATTTGTAAGAGGCTCTTAGTCTCCAAGTGGAAGCAAGAACTGACAGAGAGAAGCCACTAGTCAAATCATAAGCTGACTCATCCTCTTTGCATACATCTATATATTGATCCCTCATCCCAGAGATCCAGGGGCTGGAATTTTGTACATTGCAGAGAATTGTTGTTGGTTTTGAGATAGAGATAAGTGTATTGGGTGATTTATGCTTTGTTGGAGGTGAAGAGGGGATTCCTTTGCTGGGGGGTTGATGTTGGATTAGGAATCATCGGTTGTAACTCCTCCTGGACCTTCTTGTTATATCAATAAAACTATTTGAGTTTCTCCTACATGCTTGTGTATCAATGATGTTTTGTTATATTTGCATGTTTAGCTTAAATCTGATCCTAAGATATTTATGAATATAAATCCATGTCTTTGTGTAGTTTTCTTCTTCTGTGATCTTGCGGGAACTTGATGAAGTTGGGCAAGTAAGGGAGCAGGTAACTGGAAGCTGTCAAAGAGGAGAGAGATTGGATCAAAGGACTAGCGCAAGACACAGGTTGGTTCATCCTATTCCTCTTCGTTTATAGTTCATAAAGAAGAATATGAAAATAGTTTTCTCTGTTGTTTCTAAGGTACTGTCACACCTTAGTGGGATAGGGGCGTTCTGAGTAGACACTTTTCCCGTTAAAAAAATGGCGACTCCACTGGGGATCGTGTCTAGTTAGTTTGTTTGTGTTTCTCTTGTTGTTTGTTTCATAAACACAGAAGTAGCAATCGAACTGCATTTGCCATTATCAAATGCAAAGTAGACACCTGCTACTTCAATCCATTCACTGGATTTGTTTATGATTTGAACAGCTGATTCACAAATGATCTGATTACCCTTTATGATAGCTCTTAGACCTCCTTTAAATCCACCCTCTGATTGTGCATTGCTGATTGCTTTTACTCGGCCAAAAACCATAGATTAAACTGCAAACCGTGACCCAGAACCTGGAAGGAATTCTCGTTTCTGCCCCAGCGCAGGCTCTGTGAAGAGATTCTGCATTTCAACGCAGTTCCCGAGAGGGCTACCTGTGCTGCAATCCAGTTTCTTTGTGTAACAGGTGCGCTGATCAGCCTAGCCCTGTGCAGCTGAGGTTCTTTGCTTCATTTTTTCAGTTTTGTCTCTGATTTTTGCAGCCTGTAATCAGTGTGTGTCTGTTACCCCTTTTCTTTGCATTAATTCCGCCTCCTTTGTACAAAAAGACTGTATATGTTCTTTGTGTGTTTGTTACATCATTTACAGTTTTCCATTGAAAGAGTAGAATAATCATATTGTCGTCCTTGGATTTAGATCTGTCGCAAGTGTCGATTTTGATCTTAGGAGAAAGTTTATTTGCTGTTGACAGTCGATTATGCTTTTACTTTTGCCTTTGGTTTGAATTTGTCACTTTCTAGTGTCGAAACGAGTGTTTATTTCAAAATCATAAAGTGTCGTAATCTTCTCTACCTTTTGATTTCGAAAAGAAGCTTGTTTGTGTTTGTCGCTTGAAAGCAAATTCAGATTTGTACATCAACTTTCTTTTTAGGCATCAATATTAAGAAAGTGAAAACAAATACATGCATATGTGCATTTGCATATTGATATTTTGTTTGGCTTGATTTAAGAAAAGTGCATTTACAGTGTGCTCTTTGCTCTTTGAGAAAAGATTGTGTCTTTCTTTTCCCCTTGTAGCTAGGATTTTCATTGCTGAAAAGAGATAAAAGTTTGCTTATCATCTTTAGATTGCATTTTAGGAATTACATCTACATCTCATGGTGATCCCAAAAGGCAAACTTCTAAGAAAGATCAACTTAAAATAAATTGAATGAATTTAACAACGCTTTGGAACTTAACGCACAACATTTAGAGGTCTAGGCTAGAGACGTATTCCGGCGTCGTAAAGCCTGGTAACTGTTGTCCTCACTGATGGTTGGGTGATTCCTCCACTTTGAGACGATAAGTGCCAGTACGGACTTGTGCTCCCACGTACCGTCGAGTATATATTGGGAGACCCCTATAGTCTTAAAACCTTTTATCCATAGGAAGCCGTGTTGGCCGCCCTACTGATCGCAATGCACCGAGCACAGCATTCGGGAAGATTGACTGCCGTACCGTAAAAAGTATTCTGCAGTTTTGCGATTGGTTTGGTACTCCCTCTACCTCGATCTCCAGATCAGTCCCTTTTGTTCCTTTTCAGACTCCTTAACGGAAAAGGTCCATCTGAGCACTTGTCACTTCAGGCTCATTAAAAATCGAAGGAGACTAGAGTCATCTTTTGTTTTTTCTCGAATTTTTAAAACTGAAAAAAAACAATTTGTGTCAAAGCGTCTTAAAATTTATTTTAAACGGAATATTCATACCCTTTTCCTACGTTGATATTAGGTTGAGAAAATGGAGTCTACCAACCAAGGAATTCCCCTTGGTGGAAATCCTAGTCCCTTCTCCTCTTGGGGAGATGTTGGTGCACCCCATATGGCCACATTGTCGCTTCCAGGACTGACAATTGGCTTGCCAGTATGGCTCTTCTCAACTAATTTCGTTCAGAACATCACTATTCCTGAACAATCGAATCAACAATTAGACGAGTCCAGAGTTGCCCACCAACCTTCTACTTCCTCTAATTCTTCCTCTCCTCCTTCCCCTTCTCTTGATGGGGCTGGCAAAGCCAAAAGTCAAGTTCCTAAGGAGAAGAAGGAGAAGAAGAAGAAAGAGAAGAAGAAGAAGGAGCCAAAGACGAATGGGGGAAAATGAGTGTCGTCTAACGAAAATACACACACTGCACCGACCAGGCCTAAATCGCCATGTGTCATTTGCAAAGGAGAGCACTTTCACAGAGATTGTCCTTGCATCCCTCGGATACTAAGGGACTGGTCTCCTCGTTTGCACAATCCGGTGTCATCAACCTCTGATGATCATGTTAAAAGCACACCATCAACTAGCGAAAGTGAAGCCCCAGGACAAAGAGGGAAAGCTGGATTTCCCGGTAAACTGTGCGAAGGCAATCATTCCGTCCACCGTTGTCCCTTCTTAGACGAAGCGAAAATTATGACTTCCTCCTGGATATAAAAAACTCTTGCCGAGTCCGTCGCTAGTTGAGAATCCAGCTGGCTCGCTCAAGTGGTCGGCTGAAGCGCCTATCATCGAAGATAAACCATCTGTATCCATACTAGACGAAATTCAAAGGGTCGAGGCGGCAGTTGACCCGCTCTTGCCTTCAGAGGTCTTGTCTTCAGATGATACAGTCACTGAAGAGAACAAGGATGACACCGTCCAAATTCTCTTCATCAACACGGACTTCGACGAACATGGGGGCAATCTACCCATTCCCTTACCGCAGGAGGGAAGTTCGTCAGAGCCATACCCGGCTGTCTACTCAGTCCCACCTCCAAGCAACCTAGTTGTATCCTTCGATTGGAATCAACTAGGCAGACCCCGTTTACCAGCAAGCATACCATTCTGAATTATCGTTCAAATATATAGAATGGTCATGGCTGGTACCATCATAGATGAGGGGGCTTCTATGAGTATCCTTTCCTCTATTGCTTGGAAAGCGCTTGGTTCACCATCGTTGTTGCCTGAGATGATAAATCTGACAGGTTTTGATAAAGGAACCAATCGACCTTTAGGGATCCTTCCCAATGTGCCCATAACATTGAGAGGGAAGACAGTTCAAATGAACGTAATGGTAGTGCAAGGACCCTTGGATTATAACCTACTCCTTGGACGAGACTATATTTATTGCATGGGAGCCATCGTCTCCTCACTCTTTAGAGTAATGTGTTTTCCACACGAAGGAAGAGTGGTCAAGCTCATGGACCAGCTTTCATTTCCCGGATCACGCATAGAAAATAGTCATATACCATCCCTAAATGGTCTCTTCACGCAAGAAATGTCTCAATCTCCAGTCCGTCCTCCCGATAAGCGCGAGTAATTCGGAGGGACATGACTGAAACCCAGGGGGCATGCGTCCTGGTCTGCTTCGGCAGGAAAACTTCGGGTATAGGGTAGGTTTCCGCGGGAGAATATGACTAATTTGTACCCCGTTCGTGATTGGAAGAGGGGTTATTCTAGAACAAGATTCTCTTGTCAAAGTTATGTAAGTGGCGAGCACCGCCACTCACCTTTGTTTATCTTGGCAGACATCGCCGAAGAAGTGTTTTGTTGGAACCGCTAATAGAAAAATCTTTGGGTGACCTGTAAGAGGTAGGTCTCTCCCGGTAAAACAAATGTTTATTGGACTAAAGAAGGGGTAACCTTGAAACCATACTTTATACCTGGAGGCATGCAAACCTTTTGGAGTGCAAGCGAGGGGCGGCTATTTATTTTTTAAATTTTTAGGACCTCTAACCCTTTAAACTCGTAGGATTAGTCGTCACCTAACTTGCATAAAGAAAGGATGTGGGGCAAAAATCTAAAAGTTGTCGTTTTATATGAGACATTCTTATCATATGACTGGATTAATCGAGCAGTTTTAGCACATAGTTCAAGCTCGTTAAAAAATAAACATAAGACATGAGCAAATGTTTCCACCCGTGTTTAAGCTCGTTAAAAAATGAACTATTCCCCGGTAAATAACCACCGTGAATGAAGCATTTCAGCCATTAAAGCCTTGGTCGTGTTTGCACCGTCACCTCCACTTTTCCATTGGCCGATCATTCACCTCCATTTGATTGTTTACCCATTTTGAGGAACAGCTGCGAAGAGTGATTTCACTAGCCATCCTTGTGACACTGCCGTGATTGGAAAATTCCAAACCTTACCTGGAATCAGCTGCTACCCATTTTATCATGCGTTCCTCAAAAGACGAGTCTTCTTTAAGCTCTTTTCAACTGACTCGAAAAATATGAAAAAATTTCTGAGTTTTGGCCTTCCAGATCGTTAAAGCGACCGGAAGTGTTATCCCTCCTCTAGATTTTAATCTTTTTGGACCTGAGGTATTATTGCACAAAAAGATCGAGCGCTTGTTTTGTTCGGCTCGTTAAAACTATCGAAAATTCATCCCTTTTGTATTGTTTTATACTTTTTCGGACTTAAGGGATTAGATGACGAAAAAGGAATTTCGGAGTTACCTTTACGTACCTTTTCAGACTCTCTAAAAATGAAAAGGACTGAGTTATCTTTGTCGTTAAACTCGTTAAAAAGATTAATAGCGACAAACTTGTCTTTAGACGAGAACGAGTTTCACTATCGCTAGGCTCGTTAAAACATAGCGATGGGTTTTCCCGAAGGGCAAATTATAGAACAAGCATATGTTATTCTCCTCAAGCTTGACAAAAATAAAGAGGTACTGGTCAGCAATGACTGGGGAAAAATTGGGAAGAAACTCAAAGAATCTTTATTGGTAGCAAGTCGCTCTTGAACATGACACTTCCACTCCGTGCCTAAGTCGGGTTGGGTTGTTTCATTCACTGGTCACATCGCCATGGTCACGCCATACCATCCACATTTGGGGTAAATGCTACCAATCCATCACATAAGTGTCGCCGACATGTTCAAGAGAAGTCATCCAGAGAAGTCGTCCGTGTCCCATCCACTACCATACATTATACTTCATTCTTTCATGACCGCCATCCTGAACCATATATCATCAGATCGTGTTCACCTCCATCAAACCATTTGCTCCGTTCCATTTCATTGATGTGGGATTCATCAAGGCCCTCCTTTGACGGATCGCTTCTTGTCGACATCAGCTCATTATCCAAGAAGTTGATCTAGGAACACCCCATTCAGTACTTTGAAGCTTGCATGCCTCAATGGCAAGTTTCTCACTTTCGGTGACAGGTATACATCAATGACCTTCGACTGAAAGATTTTGCGTGGTGTTCGACGCCAAGTCCTTTATTCACACCACGTGAATTGTACTGCAGTACCTTGAGGGTCATCATCATTATCGGTGATTCCTCTCGCGCTTGTTAACAGTTTACATCATCGACTGGTAATCAAGCGATGTCTTTCCATGTTCGACTTCAAAACATTTTTCACATGGATCGACTTGTACTTCGAGTGAAGATCGGACGAGATTGAAGACCCCGGATCTAGTTTCATCCATCCGGGCTGCGATATATATTCAGGAAAAATAAAGACATTGACATGTACAGCATTGCAGCACAGATAATCATCCTACCAAAAGGAAGATGACTTCATCAGAATCATCAGTCTACCATCAGGCGATTGTCTGTCCTATGTACATAAAAATGAATTTATAAAGCTGAGCATGGGAATGCCTACCTCAGCTAGATCATGAAAACAATATGAAGATAATGTATTGTATTGTATCTTATTACAGGTCTCCTCCCAGCATTGAAAGAACTTCGGATCCTCCTAATAAAGCATTTCACCCGATAAACGGCCTCATACTTTAGGGGGCAACTGTTATAGACATTTTTGTGCCTTACAGCTCTAAGCATGAAATGTCCATAAACCAAGGGATCCTAAGTCCCTAAAAGTGTTGTTCCTACCCCTAGAGGAACAAGGTCAACCAATTACAGCTTCTCCCAGAAGTTATCCACCAAAAACTGCTCAGAATCAGTCAAATCAGGATCATTTCAGCTGCTCCACTAGCTAGTTGCGTTGCATAGCACCCAAGTACACTAGCTAGGTGCGTTGCAACGCACCTAAAAGCACTACCAGGGTGCGCTGAGTGGGAAATGACAAATGGTAGTGTCATTCCGCGAGGTGGACAGACAATGGAAGCTTCCAGAATCTTCCCCAATGACACTTGCCTCACTGAGTTCGACCAAGGATGAGTAAGAGGCTCTCAGTCTCCAAGTGGAAGCAAGAACTGACAGAGAGAAACCACTAGTCAAATCATAAGCTGACTCATAGTCTTTGCATACATCTATATATGGATCCCTCATCCCAGAGATCCAGGGGCTGGAATTTTGTACATTGCAGAGAATTGTTGTTGGTTTTGAGATAGAGATCAGTGTATTGGGTGATTTATGCTTTGTTGGAGGTGAAGAGGGGATTCCTTTGCTGGGGGGTAGATGCTGGATCAGGAATCATCGGTTGTAACTCCTCCTGGACCTTCTTGTTATATCAATAAAACTATTTGAGTTTCTCCTACATGCTTGTGTATCAATGATGTTTTGTTATATTTGCATGTTTAGCTTAAATCTAATCCTAAGCTATTTATGAATATAAATCCATGTCTTTGTGTAGTTTTCTTCTTCTGTGATCTTGCAGGAACTTGATGAAGTTGGGCAAGTAAGGGAGCAGGTAGTTGGAAGCTGTCAAAGAGGAGAGAGATTGGATCAAAGGACTAGCGCAAGACACAGGTTGGTTCATCCTATTCCTCTTCGTTTATAGTTCATAAAGAAGAATACGAAAATAGTTTTCTCTGTTTGTTTTTAAGGTACTGTCACACCTTAGTGGGATAGGGGCGTTCTGAGTAGACACTTTTCCCGTTAACAGTCCCTGAACTCTAATCTCAACTAGGTCTTTCTCTAGTCTAACATGCATGAGTGAATCTTCAGTTTGAAATGGGAAGCTTTCTCCTTCCCTTTCCTTGCCTTACTTGCTAAGGCCAGATTTTCTTCATCATCATTCTTGGATGAAGAACAATCTCGTGTGCTCCTCCTAATCTCCTACTGCATAAAATCTGACCACAGTCGTTCCCAGTCCGACAGTTTCTCCCTTCCATTTACAGATTCCTGGTAGCTATTCCAACTCTTTGGAAGGCAAAGGAGAGAAAGGCTCACCATATCATCATCAGCAGTTATTCCCACACTGCCAAGCTCATCTCTGTAGGTGGTGAGCTTGTTCAGATATGTGGAAATAGTATCGCCCTTCTCCATCTTGATTCTTTGAAGCTTATCCTTGAGCGCCAATTTCCTCTAATCGCTACTGTTCTGGTAGAGGTCCTTCAATGTCTTCCACATTGAAAATGGAGTATCCTTCCCAAGGAGACTTGTTAAGTTAAGGTATGTTCTATGCTTATAACAGTTTACTTCTTTTTCTTATTATATTCCACAGATTAGCAATCACATGTACATAAAGTAAAGCGCAGATAGAACGTTAAACGATCGACATAAAACAAGCCAAGACAAGAGACACAAGATGTGGCGGCTAGCCAGGGACAAACCCCACAATGTGTGGGGAAAACCTTTGATCAAATATCCTTTTATCTTCAATAATTCAGCAAAGAGAAATAGTACAATAAATCTTATTTGTATCAGCAGTAGCAAACACTAGATCAACAGCATCAACATTAGCTGCTTCATCATCAAACTAGGGCAGACGAAATCTCACAAACCGACCGTCGGATCGGCTTGATTCCACCACCAAAAGTTGCAGCTTTCAGAGGAGGTTCAAATGAATCTACAGCATAGTTCAGATGAGGAGATCTTCTAGTCCACGCAAGTTGCAGTTGCAGCTTCAGTTTCAGCAGCTTCCTTCAAACTAGGGCAATTGATATCTTGCAAACCATCCGTCGGATTGACTTGATTCCACCACCAAAAGTTGCAGCTTTTAGAGGAGGTTCAAATCAACCTACAGTGCAATTCATATGAGGAGATCTTCTAGTCCACGCAGGTCAAACTTTACTTCTGCAGTTGCAGCTTCAATTTCAGCAGCTTCCTTCAAACTAGGGCAGTCGATATCTTACAAACCGTCGGTCGGATTGACTTGATTCCACCACCAAAAGTTGCCGTTTTCAGAGGAGGTTCAGATGAACCTACAGCACAGTTCAGATGAGGATATATTCTAGTTCACGCAGGTCAAACTTTACTTCTGCAGTTGTAGCTTCAGTTTCAGTAGCTTCCTTCAAACTAGGGCAGTCGATATCTTGCAAACAGTCCGTTGAATTGACTTGATTCCACCACCAAAAGTTGCGGCTTTAAGAGGATGTTCAGATGAACCTACAGCACAGTGCAGATGAGGAGATCTTCTAGTCCATGTAAGTCAAACTTTACTTCTGCAGTTTCAACTTCAGTTTCAGCAGCTTTCGACTTCACATGTGTGAGGGAGAGACCCTTTTCTATGCAGTAGAGAAGAGACTCTTTTCTACGCAGTAGAGAGAGAGATGTGATGAGTTGAGTGATTCCAAATGAGGAAAATTCCTCTTGTATTTATACACAACGTTGGTGTTTGAATAGATGCGACTATTGGGCTTCTGAGCTTACATGAGTTGTAGGTCGGCTTGACAATAATTCCATAATCAAAATAAATTCATATCTCTATGAATACTTATCGGAATCGGATGATATTTATATCAATCCTACACCTATCGATGAGAGAAATATAATAAAAATATTTTCAGCCATTCATAAGATGACCCACATGAAGTTTTTTCCCTAGTTTCCAATTTTAAAACTCCCTCTTAACTAGGGAGAACTTCATCTGCAATCTGTCTATTGGTCGTTACTATTCATCCATCAAATGCACTGCCCTTGTACAGCCTGACCCTTGCCCTACTCTACTCTATTCTGCCTGTTCTTCTTTGTCTTGTTCTGTCCTATACTGATCTGTATTGTTCTGCTTTGTTCTTGAATTGTTCTGTTCTGCTCTGCTTTTGTCTGAATTATGAAGAAGAAGAAGAATTGATCAAGGATGTATCATACCAACTGAAAAGTTAGTCTCAGAGTATGTACCACTAGTCCCAGACCAGTCTCAACCAACCCGAAGTCAGCGTCATAATGAGTACAACTCCACTGGTCCCAGACTAGTATCATCCTCCACTGACTCAAAGTCAGTCTTAGAGTGCATACCACTAGTCCCAGACCAGTCTCAACCGACCCGAAGTCAGCTTCGTAGTAAGTACCACTCCTACCACTGTTCCAAGACCAGTATCGCAGTCTCAAAGAGTGTACCACTGGTCCCAGACCAGTCTCAACTGACCCGAAGTCAGCGTCATAGTATGTACCACTCTCACTGGTCCTAGACCAGTACTGCACTGACACGAAGTCAGTCTCGAAGTATGTACCACTGGTCCCAGACCAGTCTCAACTGACCCGAAGTCAGTGTCATAGTAAGGTACAACTCCTACCACTGGTCCCAAACCAGTATCATTAATCCCAGATCAATGGAGGTCATCCTAGCGTAGGGAGTACAGTAGATACAACTATGCGTCCATCGGTACTACTATGGTCCCTAACTTCATTTCCCTACTCATTAATCAGATGAGAGGTACTTCCCATGAGTCCCAGACTGCATGGTTAGGATGCCTCGACAGGAGAACTAATCAATCCTGTCCTCACAGGAGAACACATCAATCCTACTACAATCGCCATGGAGAACACATCAATCCAGGCCGCCATGGAGAACACATCAATCCAAGCCTCATAGGAGAACACATCAATCCTGCTACAGTTGCCATGGAGAACATATCAATCCAGGCATCAAAGGAGAACACATCAATCCTGCTACAGTCGCCATGGAGAACACATCAATCCAGGCCTCACAGGAGAACACATCAGTCCTGCTATAGTCGCCATGGAGAACACATCAATCCTGCTATAGTCGCCATGGAGAACACATCAATCCAGGCCTCACAGGAGAACACATCAATCCTGCTACAGTCGCCATGGAGAACACATCAATCCAGGCCTCACAGGAGAACTAATCATCCTACTAGATAGGAGAGGGAATCATCCTGTTCCACAAGAGAGAAAATCATCTTGTCCCACAAGAGAGCGAATCATCTTGTTCCAGTGCGCACCACCAGGGGAGGGTGAGTCACCTTGTGGTTTTATGTTGCTCCAGTAAGAACTGCAAGCCCTCAGAGCTCCCAGAGCTCAATGTATGCAACATGCAGAACCCTTGTACAAGGGTTTCTTTACAACTCCAAGTCGTTTGGGAAAATCACAGATTAGATCTTTCCTTAGGCCTTTAACAAGTTGTATCAACCTGTACATCATCTTGATGCGATGGAGCCTCCTTGCTCATTGTCTTACCATATCCCAGATGATGTCTATCTGCTGAGAAATCGACAAATATGGGATTCCTTAATAATCGAATCCCACCTTTGGTTGTTACAGAGAATCATAGTGGTATTTGTTCAAATAGCTCACTGAAGAGCTTCCCCAACCAGGTAGCTTCATACAAGTTCATACTCGTAGATATGTATCCAGTATCGGCGGTGCTTATGGAAAGCAACTTTTGCTTCCTGCTCATCTATTATATCGAAGCAGAATCCAAAGAGAAACATCACTAAAAGTGCTCCAGTGATCCTCCACACTACCTGCATAATCAACATTCGAATAATCATGCAATTTCATATTTTCGGCAATGTATCTCAATCCATGAGAGATTGTGTCCTGAAGACATATCAAAATATTCTTGGCACCAATCTAGTGAAGCTCAACCAAATATGAGCTCACAATGCTAACTACAAAACATATGTTCGGACGGAGGTTCACCAAGAACATCAATGCAAATGAGTTTTTGAAACTCAGAGGCATTTCTCAAATCTGGTCCGACATCACTACCATATAACTTCTGAATGTTAAGATCCTCGAGGTAGTCACAGGCTTGCAGTCCATCATACCAAATCTTTTTATAATTTTCACCACATTTTTCCTTGAGATAGGAAAATTTCCCTTGGCTTCTGCCACACTTCAAGTCCTTGGTTCTTCATTTCAAATTCAGAAGCCAGCTCCCTTTTACATTTGTGAATGAGAGGGTATGCACCTGTTAGAAAGAGATCATCCACGTATAGCACCAGTCTGAGAGATTTGTCATCTTCAACCTTAAAGTAAAGGTTAGGATCGGCTTCACTCCTAGTGAATCCTAGCTTCATCAAGTAGCTATCAATCCTCTCATACCATGCTCAGGGTGCTTGCTTCAGCCCATAGAGAGCCTTCTTCAACCTGCATACATGAGATTTTCAATCATAAATCTCAAGTCCTTCGGGTTGCTCCACATAGACCTCTTCTTTGATCAAACCGTGCAAGAACGCAGTCTTGACATCCATCTGATGTAGGTTCCATCCTTGTGAAGCCATAAGGGCTATGATCAAGGGGATAGTCGTATATCCAGCAACATGTGCAAATATCATTGTCTATACCTTCCTTCTGGGAGAAACCACGAGCAACAAGATGAGACTTATACTTTTCCGTACTTCCATCCGCTGCATGCTTTTTCTTGCAAAGCCATTTGGAAGTAACAATTGTCTTGTCCTAGGGTCTGGGAACTACTTCCCAGACATCATTCTTCATAATAGACTCATATTCTTCAATCATAGCATCCTACCATACTTGATGCTTGACGGCATTTAAGAATGATGAAGGCTCATTTTGTATGATCGTGCTCATGATGGTCAGGTATCCGTGATACCTATTAGGTTTCTTACTTTCACGAAAGGTTCCTTGGGGTGCAACATGTCCTTCATCATCATCAAGTATCCCCCTAAGCCGTGAAGGCCTCTTCTTAGAAGAGGAAGGATCAGGTGGATAAATAGGATCCATGGGTTCCTCCACATCAGGAATTGTTACATCATCTACCCATAGAGACAGCTTCCACAATCGTACGGTTCTTCCTTTCCGCCACACCATTCTGCTTAGGAGTATGTGGTCTAGTAGTCTCCCTCTAAATTCTAGCCTCAGATATGCTTGAATGAACCAACTGTAATATATTTGAGGTCTTGCTTTGGCTTGAGGGGAATGGTCCCCTTTTGAGCTTTCCTTCGGCACATCCTAGACATACACCTTCTTTCTCTACTCGGAATTCAGGCATCCCTGTCACCATTTGTCTTACGCCGAGTAGAGCTTTATAATGAAGGGGGGCAAACCTCCGATGCCAAAGTTCGGACTGAAGAGATGTGTCATAAGACATGATACCTAGTGGACTTCCATCGACTTGATATAATGAATCAACATGAAACCCAAGGGTAAAGGCATCTTTAACATTATTTTTCGATATGTGTACCTTGCCATTACTGAAGGTTACCTTGTAGCCTTCATCTTCCATTGCCGAGATGGACACCAGGTTCTTTTGGAGGTCAAGTGAATTTAATACATCCTGGAATTTATAGCCTTCTTGAATGCTTGTCCTCTTCCTTGATTCCCAGCTCTCCTCTTACCTTTGCTATTAAATTTTTCATTCCTTTGATTGCCATTAGAGGGATTTTGATTATCGTCTCGGTGTCAGTCCTTTCTATCAGGGCACTCCCTTGCATAGTGACCTGCTTTATCGCAGATGTAACATCTTCCTTTTCTTGTACCCTTAGGTCCAGCCTTTCCTTTTGATTTAGTCCCGGAATTATTTCTTTTCTTAGCATGAGAAGAAAAGGTAGCAGGAGGACCTTTAGGCATGGGCATTTCTTGCTCTTCTACCTTGTTTCTTCTTGAATGCATCTAGCCATTAATTCCTTGAAACAAGGAATTACATGATTGTTTAGAAGAGTAGTCCTGAACACATACCATTCGGATGGTAATCCTCCAAGAGTCGTGAGTGCCATTTCCCTATCAGCAATAGTCTCCCCAATAGATAGGAGATCGTTCTTGATCTCGGTGATTCTTAAGAAGTATGCTTGCATACTCTCATCTTTACCCTTATTGATTTCCTTCAATTTATTTCTAAGAAGCAAAACTTGATTTGCATCATTAACTTTAAATATACTCACCAGTCTATCGTAGATTTCCTTGGAGGTCTCCAGTTCAGAGATGTAGGCCACCAAGTGCTTGTCGATAGAGTCCCGGATGATCTTCTTTTTTTTGACTTCTCCATTTTTCCATTTGTTCCAGGCAGCAGTGAATGCGTTTGATGGAGGCTCAACAATATTGCCTCTTACATGGTCCAGCACTCCTTGATCTTCTAGGGTTAGATCGATAGACATCTTCCATCCATGATAGTCATCTTTCTCACGGAGATTGTCTTCGGAAGGAAAGAGTGTTGAGGACCCCATAGTTCTTTTAGGATAGCCTTTCCAATCTTCTCTTCGGTGATTGCTCTTGCTCTTGCTCGGGCTTTGTATTCACCTCGCTCTAATATCATGTTAAGTTATGTTATGTTCTATGCTTATAAAAATTTACTTCTTTTTCTTATTATATTCCATGGATTAGCAATTACATGTACATAAAGTAAAGTGCAGATAGAACATTAAATGATCGACAGAAAACAAGCCAAGACAAGAGACACAAGATGTGGCGGCTAGCCAGGGACAAACCCCACAATGTGTGGGGAAACCCTTTGATCAAATATTCTTTTATCTTCAATAATTCAGTAGAGAGAAATAGTACAATAAATCTGATTTTTCTCAGCAGTAGCAAACCCTAGATCAGCAGCATCAACATTAGCGGCTTCATCATCAAACTAGGGCAGACGATATCTCACAAACCGATCGTCGGATTGGCTTGATTCCACCACCAAAAGTTGCGGCTTTCAGAGGAGGTTTAGATGAACCTACATCATAGTTAAGATGTGGATATATTTTAGTCCACGTAGGTCAAACTTCACTTCTGTAGTTGCAGCTTTAGTTTCAGCAGCTTCCTTCAAACTAGGGCAGTCGATATCTTGCAAACCCGTCCTTGATTCAAAAGTTGCGGATTGACTTGATTCTTCTACCACCAAAAGTTGCAGCGGCTTTCAGAGGAGGTTCAGATGAACCTAGGAGTGTAGTTCAGATGAGGAGATCTTCTAGTCCACGTAGGTGCAGTTGCAACTTCAGTAGTCGATATCTTTCCATCTGAACTTGATTCCACCACTTTTCAGATGCAGTTCAGATGATCTTCAGCTTCAAACTTTCAGCAAGCTTCTGGCTTCACATGTGTGAGGGAGAGACCCTTTTCTGCGCAGTAGAGAAGAGACTCTTTTCTACGCAGTAGAGAGAGAGAGATGTGATGAGTTGAGTGAGTCCAAATGAGGAAAATTCCTCCTGTATTTATACACAACGTTAGTGTTTGAATAGATGCGACTATTGGGCTTCTGAGCCTATATGAGTTGTAGGCCAGCTTGATAATAATTCCATAATCAAAATAAATTCATATCTACATGAATACTTATCAGAATCGGATAATCTTTATATCAATCCTCCACCTCTCGACGATAGGAATCTAATAAAAATATTATCAGCCATGAATAATATGACCCACATGAAGTTTTTCCCTAGTTTCCAATTTTAACAAGACTCGAGACAATATGGTCTCGTACTCCCTCAAGGATGATCCATCTCACCTTCGCCACACACTGCTTCCACTCAGCCAACTCTTGTGCATTAGTTGAAGCTGGCTTTGGGATTTCTTAATCAATGAATTCCTTCAAGCCATCGTCTTCTAATACAACCTCCATTCTATCTTTCCATGCTATGTAATTTGAGCTACCTTCCAGGGCATACTTGAGTCTCAAGCCATAGAACGCCATTAGCCAACCTTGAAGTATTATATGAATTCGATTTGCACCTGCAACCCCGAACTTCAAACTTCGAATTCTCTTCTCAGTAGACTATTCACAGCTCTGATACCATGTACAAAATCTGTGATAGGATAACCCGATAATGCAATATAAATCAAAGCAAAATACTATAGCCTACTTCTACTATCAATTTGCGGAAGCTTAAAGATCGAGTTGAACAATATAACCAGAAGAAGAAGAATCAATGGCACAATACACATGAAAATGCTTTGGGGAAATCCTCAGATAAAAACCACACACTATTGTATTATCATACATGGTGGAAATACATAGGAATTATACAAAGCCTTAGCCCTAACAGCTAGCCAGCTCTCAATACATTCCTCACAGATGCTCACAAGAAATCTTGGCTTATCTGCAACCTTCCTCTCTTCCCTCCAAGTTCCTATTTCCTTGCGTTGTTCCTTGTGGATGATTAGCCTATCATCAGTGGAATAACCAGCCTTCAAAACTGCGCAATCCTCAAGGATGAATCCTTGGCTGCATGCATGAGTTTTCTCCATGAGAAAACACATGCAACTAGTAGTACATTGTCCTTGAACATTAATCTCAACTGGGTCTTTCTCATAATACACATGCATGATTTTCTGATGAGGGAATCTTCAGTTAACTGGAGTAGCACTAGTTGAGTGCATTAATGCATCAACTGACTGTTAACTCACTATCAGTTCCTCAAACAGTTTGTAACTAATTTAACTAGACTTAACTCAGTAAACTGAGTTAACTAATTACAACTCGAATATAACTCAATCTTATCTCCTTAATTTAAGGGATAACTCTTGCATGACTTCAGAAAGACTTCTAACTTTAATTTCTCCAACTAATTAATTTAAAATTAATTAATTAACTAATTCCAAGTAGCTGTTAAGACTAAATTTGATTTTAATTCACAATTTAATTCAAGGACAAATTAAATTGGAATATTCTTGTTGCCATATTTCAACACTCCCTCTCAACAAGAAAGGGATTATCTGCCACCCTGATCCTATCTCTATGGAACTCGAATTTACACTTTGACAATGCCTTTGTCAAAATGTCATCATATTGCTCCTCTGTCGAAATATACTGCAGCAACATGATCCTCCCGATCTGTGAAAAGCCACAGGCAACAAATCTTGCCTTATTCTTCTCCACACTACCATCAGCAGCTTGCTTTACCTTGTAAAGCCAATGGGAACTCACAACTAACTTGTTCTCTGGTTTCGGAACCACATCCCAAACATTGTTACAAACTATGGAGTCATACTCCTCCACCATAGCATCAACCCAAATCGGTTGCTACACTGCTTCCTCAAGGGAAGATGGCTCGGTCTCAACACATTCCCCAGCAAGGGCCATGTATCCAGTGTACCTATTAGGTGACCTCCTCTATTTGCGCTGAGAAGATGGTGCTCCCACATTCTCTCTCACATCCTCCAACAATCTGGTAGCTTCTCTTGTGACTCTGCTTGAGTGGATGTCTCCACTCCCGGAACCTCTTTATGCGGCTGCTCTGCATGAGTCTAAGGCTCCTCCTCCTTAGAAACCAACAATTCCTCCATAGCCTATAGTTGGAGCTCCCTCTCAAGGGAAACTCGCATGGCCTTCTGCTCATCAAACTTGAGATCTCTATGAACCACTATGCTCCGACTGGTAGGAAAGTACACCCGATAGTTGTGAGGTGTATCAATGTACCCCACAAATATCCCCAACTCTGCTATTGGCTCAAGATTCTTCTGTGCATCCTTTGTCAAATGGAAATATACCGATGAGCCAATAATCTTGAATTGACCCACATCTGGTCTCTTATCGGAGAAAGCTTCCTCTGGTGTCTTCATCCCAAGTATGCGATGCGGGCTTCTATTCTGCAAATACACCGCTGTGTTGAATGCCTTAGCCCACAAGTGAAGTGGTAGGCCTTGGTCATGCAGCATTGCCCGTGTTGCCCCTACAATAGTTCTATTCTTCCTGTCGGCCACCCCATTCTGCTGTGGGTTATGAGGTGTCGTCAACTCTCGTTTAATTCCTTCCATTGCATAGAAGTCCTTAAACTCTTGAGAAACATATTCTCTATCATTGTTGCTTCTCAAGGCCTTTATCTTCTTCCCTGACTCTTTCTCGACCAAGGCTTTGAACTCACAAAACTTTGTGAAAGTTTGGTCCTTCTTCTGCATGAAATAAATCTAGCATTTACGAGAATAGTCATCAATGAAAATCGCATAATACCTTTGCTTTGTTGTGGATGTCGTTGAGAATGGTCCACACAAATCAGTATGAACTTGCTCTAAGATAGCCTCTGCTCAACTGTCTCGATCATGAAAGGGATACTTGGTGTACTTTCCTAAGGTACAACCTTTGCATGTGTCAACTTGCTCAAGTTTACCTTTGGGAAGTCCTGTAGATATCTGTTGCATTATCTTCAAAGCCCCATGATGCAAATGGCCCAACCGCTTGTGCCACAACTCGCCAATGTCTTGGCTTTGCACCAATTCCGCTTTCATACTCAATGTTGCACAATCATCTACCTCTAGTTTATAGATATTCTTCACCTGAATCCCTATCCTCTTGATCTGACCCGTGGCTATGTGTCTTAGGAACACCTTTCCTTTACTGAAGACAACATCGTAGCCTTTGTCCTCCAACATTGCGACCGATACCAAGTTATTATTTAATCCAGGCACATATATCACATCTATCAAGGTGATAGGAGCTCCATGCTCCCTCTGAAAAGAAACCGTGCCCACTCCTGAAACACTATACCTTCCGTCGTCACCCATCTCTATGCGCATCTTGAGGTCTTTCTCCTCCAAGGCACTGAATAAATTTTTATCACCGGTCATGTGGAATGAGGTTCCACTGTCAAGATACCAGACACAACCCATCATCGATGACACCATGCATGCGATGAGGGTAAAGTCCATTTCGAACTGAGAGGCTAATGCCTCACCTTCCGATCCTTCTGAGGATCCCTTCTTGGACTTCTTTGATGGGCAATTAGTCGCATAATGTCCCATCTTGTGACAATTAAAGCATCTTACTTTAGACATGTCACCCTTCTTCCTGTTATGCTCCTATACCAATAGGTGTCATATTTCATGATTGACTGGTTAAAATTCCTAATATGTTCATCCTTTCCCTGCTACAAAGGTTTTCCATATTTTGAAAAAATAAAAAAATTAAAAAATGTAAAGAGGGTATACCCTAAAAGAAAAATGAAAGGGTGAAAAGATAAAATGGTCAAAAAGAAAAAGTGAAAGAAATGAACCCCAAAGAAAAAGGACCAGAAAAGTGTGCAAGTCCAAATGTCGCTACCACTTCACTTCTTGTAAATAAAGTATCATGTGCAATTTGTTGAAATTTATGCTGCAATTGATGAATAGCCAAACAGCTTAATCTTGGCTAGTTCATGTTTCAATTTCTTGTTTTAGTCATAGAGAATAAAATATGTCCAAAATGAGCCAGGTAGCCTTTGAAAAGCATATTGTTTTACAAGTGCTGAGTAAATAAAAGCTGCTTCAGTCAATCTCTGGAATAGATTGTAAGAGTTCAACATGGCCAATTTCTTGAGATCCTTTTCAAACATTGACAGACGTTCTATATCTGAAGTAGATAATAGATCTCTTGAATCTAATTTGGTAGAACATGAAAAGGTAGAAGACCCAGAAAGCTGGAATCCTCCCGTGTTGAGTTCTAAAGAAATTTATCAAGTACCGATGTTGTTCAAATTGTCCAGAAAAGTCTATCTCAAAGAAGTTGAACTGAAAATAAGAATAAAAGGTCCATTTGTACAAATTGTAGGTTTGAATTTGTTTTTTGAAGATGAAATCAGAAAGTTTAGAAAATATGTTGTTGAAAAGAGATTCTTCTATTTGCACTTTGGGGGAATTAGAATTGGACTAGCTCCATTATTCTGTCATGGCCTTAATACTCCCTGTATAGCCGAGCTTTTCAATATCGGGCACAATGTATATGAACATGCCCGAATTGGAACCATACTTGGAAACCTATCCTCGGGATGTCAACATGGCACTATCTATCCAGACTATGCCATTAGTCTATCTGATATTCATCTCAAAGACTATTGGAAAGCCTTGATTGGAGTGCAAGGTCTAGAAATGATTGAAGATAGTGAATATTTGTCTGTAATAGTCCAAACCTCATTTCAGTTAACAAATACAGTACATCCTAAGTTAAGATAGCTAGTGTTAAAATATTGTGTTGTTGTAGGAGTAAGCAATGCACAGGTAGAAGGTGTTCATTATGACAAAGAAGCTTTGCCTAATGACTAGTACATTCAATATAAGTCTTTGGAAGCTACAGAGGGCTCTAATAGCATGCTTAAAAGAATGTCTGTATCTGATGGTTGTGTTAGAATAATTCCAAACAGACCAAGAATACCACGACCAATAGTTATGCCAGAAAAACATGTGTTACCAGCAATCTCAGAAAATGAACCAACTCCTGTCAGTGGAAGAATATCTTTCTATCGCCATATTCCTACACCAGAAGAGCCTAGTTCTTCCACCAGTACACCGCTGTCCACAAACTAGTTGTATATACCAAAAGAAAAACCGTTCTTTGTTGTAAATAAAATGTTTATAACATATGTCAATACTACTCCACCTATAGAGGAATTTCAGTTTGCAAATCGTATATTTGTAAGAGGAAAGTGGTCACCTAAAACAAATTTTAGTACTTCTTCATCCAATACCAGGCAGCCACCCACAAGAGCTAACTGTGCCCCATTACTAGAACAGAATTCACAGAATCCAAATGACATGGACCAAGTATACCAGATAGGAAACTATCTAACCACTTGGTGTGCTCATGCAGAAGATGTTCTAGATGACCTAGGCAAACAAGCTGATCTGATAAATGCTAATCTCAAATTTCTCTATGATGAGCAACAATCAGAGAAGCTAGAAAAAGAAGAAAGGAGAAGAAGGAGACATAAGAAAAAGGCCAAAGAAATTCCAAAGTTTCATATAGATATGAGTGCACCCAATTATTGGGATCTAGAGGAAGAAGAAGAGGAAAAAGAAGCAGTAACTGCAACTAGTGCAGAAGAGGGTACTTCTAAGGACACTGGAAAGCTAACCAATGAAAGAGAGACATATAAAACTAATAAACCTTTTGAGTCAAAGAAGGAAGTCATGACCCTTGAACAAGCTGCCTCTAAATTCCCTTCTTTCATTCTGCCATCTATAAATAATCAGAATAAGGCACACATTTTGAAAGAAGTCAATAAATACCCTCAAGTTGAAGAAGACCTGTATGCAGCCAATACTAGCGGCTATATCTTAGATCTAGATAATTCTTCAAACCCTGGAGAATCAATCCGGATTTGGATAGGAGCTTTGTATCAAATGCAGGTTACTACAAAATTGGATAATATATCCATCATGGTCCTAGCAGAAAAACGCATGACTGTTATACTCTATGATTGGTGGATGGGACCATCAGAAGCAGAAAGAAGAGTCGTCATGAAATCCGGACTATCCACATTAGAATTATTGCTAAAGACACAGTTCGTGCCAGAACCAGTTGATGAGAAGAAGCAATTAATAACAGATCTTAGTCAGATGGAATTAAAAGATTTGAAATATCTTGACCAATTCAGTAAATATTTCATGGCTAAGGTTTTCAAAGCTAATCTTTCAAATGATGTGGCTCAAAAAATTTCATTTTTGTCAAAGTTACTATGAAATCTAGGGGACCTCATTATGAAAGATCTAGATGTACAGAACAAAAGACTAGATCAAGTTTATTGGGTTGACCTTCTTTTCAGGGTTACAGAGAAAGTTAAATACTTATGCTGGCAGAAGAAGGCGCACGACATCACACCCAGTTCATATGTCTGCAAAATAATGCTACCATGGACACATTTTAGAAAGAAGAAGAAAACAAAAAGGTGTGGTAGATTTAAACCCAAGAGAGTCTCAAATCCAAGAAAGCCTTTTCGTAAATATAAATTTTTGAAGAAAAGATCAAGACCCAGAAACAACAACTGTTGTTTCATTTGTAAAAAAGAAGGACATTTTGCACGTAAGTGCCCATAGAATTCATCTAGTAAGCTTAAAGCCTGTATAGATATAGAAGAGTTTCAAGATGATTGGTCAGTAGTAGAGTCAGAAGATGATATTTCAGATGTATATATTCTAACTGAAATATCAGATGCAGAAGAAGAAGAAAATGTTCAAAAAATGAATATTTGTCCATCATGTTCTGACGATGATTTTTTAGAAGAAAACCATTACAGTGAAGAAGAAAGTGACACTGAAATCACTAGTGAAACATCAGATAATTCAGATGATGAATCCGTAACTTCACAGTCAGAGAAGTCAGAAAAGTTGACACAAAAAAGTAAGCAACGTCTGTTACCTTTTCCTGAATTGAATGCTTTTTGCCCATTTAAGAAACGAACAACAGCCTCAACTAGTCTTCCACAACCAGAGATTACGAGAACAGAAGAAAATACATTGTTAAAAAAGATAGTCAAGACTAATAGCCTTATTTATATACCGGTTCAAGTTCAAGTAAGAAATGAGTGGATATTTGTAGATGCATTCATTGATACCGATGGATCTAATAATCTGGCTAGACCATCTTTATTTAAATCTCTGTGGAAACCACTGCAAAATATACTAGTTTCAGAAACCATTGGAGGATCTTTCAGTTTAACTCATTATGTAGACAACATTTCTTTGAAAGTTGGGGGGAGTATTGTTAAGGTCTCTGCAATACAACATTTTGATCCATCGGCTAGTCTAATGTTGGGAATGCCATTTTTAAATTATGTGCTTCCAGTAACAATCCGCCAAGATATGTTGATTATCAATTTGAAAAAGAAAGCTATTTTTGTCCCTAGGTTGTTTATTGCAAACTCAGAAGCAAGACATGAAAATAGCCAGAAAAGAGTAGGAGCCATTCTGATGATTGGCAGGAAGTCCTGCAGTTCTATGAAGCAAGAGCCAAATCTAAACAAAACAATTAGCATGTATAGATCCAAATTGGTCTACAGAACAAGTTGATATCCAAAAAAGACTGCTAAAAAGTTGCTCGGAAAACCCACAACAGTTTTGGGAAACAGAAAGTCTGATGTAAGAAATTATAACCTTGCATGACAATGGAGTCATGGGAAAGCTGATTCCCTGCACTCCCTCGGATGAGCAGGAAATAAAGAAACAGATAAAAGAATTGCTACAGATGCAGCGTATTGAACCAAGTGAGTCCCATTACGCTTGCTCAGCGTTTCTGGTAAGGAATCATTCTGAGATAGTTAGGGGAAAACATAGAATGGTGATAAACTATAAACCCCTCAATGCCATCACTCAGAGCTTTAATTATCCATTGCCAAGGCTAGACACTATAATGCAAAAAATTGAGCATATCAAGGTATTCAGTAAATTTGACATGAAGTATGGGTATTATCAGATTCAGATCCAGCCAGAGGATCGGCATAAAACTGCTTTTATTTGTCTAGCCGGATTTTACCAATGGAAGGTTGTCCCCTTCGGTTTGAAAAAGGCCCTTGCCATCTTCAAAGAAGAATGGATTTTATTTTTGCTAAGTATGATTTCATTGTTACATCTATATACGACATCCTCATTCATAGTCCAGATGTAAAAACTAGAGAATTTAGAAATTTTTCTAGAAGAAGTTCAGCAGCATGGTATAGTTTTGTCAGAAAGGAAGATGTCTTTATTTCAAGACAGTATAGATTTTCTGGGAATTAATGTTTTCAATGGTGCAATTAAAATGAAATCCCATTTATTAACCAAATTGACACAGTTTCCAGATGAACTGAAGGATACCAAAACAATTCAAAGATTCTTAGGAGTTCTGAATTATCTTCACAAGTATATCCCAAATCTGACAGAGAAAACAGCACCGATCAGGAAACATCTCAAACAGGGATGGTCACAAGAAGCAATAGCAGCAGTTAAACAATTGAACGCAGAATGCCAACAACTACTGAAGCTCCAGCCACCAGGTGATGGTTTTCTAATACTCCAAACTGATGCTTCTCTAGATTCTTGGGCAACCGTTCTTTTAGAACGAAGGGAGAAAGGTGAAGAGCAAGGTGAAGAAAAAATTTGTGCTTATGCTTCGGGTGAATTTACACCCAGTCAAAAGAATTACTTCATAGCCGAAAAAGAAACATTGGCTATATTCAACGGGATACAACGATTTGAGTTATATCTTACTCCCGTAAAATTCTTGATCAGAACAGACTCCAAGAATTTCAAATATTTTCTATCTGCCAAAATATCAAGACAGATTGCAAAGGGAAGAATTCTTGCTTGGCATATTTGGTTCCAACAGTTTGATTTTGAAGTTGAGTGGATCCCAGGTAATTCAAATTTTCTAACCGATTCATTAGCCAGGTTCTTGTTTTACCATTCCGGGTAAAGGTCCACAAGACAACAGTTTTTCTACATTTGTTGATAGATTCAGGATATTTGAAGGACATGCAAGCCACCTTGCAGAAGAAATAAAAAAGGTTTTAGGAATGATACTGAGAAGAAATAGTTGGATAAGGAAATGCCAAGCATGGCAGTCCAAGAATATAGGTACTTCTCTAGGCCTAGACAATACTCTGGTAAAAGTATATCCTTTTCCTAATATGAAGATAAAATTCCTTTTCAGAAGTTTATCCAATCTATGGTCTAGCGAATACACTGAAAAAATGATCTGGACCCTCAAAATTTTAAATGTTTACCAGCTAATTGGAGGACTTGATTTTGATGCATTTTCATAGGAGAAAAACTACTAGATCTTGAAGAAATTCGTATAAAACCTGAATTAGGAAAATTTATTTTATCTTTAAAAGTCCCCGACATTTTTGAAGAATTAGAAGCCTCTTTCCTGCAAAGGTTCAATGAGAATTATGCAGCAAACGACACCTTCCCTCAATACGAGATATTTGAAGGATTTGTTGATTAGGAGATCAAAGATGGCCTCTGCAGAAAAAAAACCAACTACCAGGATATCTCAGTGCATCCAACAGACGATGCAATATCTCAGAACTTGCTCATCCCCTTGGGATTTTCATAGCCTCAAATTAAGAGAAAGTATTGATCCTAATCTGTTTGCACAAGTGTTCATTCATGAGAGGATCGGAGAAATTGAGACAAGCAACAATGAAGACATGATTAAGAAGCATGCTGGTTGGTTCCATGAATTTGGAAACTTAAAAATACAGATTCTGCAAAAAAAGGATGATTTACAGGGAGAACCCAAAGTACTAAAATTTGTGGTTAATCAAAAGGCTTTGGTAACTATCAATGTTCTCTCACCTAATTGGAATAGCAATGTCATCCATATAATAAGTTTGATGATTTCAAAAAGAATTTGTACATCCATGATTTTCGAGTTAGGCTGGCAGCATAAAGATTTTATGAGCGATAATTGTAGATCATGGGTTCAACATGCTATAGAAAGTTCCACAAATATGTTTCAAATTTTTAAGTGGGAACTCTTAAACGGCATCGAATTGGCAGTGCAAAGATCACCCACAGTAATAAATGTCTTTAAATATTCTTTTCTAGACATCGAGATCAGTGCTTTAACTTTTCTTAACAAGTGGGAAAAACAGGAAGCCATGTACACACCTCAGCAACCGGGCCTCCACAGGATAAAGAAAAATACTGAAAAGGGAGAATCTTCAAAAGTAGCATCCAAGAGGACAATAATTTTAGATGAAGATGCCAAAGTAAAAGCAACAGCATCTACTTTACAAGGCGAGTTGACAGATGCCCAGGACCCAGCAGCTGACATTGATGAAGAATACAATATGCTGATGGAAAGCCACTACAAGAAGATACTCGATGAGTACAGACCAGCACATGATTCTTCCGGAGAATTTGATCCTGATAGTGATTATGATTTTGATAGGAGTCCAATGGGACCCTGGTAGGATAAAGTAGAATCTTTGTATCAGAAAATTTGAGTAGACACCATCGGTGGAAAATATGCCGATAGGACCCTCAATTATTTTTGTTTTGTCATTTCATTTTGAACAGTAGAATTTAGGAAATCTATATAAGAAAGGGTCTGCAGAAGTTCAAGATCATCACTTGACAAAGAACTTTGAGATCTCTTATTGTAATAAGCTTTATGTACTCTACTTGTTTTTATTAATATCGAAGCCTACTGGGCCGCCTGTCTGAGGACAGTTTCTATAATCCAAAAGAACCATGAGCGGTAAGGCGAAGGCGTTTGAAGACCCGTGGAGAGAGGTCGTAGTTGCGCGCGCATGTTCGGTTGGGGAGAAGTCACCCACCTCAGATCTGATGTTTAAGAAACTTTCAATTTAATCAGAAGTAAGTTCGAATGCACCAAACCTTTATTCTATTGTCTGCTCGTCTTAATTAGTAGTCTCTGTTGGTCGATCAATCTTGGCAGATAAACAGTTAGGTAGAGAAGCAAAGGAGCTCAACAGTTAAATCTGAGCCCTTGGAAGTTACAAGTGTTGATTTAGATAGGCTTATCATGTAGAGAAAAGAAGATTCTTGAGGGTTTGCCTATCTAAGTGCACCCAATGGAAAAGGAAGATAAAAATGCTAGGCAAACTAGGCTGGGTAGGCAGTTTTGGGGTTGCAGAAGCATGCTTATGATTAATTTTGTCTCTCGAGATGTTCATCTTATTGTTATCATAAGTACCATGGCGATTGTTTGGTTACAAACCAAGTGAGGCATGACTAACTTCCCTTCACACTTCTCCCCAATCACTTACTAACCTCCCCCAAGGATATTAAAATCTTCTTAATATCACTAAATCACTCCATCTCATTTCATGAAAAAGCTTGAGTAAAACCACATTCTTACTTTAGGCAAAGAAGCCACATTTCTTGTGTAAAACTATTTTCGTTCCCTTAGCCTAAGTTTCTTAACACTAGACTTAGCACTTGCTTTCAATCATATTCATATTAACCAATAACTTTATTATATAAATCCCTTGTATAAATTGCCATTTCCGAAATATTATTAATATACTAAAAAAAAACCCTATATTCTAATATCCCTACCCCGGTTTATTATAACCATAAGCTGTGAAATTGTTGTTCAAATATGGATTGGCAGGTTTATTCGAAACCTGTTAAGAACCATAACCCTATACGCGCAAACATCGGGATTAATTAACATTTGGTTAAATAATAACCTAATGTAAACACCCCGCAAACCAATAGTAATCGCCCCGAGAATTGTTAAATCATTGTTTAACTTACATGGGCCCCACGCATTAACCCTCCACCACCTCCAGCGAGTGCCAACCATCCGATCGGCGCCTTCCCATCGAACGGCTCCAGATCATATCGTGCCTCACTCTGTTGCTATAATTTAACTCCCGGGGAGCCTGTGGTATTGCCGCCGTAACGGGGACACGCATCAACCTCCCGCCGTGCTCGCTACCTCTCCGCTCCAAACCACCTTAGCCCATAAGCGGTGCTGGCCAAAACCACTTACCGCCCTCCCGCTAACGCCCCCCCCCCCCCACTGATGTCACCGCCACGTCACCATCCCCTACCACCGCGTCACGACAAGACATCACATCCCGATGACGTCATCCGACCAAAAAGCGCCAAAAAGCCCCGCGAGAGCCAAATTTTGTTAAATATTCGAGGAAATGTCATTTTCGCCCATTTCTCTCTGCGAACTACCATTTCAACAATGGGGTTTAGAATTCATTGGGGAAATCCACCTTCCCTCTTCTGGCCAACATAAATGGATTCTGACTACCACAGATTATTTCACCAAATGGATAGAAGCCATCCCTTGTAGACAAGCTAATGATTCAGTGATCATTCAATTCTTAGAAACCAACATCTTGTTTAGATTTGGTTGTCCTGAAAAAGTTATAATTGATAATGCTGTTGCTTTCAAATCCAAGAGAATGATCAGCTTCTGTCATAAGTACCACATCACCTTAGGCCAATCCACAGCTTATTACCCACAAGGTAATGGTCTAGCTGAGTCCTCGAATAAAAGCCTGATCAGTGTTATTAAGAAAGTATTGGAAGAAAACAAGAAAAACTAGCATAAGAAGCTTATAAATGCACTATGGGCAGACAAGTTAACTACCAAGAGATCCATTGGAACTAGTCCCTATGAGCTAGTCTATGGTATGGAGGCTTTATTTCCTTCATCCTTAGGAATCCCTGTAATGAAATTATTGCAGGAAGCCCAGGTGGAACCCAATGAAATTCAGAGAAGGATAAATCAGACTATACATTTGTAGCAAACTAGAGAAGAGGTATATCAAAGATCTCAAGTGCTACAAGAAAAACTCAAGAAGATATTTGATAAGAGGACTAAGGCAGAAGATTTTTACATAGGAAACAAAGTGTTAAAGTGGGACTCCAGAAGAGAAGATAAAGGAAAACATGGGAAGTTTGACTTCCTCTGGAAGGGACCTTTTATTATTCAGGCCTCACAGGGAAACAATACCTACTTTCTGAAAATCTTGGATGGTACAGAAGCAGAAGAAGGACCAGTTAATGGTTGGATGCTGAAACAATATTTTGATCTAGTTTGTTGATATATCAGGACTCTACCTTGTACATAAGGAAGTTCAGTTTATATAGCTTTCTACAGCAATAAGAATAGGAAGGAATGTGCATAAAATTTTGAGGAACAGTCAGGGAACTTTACCACTTTTTTTTTTTTCCTCATCTTTTAATTTATCAGAAATTGTAGAAGAAGACTTGGGAGTTGAAAACATAAGAACAAACAATCAGACAAACTATCCAAAACAGAGGTGCAATTGTTTGAATCAGCTCAAGAGATCTGTATATTTTACATGGTCCTCTGTACAGTTTTGTTTACTTACAGCAAAGGAAGATTTCAAAATGCAGCAAGAATTGTACATAAGGCCATCTGACCTGCTATTCTTGACTTTTCAACAAGAAAAGTCATCCCCAAGTGGAGCCACTGTTATGCTTTTATACAAATAGGTGTCATATTTCATGATTGGCTGGTTAAAATCCCTAATATGTTCATCCTTTCCCTGCTGCAAAGGTTTTCCATATTTTGAAAAAATTAAAAAATGTAAAGAGGGTATACCCTAAAAAAAAATCAAAGGGTGAAAAGATAAAATGGTCAAAAAGAAAAAGTGAAAGAAATGAACCCTAAAGAAAAAGGACCAGGAAAGTGTGCAAGTCCAAATGCCGCTACCACTTCACTTCTTGTAAATAACGTATCATGTGCAGTTTGTTGAACTTTATGTTGCAATTGATGAATAGCCAAACAGCTTAATCTTGGCTAGTTCATGTTTCAATTTCTTGTTTTAGTGATAGAGAATAAAATCTGTCCAAAATGTTTAATCTTGGCAGATAAATAGTTAGGTAGAGAAGCAAAGGAGCTCAACAGTTAAATCTGAGCCCTTGGAAGTTACAAGTGTTGATTTAGATAGGATTATCATGTAGAGAAAAGAAGATTGTTGAGGGTTTTCCTGTCTAAGTGCACCCAATGGAAAAGGAAGATAAAAATGTTAGGCAAACTGGGTTGGGTAGGCAGTTTTGGGGTTGCAGAAGCATGCTTACGATTAATTTTGTCTCTCAAGATGTTCATCTTATTGTTATCATAAGTACCATGGAAACTGTTTGGTTACAAACCAAGTGAGGCATGACTAACTTCCCTTCACACTTCTCCCCAATCACTCACTAACCTCCCCCAAGGATATTAAAATCTGCTTAATATCACTAAATCACTCCATCTCATTTCATGAAAAAGCCTGAGTAAAACCACATTCTTACTTTAGGCAAAGAAGCCACATTTCTTGTGTAAAACTCTTTTTGTTCCCTTAGCCTAAGTTTCTTAACACTAGAATTAGCGCTTGCTTTCAATCATATTCATATTAACCAATAACTTTATTATATAAATCCCTTGTATAAATTTCCCTTTCCCGTATATTATTAATATACTAAAAAAAAGCCCTATATTCTAATATCCCCACCCCGGTTTATTATAACCATAAGACTGTGAAATTGTTGTTAATTAATAACCTAATGTAAACACCCTGCAAACCAATAGTAATCGCCCCGAGAATTGTTAAATCATTGTTTAAATTACATGGGCCCCGCGCATTAACCCTCCACCACCTCCAGCGAGCGCCAACTATCTGATCGGCGCCCTCCCATCGGACGGCTCCTGATCATATCGCACCCCACTCCGCTGCTGTACTTTAACTCGCGGGGAGCCCGCGGTATTGCCGCCGTACCGGGGACACGTGGCAACCTCCCGCCGTGCTCGCTGCCTCTCCGCTCCAAACCACCCTGGCCCATAAGTGGTGCGGGCCAAAACCGCTTACCGCCCTCCCGCTGACCCCTACTGACGTCACCGCCACGTCACTACTGCGTCGCCATCCCTTACCCCTGCGTCATGACAAGACGTCACATCCCGATGACGTCATCCAACCAAAAAGCGCCAAAAAGCCCCGTGAAAGCCAAATTTTGTTAAATAGTCGAGGAAATGTCATTTTTGCCCATTTCTCTCTGCGAACTACTTTCATGCAAATTACGTCCAATTCATTGCTCGAGCATACAGTCCGCCACCCGGCCAAACAAAGTCCAGCGTCCTGCTCCGCAGCTCGTCGGTCAACCTGCAATTGCACTGTTCACCTCTAAAAAACAGGTATTTACCCCGTTTTCACTTCCCGAACCTGTAATTTCGTTTTTCCTCTGTGAATTTTACCTATAAGAGCCAAATTCAAGCTGAAAACAGTTCACAGTTGCCATACAAAGACACCAAAACCACTGTTGTTTTGCCCATTTTCCTACAGAAGCCCGACCTCCAGTTTAAAAATACAAGAACCACATATGGAAGCTCCCGTGGCCCTCAATGTGGCACCCCTTAATGCGCCTCATAAAGACCTGGATTGGTTACCCTTGGCTGACAGAGATTTTCAAATAAAAGAGTTATCTGGCAAAATGAACCATCTCCAGGAATTTTGCCGAGTTAGGAATAGTTATCTAAGCAACTCTGATATCTATGGAATATGGGAATCCAATCTCCCCAGGTATTACCTTCCCTCAGTCAATGTGTTCCCAGATATTATTCACCAATGCTGTGCCAACTATGACCCTATCAGTAAAGCAGTTATGACCCCATCCCAAACTGTTCTCTTTTACATAACTGCTGAATCTATCAATAAGATGTTACATTTCCATCCCACTCAACCCCTTGCTCCTCTTTCCATGGGATTTTTGCTTAAGCAAGGCTCTCAATTGCCCACTTCAGAAATAACCCGGATTGCTAAATTATTCATGAAACCAGATTGCCAGCCCCAAGGCCCACCTCCCTATGTGCATTCCTAGTTCATTGAAACAGGAAAGCTTATTCTTGACATGATATCCTTTATCTTGGGATTCAAAACCAGTGAATTTGTTGATGAGACCATCTTAGTTATGTTGTCAATTTTTACTCCAAGACAGCCCCTGCTGTCAAATATGATTATGCCTCTTTCATGGCCAATAAAATCAATGAGAAATTCATAAATCTGGAAAGAGAAGGAGTCTTCAAGTACATCTCATTCATATACCACATTCTGCTATATTATCAGCCAGACAGCTTTTCATTTCCCATCAGGAAATTGGATTACAAAGGAGAGAGGAGGTCTGTGATCTTTTGTACCTCTGTCTTCCACAATGTTTGTGAATCCCCTTATACTTACTGTGAATTCATTGACTTGTTTGTACATCAAAATTCCAGCCTGTTGATAGGAGCTCCTCCTCCTAGAATTTCTGGTGATATGAGGAAAATTTTGCAGCTATCCAAACAGTACAGGATAGGTGACTGGTACCTCTACCAGAATCACACTAAAATCAGAATATATGGCTGTGAACTGTGCCCTTACAAGTTGCCTAGGTATGTGCCTATGAGGCTATTTGCACTGGATTATTTCAAGCAGCTTATCAATGTTGATTTAACCCACTTTTGCAATGTAAAGAAAAAGGCTCAGCTGAGAATAAAAACCCAGCTAGGCCCTTTTATCATCCATAAGAGAGAGGCATGGGAAGATGCTGATAAGATATTAGGGGAATACCTTAAATTCAAGAAAAGTTTTTGGTGGGTGCCATATGACCCAAATAGCTTTATAAGTGACAGAAAAGTAAGAAACAGGTTGTCGGCTTATATACATCATAGGATCCCTGAAATTGAACAGTTTTATAATCAGGATGAGTGGGTAGAGGGTACATTAATAGAAGAAATTACTGAACAAGAAAAGATGGAAAAAGCTATGAAAGATTTATAAAAAACCCTTGACCTGGACTCTTTTGGACAGGTATCTTTCAAGCTGCCTCAGCAAACCGGAGAGGGTACATCCTCTACTGGAACTTCACAGCAACCTGTATAAGAAACCATCACACCAGTTACAGGGTCTTCTAAGGGCAAGGAAGTGGAAAACACGGAGTAGCAAGCAATGACTGATCAGCAGGGGCAAATTCCTCCGGTCCAAACCAAAGCAGTAGAGATTTCTGCATTACAGACTCCTCTAAATGAGGAAAAAGGCAAGAAAAGAGACAGAGAAGAGGTCACACCCATCAGTGGACCCGCAGAACAACCGGGTGCAAAAAGGCAAAGACTCAGTCCTCTGTCAGAAGAGGAAATCATTGAAGAAACAACTGAAAGTTTAAGAGGTGAGAGGGTTACCCAGCAGACTTCCCCAGTGGTGGACACATCAACTAGCTCACACAGGCAGGAGCTAGAAAGGCAGCATAGTGTGGAAGTTTCATCCACTAGGCCACCAAGTAAGCAGACCTCTGACATCAAAAGAACATTCACAGAGATAAAGGCTAGAAACGACCCACTAAGGCTGCAGATTTACAATCAATATCTTAAGATGGCCCCCACAAAACAGCAAAGATTGATGTCTGCCTATGACATTAAAGAGGGCAAAATGATCATGAGTTATTTCAAGCCCAAGGTGCAGCAACCACAATCAGTAGCTGATTACATCAGGACAAATCTGGAGGTCCTAGCCAAGGACATTCACCCAATAGACCAGATTGAGCTGCATAAACAAACTGGAGAGATGGTATACTCCACGCTAGCTGACAAAGCTATGTTAGCTCATAAATTGCAAAACTCCTTGAATAATACCTCTGCTCAGTTGGATTTAGAGAAAGCTTCTTCTCTTGCTAAGGACAACACGATAAAATCCTTGAAAGAGATTATCATTGAACTGGGACATGATCCAAAAGATGCCAAAGGCATAAAGGCACTGATGAAGAAGAAAGAAGAGGACATTGCTGCCCTAGAAAACAGCTTAAAAATGCCTCCTTCTATGCATCCACAGACTGAAGATGTTGTACAGTAGAAATCAGAAGAAGACATGATGGACCTGCTCATGACACTGAATGAGAGATTGAGTGAGACAGAGCAGGCATTGGAGAAAGCTCTACAAGAAAAGCAGGGAGAGTCGACCTCCCAGCCACCTGAAGTGGCTCCAATAGTCACTACTGCCCCCTCCACACTTATAATAGCATTGCCTCCCACTGTCCCAGCATCATTAGCAGAAGCAGCACCAAGAAACAGTACAGGTATGAGCACAGAGCAATTAATAAAAGCCATGGAGCAATTGAAACTCCAAATATCAGAGTTAAAGCAAGTCAAAGAAAAATTGGCAAAATTTGAACAGAGTTATGATAAATCCAAGATGAATGTGGCAGAGAAAACAAGGGAGATCAAAACATTGGAGAACAAGGTGAGAGCATTAGAAAAGGACCTCTCTCTGCATAAACCTCTAGCAGAAATCAGGGGAATTTTGTGGACCAACATCACTCAATCCCTTAGTGATGTGTGGAGGTCTATCCAAACCATTTATGAGCAGATTGACTTGATAAGAGTGGCCCAAGTGGAGATTCAAAAAACAAGAGCCTTATTGGGACAGATGCCTGAGCAAGCTAACCGGCTAATACATTTTTTGAACACCAAGACCAGTGAAGAACTGGAAGCACTGGAAATTAGAGACAGAACAGGCACCATTCTAGACATCAAGAGAGTTCTAACCATGAGAACTCTAATGCAAAATTTGGACAGAAGATGCCAGGACATGCAGGTAGAGATTAATTCTTTCACAGAAAAGTTTACAGTCCTGCATCAAAAAGGTTTTCCAAGTCCTTTGGGAAGTAATGATCGTCTGATGAAACACAAAGACTATGTATATAAATTGAATACATATGTTGTTGACCAAATTAATGCATCATCAAGTACTTCAGGAGAGAAGGCACTTCCATCTGGCCAAGCCCTTTATGACAGCCTGGAAAATTTGTTCTACATAGAGCACGAGATGAAGCATCTGTTCACCATCCCACCTAATTTCTTCAGATACACAGAAACTGACAAAACTTTAAGGAAGCTTCAAAGACATAAATTACCAGGACAGGAGTGGTGGCAAAGTATGTTAGAAATTCTATAAACTTCTCTTTGGTCAATTGAAAATTTTGGACCACCTACTATAATGCGCAGAACAGAAATGAATCAGAGTCATGCGGGTCAAATCGCATCACATCAAGGTCAAAGAAAGTCCGGCCAAGGTGTAATAACTAGCGCGGAATATCAGTGGATGGTAGCCGCAAACCGACTCACAGCACCTACCTCCTGTACATCTCATAAAGATGGAACATCCAGAACAGCATCAAATTTATTACATCAATTTATTGTTCCCCTGTTTTCGAGACTCACTGTCTCTATCTGTGTAAAACGCATTAATTGTCATCAGATATTATTTCTATCAGATATTTTGTAAGATATTTTGACATTTTTGTATAAATACCCCCCAAAAAGAAGTATTTGGGGTTGGTTGGTGGTGGATGTTCATAGTTTTGAATGTAATACTGAAGAATTGTGGAATAAAAAGTTGTTGGAACCATTTTTGTGGAGCTCTCTGGATAAAAAATTAATGCTAAGGACCTGTTACAGAATTCTTGAATCATTTTATGGATCAATAAGTCCCTTCTAACTTGTGTTTAATAGTTTCTGTGTTTACTATATCATCTATGTTTCACGATCTAAATAATAGAGAAAAAGAATAACTCAAAATTTTCTTGATTGCACTCTGTGTTCAGTGTTTGTTATTATTAATGTTTTCTTCACAATTAGAATAAACAGTGAATTCTTAATTGCTCCTATTCCCCTTGTTCTTCCATCTTGAATATTTGCTAAGGAATTCTTAACTGCTCCTCAACAGTAGTCAGCCATTTTCCCTCTGTCAGCATGATGAAGGATTCTTAATTTCCCTTCACCCATTGACTCCATTCCACTTGATTCCAGCCTATGAATTGTTCTATGTTTGATTACCTTGCTCTGTGATAACATACTTTGTAGAAAAACCAAATCCAGAAGGCTATCCTTCTTTGACTCCATCATGCCCAATGGACTGAAACTTTTCATTTTTACCTCACTGTTCTATTGAACTTCCATCCCTCCAACCAAAACTCAAAACAAAACCCTTGCACTTCATAGCTAGCCTAATATACTTCAAAACAAAGCTAAATTATAAAGAGAGAGCCCTCTCTGGATGCAGATTGGCTAGAATCTTTATCTAAAATATTGGTCTGTGGTTACCTCAGCTGTATTCCCTTTCTTACAACTCTAGGGAACAACCTGAGTGATAACATCATTGGCGACTCTACTAGGGACCAGAATAATTGTTTGTTACTGTTGTTTATTTCATAAGCTACAGATGGAGCCTGAAGTTGGTCAGGTAGCCCTTGAAACTGCTTTTGTTTTGCAATTGCAAAAATAAATGAGCGCTACTTCAGTCTATCTCTAATCTAGTTGATGTATTAAACAGTTGTCCCAAATACTTGATTAGTTCCTTGTTTCAATATATCTTTAGGAAAATTCAAAACTCCCATATTTAAAACTTCCTACAAGATATTGTTGAAATTGTATGGTTAAAATATTTCAAGAAAAACCAAAAACATACTCAGAAGCTGGCTCCAAATAAGAAGATTCGTTACACCAGATCAAATCCTAATCCAAATCCCCCACCTAAATTTTAAAATCCTAATCTGATTCCTAAGATCCTTAGAAGCCAACAAAGCTAAGAACATTCTACTAGTTCACCCTGTGACGCACATCAGCAGAACCCAATCCAATGTGAGCTTACTCCTGGAAAAGCACCAATACTTTCTGCCATTACTGTTGCTTCTCCTAGTTCACCATCAACACTTCAAACCATCTTTTTCACTCTTCCATCCACAACTTACATTTCCACTATTATCCCTGCTCTTCCAGTTGTCACTTTTATATCTGCAAATATGGCAAACCGATATGCTCCCCTGCAATTACCTGCAAATCCAGGGGCCATGCCTCAAGATTATCAAAGCAAAATCACTTATTTTGATGGAACTGGCACTTACACAGCTCAACAACATACCAAGAAAATGACTAATTATTTTGAAAACTATGAGAATGATGATGATGATGTGAGAATGAAAGTCTTTGTTCAAAGCTTAACTGGGGATGTTAGAACCTGGTTTAGAGCACTCCCTGTAAACATTATCAATGAACCTGAAGCCCTGTATCAAACCCTCTTGAACAGATGGGAAAAGAAGAAATATCCTCTCCACATTTTATCAGAATACGAAAACTTGAAAAGAGGCCCACAATAAACTGTTCAAGATTACTGTACCAGATTTAATAATATATACAATGCTATTCCTCAGAATCTCAGACCTCCTCCAGATTTAGCCTTGATCGAATTCCCTGATTCATTTGACTCTGATATAGCATACCAGCTTAGAGAAAGAGCTCCTCGAAGTTTAGAAGACATGCAGAGCACAGTTGTCAGTGTTGAGGCCAACCTGATTTCTAAACGAGCTCGAGCTAGAGCTGAAAGAAGGATACCTATCAAAGAAGAACCTTCTGCCTTTGAAAAAAAATTAGATGCTATCATTAAAGGCATGGATAGACTTGGTGATAGAGTAGAAACGATTGAGAGGAAATCCCCTTGGGATGGCCAACCAAGCAATACTGGGAGAAATCCAAATTTCAGAAAAAACCAGAACTCTAATACTGGAAAGGCTGGCCCTGACCAAAACATTAGACCTCCATTTCAAGAAAACTATGTTGAAGCTTCAACTTCCAGTGAACCAACAGAAGATACTCAAATTAACTTAATGGGTCTCAATAGTGAACAACAAATTTTCTTGACCCAAGAAGACCAAGAAGCTCATACTCTTAATCAATTCCAAATCCAGTCAGGTGAATCATTTGATTTTAGGGAGGGATATGACACAGCCATCTATGAAGTCCACAAGCAATATAATCTGAGGAGCAGAAGGATAGATGTCCCTGAAAACAATAAACAGAAGGATACTAAACAATCTAGCAAAGCTAAAATCAAGAACCCTCCTATACAAACCCCTCCTAAAACAATTCCTAACCCAAATCATCCAACAGTTGAAGATATATCAAACAGTCAACAACCTAACAGACAACCTTCAAGTCCCATTTCTCCCAAAGAAACTGTGGAAGAACTCCCTGAAATTGGTTTGGAAACAGCTTTAGCCCATAACAGCACTCCTGAAAAAGAAAAAAGCACAGAAAATACAGCAGAAAAAGAAAATTTCCCTGCTCGAAATGCAAAAATTCAAACAGAAAAACCTTTCAACCTTGAGACTAAAATAGGAAAATTAAAGATAGAAATTTCGTTATCAGAATTGGCCAAGCATGATGTCTACAGAGATCAAATTAGCAGATCACTTCAGATTTCAGAAAACAAAGATGCATTAAATGTCCTTGATGACCAACCAGAATTAATTTTTGGTCCTAGTGTAAATGGTAAATCAGTAGATGGAGTGGTCCCTCCTTTCTATGTAAGCATGAACGTTCATGATATGATACTCCATAATGAAATGTTTGATTCTGGTGCCTCTCATAATTTAATGCCTAAGTATGTAATGGAGAAGTTGGACCTAGATATCACTAGGCCATACAAAGACTTGTTCTCTTTTGATTCTAGCCAGGTTAGATGTCTAGGATTGATCAAAGATTTATGTGTATCATTAGTTCAATACCCTACCAAGACAATTTTAATGGATGTAGTGGTCGCTGATATTCCACCAAAATATGGCATGTTCTTGTCTAGATCTTGGGGTGCAAAGCTCTAGGGACCTTTACAATTGGACATGTCATATGCCACCATTTCAGTATTTGGCCAGCCAAAGAGATTGTACCGAGAAACTCTAATGAAATATGTGGTCAGCACCCAGGAGAAACCCCAGAATTTTCCCATCTATTCCATGCATTATGACATGGACTCCTTCATCCTATACAATGTTGAAATTTATCCCCCAACTGAGGTAAAGGCTTTAGCATTAGAACAAGAAAAAATCATAAATGAAAAATCTAGTGTTCAAACTCAAGAAATTTCTGAAATGATGGATATAACTGACACTCAAAAGAAACTAGATGAAACTAAAAATCCAGATTCCCCTGGTAAACAAATTTCCAAAACTCTTGATACTAACTATGAACATGAGATCCTTTGGTACTTGGAATTTGATGGATCAGTTAATAAATTAGGGGCAGGAGCAGAAATTTGGGTACATAATCTGGAAAATGATCATGCTAAATGACATGCTTACAGGTTGAATTTTAGATGCACTAATAATATGGCTGAATATGAAGCCCTCTTGCTAGGACTCAAATTGATCAAAATCTTAGGGGCCGCCAGGGTATCAGTACAAGGAGACTCTGATTTATTCATTCAACAAATGAAAGGGAACTTCCTCACAAATGATCCCAGATTGAGATCTTACAGAGGAGCAGCAATTGAAATACTCAAGACCTTTCTGGAAACACAGCTTGCCAAAATTCCAAGGAAACACAATTTGCATGCTCACAGTTTGGCAACATTTTCCAGCACTTGTAAACTGTCATTTGAACCCAATCATCAGTTTACAGCTGAGATTAAACACAGGCCAACTGTACCAGACAATGTGAAAAACTGGCAAGTGTTTGACAGCGACACTCAAATTAATAATTTCTTGACCTTAAAGGAAGAATTTTGTAACACTAATATGGACACGGACACGGTTTGTGAAGTTGATCAAATAGAAAAAATTAAAACAAACATTTCAGCAGAAACTGCAACATGAATACTTCACCCAACGAAATTTACCAAGGAAGAGTTGCAAGAGCTTAAAGAACTAAACATTGATGAGGCTATTGGAGGAGAATCAGAAATTATTGATTTAAAGGACAATTATTTGCCCATAGGATTAACTCCTCTGGAAGATATCTTTGATTCTTATGATATTCCAAAAAAACCAAAAATGCAACCTCTAAACGCAGACATTAAGGACTGTAATATAGGAACTGAACAAAATCCTAAAATGATAAAATTGTCCAAAACTTTGCCCCCTGACCAAAAGCTTAAATATGTTGAACTGTTCAGGGAGTTTCGGGATGTTTTTGCATGGAGCTATGAAGATCTCAAAACTTATGATACCTCTGTCATCCAACATACAATACCCCTCAAAGAAAATGAGAAACCTTTCAAGAAAAAACTCAGAAGGGTCAACCCTGTACTCCTCCCTCTAATTGAAAAAGAAGTCAAAAGAATGTATGAAGTTGGGATAATTGCACCTATCAGGTTTTCAGAATGGGTCTCTAATTTAGTGCCCACTAGGAAGAAAACAGGAGAAATCAGATTGTGTGTAGATTTAAGGAACGTAAATAAGGTTTCTTTGAAAGACCACTACCGCTTACCCAAGATGGACCACATTTTACAAAGGGTAGTAGGTGCCTCTAGAATTTCACTGCTGGATGGGTTTTCAGGGTTCAACCAGATTCTAGTTCATCATGATGATCAGGAAAAGACTGCTTTTACAACCCCATGGGGAACTTTCAAATATGTGAAAATTCCATTTGGACTCAAGAATGCAGGGGCAACCTTCCCACGAGCAATGGACATAGCATTTGCAAAAGAAATCCACGATTTTCTAGTCATATACTTAGATGATCTCACTGTGTTTTCTAAATCAGATCAGCATCATCTAGACCATCTGAGACAAGTCTTTTTAACATGCAGAAAGTACGGTATTTCCTTGAATCCTAAAAAATCATTGTTCGGTCTAGAGGAGGGAAAACTGTTAGGTCACATAATCTCCAAAGATGGCATCAAAATTGATCCTGACATAATAGAAACCATTTTGCAAATACCTCACCCCAGAAATGTCAAAGAACTTCAGGCTTTCCTAGGGAAAATTAATTTTTTAAGAAGATTCATACCCAATCTGGCTGAGCTAATTAGATTGTTGAATAATATGCTGAAAAAAGATTCCAAGGTCAAATGGACAGTAGAAGCTAAACAAGCATTTGAAGAAATCAAAATGGCCTTGACCAAAACACCAGCCCTTACAAGCCCAAAATTTGAAAGAGACTTCATAATATTTTCATTTGCATCTGAAAATACTATAGTTGTTGTTTTACTATAGAAAGATAATCAAGGATGTGAAAAACCCATAGCCTTTTTTAGTAAAGCACTTAGGGATGCACCGCTAAAATACCCAATCATGGAAAAACAGGCTTATGCACTTGTGAAAGCCATCAAAGATTTCAGAGTCTACATATTATACTCTCATATAATAGCTTATGTTCCAAGCATTGTTGTCAAAGATATCCTGAACCAAGAGGGGATTGAAGGCAAGAGATGTAAATGGATTGCTACTATATTAGAGTATGATATTGAAATAAAACCTACAAAGCTTATAAAAGGACAGGGATTGGCTAAATTCATGACTGAAACCAATTGCCAAGCCATGAATATCAATGAACTGGATAATGAACAGGAGATGGCGACTCCACAAATCAGTCCGGCCTTCTTACAATCACCTTGGTATGCTGATATATGTCATGTATTATTAAACCTGCAAGCTCCTCCATGGTTATCCAGAACAAAGAAAAGGTTTTTGAAAATGAAAGCCTCAAATTTTTGTATTTTAGATGATGCTCTTTTTTGGAAAAATCATGAAGGTGTTTTATTAAATTGTCTAATAAAAGATGAAGCTGACAAGGTACTTAAAGAATTTCATGCAGGGGACTATGGTGGACATTTGTACTGGAAATCAACTGCTGACAAAATTCTAAGGGCTCGATTTTACTGGCCCACCTTGTTTACTGATGTCAAAATGTTTTCTACAACTTGCCATCAATGTCAAATTTTTGAAGGCAAGAGGAAACTTTTACCTCTATCCCTTAAACCAATTTCCACTGAAAGACCATTTCAACAATGGGGTTTAGACTTCATTGGGGAAATCCACCCTCCCTCTTCTGGCCAAAATAAATGGATTCTGACTACCACAGATTATTTCACCAAATGGATAGAAGCCATCCCTTGCAGACAATCTAATGGTTCAGTGATCATTCAATTCTTAGAAACCAACATCTTGTCTAGATTTGGTAGTCCTGAAAAAATTATAACTGATAATGATGTTGCTTTCAAATCCAAGAGAATAATCAGCTTCTGTCATAAGTACCACATCACCTTAGGCCACTCCATAGCTTATTACCCGCAAGGTAATGGTCTAGCTGAGTCCTCCAATAAAAGCATGATCAGTGTTATTAAGAAAGTATTGGAAGAAAACAAGAAAAACTGGCATAAGAAGCTTATAAATGCACTATGGGCAGACAATTTAACTACCAACAGATCCATTGGAACTAGTCCCTATGAGCTAGTCTATGGTATGGAGGCTTTATTTCCTTTATCCTTGGGAATCCCTATAATGAAATTACTGCAAGAAGCCCAGGTGGAACCCAATGAAATTCAGAGAAGGATAAATCAGACTATACATTTGCAGCAAACTAGAGAAGAGGTATATCAAAGATCTCAAGTGCTACAAGAAAAACTCAAGAAGATATTTGATAAGAGGACTAAGGCAGAAGATTTTTACATAGGAAACAAAGTGTTAAAGTGGGACTCTAGAAGAGAAGATAGAGGAAAACATGGGAAGTTTGACTTCCTATGGAAGGGACCTTTTATTATTCAGGCCTCATAGGGAAACAATACCTACTTTCTGAAAAGCCTGGATGGTACAGAAGCAGAAGAAGGACCAGTTAATGGTCGGATGGTGAAACACTCTTTTGATCCAGTTTGTTGATATATCAGGACTCTACCTTGTACATAAGGAAGTTTAGTTTATACAGCTTTCTATAGCAATAAGAATAGGAAGGAATGTGCAGAAAATTTTGAGGAACAGTCAATGAACTTTACCACTTTTTTTGTTTTGCCTCATATCTTAATTTATCAGAAGTTGTAGAAGAAGACTTGGGAGCTGAAAACATAAGAACAAACATTCAGACAAACTATCCAAAACAGAGGTGCAATTGTTTGAATCAGCTCAAGAGATATGTATATTTTACATGGTCCTCTGTATAGTTTTGTTTACTTACAGTAAAGGAAGATTTCAGAATGCAGCAAGAATTGTACATAAGGCCATCTGACCTGCTGTTCTTGACTTTTCACCAAGAAAAGCCATCTCCAAGTGGAGCCACTGTTATGCTCCTATACCAATAGGTGTCATATTTCATGATTGACTGGTTAAAATCCCTAATATGTTCATCCTTTCCCTGTTGCAAAGGTTTTCCATATTTTGAAAAAATCAAAAAATTAAAAAATGTAAAGAGAGTATACCCTAAAAGAAAAATCAAAGGGTGAAAAGATAAAATGGTCAAAAAGAAAAAGTGAAAGAAATGAACCCCAAAGAAAAAGGAGCAGGAAAGTGTGCAAGTCCAAATGCCGCTACCACTTCACTTCTTGTAAATAAAGTATCATGTGCAGTTTGTTGAACTTTATGTTGCAATTGATGAATAGCCAAACAGCTTAATCTTGGCTAGTTCATGTTTCAATTCCTTGTTTTAGTGATAGAGAATAAAATCTATCCAAAATGTTTAATCTTGGCAGATAAATAGTTAGGTAGAGAAGCAAAGGAGCTCAACAGTTAAATCTGAGCCCTTGGAAGTTACAAGTGTTGATTTAGATAGGCTTATCATGCAGAGAAAAGAAATTTGTTGAGGGTTTTCCTGTCTAAGTGCACCCAATGGAAAAGGAAGATAAAAATGTTAGGCAAACTAGGCTGGTTAGGCAGTTTTGGGGTTGCAGAAGCATGCTTACGATTAATTTTGTCTCTCAAGATGTTCATCTTATTGTTATCATAAGTACCATGGCGACTGTTTGGTTACAAACCAAGTGAGGCATGACTAACTTCCCTTCACACTTCTCCCCAATCACTTACTAACCTCCCCCAAGGATATTAAGATCTGCTTAATATCACTAAATCACTCCATCTCATTTCATGAAAAATCCTGAGTAAAACCACATTCTTACTTTAGGCAAAGAAGCCACATTTCTTGTGTAAAACTCTTTTCGTTCCCTTAGCCTAAGTTTCTTAACACTAGACTTAGCGCTTGCTTTCAATCATATTCATATTAACCAATAACTTTATTATATAAATCCCTTGTATAAATTGCCCTTTCCCGTATATTATTAATATACTAAAAAAAAAACCCTATATTCTAATATCCCCACCCTGGTTTATTACAACCATAAGACTGTGAAATTGTTGTTAATTAATAACCTAATGTAAACACCCCGCAAACCAATATTAATCGCCCCGAGAATTGTTAAATCATTGTTCAACTTACATGGGCCCCGCGCATTAACCCTCCACCACCTCCAGCGAGCGCCAACTGTCTAATCGGCGCCCTCCCATCGGACGGCTCCAGATCATATCGCGCCCCACTCCGCTGTTGTACTTTAACTCCCGGGGAGCCCGTGGTATTTCCACCGTACCGAGGACACGTGTCAACCTCCCGCCGTGCTCGCTGCCTCTCTGCTCCAAACCACCTTGGCCCATAAGTGGTGCGGGCCAAAACCACTTACGCCCTCCCGCTGACCCCTGCTGACATCACCACCACGTCACTGCCGCATCACCATCCCGTACCCTCGCGTCACGACAAGACGTCACATCCCGATGACGTCATCCGACCAAAAAGCCCCGCAAGATCCAAATTTTGTTAAATATTCGAGGAAATGTCATTTTCGCCCATTTCCCTCTACGAACTACTTTCATGCAAATTACATCCAATTCATTGCTCAAGCATACAGTGCGCCACATGGCCAAACAAAGTCCAACGTCCTGCTTCGCAGCTCGTCGGTCAACCTGCAATTGCACTATTTGCCTCTAAAAAACAGGTATTTAGCCCATTTTCACTTCCCGAACCTGTACTTTCATTTTTCCTCTGTGAATTTTACCAATAAGATCCAAATTCAAGCTGAAAACAGTTCACAGTTGTCATACAAAGACACCATAACCACTGTTGTTTTGCCCATTTTCCTACAAAAGCCTGACCTCCAATTTAAAAATTCAAGAACCACATATGGAAGCTCACGTGGCCCTCAATGTGGCACCCCTCAATGCGCCTCATAAAGACCTGGATTGGTTACCCTTGGCTGACAGATATTTTCAAATAAAAAAGTTATCTAGTGACATGAACCATCTCCAGGAATTTTGCCGAGTTAGGAATAGTTATCTAAGCAACTTTGATATCTATGGAATATGGGAATCCAAGCTCCCCAGGTATTACCTTCCCTCAGTCAATGTGTTCCCAGATATTATTCACCAATGCTGTGCCAACTATGACCCTATCAGTAAAGCACTTATGACCCCATCCCAAACTGTTCTCTTTTACATAACTGTTGAATCTATCAATGAGATGTTACATTTCCATCCCACTCAGCCCCTTGCTCCTCTTTCCATGGGATTTTTGTTTGAGAAAGGCTCTCAATTGCCCACTTCAGAAATAACCCAGATTGCTAAATTATTCATGAAACCAGATTTCCAACCCCAAGGCCCACCTCCCTATGTGCATTCCTGGTTCATTGAAACAGGCAAGCTTATTCTTGACATGATATCCTTTATCTTGGGATTCAAAACCAGTGAATTTGTTGATGAGACTATCTTAGTTATGTTGTCAATGTTTACTCCAGGACAGTCCCCTGTTGTTAAATATGATTATGCCTCTTTCATTGCCAATAAAATCAATGAGAAATTCATAAAACTGGAAAGAAAAGGAGTCTTCAAGTACACCTCATTCATATACCACCTTTTGCTATATTATCAGCCAGACAGCTTTTCATTTCCCATCAGTAAATTGGATTCCAAAGGAGAGAGGAGGTCAATGATCTTTTGGACCTCTGTCTTCCACAATGTTTGTGAATCCCCTTATACTTACTGTGAATTCATTGACTTGTTTGTACATCCAACTTCCAGCCTGTTGATAGGAGCTCCTCCTACTAGAATTTCTGGTGATATGAGGAAAATTTTGCAGCTATCCAAACATTATAGGATAGGTGATTGGTACCTCTACCAGAATCACACTGAAATTAGAATATATGGTTGTGAATTGTGCCCTTACAAGTTGCCTAGGTATGTGCCTATGAGGCTATTTGCACTGGAGTATTTCAGGCAGCTTATCAATGCAGATTTAACCCACTTTTGCAATGTAAAGAAAAAGGCTCAGCTGAGAATAAAAACCCAGCTAGGCCCTTTTATCATCCATAAGAGAGAGGCATGGGAAGATGCTGATAAGATATTAGGGGAAGACCTTAAATTGAAGAAAAGTTTCTGGTGGGTGCCATATGACCCAAATAGCTTTATAAGTGATAGAAAAGTAAGAAACAGGCTGTCAACTTATATACATCATAGGATCCCTGAAATTGAACAATTTGCTAATCAGGATGAGTGGGTAGAGGGTACATTAATAGAAGAAATTACTGAACAAGAAAAGATGGAAAAAGCTATGAAAGATTTAGAAAAAACCCTTGACCTGGACTCTTTTGGACAGGTATCTTTCAAGCTGCCTCAGCAAACTGGAGTGGGTACATCCTCTGCTAGAACTTCACAGCAACCTGTACAAGAAACCAACACACCAGTTACAGGGTCTTCTAAGGGCAAGGAAGTGGTAGACACGGAGCAGCAAGCAATGACTAATCATCAGGGGAAAATTCCTCTAGTCCAAACCAAAGCAGCAGAGATTCTTGCATTACAGACTCCTCTAAATGAGGAAAAAGGAAAGAAAATAGACAAATAAGAGGTCACATCCATCAGTGGACCTGCAAAACAGCCGGGTGCGAAAAGGCAAAGACTCAGTCCTCTGTCAGAAGAGGAAATCATTGAAGAAACAACTGAAAGTTTAAGAGGTGAGAGGGTTACCCAGCAAACTTCCCCAGTGGTGGACACATCAACTAGCTCACATAGGCAGGAGCTAGAAAGGCAGATAGCGTGGAGGTTTCATCCACTAGGCCACCAAGTAAGAAGACCTATGACATCAAAAGAACATTCACGAAGATAAAGGCTAGAAACGAACCACTAAGGCTGCAGATTTACAATCAATATCTTAAGATGGACCCCAAAAAACAACAAAGATTGATGTCTGCCTATGACATTAAAGAGGGAAAAATGATCATGAGTTATTTCAAGCACAAGGTGCAGCAACCACAATCTGTAGCTGATTACATCAGGACATATCTAGAGGTCCTAGCCAAGGACATTCACCCAATAGACCAGATTGAGCTGCATAAATAGACTGGATAGATGGTATACTCCACGCTAGCTGACAAGGCTATGCTAGCTCATAAATTGCAAAACTCCTCGAATAATACCTCTACTTAGTTGGATTTAGAGAGAGCTTCTTCTCTTGCTAAGGACAACAGGATAAAATCCTTGGAAGAGATTATCATTGAACTAGCACATGATCCCAAAGATGCCAAAGGCATAAAGTCATTGATGAAGAAGAAAGAAGAGGACATTGCCGCCCTCAGAAAACAGCTTAAAATGCCTCCTTCTATGCATCCACAGACTGCAGATGTTGTACAGCAAAAATCAGAAGAAGACATGATGGACCTGCTCATGAGACTGAATGAGAGATTGAGTGAGACAAAGCAGGCATTGGAGAAAGCTCTACAAGAAAATTAGTGAGAATCGACCTCCCAGCCACCTGAAGTGGCTCCAATAGTCACTACTGCCCCCTCCACGCTTATAACAGTATTGCCTCCCACTGTCCCAGCATCATCAGCAGAAGCAGCACCAGGCAACAGTATAGGTATGAGCACAGAGCAATTAATAAAATCCATAGAGGAATTGAAACTCCAAGTGTCAGAGATGAAGCAAGTCAAAGAAAAATTGGCAAAAGTTGAACAGAGTTATGATAAATCCAAGATGAATGTGGCGGAGAAAACAAGGGAGATCAAAACATTGGAGAACAAGGTGAGAGCATTAGAAAAGGACCTCTCTCAGCATAAACCTCTAGCAGAAATCAAGGGAATTTTGTGGACCAACATCACTCAATCCCTTAGTGATGTGTGGAGGTCTATCCAAACCATTTATGAGAAGATTCACTTGATAAGAGTGGCCCAAGTGGAGATTTAAAAAACAAGAGCCTTATTGGGACAAATGCCTGAGAAAACTAACTAGCTAATACATTTTTTGAACACCAAGACCAGTGAAGAACTGGAAGCACTGGAAATTAAAGACAGAACAAGCACCATTCTAGACATCAAGAGAGTTCTAACCATGAGAACTCTAATGCAAAATTTGGATAGAAGATGCCAAGACATGCAGGTAGATATTAATTCTTTCACATAAAAGTTTACAGTCCTGCATCATGTTAGGTTCCTATACCAATAGGTGTCATATTTCATGATTGACTGTTAAAATGCCAAATATGTTCATCCTTTCCATGCTGCAAAGGTTCCATATTTTCAAGAAAAAAAAAAAAAAAATGAAAAGAGGGTATGCCCTAAAAGAAAAATCAAAGGGAAAGAATAATGAATTGGTCAAAAAGAAAGAAAATGAACCCCAAAGAAAATACCAGGAAAGTGGGCTAGTCCAAAATGCCACTGATATCCTATTTTTGCAAAGAAGTCCAAAATGTGCAATCAGTGACCTTAGTCACACTTGATGGGTGGCCCAAAATATCAATCTTGGTCAGTCCATGTTTAAATTTCTTGTTTTAGAGATAGAGAATGAATTCTGTTCAAACAGTTTAAGCTTGGCGGATTAGTAGTTAGGTAGAGAAGCAAGGGTGCTCAATAGCTAAATCTGAGCCCCTGGAAGAGATAAGGGTAGACTTAGATAGGAGGGAAGTTAAGAGAAAACAAGAGAGAAAGGGTTTTCTAGTTCAAATGCACACAAGCAAAAATGAAGAAAAAATGTTAAGTTAAATAGGTTGGGTAGGCAGTTTTGATGTTGCAGAAGCAGGCTTGTGAACAATTTTGTCTTTTTAAGATATTCTATCTCATGGATATCATTAATGCCATGGCAAGGTGGCTGCAAAACAGTTGAAGCATGACTAATTTCCCCTCTCATTTCTCCAAGAGAATTTACTAATTTCCCGTCAAGGACATTGGGATCTACTCAATGGTCCTAACTTACCTCATTTTATGAGAAATACTAAGTAAAACTTTCTGTTTACTTGGGCAAGGGAAGCCACATTTCTTGTGTAAAAATACTTTTGATCCATTCTACTAAGTTTTCCAAATCCATAACTTGGAGACCTTTCACTCCCCTAAGCCTAAGTTTCACCTTTTACTTAGTGCTTTTGGTCTGTAAATACTTCTCATTTTAACCTATTAACACTATTATATAGCTCCTACATAATATTTCCCCTCCCATACTATGTAAAAATACATAAAACCCCAAAAAAAATAAAAAACTCTGCCCGAGGCATAAATAAAGCCATATGTTAATGTTTTAAGGGGGTCCAAGGTTTATCTGTAACCTTGAGGACAACCCTCCCCACGCGCGCATATAAACAAATGGATTTCATTTAACATTTGGTTAAATGAATAACCAACCCACAAACCCAAAGTCTAAAATACATGCAAAAACATTAAAAAACGTTAAAAATTAACGTGGACCACCACACCATACACTTCCGCCAACTCCACCCATTCATCAACCGTCCGATCCGGGCTTTCCCATCGGACAATCCACGTCAATATCGGAACCCCTTCGATGACCGAACGTTAGCCTCCGAGAAAATGGCGGTTTCGTCGTCGTACAAAAAACACGTGTCGTCGCCTGGTTTTATCACGTCCCCTCCGCCCAAAACAGCTTTTGTGGAAAAGCGGTGTGATAATACCATATACCACCTCCACTTCCCGCCGCTGACGTTGTCGCCCACGTCAGCACCCACGTCGGCTGCCACTTCACCACTATATCATTCGCCGTGTTAGCCACGTCACCACCAAGCCAGCTTCCATACCCCCGCTACATGACAAAGATTACATCATGCTGACGCCACCCGACCAAAGCGCACCAAAAACCCGCCAAAATCAATTTTTTGTTAAAAAGGCATTAAATGTCGTTTTTAGTCATTTCTGTTTGTTTCTTCTGTGTGATTTTTGCATGCTTTTTTTACATTCAAAGCGGCATTTCCACTGCACAGTCCGCCACCCAGAGAAATTGAATCCACAGCGTGGCCCCTCAGCTCGGTCTACCTCCTACATTTTGCACAGGGCGTCCATTAAACAGGTATTTACCCGAGCTCTGCTCCTAAACCCTATTTTTCCAAGTTTTTCTCTATAAAATTGACCGGAGAACCAAAATTCGAATTAAAATCACGGTGCTGCCTTCAAAAATCTGCATCATAGCCACTGTTTTACCCACTTTTTCCAAGAAATCCTGTGAACTCTGTCTCCCTCTGCAATTTTGCCTACCAAGCCAAATTCAAACCAGTCTCGGCCTATATAATTTTCTAAGAAACCTCGCAAACTATTATTTTACCCACTGTCGATGCATAATGCCCACATTTTAAATTCAAAAATCACAAGAGATTGTATAATGGAGGCTCCAATGGCCCTCAAGGTTGCCCCCCTTAATACACCACATAAAGAAATGGAATGGTTGCCCCTTGCTGACAGAGATTTCCAGATTAATGACTTAATTGGTGACAAGCCTCACCTTCAAGCTTTTCGTGAAATTAGGAATAGCTATCGCAGCAATACTGATGTCTATGGAATTTGGGAATCCAACATGCCAATCTACTACCTTCCTTCAGTAAATGTGCTTCCTGATCTCATCCACTTATGATGTGCCAATTATGACCCCACACAAAGAGCAGTTATGGCTCCATCTGGGATTGTTTTATTTCACATTACCCCTCAATCCATAAATGAGATGTTGCACTTTAAGCCAACTCAGCCTCTGGCTCCTCTCACCATGGAATTCTTGCTTGACCAAGGTGCCAAACTGCCCAGTATAGAGATAACCAGAATAGCTCAATTATTCATGAAACCATATCACCAGCCTGGGCAGCCTCCTCCTTTTAATCAGGTCTGGTTCAATGAATTTTGAACATTCATTACTGGCTTAATTTCCTACATCTTGGGATTTAAAACCAGTGAGCATATTGATGAGACTATCTTAGTTTTGTTGTCCATGTTTACTCCAGGACAGCCCCCTGTTGTCCAATATGACTATGCCAACTTCATAGCTAATAAGATCCATGAGCAATTCATGAACCTAGACAGAGAAAGATTGTTCAAATACACATCCTACATATATCATTTGTTGTTGTACAATCAACTTGATATTTTTCAAGTTCCCCTTAGAAAATTGGATCTCAAGGGAGAGCGAAGGTCTGTAATTTTCTGGACCTCAGTATTCCATGAAGTCCATAACTCCCCTTATACATATTGTGAGTTCATTAACCTGTTCATACATCCAACCACTTCTTTATTGATTACAACTCCTCCTGCCAGGCTCTCTGCTGAAATGCAGAAAATTTTACATCTCTCAAAATACTACAGTATATGTGACTGGTACTTTTACCAGAATCACACAGAGATCTGGATATATGGCTGTGAGTTGTGCACCTATAAGCCGCCAAAATATGTACCTATGAGACTGGTTGCCCTAGAATACTTCAGACAATTTATTAGTTCAGATTTAACTCATTTCTATCGTGCTAGGAAAAAGGCACAGCTCAAAATAAGAAATCAATTGGGCCCTTTTATCTTCAATAAAAGGGAAGCCTGGGAGGAGGCTGATAATATTTTAGGGGAGCAACTTAAGCTGAAACAAATCTTTTATTTGGCACCATATGACCCTGAACATTTCATAAGTTATAGGAAAGTGAAAAACAAGCTTACAGCATATGTTCACCACCAAATCCTTGAAATTCAACAGTATGCTAACCAACAAGAATGGGTAGAAGGCACATTTGTAGAAGAGATTACTAAGGAAGAGAAATTGGAAAAAGCCAAGAAAGAGCTTGAAAAAACACTTGACCTGGACTCTTTTGGACAGGTATCCTTCAAGAAGCCCCAGCACACAGGAGGTGATACATCTTTTGCAGGGACTTCTCAGCAGCCCACACAAAAAGACAGCACAGGGTCAGCAAAAGGCAAAGAGGTAATAGGTCCAGAGCAGGACATAATGATAGACCAGCCAGCTACATCAAAGGAACAAGGCCAAGGGCAAGATCCTCCAGCACAAACAAAGGCACCAGAAATCCCTGTACTACAAACCCCTCTAAATGAGGAAAGAGGCAAGAAAAGGGACAGGGAAGAAGACACACCGATCAGCGATCCTAAAGAGCAACCAGGGGAGAAAAGGCAGAGATTGAACCCCCTATCAGAGGAGGAATTTATTTAGGACACCACAAATAGTCCAAGGGAAGAAAGAGTAGTCAGCTAGGATACATCTCCGGTCACAGAAACATCAGCCAGTTCACACAGGCAGGAGATTGGAAGACAACAGAGTGGAATTTTCTTCTACCAGGTCACAAGGCAGGCAAGGCTCAGACATTAAGAGAACATTCACTGAAATAAAGGCAAAGAATGAGCCAATAAGAATTCAAATCTATAATCACTTGCTGAAGATGGCCCCCACAAATCAACAAAGGTTAATGTCAGCATATGACATTCAAGAAGGAAAGATGATCCTGAGTCACTTCAAGCCCAAAATGCAGCAACCACAGTCAGCTACTGATTACATCAAGACCAATCTAGAATTATTAGCCAAGGACATCCAGCCAATGGACCAAATTGAATTACATAAGCAAACCAGTGAAATGGTATACTCCACATTGGCAAATAAAGCATTGCTCGCCCATAATTGCATAATTCTTTAAATAATACTTTTTCCCAATTGGAATTGGAAAAGGCTTCCTCTTTAGCTAAGGATAAAAGAATTAAATCCTTAGAAGAGATTATCATAGAGCTGGGACATGATCCCAAGGATCCCAAAGGCATCCAAGCATTAATAAAAAGGAAGGAAGAAGATACTGCAGCTCTCAGGAAGCAACTCAAGCTGCCCATTACCATGCATCCCAAAACTACAGAAATTGTTGAACAAAAATCACAGGAAAATAATGGACCTACTAATGAAAATAAATGAGAGATTGGCAGAAACGGAGAAGGGATTGGAGGAATCACTGCAAGGAAATCGGGGAGAGTCGGCCTCCCAGCCATCACAAACAACTCCAATAGTTACAACTGCTCCTTCTACAGTCACAACAGCAGTCCCTCCTACTATCCCGGCATCAACAGCACCAAGCACTTCAACAACAACAGCAGCAGGCAGCAGCACTACCATGACTACTGAAGAACTGATAAAGGCTATGGAGGATCTAAGACTCCAAGTGTCAAAATTAAAGGATGCCAAAGAGCAATTGGCCAAGTTGGAAATTAGTTATGATAAATCTAAAATGACAGTGGCAGAAAAAACAAGGGAGGTAAAAGCATTGGAAAATAAAGTAAAGGCATTGGAAAAGGACCTCTTATTAGACAAGCCTCTGAGAGAAATCAGGAGCATTCTGTGGGCCAATATTGGCCAATCCATCACTGATATGTGGATATCAATACAGATAATTCATGAGCAGATTGATTTGGTAGCAACAGCTCAAGAATAAATTCAAAGGGCCAGGGGTTCATTGGGAAACATGCCCGAACAAGCCAATAGGCTAATACATTTCTTGAACACCCACACAAAAGAAGACCTGGCAAAGCTGGATATCAGAGACAGGATAGGCACTATTCTAATAATTAAAAGGGTCCTCACCATGAGGAACTTCATACAAAATCTAGAAAGGAAGTGCCAGGAAATACAAATGGAGATAAATGCTTTCACACAGAAGTTTACAACTTTGAAGGAAAAGGTTTTCCCAGTTTGTTAACCGATGACCATATACTGATGACACATGCAGCCTATACTCATAGGTTAAATACATATGTGGATAGCCATGCCACAGCATCATCAAGTTCTGCAAGAGAAAAGGCACTCCCATCTGGACAGAGCCTATATGACAATTTGGAAAATCTGTTTTTCATTAAACATGAAGTGAGGCATCTTTTCACATTCCAGCCTACTTTCTTCAGGTACACGGATGCTAATGAAACTCTGATTAAAATGCGCAGACAACAATTACCAGATGACCAGTGGTGGCAGAGTATGTTGGAAATTCTGTAGGCGGATTTCAAAGTTTTGTTTATTTTTCCAGAACATAACAGATGCCATAAAGTGAAGAAAAGAGCAGATAAAAAATCGCGCTGGGCAGCAGTCAATTAAAGCACAGGAAAAAGCACCCGAGAAAACAACGCCAGCAGCGTGGGATTTCACTAAAATATCCATCGACCAACTTACTGGGAAAACAATCAATGCATCTCACCAACAAAACGGCCAACACAACATTTTCTTACTTCTGCATTCATTTCTCTTTGTTCCCAAGAGCATTTACTCCTTCTGTAGAGTAGGTGAAAGAAGTTATTGCAAGATATTATCTCTTTTGAGATATTTTGTAAACAAATTTTGTACAAATACCCCCCCCCCCCAATCTAAGTATTAGGGGTTGGTGTTATCATTCTGGAACTGCGTTGTTAATTTGAGAACTCTTCTAAATAAAAGGTTGCTGGAATGCTTTGCTGATGAACTCTCTGGTTGTGGAATTAATGGCAGAAGAATGTGTTACAGAATTCTCGAATTACCTCATGGATCAATAAGTCTTTTTAACTCTTGTTTTACTGTTTCTGTGTTTTATATATCATTTATATATCATGTTCTAAATTACAGGGAAAAAGAATAACCCAGAACTTGCTTAACTGTACTCTGTGTTCAATTCCTATTATTTTTCATGTTTTCTTCAGGACTAGCATAGGCAGGAATTCTTAACTTCTCCTGTCTCCCTGGTTCTTACACTTTGAATATAACCAAGGAATTCTTAACTACTCCCTGGTAATATTCATACACATTCCCTCTGTCAACATGATGAAATATTCTTAATTGCCTTTCATCCCCTGACACCATTTCACCTAATTCCAGCTTGAAAGTTGTTCCATGAGTAATTATCTTGCTCTGTAGTTCTTCCTTTTGAGAAAGAAACCATAACCAGCAGTTCACCTTCATTGACTCCATTAACCCAATGGTCTAAACTTCTCATACTTTGCAGCCATGTTCTATCGAATGTCAACATCCAAAAATCAAACAAATACTTGTACTTCATAACTAGCCTAACATATAGCAAAACAAAGCTAAATCATAAAGAGAGAGCCCTCTCTGGCTGCAGATTGGCTAGAATCTACATCTAAAAGGTTGGTTAGTGGTTACCTTGGTCGTAATCCCTTTTCTCACAGCTTTTGGGGAACAACCTGAGTGATAACATCATTCGCGACTCCACTAGGGAACTGAATGACTGTGTTTGTTACTGCTGTCTAGTTTCTAAAGCTACAGATGGAGCCTGAAGTTAGCCAGGTAGCCTTTGAAACTGTTTTTGCTATGCAGCTACAGGAGTAAATAAACGCTACTTCAGTCAATCTCCGGTCTAGCATTAGGCTTTAAATAGCTGTCTCAAAAATTTGATCAGTTTCCTTTTGTTTTCAAAACATCTTCAGGAAAACTCAACACCCTCACAATTTATAATTTTCTAGAAAGATGTTGTCAAAATTGTGATCTTCAAATACTTCCAAAAAATACCAAAAACAGATTTAGAAGCTGGCTCCAAAGAAGAAAACTCGTTACACTAGATCAAATCCAAATCCAAATCCTCTAGCTATCTTTGAAAATCCGAACTTGATCTCTAAGAACCTTAGAAGACAAGAAAGTCTAGAAAATTCTGCTGATTTAAACTTTGATACATTTCAGCAAAACCTTACCCAATATTAGCTTGCTCCCGGAAAAGAAGCAGTCCTTTCTATTGTTGTTGCAGCTTCTTCTAGTTCACCATTATCTCTTCAAAACATCTTTTCCACTCCTCCATCCACAACACTTATCTCAGTTGTTATCCCTGTGTTTCCAGCTATCCCATTTATCCCTGTCAATATGGAAAATCAATATGCTCCCCTGCAGTTGCCTGCAAATCCGGGGGCTATGCCTCAAGATTATCAAAGCAAAATCACCTATTTTGATGGTACTAGCACCTACACCGCACAACAACATACTAAGAAAGTGATGGATTATTTTGAGAACTATGAAATTGATGATAATGATGTCAGAATGAAAATTTTTGTCCAAAGCCTAACCGGTGATGTTAGGACCTGGTTTAGAGCACTTCCTGTCAACACAATTGCTGATCCAGATGCCCTTTACCAAACTTTTCTGAACAGATGGGAAAATAAGAAGGACCCATTACACATCCTATCGAAATATGAAAGCTTGAAAAGAGGACCATAAGAAACTATCCAAGACTATTGTGCTAGATTCAATAATGTGTACAATGCTATTCCTCAAAACCTTAGGCCTCCACCTGACTTAGCCTTAATCAAATTCCCTGATGGATTTGATTCCGACATGGCATATCAGCTAAGGGAAAGAGCCCCTTCAAGTCTAGAAGACATGCAGAGCATAGCTGTTAGTGTGGAGGCCAATCTGATCTCTAAAAGAGCTCGAGCCAGAGTTGAAATAAGGACTCCCTTCAAAGAGGAGCCTTCTGCATTTGAGCAAAAACTAGATGCAATCATCAAAGGAATGGATAGATTTGGTGATAGAGTAGAAACCATTGAAAGAAAATCCTCTTGGGAAGGTCAACCAAGTAACACCACAAGAAATCCAAACTTTAGGAAAAATCAAAATCCTAACACCGGGAAGGCTGGTCCTGACCAGAACATTAGACCTCCATTCCAAGAAAACTATGCTGAAGCTTCAACCTCTAGTGAGCCAACAGAGGATACTCAAATCAACCTAATGGGTCTAAATAGTGAACAACAAATCTTTTTAACCCAGGATGACCAAGAAGCTCATACTTTCAATCAATTTCAAACCAAATCGGGAGAATCATTTGATTTCAGAGAGGGGTATGATGCAGCTGTCTATGAGGTTCATAAACAATACAAATTGATAAGCAGAACAATAGATGTGCCTGAACCCAACAAGCAGAAAGATACCAAACAGCCTAAAAAAGCAAAGGATAAAACTTACCCTATAGAAATCCCTGCTAATAATGACCTCAACCCAAAAGAGCCCACGGTTGAGGACATATCAGACTTACAACCATCAAATAATCAGCCATCCACCTCCTTTCCTCCAAAAGAAAATGCAAACAGGTCTCCTGAAAGTGATTTTAAAGCAGATTCAGTTCATAACAGCACTCCTGATAAAGAAAGAACCATCGAAAACACAGCAGAAAAAGAAAATCTTGCCTCCCGGAATGCAACAATTCAAGTGGAAAAGCCTTTCAACCTGGAAACCGAAATTGGCAAGTTAAAAATAGCCATTCCACTGTCTGAATTGGCTAAACATGAGGTTTATAGAGAACAAATCAGCCGGTCACTTCAAATATCAGAGAATAGAGATGTAGTGAATGTATTAGATGACCAGCCAGAGTTAATCTTTGGCCCTGAGGTTAATGGTAAATTAGTAGATGGAGGAGTTCCTCCATTCTATGTAAGCCTAAACATTCATGACAAGGTACTCCACAATGCAATGTTTGATTCGGGAGCTTCCCATAATCTAATGCCTAAGTCTGTGATGGAAAAATTGGACCTAGATATCACAAGGCCATATAAAGACTTGTTTTCATTTGATTCTAGCCAGGTCAGGTGTCTAGGCCTAATCAAAGATTTATGTGTATCTCTAGTACAATACCCTGCCAAGACAATTCTAATGGATGTGGTGGTAGCTGATATCCCACCTAAATATGGAATGCTTTTGTCCAGATCTTGGGGTGCAAAGCTCCAAGGATTTTTGCAGTTAGACATGTCTTATGCTACCATCTCAACCTTTGGCCAGCCCAAGAGATTGTACCGGGAAACACTGATGAATATGTGGTCAGAAGTCAAGAGAAACCCCAAAATTTCCCCATTTATTCCATGCATTCTGATATGGATTCTTTTATCTTATACAATGCTGAAATATGTCCCAAAACTGATGACAAAGTTCTAGGACCAGCACAAGGAAGAAGCATAAATGAAGAATCTACTGCTCAAGATCTAGAAATTGTTGAAGTAATTGATGAAACAAACACACAAGGCAAACCATATGAGTTACAAAATCCAAACTTGCCCACTAAGACAGTTTCCAAAACTCCTGATGCTAGTTGTAATCAAAAAATCCTATGGTGCTTAGAATTTGATGGATCAGTGAATAAACTAGGAGGAGGGGCGGGGATTTGGGTACATAACATGCAGAATGATCATGCTGAAGAACATGCATATAGGCTGAATTTTAAATGTACAAATAACATAGCTTAATATGAATCCCTTCTGCTATGACTCAAATTGGTCAAAAGTCAAGGGGCAGCTAGGATTTCAATTTTGGGAGACTCTGATTTGATTATTCAATAGATGAAAGGAAACTTTGTCACAAATGACCTTAGGTTGAGAGCTTATAGAGGGGCAACAATTGAAGTATTCAATACCTTCCGAGAATCTCAGCTTACCAAAATTCCAAGAAACCACAATTTACATGCTTATAGTTTGGCAACATTTGCCAGCACTTGTAAGTTGCCATTTGAGCCTAACCACCACTTCACTGCTGAAATTAAACACAGACCTGCAGTACCAGACAATGTCAAGAATTGGCAAGTGTTTGACAATGACACACAAATCAACAATTTCCTAACTTTGAAAGAGGAGTTTTCAAGCACAAATATAGACACAAGCACCATTTGTGAAGAACAGCAAATACACAAAATAGAAACTAATATATCAGCTGAAACAGCAAATCAAATTTTACACCCAACAATCTTTACCAGCAAAAGTTTATAGGAGCTGAAACAAGTGGACTTTGATGAGACTACTGAAGGAGAGTCTGAAGTAATTGATTTAAAGGATAATTTTTTACCCACAGGCTTGACTCCTTTGGAGGATATTTTTGACTCAAATGATATTCCAAGAAAGCCAAAAATGCAGCCATTAAACGCAGAAATTGAGGACTATAATATAGGAACTGCAGAAGATCCTAAAATGATAAAATTGTCCAAAGCATTGCCACCTGACCAAAAACTGAAATACATAGAGTTGTTTAAAGAATTTCAAGATGTTTTTGCATGGAGCTATGAAGATCTCAAGTCCTATGATACTTCAGTGATCCAGCATACAATACCCTTGAAAGAAAATCAAAAACCTTTTAAACAAAAGCTTAGAAGGGTGAATCATGTCCTCCTCCCCCTTATTGAAAAGGAAGTCAAAAGAATGTACCAAGCTGTAATAATTGCACCTATTAGATTTTCAGAATGGATTTCAAATTTAGTGCCCACTAGGAAGAAAATGGGAGAAATAAGGCTGTGTGTTGACTTAAGAAATCTGAATAAAGTTTCTCTTAAATACCATTACCCCTTACCCAAGATGGATCACATTTTACAGAGGGTAGTGGGAGCTTCTAGAATTTCACTATTAGATGGATTCTCAGGATTTAATCAGATCCTAGTTCACCCTGATGATCAAGATAAAACTGCTTTTACAACACCTTGGGGAACTTTCAAGTATGTAAAAATGCCTTTTGGACTTAAAAATGCAGGGGCAACATTTCAACGAGCAATGGACATAGCCTTTGCAAAAGAGATTCATGATTTTCTAGTCATATATCTTGATGATCTCACTACTTTTTCCAAATCAGATCAAGAACATTTAGAACATTTAAGACAGGTGTTCTTAATTTGCAGAAAATATGGCATATCATTGAACCCAAAGAAATCATTTTTTGGCATAGAAGAAGGCAAATTGTTAGGTCACATGATCTCAAAGGATGGCATCAGAATTGACCCAGATAGAATACAAGCTATCCTGCAAGTGCCTCACCCAAGGAATATCAAAGAACTGCAAGCCTTCCTAGGAAAGATCAATTTTCTAAGAAGATTCATACCCGACTTGGCTGAACTAATAAGATTGTTGAATAACACGCTGAAGAAAAATTACAAAGTAAAGTGGACAATAGAAGCTAAGCAAGCCTTTGAAGAAATCAAAATAGCTTTAACTAAAACACCAGTGCTCACAAGTCTGAAATTTGATAGAGATTTTATAATCTTTTCCTTTGCATCAGAACATACTATTGTTGTTGTCCTATTACAAAAAGATGATCAAGGAGGTGAGAAACCCATTGCTTTTTTCGGCAAAGCACTTAGAGATGCACCACTTAAATATCAGATCATGGAAAAACAAGCTTATGCCCTTGTAAAAGCTATCAAAGATTTCAGAGTTTATATTTTATACTCTCATGTAATAGCTTATGTCCCAAATGCTGTGGTCAAACACATTCTAACTCAAGAAGGAATTGAAGGCAAAAGAGGCAAATTGATAGCTAACATCTTGGAATATGACATTGAAATCAAGCCAACAAAGCGAATAAAAGGGCAAGGATTAGCTAAACTGATGACTGAAACCAATTTTCAAGCCTTTGACATAAATGAACTGGATAACGAACAGGAGATGACGACTCCACAGATCAATCAAGCCTTTTTACAATCACCTTGGTATGCTGATATAATTTATATATTGTTAAACCTCCAGGCTCCTCGAGAGTTATCCAAAACTAAAAAGAGATTCTTGAAAATGAAAGCTTCAAAGTTTTGTATTGTAGAAAATGTTTTATTTTGGAAAAATCATGAAGGCATTTTACTAATCTTCCTAACAAAAGATGAAACTAACAAACTACTAAAGGAATTTCATGCAGGGGACTACGGTGGACATTTGTATTGGAAATCAACAGCTAATAAAATTCTAAGAGCTGGTTTTTATTGGCCTTCCCTATTTGCTAATGTAAAGAAATTTGTAATTTCTTTCCATAAATGTCAAATCTTTGAAGGCAAGAGAAAGTTGTTGCCTTTACCCCTAAAACCAATTTCCACTGAAAGACCATTTCAACAATGGGGTTTAGATTTCATTGGGAAAATTCACCCTCCCTCTTCTGGCCATCATAAGTGGATTTTAACTGCCACAGATTATTTCACCAAGTGGATAGAAGCCATCCCTTGTAGGCAAGCCAATGATTCGGTAATCATGCAATTCCTAGAAACCAATATCCTATCTAGATTTGGCTGTACGGAAAAGATTATAACTGACAATGTTGTTGCCTTTAAATCCAAAAGAATGATCAAATTTTGTTACAAATACCATATTACCCTAGGCCACTCCACAGCCTATTACCCTCAAGGTAGTGGTTTAGCTGAATCATCCAATAAAAGCTTGATCAATATCATTAAGAAAGTGTTGGAGGAAAACAAGAAAAATTGGCATAAGAAGCTTATCAATGCACTTTGGGCAGACAGATTGACTACAAAGAGATCCATTGGAACAAGCCCCTATGAGTTGGTTTATGGCATGGAGGCTGTGTTCCCTTCTTCTTTAGGAATCCCTGTGATAAAATTGCTACAAGAAATACAAGAAGAACCCAATGACATTCAGAGGAGAATCAATCAAACAATTCATTTACAGCAGACTAGAGAAGAAGTGTATCAAAGATCTCAGATTTTACAAGAGAAAATTAAGAAGATTTTTGACAAAAGGACAAAGGCAGAGGACTTTTTCATAGGTGAAAAAGTGCTAAAATGGGATTCCAAAAGGGAAAATAAAGGAAAACATGGGAAGTTTGACTTCCTATGGAAATGATCTTTTGCTATTCAGGTTGTACAAGGTAACAACACTACTTTTTGAGAAGCCTGGATGGTACAGAAGCAGAGGATGGGCCAGTCAATGGTCGGATGCTCAAGCATTATTTTGATCCGCTTTATTGAGATGACAGCACTGTAATTTGTACATAATAGTGTCTATTTTCTGCAGTTTATTACAGCAATAAGATAGGGAATAAGATGCAGCAAATTTTGAGAAAAGAACAAGGAATTGTGCTACCTTTTGTATTACATTTTGAGTTTATCAGAAGAAGTGAAGAATAAAACTTGGGAGCTATAAAAATGATGAAAAATACTCAGACAAACTATCAGAGACAGAGTTGTAATTGTTCAAACCAGCTTATGGGAAAGGCATATATGTTACAGAGATACAGTTTTGTTTGTTTACAGCAAAAGTAAATTTCATATTGCAACAAGAGTTGAATATAAGGCTATCTGACCTGTTGTTCTTGGCTTTTCACCTGGAAAAGCCATCCCCAAGTCGAGCCACTATTAGGTTCCTATACCAATAGGTGTCATATTTCACGATTGACTGTTAAAATGCCAAATATATTCATCCTTTCCATGCTGCAAAGGCTCCATATTTTCAAAAAATCAAAAAATTTAAAAAATGAAAAGAGGGTATGCCCTAAAAGAAAAATCAAAGGGCAAGAATAATGAATTGGTCAAAAAGAAAGAAAATGAACCCCAAAGAAAAGACCAAGAAAGTAGGATAGTCTAAAATGTGCAAACAGTGACCTCTGTCACACTTGATGGGTGGCCCAAAAGCTCAATCTTGGTCAGTCCATGTTTAAATTTCTTGTTTTAGAGATAGAGAATGAATTCTGTTCAAACAGTTTAAGCTTGGCGGATCAGTAGTTAGGTAGAGAGACAAGGGTGCTCAACAGCGAAATCTGAGCCCCTAGAAGAGATAAGGGCAGACTTAGATAGGAGGGCAGTTAAAAGAAAACAAGAGAGAAAGGGTTTGCTAGTTCAAATGCACCCAAGCAAAAAGGAAGAAAAAATGTTAGGTTAAATAGGCTGGGTAGGCAGTTTTGATGCTGCAGAAGCAGGCTTGTGAACAATTTTGTCTTTTTAAGATATTCTATCTCATGGATATCATTAGTGCCATGGCAAGGTGGCTGCAAAACAGTTGAAGCATGACTAATTTCCCCTCTCATTTCTCCAAGAGAATTTACTAATTTCCCCTCAAGGACATTGGGATCTACTCAGTGCTCCTAGCTTACTTCATTTTATGAGAAATACTAAGAAAAACTTTGTGTTTGCTTGGGCAAGGGAAGCCACATTTCTTGTGTAAAAACACTTTTGATCCATTCTACTAAGTTTTCCAAATCCATAACTTGGAGACCTTTCACTCCCCTAAGCCTAAATTTCACCTTTTACTTAGTGCTTTTGGTATGTAAATACTTCTCAGTTTAACCTATTAACACTATTATATAGCTCCTACATAATATTTCCCCTCCCATACTATGTAAAAATACATAAAACCCCAAAAAACTTTAAATACTCCGCCCCAGGCTTAAATAAAGCCATATGTTAATGTTTTAAGGGGGTCCAAGGTTTATCCAAAACCTTGTGGACAACCCTCCCCGCGTGCACATATAAACAAATGGATTTCATTTAACATTTGGTTAAATGAATAACCAACCCGCAAACCCAAAGTCTAAAATAAACACAAAAACATTACAAAACATTAAAAATTAACGTGGGCCACGACACCATACGCTTCCTCCAACTCCACCCATTCATCAATCGTCTGATCCGGGATTTCCCATCGTACGATCCACGTCAATATCGGAACCCCTCCGATGACCGAATTTTAGCCTTCGGGAAAATGGCGGTTTCGCCGTCGTACAAAAAACACATGTCGACGCCTGGTTTTATTGCGTCCCCTCCGACCAAAAATTATTTTGTAGAAAAGCGGTGCGATAATACCATATACTGCCTCCACTTCCCACCGCTGACGTCGTCGCCCACGTCAGCACCCACGTCGGCTGCCACCTCACCACTGTATCATCCGCCATGTCCGCCACGTCACCACCAAGTCAGCTTCCATACCCCCGCTACGCGACAAAGCTTATGTCATGCTGACGTCACCCGACCAAAGCGTGCCAAAATCAAATTTTTGTTAAAAAGGCGTTAAACGTCGTTTATATTTCATTTCTGTTTGTTTCTTCTACGTGACTTTGCATGATTTTTTACATTCAAAGCGGCATTTCCAGTGCACAATCCACCACCCAGAGAAATTGACTCCACAGCGCGGCCCCTTAGCTCGATCTGCCTCCTACATTTTGCATAGGGTGTCCATTAAACAGGTATTTACCCGAGCTTTGCTCCTAAACCCTGTTTTTCCAAGTTTTTCTCTATAAAATTGACCGGAGAACCAAAATTCGAATTAAAATCACGGTGCTACCTTCAAAACTCTGCATCATAGCCACTGTTTTACCCACTTTTTCCAAGAAATCCTGTGAACTCTGTCTCCCTCTGCAATTTTGCCTACCAAGCCAAATTCAAACCAGTCTCGACCTGTAGAATTTTCTGAGAAACCTCCCAAACTATTATTTTACCCACTGTCGCTGCATAAAGCCCATATTTTAAATTCAAAAATCACAAGAGATTGTATAATGGAGGCTCCAGTGGCCCTCAAGGTTGCCCCCCTTAATGCACCACATAAAGAATTGGAATGGTTGCCCCTTGCTGACAGAGATTTCCAGATTAATGACTTAATTGGTGACAAGCCTCACCTTCAAGCTTTTTGTGAAATTAGGAATAGCTATCGCAGCAATATTGATGTCTATGGAATTTTGGAATCCAACATGCCAATCTACTACCTTCCTTCAGTAAATGTGCTTCCTGATCTCATCCACTTATGTTGTGCCAATTATGACCCCACACAAAGAGCAGTTATGGCTCCATTTGGGACTGTCTTATTTCACATTACCCCTCAATCCATAAATGAGATGCTGCACTTTAAGCCAACTCAGACTCTGGCTCCTCTCACCATGGAATTCTTACTTGACCAAGGTGCCAAACTGCCCAGTACAGAGATAACCAGAATAGCTCAATTATTCATTAAACCAAATCACCAGCCCAGGCAGCCTCCTCCTTTTAATCAGGTCTGGTTCAATGAAGCTGGAACATTCATTACTGACATAATTTCCTACATCTTGGGATTTAAAACTAATGAGCATATTGGTGAAACTATCTTAGTTTTGTTGTCCATGTTTACTGCATGACAGCCCCCTGTTGTCCAATATGATTATGCCACCTTCATAGCTAATAAGATCCGTGAGCAATTCATGAGCCTGACAGAGAAAGAGTGTTCAAATACACATCCTACATATATCATTTGTTGTTGTACAATCAACCTGATATTTTTCAAGTTCCCCTTAGAAAATTGGATCTCAAAGGAGAGCGAAAGTCTGTAATTTTCTGGGCCTCAGTATTCCATGAAGTCCATAACTCCCCTTATACATATTGTGAGTTCATTGACCTATTCATACATCCAGCCACTTCTTTATTGATTACAACTCCTCCTGCCAGGATCTCTGCTGAAATGCAAAAAAATTTACATCTCTCAAAAGACTACAGTATAGGTGACTGGTACTTTTACCAGAATCACACAGAGATCTGGATATATGGCTATGAGTTGTGCCCCTATAAGCTGCCAAAATATGTACCTATGAGACTGTTTTCCCTGGAATACTTCAGACAATTTATTAGTTCAGATTTGACTCATTTCTATGGTGTTAAGAAAAAGGCACAGCTCAAAATAAGAAATCAATTGGGAGGAGGCTGATAAGATTTTAGGGGAGCAACTTAAGCTGAAACAAAGCTTTTATTGGGAACCATATGACCCTGAACATTTCATAAGTTATAGGAAAGTGAAAAACAAGCTTACAGCATATGTTCACCACCAAATCCTTGAAATTCAACAGTGTGCTAACCAACAAGAATGGGTAGAAGGCACGTTAGTAGAAGAGATTACTGAGGAAGAGAAATTGGAAAAAGCCATGAAAGAGCTTGAAAAAACACTTGACCTGGACTCTTTTGGACAGGTATCCTTCAAGCAGCCCCAACACACAGGAGGTGATACATCTTTTGCAGGGACTTCTCAGTAGCCCACACAAAAAGACAGCACAGGGTCAGCAAAAGGAAAAGAGGTAATAGGTCCATATCAGGACATAATGACAGACCAGCCAGCTACATCAAAGGAACAAGGCCAAGCGCAAGATCCTCCAGCACAAACAAAGGCACCAGAAATCCTTGTACTACAACTCCTCTAAATGAGGAAAGAGGCAAGAAAAGGGACAGGGAAGAAGACACACCAATCAGCGGTCCTAAAGAGCAACCAGGGGAGAAAAGGCAGAGATTGAACCCCCTATCAGAGGAGGAATTTATTCAGGACACCACAAATAGTCCAAGGGAAGAAAGAGTAGTCAGCCAGGATAAATCTCCGGTCACAGAAACATCGGCCAGTTCACACAGGCATGAGATTGGAAGACCACAGAGTGTGGAATTTTCTTCTACCGGTCACAAGGCAGGCAAGGCTCAGACATTAAGAGAACATTCACTGAAATAAAGGCAAAGAATGAGCCAATAAGAATTCAACTCTATAATCACTTGCTGAAGATGGCCCCCACAAATCAACAAAGGTTAATGTCAGCATATGACATTCAAGAAGGAAAGATGATCCTGAGTCACTTCAAGCCCAAAATGCAGAAACCACAGTCAGTTGTTGATTACATCAGGACTAATCTAGAAGTATTAGCCAAGGACATCCAACCAATGGACCAAAATTAATTACATAAGTAAATTGGTGAAATGGTATACTCCACATTGGCAAATAAAGCATTGCTCGCCCATAAATTGCAGAATTCTTTAAATAATACTTCTGCCCAATTGGAATTGGAAAAGGCTTCTTCTTTAGCTAAGGATAACAGAATTAAATCCTTAGAAGAGATTATCATAGAGCTGGGACATGATCCCAAGGATCCCAAAGGCATCCAAGCATTAATAAAAAAGAAGGAAGAAGCTCAAGCTGCCATTACCATGCATCCCAAAACTACAGAGATTGTTGAACAAAAATCACAGGAAAATACAATGGACCTGCTAATGAAAATGAATGATATATTGGCAGAAACGGAGAAGGCATTGGAGGAAGCAATGCAAGGAAAGCAGGAAGAGTCGACCTCCCAGCCATCAAAAACAGCTCCAATAGTTACAATTGCTCCTTCTACAGTCACAACAGCAGTCCCTCCTACTGTCCCGGCATCAAGAGCACCAAGCACTTCAACAACAACAACAACAGGCAGCAGCACTACCATGACTACTGAAGAACTGATAAAGGCTATGAAGGATCTAAGACTCCAAGTGTCAGAATTAAAGGATGCCAAAGAGAAATTGGCCAAGTTGGAAATTAGTTATGATAAATCTAAAATGACAGTGGCAGAAAAAACAAGGGAGGTAAAAGCATTGGAAAATAAAGTAAAGGCATTGGAAAAGGAACTCTTATTAGACAAGCCTCTGAGAGAAATCAGGAGCATTCTGTGGGCCAATATTGGCCAATCCATCACTGATATGTGGAGATCAGTTAAGATAATTAATGAGCAGATTGATTTGGTAGCAGCAGCTCAAGAAGAAATTCAAAGGGCTAGGGATTCATTGGGAAACATGCCCGAACAAGCCAATAGGCTAATACATTTCTTGAACACCCACACCAAAGAAGATCTGGCAAAACTGGATATTAGGGATAGGAAAGGCACTATTCTAATAATTAAAAGGGTCCTCACCATGAGGAACTTCATACAAAATCTAGAAAGGAAGTGCCAGGAAATGCAAATGGAGGTAAATGCTTTCACACAGAAGTTTACAACTTTGAAGGAAAAGGGTCTGCCCAGTTTGTTAACTAATGACCATATACTGATGACACATGCAGCCTATACTCACAGGTTAAATACATATGTGGGTAGCCAGGCCACAGCATCATAAGTTCTACAAGATAAAAGGCACTCCCATCTGGACAGAGCCTATATGACAATTTGGAAAATCTATTTTTTATTGAACACGAAGTGAGGCATCTTTTCACATTCCAGCCTACTTTCTTCAGGTACATGGATGTTGATGAAACTCTGATTAAAATGCGCAGACACCAATTACCAGATGACCAGTGGTGGCAGAGTATGTTGGAAATTCTGTAGGCATATTTCAAGGTTTTGTTTATTTTTCTAGAACATAATAGATGCCATAAAGTGAAGAAAAGAGTAGATAAAAAATCGCGCTGGGCAACAGTCAATTAAAGCGCAGGAAAAAGCACCCGAGAAAACAACGCCAGCAGTGTGGGATTTCACTAAAATATCCATCGGCCGACTTATTGGGCAAACAATCAATGCATCTCACCAACAAAACGGCCAACACAACATTTTCTTACTTCTGCATTCATTTCTCTCTGTTCCCAAGAGCATTTACTCCTTCTGTAGAGTAGGTGAAAGAAGTTACTGCAACATATTATCTCTTTTGAGATATTTTGTAAACAAATTTTGTACAAATACCCCCCCAATTTAAGTATTAGGGGTTGGTGTTATCATTCTGGAACTGCGTTGTAAATTTGAGAACTCTTCTGAATAAAAGGTTGTTGGAATGCTTTGCTGATGAACTCTCTGGTTGTGGAATTAATGGCAGAAGAATATGTTACAGAATTCTCGAATTACCTCATGGATCAATAAGTCTTTTTAACTCTTGTTTTACTGTTTCTGTGTTTTATATATCATTTATATATCATGTTCTAAATTACAGGGAAAAAGAATAACCCAGAACTTGCTTAACTGTACTCTGTGTTCAATTCCTGTTATTTTTTATGTTTTCTTCAGGACTAGCATAGGCAGGAATTCTTAACTGCTCCTGTTTCCCTGGTTCTTACACTTTGAATATAACCAAGGAATTCTTAACTGCTCCCTGGTAATATTCATACACATTCCCTCTGTCAACATGATGAAAGATTCTTAATTGCCTTTCATCCCCTGACTCCATTTCACCTGATTCCAGCTTGAAAGTTGTTCCATGATTAATTATCTTGCTCTGTAGTTCCTCCTTTTGTCAAAGAAACCATATCCAGCAGTTCACCTTCATTGACTCCATTAACCCAATGGTCTGAACTTCTCATACTTTGCAGCCCTGTTCTATCGAATGTCACCATCCAAAAATCAAACAAATACTTGTACTTCATAACTAGCCTAACATATAGCAAAACAAAGCTAAATCATAAAGAGAGAGCCCTCTTTGGCTGCAGACTGGGTAGAATCTGCATCTAAAAGATTGGTTAGTGGTTACCTTGGTCGTATTCCCTTTTCTCACAGCTTTTGGGGAACAACCTGAGTGATAACATCATTCCCGACTCCACTGGGGAACTGAATGAGTGTGTTTGTTACTGTTGTCTAGTTTCTAAAGCTACAGATGGAGCCTGAAGTTAGCCAGGTAGCTTTTGAAACTGTTTTTTCTATGCAACTACAGGAGTAAATAAACGCTACTTCAGTCAATCTCCAGTCTAGCATGAGGCTTTAAACCGTTGTCTCAAAAATTTGATCAGTTTCCTTTTGTTTTCAAAAGATCTTAGGAAACCTCAACACCCTCACAATTTATAATTTCCTAGAAAGATGTTGTCAAAACTGTGATCTTCAAATACTTCCAAAAAATACCAAAAACAGATTTAGAAGCTGGCTCCAAAGAAGAAAACCTGTTACACTAGATCAAATCTAGATCCAAATCCTCCAGCTATCTTTGAAAATCCGAACTTGATCTCTAAGAACCTTAGAAGACAAGAAAGTCTAGAAAATTCTATTGATTTAAACTTTGATACATTTCAGCAAAACCTTACCCAATCTCAGCTTGCTCCCGGAAAAGCAGCAGTCCTTTCTACTGTTGCTGCAGCTTCTTCTATTTCACCATTATCTCTTCAAAACATCTTTTCCACTCCTCCATCCACAGCACTTATCTCAGTTGTTATCACTGTGCTTCCAGTTGTCCCATTTATCCCTGTCAATATGGCAAATCGATATGCTCCCCTGTAGTTGCCTGCAAATCCGGAGGTTATGCCTCAAGATTATCAAAGCAAAATCACCTACTTTTTATGGTACTTGCACCTACACCACACAACAACATACTAAGAAAATGATGGATTATTTTTAGAACTATGAAATTGATGATAATGATGTCATAATGAAAATTTTGTCTAAAGCCTAACCGGTGATGTTAGGACCTGGTTTAGAGCACTTCTTGTAAACAGAATTGCTGATCCAGATGCCCTTTACCAAACTTTTCTGAACAAATGGGAAAGGAATAAGGACCCATTACACATCCTATCGGAATATGAAAGCCTGAAAAGAGGACCATAAGAAACTGTCCAAGACTATTGTGCTAGATTCAATAATGTGTACAATGCTATTCCTCAAAACCTTAGACCTCCACCTGATTTAGCCTTGATCAAATTCCCTGATGGATTTGATTCCGACATGGCATATCAGCTAAGGGAAAGAGCCCCTCCATGTCTAGAAGACATGCAAATCATAGTTGTTAGTGTGGAGGCCAATCTGATCTCTAAAAGAGCTCGAGCCAGAGCTGAAATTAGGACTCCCTTCAAAGAGGAGCCTTCTGCATTTGAGCAAAAACTAGATGCAATCATCAAAGGAATGGATAGATTGGGTGACAGAGTAGAAACCATTGAAATAAAATCCTCTTGGGAAGGTCAACCAAGTAACACCGCAAGAAATCCAAACTTTAGGAAAAATAAAAATCCTAACACGGGGAAGGCTGGTCCTGACCAGAACATCAGACCTCCATTCCAAGAAAACTATGTTGAAGCTTCAACCTCTAGTGATCCAACAGAGGATAATCAAATCAACCTAATGGGTTTAAATAGTGAACAACAAATATTTTTAACCCAGGATGACCAAGAAGCTCATACTTTCAAACAATTTCAAACCAAATCGGGAGAATCATTTGATTTCAGAGAGGGATATGATGCAGTTGTCTATGAGGTTCATAAACAATACAAATTGAGAAGTAGAACAATAGATGTGCCTGAACCCAACAAGCAGAAAGATACTAAACAGCTTTAAAAAGCAAAGGATAAAACTTCCCCTATAGAACTCCCTGCTAATAATGACCTCAACCCAAAAGAGCCCACAGTTGTGGAGATATCAGACTTACAACCATCAAATAATCAGCCATCCACCTCCTTTCCTCCAAAAGAAAATGCAAACAGGTCTCCTGAAAGTGATTTTAAAGCAGATTAAGTTCATAACAGCACTCCTGATAAAGAAAGAACCATCGAAAACACAGCAGAAAAAGAAAATCATGCCGCCTAGAATGCAAAAATTCAAGTGGAAAAACCTTTCAACCTGGAAACCGAAATTGGCAAGTTAAAAATAGCCATTCCACTGTCCGAATTGGCTAAACATGAGGTTTATAGAGAACAAATCAGCCAGTCACTTCAAATATCAGAGAATAGAGATGTAGTGAATGTCTTAGATGACCAGCCAGAGTTAATCTTTGGCCCTGAGGTTAATGGTAAATTAGTAGATGGAGGAGTTCCTCCATTCTATGTAAGCTTAAACATTCATGACAAGGTACTCCACAATGCAATGTTTGATTTGAGAGCTTCCCATAATCTAATGCCTAAGTCTGTGATGGAAAAATTGGACCTAGATATCACAAGGCCATATAAATACTTGTTTTCATTTGACTCTAGCCAGGTCAGGTGTCTAGGCCTAATCAAAGATTTATGTGTATCTCTAGTACAATACCCTGCCAAGACAATTCTAATGGATGTGGTGGTAGCTGATAACCCACCTAAATATGGAATGCTTTTGTCCAGATCTTGGGGTGCAAAGCTCCAAGGATTTTTGGAGTTAGACATGTCTTATGCTACCATCTCAGTCTTTGTCCAGTCAAAGAGATTGTACCGGGAAACACTGATGAAATATGTGGTCAAAAGTCAAGAGAAACCCCAAAATTTCCCCATTTATTCCATGCATTCTTATATGGATTCTTTTGTCTTATACAATGCTGAAATATGTCCCAAAACTGATGACAAAGTTCTAGGACCGGCACAAGGAAGAAGCATAAATGAAGAATCTACTGCTCGAGATCTAGAAATTGTTGAAGTAATTGATGAAACAAACACATAAGGCAAGCCATATGAGTTATAAAATCCAAACCTGCCCACTAAGACAGTTTCCAAAACTCCTGATGCTAGTTGTAATCAAAAAATCCTATGATGCTTAGAATTTGATGGATCAGTGAATAAACTAGGAGGAGGGGCAGGGATTTGGGTACATAACATGCAGAATGATCATGCTGAAGGACATGCATATAGGCTGAATTTTAAATGTACAAATAACATGGCTGAATATGAAGCCCTTCTGCTAAGACTCAAATTGGTCAAAAGTCTAGGGGCAGCTAGGATTTCAATTTTGGGAGACTCTGATTTGATTATTCAATAGATGAAAGGAAAATTTGTCACAAATGACCTTAGGTTGAGATCTTATAGAGGGGCAGCAATTGAAGTATTCAATACCTTCCAAGAATCTCAGCTTACAAAAATTCCAAGAAACCACAATTTACATGCTTATAGTTTGGAAACATTTGCCAGCACTTGTAAGCTGCCATTTGAACCTAACCACCACTTCACTGCGGAAATTAAACATAGACCTGTTGTGCCAGACAATGTCAATAATTGACAAGTGTTTGACAATGACACACAAATCAACAATTTCCTGACTTTGAAAGGGGAGTTTTCAAGCACAAATATAGACACAAGCACCATTTGTGAAGAACAACAAATAGACAAAATAGAAACTAATATATCAGCTGAAATAGCAAATCAGATTTGTGGACTTTGATGAGACTGCTGAAAGAGAGTCTGAATTAATTGAGTTAAAGGGTAATTTTTTACCCACGGGCTTGACTCCTTTGGAGGATATTTTTGACTCAAATGATATTCCAAGAAAGCCAAAAATGCAGCCATTAAACGCAGAAATTGAGGACTGTAATATAGGAACTGCAAAAGACCCTAAAATGATAAAATTGTCCAAAACATTGCCACGTGACCAAAAACTGAAATACATAGAGTTGTTTAAATAATTTCAAGATGTTTTTGCATGGAGCTATGAAGATCTCAAGTCCTATGATACTTCAGTGATACAGCATACAATACCCTTGAAAGAAAATCAAAAACCTTTTAAACAAAAGCGTAGAAGGGTGAATCATGTCCTCCTCCCCCTTATTGAAAAGGAAGTCAAAAGAATGAACCAAGCTGGAATAATTGCACCTATTAGATTTTCAGAATGGATTTCAAATTTAGTGCCCACTAGGAAGAAAACGGGAGAAATAAGGTTGTGTGTGGACTTAAGAAATCTGAATAAAGTTTCTCTTAAAGACCATTACCCCTTACCCAAGATGGATCAAATTTTAAAGAGGGTAGTGGGAGCTTCTAGAATTTCACTATTAGATGGATTCTGAGGATTTAATCAAATCCTATTTCACCCTGATGATCAAGATAAAACTGCTTTTACAACACCTTGGAGAACTTTCAAGTATGTAAAAATTCCTTTTGGACTTGAAAAAGCAGGGGCCACATTTCAACGAACAATGAACATAGCCTTTGCAAAAGAGATTCATGATTTTCTAGTCATATATCTTGATGATCTCACTACTTTTTCCAAATCAGATCAAGAACATTTAGAATATTTAAGACAGGTGTTCTTAATTTGCAGAAAATATGGCATATCATTGAACCCAAAGAAATCATTGTTTGGCCTAGAAGAAGGCAAATTGTTAGATCACATAATCTCAAAGGATGGCATTAGAATTGACCCAGATAGAATACAAGCTATCCTGCAAGTGCCTTACCCAAGGAATATCAAAGAACTGCAAGCCTTCCTAGGAAAGATCAATTTTCTAAGAAGATTCATACCCAACTTGGCTGAACTAATAAGATTACTGAATAACATGCTGAAGAAAGATTCCAAAGTAAAGTGGACAATAGAAGCTAAGCAAGCCTTTGAAGAAATCAAAATAGCTTTAACTAAAACACCAGTCCTCACAAGCCCGAAATTTGATAGAGATTTTATAATATTTTCCTTTGCATCAGAACATACTATTGCTGTTGTCCTTTTACAAAAAGATGATCAAGGATGTGAGAAACCCATTGCTTTTTTCAGCTAAACACTTAGAGATGCACCACTTAAATATCGGATCATGGAAAAACAAGCTTATGCTCTTGTAAAAGCTATCAAGGATTTCAAAGTTTATATTTTATACTCTCATGTAATAGCTTATGTCCCAAATGTCGTGGTCAAACACATTCTAACTCAAGAAGGAATTGAAGGAAAAAGAGCCAAATGGATAGCTAACATCTTGGAATATGACATTGAAATCAAGCCAACAAAGCTAATAAAAGGGCAAGGATTAGCTAAACTGATGACAGAAACCAATTTTCAAGCCCTTGACATAAATGAACTGGATAACGAACAGGAGATGACGACTCCACAGATCAATCAAGCATTTTTACAATCACCTTGGTATGCTGATATAATCTATATATTGTTAAGCCTGCAGGCTCCTCCAAGGTTATCCAGAACTAAAAAGAGATTCTTGAAAATGAAAGCTTCAAAGTTTTGTATTGTAGATAATGTTTTATTTTGGAAAGATCATGAAGGCATTTTACTAAGTTGTCTAACAAAAGATGAAACTGACAAAGTGCTGAAGGAATTTCATGCAGGGGACTGTGGTGGACATTTGTATTGGAAATCATCTGCTGATAAAATTCTAAGAGTTGGTTTTTATTGGCCTTCCCTATTTGCTGATGTAAAGAAACTTGTAATTTCTTGCCATAAATGTCAAATATTTGAAGGCAAGAGAAAGCTGTTGCCTTTACCCCTAAAACCAATTTCCACTGAAAGACCATTTCAATAATGGGGTTTAGATTTCATTGGGAAAATTCACCCTCCCTCTTCTGGCCAGCATAAGTGGATTTTAACTGCCACAGATTATTTCACCAAGTGGATAGAAGCCATCCCTTGTAGGCAAGCCAATGATTCGGTAATCATGTAATTCCTAAAAACCAATATCCTATCTAGATTTGGATGTTCGGAAAAGATTATAACTGACATTGTTGTTGCCTTTAAGTCCAAAAGAATGATCAATTTTTATCACAAATACCATATTACCTAGGCCACTCCACAGCCTATTACCCTCAAGGTCATGGTTTAGCTGAATCATCCAATAAAAGCTTGATCAACATCATTAAGAAAGTGTTGGAGGAAAACAAGAAAAATTGGCATAAGAAGCTTATCAATGCACTTTGGGCAAATAGATTAACTACAAAGAGATCCATTGGAACAAGCCCCTATGAATTGGTTTATGGCATGGAGGTTGTGTTCCCTTCTTCTTTAAGAATCCCTGTGATAAAATTGCTACAAGAAATACAAGAAGAACCCAATGACATTCAGAGGAGAATCAATAAAACAATTCATTTACAGCAAACTAGAGAAGTGTATCAAAGATCTCAGATTTTACAAGAGAAACTTAAGAAGATTTTTGACAAAAGGACAAAGGCAGAGGATTTTTTCATAGGTGACAAAGTGCTAAAATGGGATTCCAGAAGGGAAGATAAAGGAAAACATGGGAAGTTTGACTTCCTCTGTAAATGACCTTTTGCTATTCAGGTTGTACAAGGAAACAACACCTACTTTTTAAGAAGCCTGGATGGTACAGAAGCAGAGAATGGGCCAGTCAATGGTCGGATGCTCAAGCATTATTTTGATCCACTTTGTTGAGATGACAGCACTGTAATTTGTACATAATACTGTCTATTTTCTGCAGTTTATTACAACAATAAGATAGGGAATAAGATGCAGCAAATTTTCATAAAAGAACAAGGAATTGTGCTACCTTTTGTATTACATTTTTAGTTTATCAGAAGAAGTGAAGAATAAAACTTGGGAGCTATAAAAATGATGACAAATACTCAGACAAACTATCAGAGACAGAGTTGTAATTGTTCAAACCAGCTTATGGGAAAGGCATATATGTTACAGAGATACAGTTTTGTTTGTTTACAGCAAAAGGAAATTTCAGATTGCAGCAAGAGTTGAATATAAGGCTATCTGACCTGCTGTTCTTGGCTTTTCACCTGGAAAAGCCATCCCCAAGTGGAGCCACTGTTAGGTTCCTATACCAATAGGTGTCATATTTCATGATTGACTGTTAAAATGCCAAATATGTTCATCCTTTCCATGCTGCGAAAGTTCCATATTTTCAAAAAATCAAAAAAATTAAAAAATGAAAAGAGGGTATGCCCTAAAAGAAAAATCAAAGGGCAAGAATAATGAATTGGTCAAAATGAAAGAAAATGAACCCCAAAGAAAAGACCAGGAAAGTGGGCTAGTCCAAAATGCCACTGCTATCCTATTTTTGCAAAGAAGTCCAAAATGTGCAATCAGTGACCTCTGTCACACTTGATGGGTGGCCCAAAAACTCAATCTTGGTCAGTCCATGTTTAAATTTCTTTTTTTAGAGATAGAGAATGAATTCTGTTCAAACAGTTTAAGCTTGGCAAATCAGTAGTTAGGTAGAGAAGCAAGGGTGCTCAACAGCTAAATCTGAGCCCCTAGAAGAGATAAGGGCAGACTTAGATAGGAGGGCAGTTAAAAGAAAATAAGAGAGAAAGGATTTGCTAGTTCAAATGCACCCAAGCAAAAAGGAAGAAAAAATGTTAGGCTAAATAGGCTGGGTAGGCAATTTTGATGTTGCAGAAGCAGGCTTGTGAGCAGTTTTGTCTTTTTAAGATATTCTATCTCATGGATATCATTAGTGCCATGGCCAGGTGGCTGCAAAACAGTTGAAGCATGACTAATTTCCCCTCTCATTTCTCCAAGAGAATTTACTAATTTCCCCTCAAGGACATTGGGATCTACTCAGTGGTCCTAGCTTATTTCATTTTATGAGAAATACTAAGTAAAACTTCGTGTTTGCATGGGCAAGGGAAGCCACATTCTTGTGTAAAAATACTTTTGATCCATTCTACTAAGTTTTCCAAATCCATAACTTGGAGACCTTTCACTCCCCTAAGCCTAAGTTTCACCTTTTACTTAGTGCTTTTGGTCTGTAAATACTTCTCATTTTAACCTATTAACACTATTATATAGCTCCTACATAATATTTCCCCTCCCATACTATGTAAAAATACATAAAACCCCAAAAAACTTTAAAAACTCTGCCCCATGCTTAAATAAAGCCATATGTTAATGTTTTAAGGGGGTCCAAGGTTTATCTGAAACCTTGTGGACAACCCTCCCCGCGCGTGCATATAAACAAAAGGATTTCATTTAACATTTGGTTAAATGAATAACCAACCCGCAAACCCAAAGTCTAAAATACAAAACGTTAAAAATCAACGTGGGCCACCACACCATACGCTTCCGCCAACTCCACCCATTCATCCACCGTCCGATCCGGGCTTTCCCATCCGACGATCCACGTCAATATCGGAACCCCTCCGATGACAGAACGTTAGCCTCCGGGAACATGGCGGTTTCGCCGTCGTACAAAAAACATGTGTCGCCGCCTGGTTTTATCGCGTCCCCTCCGCCCAAAACAGCTTTTGTGGAAAAGCAGTGCGATAATACCATATACCGTCAATGACGTCAGCACCCACGTCAGCTGCCACCTCACCACTGTATCATCCACCGTGTCCACCACATCACCGCCAAGTCAGCTTCCGTACCCCCGCTACACGACAAAGCTTACGTCGCGTTGACGTCACTCGACCAAAGCGCGCCAAAATCAAATTTTGTTAAAAAGGCGTTAAACGTCGTTTTTAGTTCATTTTTGTTTGTTTCTTCTGCACGATTTTTGCATGCTTTTTTACGTTCAAAGTTGCATTTCCACTGCACAGTCCGCCACCCAGAGAAATTGACTCCACAGCGCGGCCCCTCAGCTCGATCTCCCTCCTACATTTTGCATAGGGCATCCATTAAACAGGGATTTACCCGAGCTCTGATCCTAAACCCTATTTTTCCAAGTTTTCTCTGTAAAATTGACCGGAGAACCAAAATTCGAATTAAATTCACGATGCTACCTTCAAAACTCTGCATCATAGCCACTGTTTTACCCACTTTTTCCATGAAATCCCGTGAACTCTGTCTCCCTCTGCAATTTTTCCTACCAAGCCAAATTCAAACCAGTCTCGGCCTGTAGAATTTTCTGAAAAACCTCCCAAACTATTATTTTACCCATTGTCACTGCATAAAGCCCACATTTTAAATTCAAAAATCACAAGAGATTGTGTAATGGAGGCTCCAGTGGCCCTCAAGGTTGCCCCCCTTAATGCACCACATAAAGAATTGGAATGGTTGCCCCTTGCTGACAGAGATTTCCAGATTAATGACTTAATTGGTCACAAGCCTCACCTTCAATATTTTTGTGAAATTAGGAATAGCTATCGCAGAAATACTGATGTCTATGGAATTTGAGAATCCAACATGCCCATCTACTACCTTCCTTCAGTAAATGTGCTTCCTAATCTCATCCACTTATGCTATGCCAATTATGACCCCACACAAAGAGCAGTTATGGCTCCATCTCGGACTGTGTTATTTCACATTACCCCTCAATCCATAAATGATATGTTGCACTTTAAGCCAACTCAGACATGTTAGAAAATTATATATTACGGAGCAATGGAACACATAAAATATTGCAGAAATATAAACACAGAAAACGCATAAAACAAGAGAGACACAGATATACGTGGTTCACCCAGTTTGGGCTACATCCACCCCGAACAGCCAGTCCTTCCTTTCTATTATCCAGCAAAATGAAGAGACACAACCTACAGCAAATCCGCTGTAATATCCTCTGTTTTCTCTCACAGCCTCACCTCTCCGTTTCTCGCTCACAGAATACATCTCTATGTTTCTTGCTCACAGAATACACATGTATGTTTCTCGCTCACAGAATACACCTCTATGTTTCTCGCTCACAGAATACACCTCTATATCTCAGCCTCCAATACAATTCCCTCATACAAAGAGAGGGGTTGCCTTCTAGGGCAAAAAACCCTAAACTAAACATAAGTTCTACCGTCAGATCATCTGCCTAATGAACGGCCCAGATTGACTAGAAATTACTATACTTTTACAAGGCAATTTTACATTTGTTTTTAGCTTCGGGGGTGCTGCCCCCGAGCCCCCGGACCCCCCAGCCGGGGGGGATCAGTCGCCCCGGACCCCCGCGGGGGGGACAAGTCCCCCCCGCACCCCCCCCCCCCGCGTGGAGGGGTGTATAAACTTCCTGGGGTATACATCTGGCTAAAACAAAGACCTCTGAACAATCATGCTCCACACACAACAATCTCCCACTTGGAGAATGATTGTAGAAACTCCACCGCTGCTTCATTTGCTGGACAATGACTCCTCTTTGGACCTGGTTGTTTCTCATCTTCATCATCCTTGAAGACGAATTGAAACTGAGCATATTCTCAGTTTCTCCTTGGTTACAACTTTTGTTAGCATATCTGCAGGATTCTGGCTAGTGTGTATCTTTTCCAGCTTCAACTCTCCATCTTCCAACACTGATCGTATGAAATGGTACTTGAGCTGTATGTGTTTAGTCCTGGAATGAAATGCTGAGTTCTTTGCAAGATGAATGGCACTTTGGCTATCACTGTATAACGTGCCCTTATCATGCTCCTTACCCAATTCACCCATAAACCTTTGTAACCAAATCATTTCTTTACTAGCCCCTGTAGCAGCAACATACTCTGCTTCTGTTGTTGAAAGTGCAACAACACTTTGGATTTTTGAAACCCAACTAACAGTTGTTCCTCCAACAGTAAATACATATCATGTAGTGCTCCTCCTGTTATCTCTGTCACCTGCCATATCTGCATCAATGTATCCCTGTAGAGAAATGTTTGCACCACCAAAGCATAATGCTTGATTTGTGGTACCTTTCAAATATCTGAGAATCCATTTCACTGCCATCCAATGTTCCTTTCCTGGATTGTTCATGTACCTGCTTACAACTCCCACTGCATGTGCAATATCAGGCCTTGTGCAGACCATTGCATACATTAAGCTTCTAACTGCTAATGCATATGGAACTTTAGACATATAGTCCATGTCTTCTTGGGTCTTTGGGCACATTTCCTTGCTAAGTTTGAAATGGCTAGAAAAAGGTGTACTAACTTGTTTTGCATTGTGCATATTAAATCTTTTCAACACCTTTTGTATGTACTCATTCTGAGACAATGTTAATTTGCGATTTTTTCTGTCTCTAGTGATTCTCATACCAAGGATTTGTTTTGCAGCTCCCAAATCCTTCATTGCAAATGAATTTGCCAATTTTCTTTTGAGTGCATTTATTTCCTGCATGTTAGATCCTGCAACAAGCATGTCATCCACATACAATAACAATATAATATAGCTACCATCATTTTTCTTTTTCAGATAAACACAATGATCAGAGTGACATCTAGTATAACCTTGTTCAAACATAAACTTGTCAAATTTTAGATACCACTGCCTTGGAGCCTGTTTTAAGCGATACAAGCTCTTCTTCAACCTGCACACTAGTTTCTCCTTCCCTTTCACCTCATATCCTTATGGCTGATGCATATATATCTCTTCCTCCAAATCCCCATGGAGAAAGGTTGTCTTTACATCTAACTGCTCAAGATGCAAATCTTCAGCTGCTACAAGACTTAAAATAGTTCTGATTGAAGTCATTTTAACAACAGGAGAAAATATTTCATCAAAATCAATACCTTTCTTCTGTGCAAACCCCTTCACCACAAGTCTAGCTTTAAACCTCTATTTTCCTCCATCTTCTTCCTTCAGCCTGTAAACCCATTTATTCTTCAATGTAGTTTTTCCTACAGGCAACCTGACTAAATCCCAAGTCTGGTTATGCATTAAGGAGTCCATCTCTTCTTCCATGGCTACCTCCCACTTCTTCCTGCTTTCAACCTGCATTGCTTCTTCATAACATTCGGGTTCACCAGAATCAGTCAACAATAAATAATATAATGAAGGAGAGTATCGTTCAGGGGGTCTACTTATCCTGGTAGATATTCTAACACCACTTTCAGGTGTTTGGGGTGCCTGTTGCTGTTGTGGTGGTTGTTGTTGTTGATTATTATTATTTTCAGGCACCTTTACCTTTTCAGTGATTCATCAAGAACTGCGTATTCCTTGTTTTCGTTTTCCTGTTTCTTTTCCTGCAACTGATTCTTATACAAGACCTTTTCATTGAATATTACATCTCTGCTCTTAATGATTTTGTGATTTTCGTAATCATATAAGCGATAACCAAAATCATTAACACCATATCCAATAAAGGTACATTTCTTTGACTTTGCCTCAAGCTTTGTTCTATTTTATTTATCAATATGGACAAGGCCTCACAACCAAAAGGCTTTAAAATAGAGTAGTTTACCTTTTTACCTGTCCATGCTTCCTCTGGAACACCACCATCCAAGGAACTTGAAGGCCCTCTGTTTATTAGATAAACAACAGTATCTACAGCATCTGCCCAAAACTGTAAAGGCAATCCTGCATGCAATCTCATGCACCTTGCACGCTCCATGATTGTTCTATTCATCCTTTCTGACACACCATTTTCTTGTGGTGTTCTTGGAACTGTCTTCTCTCTGCGAATTCCATGTTCTGAACAGTACCTATCAAACTCTTTGTTGCAATATTCACCTCCATTGTCTGATCTAAGACACTTCAATTTCTTTCCTGTCTCAATCTCAACCAAAGCTTTCCATTTCTTGAAAGTATCAAATACATCAGATTTATTCTTAATACAATAAATCCAAGTTTTTCTAGTTGCATCATCAATAAAAGTAACATAATAACGAGAGCCACCAAGAGATGATACCTGAGCAGGTCCCCATACATTTGTATGCACAAGCTCTAATTTTTCATTCTTCTTTTCTTTCCCAACTCTGAGAAATCTGACTCTCTTCTGTTTTCCATAAATGCAATTCTCACAGAAGTCCAAATCAACATTCTTCAAACCCGACAAAAAATTCCTTGAGTGAAGAATCTTCATCCCCTTTTCACTCATGTGTCCGAGCCTATGATGCCATAATGTTGCATCTGCTCCTTTGGAAGTTAAAGCATTAACAGAGTTAGAAATACCATTGCATAAATACAATGTACCAACCTTTTCGCCTTTTGCTATTACCAGAGCTCCTTTAGTGACCTTCCAAGCTTTGTCTGTGAAAGTTGTCACACAACCTTCACCGCCTAACTGCCCTGTTGAAATCAGATTTTTCTTTAGATCTGGAACATGCCTTACCTCCTTTAATAGCCATTAGTTTCCATTCTGCTATTTTACAAGAACCTTACCCATTCCAACGATTTTACAGGGTTTATCATCACCCAGACGAACTTGTCCAAAATCTCCTTGAACATAGTCATGAAAGTATTTCTTATCAAGTGTGGCATGGAATGAAGCCCCTGAATCTACCACCCAGGAATCAGTAATATTTTCCAAAGAAAGAATCAAAGCATCTTGTAACACCTCACTTGTCACATTTGCTTCATGATTGTTTTCTTGTTGTGGATCTCCTCTTTTCCCTTCCGAGATCTACAGCCTTTCTTTAGGTGTCCTTTCTTTCCACATTTCCAGCACACTATCCCCGATCTGGACTTGGATCTACCTTTCCTTGATTTACTGCGATATCCTGAGCTTTTTCCTCTTTCCATTTTTCTTCCTCTAGACTCTGCACTCAAAGCATTTCTCGATGTCTCACCGGAGCTTTTCCGTCGCATTTCCTCGCTAAGGATAGCACTGACAACATCATCAAACTTTAAAGTACTAGATCCAGAAACGGAGTTACTAATGGCCATTACCAAACCATTCCAACTTTCTGGTAATGAGCACAAGAATAACAGAGCTCTAACTTCATCATCAAAGTTTACCCCTACAGAACTTAACTGACTTGTAACTATATTAAAATCATTTAAATGGTTTGCAACAGATCCACCTTCCGACATATTCATATTAAATAACCGTTTCAAAAGAAATACCTTGTTTGAGGCCGAGGGTTTTTCATATAGTTTCGACAACGTCTGCATCAAACCCTCTGTCGTGGTTTCCTTCGAAATGTTGAAGGCGACTGACGCAACAAGGCACAACCGTATTCTTCCGAGTGCCTTTCTATCGAGAAGGTTCCATTCTTCGTCTTTCATACCTGTCGGCATCTTTGTTTTTCTACCCAATGGTAGGTATAGATCTTTCTGATACAGATAATCTTCCATCAGCATCTTCCACAGTGAGAAGTTTTGGCCGTTAAATTTCTCGACCCTAAACTTACCATCTTCCACCATTTCTCCCACTCGAACCAGAAACCCTTCTTTCCTGCGATTTTATCAGCCAAATAGACCTTCGGCTCTGATACCAGTTGTTAGAAAATTATATATTACGAAGCAATGGAACACATAAAATATTGCAGAAATATAAACACAGAAAACGCACAAAACAAGAGAGACACAGATATACGTGGTTCACCCAGTTTGGGCTACGTCCACCACGAACAGCCAATCTTTCCTTTCTATTATCCAGCAAAATGAAGAGACACAACCTACAGCAAATCTGCTGTAATATCCTCTGTTTTCTCTCACAGTCTCACCTCTCTGTTTCTCGCTCACAGAATACACCTCTATGTTTCTCGCTCACAGAATACACCTCTATGTTTCTCGCTCACAGAATACACCTCTATATCTCAGCCTCCAATACAATGCCCTCATACAAAGAGAGGGGTTGCCTTCTAGGGCAAAAAACCCTAAACTAAACATAAGTTCTACCGTCAGATCATCTGCCTAATGAACGGCCCAGATTGACTAGAAATTACTATACTTTTACAAGGCAATTTTACATTTGTTTTTAGCTTCGGGGGTGCTGCCCCCGAGCCCCCGCCGGGGGACCGCTGGCCCCCGGACCCCCGAGCCAGGGGGGATCAGCCCCCCCGAACCAAGGCAATTTTACATTTGTTTTTACCTTCGGGGGTGCTACCCCCGAGCCCCCACCGAGGGACCGCTGGCCCCCGGACCCCCCAGCCGGGGGGGGATCAGCCCCCCCGCGTGGAGGGGTGTACAAACTTCCTGGGGTATACATCCAGCTAAAACAAAGACCTCTGAACAATCATGCTCCACACACAACAAGACTCTGACTCCTCTCACTATGGAATTCTTGCCTGACCAAGGTGCCAAACTGCCCAGTACAGAGATAACCAGAATAGCTCATTTATTCATGAAACCAAATAGTCAGCCCAGGCAACCTCCTCCTTTTAATCAGGTCTGGTTCAATGAAGCTGGAACATTCATTACTGACATAATTTCCTACATCTTGGGATTTAAAACAAATGAGCATATTGATGAGACTATCTTAGTTTTGTTGTCCATGTTTACTCCAGGACAGCCCCCTGTTGTCCAATATGATTATGCCACCTTCATAGCTAATAAGATCCATGAGCAATTCATGAGCCTGGACAAAGAAAGAGTGTTAAAATACACATCCTACATATATCATTTGCTGCTGTACAATCAACCTGATCTTTTTCAAGTTCCCCTTAGAAAATTGGATCTCAAGGGATAGCGAAGGTCAGTAATTTTCTGGACCTCAGTATTCCATGAAGTCCATAACTCCCCTTATACATATTGTGAGTTCATTGACCTATTCATACATCCAGCCACTTCTTTATTGATTACAACTCCTCCTGCCAAGCTCTCTGCTGAAATGCAGAAAATTTTACATCTCTCAAAAGACTACAGTATAGGTGACTGGTACTTTTACTAGAATCACACAGAGATACGGATATATGGTTGTGAGTTGTGCTCCTATAAGCTGCCAAAATATGTACCTTTGAGACTGTTTTCCCTGGAATACTTCAGACAATTTATTTGTTTAGATTTGACTCATTCCTATGGTGCTAGGAAAAAGGCACAGCTCAAAATAAGAAATCAATTGGGTCCTTTTATCTTAAATAAAAGGGAAGCCTGGGAGGAGGCTGATAAGATTTTAGGGGAGCAACTTAAGCTGAAACAAAGCTTTTACTGGGCACCATATGACCCTGAACATTTCATAAGTTATAGGAAAGTGAAAAACAAGCTTACAGCATATGTTCACCACCAAATCCCTGAAATTCAACAATATGCTAACCAACAAGAATGGGTAGAAGGCACATTAGTAGAAGAGATTACTAAGGAAGAGAAATTGGAAAAAGCCATGAAAGAGCTTGAAAAAACACTTGACCTGGGCTCTTTTGGACAGGTATCCTTCAAGCAGCCCCAGCGCACAGGAGGTGATACATCTTTTGCAGGGACTTCTCAGCAGCCCACACAAAAAGCCAGCACAGGGTCAGCAAAAGGCAAAGAGGTAATAGGTCCAGAGCAGGACATAATGACAGACCAGCCAGCTACATCAAAGGAACAAGGTCAAGGGCAAGATCCTCCAGCACAAACAAAGGCACCAGAAATCCCTATACTACAAACTCCTCTAAATGAGGAAAGAGGCAAGAAAAGGGACAGGGAAGAAGACACACCAATCAGCAGTCCTAAAGAGCAACCAGGGGAGAAAAGGCAGAGATTGAACCCCCTATCAGAGGAGGAATTTATTCAGGACACCACAAATAGTCAAAGGGAAGAAAGAGTGGTTAGCCAGGATACATCTCCGGTCACAGAAACATCGGCCAATTCACACAGGCAGGACATTGGAAGACAACAGAGTGTGGAATTTTCTTCTACCAGGTCACAGGGCAGGCAAGGCTCAGACATTAAGAGAACATTCACTGAAATAAAGGCAAAGAATGAGCCAATAAGAATTCAACTCTATAATCGCTTGCTGAAGATGGCCCCCACAAATCAACAAAGGTTAATGTCAGCGTATGGCATTCAAGAAGGAAAGATGATCCTGAGTCACTTCAAGCCCAAGATGCAGCAACCATAGTCAGCTGCTGATTACATCAGGACCAATCTAGAAGTATTAGCCAAGGACATCCAACCAATGGACCAAATTGAATTACATAAGCAAACCGGTGAAATGGTATACTCCACATTGGCAAATAAAGCATTACCCGCCCATAAATTGCAGAATTATTTAAATAATACTTCTACCCAATTGGAATTAGAAAAGGCTTCTTATTTAGCTAAGGATAACAGAATTAAATCCTTAGAAGAGATTATCATAGAGCTGGGACATGATCCCAAGGATCCCAAAGGAATCCAAGCATTAATAAAAAAGAAGGAAGAAGATATTGCAGCTCTCAAGAAGCAGCTCAAGCTGCCCATTACCATGCATCCCAAAACTACAGAGATTGTTGAACAAAAATCACAGGAAAATACAATGGACCTGCTAATGAAAATGAATGAGAGATTGGCAGAAATGGAGAAGGAATTGGAGAAAGCACTGTAAGGAAAGCAGGGAGAGTCGACCTCCCAGCCATCACAAACAGCTCCAATAGTTACAACTGCTCCTTCTACAGTCACAACAACAGTCCCTCCTACTGTCCCGGCATCAACAACACCAAGCACTTCAACAACAACAACAGCAGGCAGCAGCAATACCATGACTACTGAAGAACTGATAAAGGCTATGGAGGATCTAAGACTCCAAGTTTCAGAATTAAAGGATTCCAAAGAGCAGTTGGCCAAGTTGGAAATTAGTTATGATAAATCTAAAATGACAGTGGCAGAAAAAACAAGGGAGGTAAAAGCATTGGAAAATAAAGTAAAGGCATTGGAAAAGGACCTCTTATTAGACAAGCCTCTGAGAGAAATCAGGAGCATTTTGTGGGCCAATATTGGCCAATCCATCACTGATATGTGGAAATCAATACAGATAATTCATGAGCAGATTGATTTGGTAGCAGCAGCTCAAGAAGAAATTCAAAGGGCTAGGGATTCATTGGGAAACATGCCCGAACAAGCCAATAGGCTAATACATTTCTTGAACACCCACACCAAAGAAGATCTGGAAAAATTGGATATCAGGGATAGGACAGGCACTATTCTAATAATTAAAAGGGTCCTGACCATGAGGAACTTCATACAAAATCTAGAAAGGAAGTGCCAGGAAATGCAAATGGAGATAAATGCTTTCACACAGAAGTTTACAACTTTGAAGGAAAAGCGTCTGCCCAGTTTGTTAACTGATGACCATACACTGATGACACATGCAGCCTATATTCACAGGTTAAATACATATGTGGATAGCCAGGCCACAGCATCATCAAGTTCTGCAAGAGAAAAGGCACTCCCATCTTGACATAGCCTATATGACAATTTGGAAAATCTGTTTTTTATTGAACATGAAGTGAGGCATCTTTTCACATTCCAGCCTACTTTTTTCAGGTACACGGATGCTGATGAAACTCTGATTAAAATGCGCAGACACCAATTACCAGATGACCAGTGGTGGCAGAGTATGTTGGAAATTCTGTAGGCGGATTTCAAAGTTTTGTTTATTTTTCCAGAACATAACAGATGCCATAAAGTGAATAAAAGAGTAGATAAAAAATCGCGCTGGGCAGCAGTCAATTAAAGCGCAGGAAAAAGCACCCGAGAAAACAACGCCAATAGCGCGGGATTTCACTAAAATATCCATCGGCCGACTTACTGGGAAAACAATCAATGCATCTCACCAACAAAACGGCCAACACAACATTTTCTTACTTTTGCATTCATTTCTCTCTGTTCCCAAGAGCATTTACTCCTTCTGTAGAGTAGGTGAAAGAAGTTATTGCAAGATATTATCTCTTTTGAGATATTTTGTAAACAAATTTTATACAAATGCCCCCCTAATCTAAGTATTAGGGGTTGGTGTTATCATTCTGGAACTACACTGTAAATTTGAGAACTCTTCTGAATAAAAGGTTGCTGGAATGCTTTGCTGATGAACTCTCTGGTTGTGGAATTAATGGCAGAAGAATATGTTACAGAATTCTCGAATTACCTCATGGATCAATAAGTCTTTTTAACTCTTGTTTTACTGTTTATGTGTTTTATATATCATTTATATATCATGTTCTAAATTACAGTGAAAAAGAATAACCCAAAACTTGCTTAACTGTACTCTGTGTTCAATTCCTGTTATTTTTCATGTTTTCTTCAGGACTAGCATAGGCAGGAATTCTTAACTGCTCCTGTCTCCCTGGTTCTTACACTTTGAATATAACCAAGGAATTTTTAACTGCTCCCTGGTAATATTCATACACATTCCCTCTGTCAACATGATGAAAGATTCTTAATTGCCTTTCATCCCCTGACACCATTTCACGTGATTCCAGCTTGAAAGTTGTTCCATGAGTAATTATCTTGCTCTGTAGTTCCTCCTTTTGCCAAAGAAACCATAACCAGCAGTTCACCTTCATTGAATCCATTAACCCAATGGTCTGAACTTCTCATACTTTGCAGCCCTGTTCTATCGAATGTCACCATCCAAAAATCAAACAAATACTTGTACTTCATAACTAGCCTAACATATAGCGAAAAAAAGCTAAATCATAAAGAGAGAGCCCTCTCTCACTGCAGATTGGCTAGAATCTGCATCTAAAAGATTGGTTAGTGGTTACCTTGGTCGTATTCCCTTTTCTCACAGCTTTTGGGGAACAACCTGAGTGATAACACATCAAAAAGGTTTGCCAAGTCCTTTAGGAAGTAATGATCATCTGATGAAACACAAAGAATTTGTATATAAATTGAATACATATTCTGTTGACAAAATTAATGCATCATCAAGTACTTCAAGGGAGAAGGCACTTCCATCTGGCCAAGCCCTTTATGATAGCCTGGAAAATTTGTTCTACATAGAGCACGAGGTGAAACATTTTTTCACCATCCCACATAATTTCTTCAGATACACAGAGACTGACAAAACTTTAAGGAAACTTCAAAGACATAAATTACCAGGACCGGAGTGGTGGCAAAGTATGTTAGAAATTCTATAAACTTCTCTTTGGTCAATTGAAAATTTTGGACCACCTACTATCATGTGCAGAACAGAAATGAATCAAAGTCATGCGGGTCAAAACGCATCACATCAGGGTCAAAGAAAGTCCGGCCAAGGTGTAATAACCAATGCGGAATATCAATGGATGGTAGCCGCAAACCGACTCGCAGCACCTACCTCCTGTACATTTCATAAAGACGAAACAGCCAGCACAGCATCAAATTTATTACATCAATTTATTGTTCCCCTGTTTTCGAGACTGTCTGTCTCTATCTGTGTAAAATGCATTAATTGTCATCAGATATTATTTCTATCAGATATTTTGACATTTTTGTATATATACCCCCCAAAAAGAAGTATTTGGGGTTGGTTGGTGGTGGATGTTCATAGTTTTGACTGTAATACTGAAGAATTGTGGAATAAAAAGTTGTTGGAACCATTTTTGTGGAACTCACTGGATAAAAAATTAATGTTAAGGACCTGTTACAGAATTCTTGAATCGTTTTATGGATCAATAAGTCCCTTCTAACTTGTTTTTTACAGTTTATGTGTTTACTATATCATCTATGTTTCACGATCTAAATAATAGAGAAAAATAATAACTCAGAATTTTCTTGATTGCACTCTGTGTTCAATCTTTGTTATTATTAATGTTTTCTTCAGAATTAGAATAAACAGTGAATTCTTAATTGCTCATGTTTCGCCTGTTTCTTCCATCTTGAATATTTGCTAAGGAATTCTTAACTGCTCCTTAACAGTAGTCAGCCATTTTCCCTCTGTCAGCATGATGAAGGATTCTTAATTGCCCTTCACCCATTGACTCCATTCCACCTAATTCCTGCCTATGAATTGTTCTATGTTTGATTACCTTGCTCTGTGATACCATCCTTTGTAGAAAAACCAAATCTAGAAGGCTATCCTTCTTTGACTCCATCATGCCCAATGGACTGAAACTTTTCAGTTTTACCTCACTGTTCTATTGAATTTCCATCTCTCCAACCAAAACTCAAAACAAAACCCTTGCACTTCATAGCTAGCCTAATATACTTCAAAACAAAGCTAAATTATAAAGAAAGAGCCCTCTCTGGATGCAAATTGGCTAGAATCTGTATCTAAAAGATTGGTCTGTGGTTACCTCAACCTTATTCCCTTTCTTACAACTCTAGGGAACAACCTGAGTGATAAAACTTCCCTCCATGAGATGAATTCGATTTGAAATGGGAAGCCTTCCCCTTCCCTTTCCTTGCCTTGCTAAGGCCAGATTTTCTTCATCATCATTCTTGGATGAAAGAACCATCTCGTGTGCTCCTCCTGATCTCCTCCTGCATAAGATCCGACCACAATCGTTCCCAATCCGGTAGTTTCTCCCTTCCGTTCACAGAGTCCTCGTAGTTATTCCAGCTCTTTGGAAGGCTAAGGAGAGTGAGGCTCACAATATCATCATCGGCAGTAGTTATTCCCACACTGCCAAGCTCATCTCTATAGGTGGTGAGCTTGTTCAGATATGTGGAAATAGTATCGCCCTTCTCCATCTTGATTCTTTGAAGCTTATCCTTGAGCGCCAATTTCCTCTGGTCGCTATTGTTCTGGTAGAAGTCCTTCACTGTCTTCCACATTGAAAATGGAGTATCCTTCCCATGGAGACTTGAGACAATATGGTCTTGAACTCCCTCAAGGATGATCCGTCTCACCTTTGCCACACACTTCTTCCACTCAGCCAATTCTTGTGCATTAGTTGAAGCTGGCTTTGGGATTTTTTGATCAATGAATTCCTTCACACCATTGTCTTCTAATACAGCCTCCATTCTATCTTTCCGTGCTATGTAATTCAAGCTACCTTCCAAGGCATACTCGAGTCTCAAGCCATGGAATGCCATTGGCCAACCTTGAAATATGATATGAATTCGATTTGCACCTGCAACCCTGAACTTCAAACTTCAAATCCTCTTCTCAATATACTATTCATAGCTCTGATACCATGTAGAAAATCTGTGATAGGTTAACCCGATAATGCAATATAATCAAAGTAAAATACTATAACCTACTTCTACTGTCAATTTGCGGAAGCTTAAATATCGAGTTGAACAATATAACCAGAAGAAGAAAAATCAATGGCACAATACACGTGAAAATACTTTGGGGAAATCCTCAGATAAAAACCCCACACTATTGTATTATCATACATGGTAGAAATACATAGGAATTATACAAAGCCTTAGCTCTAACAGCTAGCCAGCTCTCAGTACAATCCTCACAGATGCTCACAGGAAATCTTGGCTTCTCTCCAGCGTTCCTCTCTACCCTCGAAACTCCTATTTCCTTGCGTTGTTCCTTGTGGATGATTAGCCTATCATCGGTGGAATAACTAGCCTTCAAAATTGCGCAATCCTCAAGGATGAATCCTTGACTTCATGCATGAGTTTTCTCCATGAGAAAACACATGCAACTGATAGAACATTGTCCTTGAACATTAATCTCAACTAGGTCTTTCTCATAATACACATGCATGAGTTTCTGATGAGGAAATCTTCAGTTACCTGGAGCAGCACTAGTTGAGTGCATTAATGCATCAACTGATTGTTAACTCACTATTAGTTCCTCAAACAGTTTGGAACTAATTTAACTGGACTTAACTCACTAAACTGAGTTAATCAATTACAACTCAAATATAACTCAATCTTATCTCCTTAATTTAAGGGATAACTCTTGCATGACTTCAGAAAGACTTCTAGCTTGAATTTCTCCAACTAATTAATTTAAAATTAATTAATTATTTATTTTCAAGTAGTTGTTAAGACTAAATTCGATTTTAATTCACAACTTAATTCAAGGACAAATTAAATTGGAATATTCTTGTTGCCATATTTCAACATCTTGGAAGTACATCCCTCACTATGAGGGAGTGTTGATTTGTGTAGCTTTGGAAGTCCTCCAATCGCTAGGGTTCAGGGTTTGGAGGGCAAAGCGCCACAAGGGTCACTTGTGGGCTTCAAACCCAAGTATGGGTTTTTGCACACAATTGTGTTTGCGGAAATTTCGAGAGCACATTTCTACATGTGATGGCATGAGACGATAGAGGAGAGAAAGGAGAATCCAAAACTTCGAGAATTGTTGAATTCCGATCAATGAATTTTTGAAGTTGACTAGTAATTATTGGTTTTCAAGTCATCTAGGCTTGAAGTAAATTAGTCCAATAGATGTGTTTCTTCATCTATTCCTTAGAGCCCCTATTTTGGCTATAAATAGAGGGTGATGTGATGTGTTGAGAGCATCCATATTGTGCAACACCTACCTCACAAGAAGCTCATTGGAGAAAGGATACTTTTGTGCCCTAGCCACAGCAAGAAGGAGGCAAAACAACGTGTTGATTTGAGGTTTTTTTCAGGGTTGTTTGAGGACTGAAGTTATTATAGTGGAGACCATGAGTGCTGGAGGCTAGGTTGAGTTGAGGAGGGTCCTTGTAGGCATGTTTTGGAGGTATTTCAGGAGCACCAAGATTGTTTAAGTAATGCCGCAATGCTTTGCTGGAGGGCCACAGGAAGGGGGTTCTGGTTGAGGGTTTGTTGTGGTGGGACAACCCTCAAAAGAGGCTACCGCAGGCAGTTTAAAGGGTTGTAAGACAATTGTTTTCATAATAGGGAGGACAATTCATGTTTAGGGCTAGAAACTTCCCAAAGATTGCAGCGTGAAGGGTCACTAAAGGACAACTGCAGTCCTTAGGGGCTAATATGGGAAGGTTTAAGGGCTAGAAAAAGGGATTGTCATGATGCCCTAGTTTGCAGCAAAAGTGCAGACTTCAAACAGTGGACAAAGGTATATATTGTGGTGAATGTTTCTAGGCGTTGTATCCTAGATGAGGATCAGTTTTGGATCAGTTATCATTGTAACTTGTTGATGGCGTGTGGAGGATCTTTCGTGGTGGCAAAGAGTCTTTCCGAGGAGCAGAATCGATAGTGAAGTATCAAGTGCCATTGCTCTGATTGGAGGGTAGTGTTTTTGCTAACCAAAGTATCCCTAGATGAGCTATCCTAAAGTGATGAAGACAAGATGAAGGTTGGGTGAATATTGGTGCCGAAGTGCAACGCCTTGATGGACAAAGGTGACTGCTACCCTGGCAGTTTGGAGCTCGGGAATTAGGCCTACCCAAAGAGAAAATTGGATTAGCCTGTGTGCATGCTACAGAAGTGATGTGCAACAGTGTTAGGTGGCAGCCCTCCTGGAGTCTCTATGTTTTGTCCTTTGAAGGACTAAGGAGCAGCTAGTGAGCAGTACGGAAGCGAAGGACCGGCAGGACAAGATACGACATCGAAGTTGCAACGAAGTTTGTCATTGTATCTTATATACCATAGACTATTGTATTATTCAGATTTGGTTTAATATAACGAAGAATTGTTATTATACAATATTGTACAATTTTGTTAAAAAGTGTGTATATTTGTGCATATGTGATTTAATGCTTTATATTTCCATTGTGCAAATTAGTTTATGGTTGAAATTCTTGGTTTGGTAGCGTCAGTGGTTTTAAGACTCTAACCTAGACCCAAGGTCGTGGAAATTCAACATGGTATCAGAGCATGTCTGAGCTACTTTGGAAGTAAGTAAATCAGAGTTCTGCGTAGTGAAGTACAATGTGAGATGGAGTTGGTCACAATGTGGGTGAAGGGTTCACTACAATGTCGAAGTTGTAGGCAAGTCTTCGATATGAGGACGGGTTGGAAGGGTTGTTCAACTATACTCCTTGGAAGTAAAGGATCAAGTTGGTCTTGCAGGTCAACAGGATGTGGGATTTTTCTGATAAAGAGATAAAGAAGCCAATTGACCCTAAGGGTCTGGAAATATAAGAAGATTTGGATGCGATGGCGAGATTGATCATCCTAGATGGTGTGAAGGATTCCATAATACCTCATTTGTCTGGGAAGAACAATGCTCATGAGATGTGGATGGCTCTTTAGAATTTGTTCCAGAATAAGAACGAGAACCAGGTATTGTTATTGGAGGATAAGTTGAAGTCCACCAAGATGACAAAGGGTGAAAACTTGACCTCGTATCTGACAAGATTGTCTCAGGTCAAAAATCATCTTACTGCCATTGGTGTGACTATCTCAGATGGAGATATGTTAAGGATTTCCTTGAAAGCGTTACTCGAGGAATGAAATCCCTTCATCAAAGGAATCGTTGCCAGAGAGAAGATGCCAGACTGGGATAGACTGTGGGATGACTTCATTCAGGAAGAGTTGCGAGACAAGGGATCTTCATCCAAAGAAGAAGTATTTTTATGATGATGTGGCACTTGCAGTGCGAATGAAGGGTAACAAAAATAAGGAATTGAGTAAAGTCAAGTGTTTCAATTGTGGTGAGATGGGTCAATATTCGTTGAGATGTCCGATGAAGAAGGGAGATGATGAGAAGAGGAAAGGAAAGCAAGGTGTTGGTGTTGCCACTTCAGCTGAGATAGATGATCTCACCAAGAAATTGGAAGAGAAGGACTTTGTTATGATTTCTCAGTTCTAGAAAGGTACTATCAATGAGGATGGATGGTACATGGACAGTGGTGCGAGAAAGAATATGACAAGGTCACAGGAGGTTTTTGAGACTCTAGTTGAATGGGACTTGAAGTTGCACATGGTATTGGGCAACAAGAGTTAGTTGGAGATCCGACGATTGGGAGTTGTGCCATTCAGGATGGAGGCGAGATGTGTGATGCGTGTTCAGGATGTATTGTTTGTACCAGGACTCAGATATAGCATGATTTTCTTCTCGATGATCGAGAGGAAGGTGTTTGAGGTCTTTTTCCAGGATGGGAAGGCAAGACTCAGGACCAGAGGCTCTAAGTCTGATGGGATTGTACTCGGCGTTAGAGAGCATGGTCTTTACAAGTTGACGGGAAAACTTGTGGATCATGGAAAGAAGCAGGTGGAGTAGGTGCAGGTTCCAGAGAAGCGGGAGTAGGTGCAGGTGCAAATGCAGGCTTCAGAGTAGTAGGTACAGGTTCCCGAGAAGAAGGTCCAGGTTCCAGAGACTCAAAAGGAGTTAAAGTTCAAGAGAGACTTTGCAAATTCAGATGGAGACTCTGTAGTCCAAGAAGAGCATGTGGCCAATGGGGAGCAAGGGTGCTCCTACAACTGCCAAGAAGGAATCATGGAGAGAGTGGAAGATGTTACAGGATAATAATAAGAAGTAGGGTGCTTCCAGCAGTGACAGCGACACTTCTGAGAAGGGCATAGTTCACCATACAGGGACTGTTGCGATTGTGAGCGCCACAAGTTGGGCAAGTGTTGCGAGCAATGATGACGATGACGAAGTACTTCCTAGTCTTGGAAGTACCTCCCTCGCTAAGAGGGAGTGTTGATTTGTGTAGCTTGGGAGGTACTCCAAGCGATAGGGTTCAGGGTTTGGAGGGAAAATCGCTACAAGGGTCACTTTTGGGCTACGAACCCATGTATGGGGTTTTTCACCCAATCGTGTTTGGGGAAATTCCGGGAGCACATTTCTATTTGTGATGGCATTAGACAATAGAGGGCGGAAAGGAGAATCCAACGCTTCAAGAATCGTAGAATTTCGAGTTGTAGAAGTGGAGAAATGAGTTTTTGAAGTTGACAAATAATTATTGGTTTTCAAGTCATGTAGGCTTAAAGTAAATTAGTCCAATAAATGTGTCTCTTCATCTATTTGTTGGAGCCCCTCTTTTAGCTATAAATAGAGAGTGATGTGTTGTGTTTAGAGCATCCATCTTGTGCAATGCCTACCTCACAAGAAGCTCGTTGGAGAAGGGATACTTATGTGCCCTAGCCGCATCAAGAAGGAGGCACAACAACGTGTTGATTTGAAGTCTGTTGCAGGGTTGTTTGAGGACCAAAGTTGTTGTAGTGGAGGTCGAGAGTGTTGGAGGCTAGGCTAAGTTGAGGAGGCTCCCCACATGCCTATTTTGGATGCATTTCAGGAGCACTGAGATTGTTGAAGTAATGTCAAAATGCCTTGCTCGAGGACCGCAAGAAAGGGGAGTTGTTTGAGGGTTTATTGTGGTGGGACAACCCTCAAAAGAGGCTACCGCAAGCAGTTTGAAGGGTTGTAAGACAGTCGTTGTCATAACAGGGAGGAAAGTTCATGTTTAGGGCTAGAAATTGCCCAAATATTGCAGCTTGAAAGGAGACCCTTTCACTAAAGGACAGCCGCAATGCTTAGCGACAAATCTGGGTTGGAAAAGGGACTGTCATGATGCCCTAGTTTGCACCAGAGGTGCAGACTTCAAACAGTGGACAGAGGTATATATTGTGGTGAATATTTGTAGGTTTTGGATCCTAGATGAGGATCATTTCTGGATCAATTATCATTGTAGCTTGTTGATGTCGTGTGGAGGGTCTTCTGTGGTGGCAAAGATTCTTTCCTAGGCATAGAATCGACAGTGAAGTATTAGGTGCCATTGATCTTATTGGAGGGAAGTGTGTTGGCTACCCAAAGTAGCCCTAGATGAGCTATCTTGAAGGGATGAAGAGGAGCTGAAGGTTGGTTGAAGATTGGTGCCGAAGTGCAGCACCTTGATGGAAAAAGGTGACTGCTAGCCTGGCAGTTTGCAGCGCGGGAATTAGGACTACCCAGAGAGAAGATTGGATTAGTCTATGTACATGCTACATAAGTGACGTGCAGCATTGTTTGGCGGCAGCGCTCTTGGAGTCTTGATGTGTTTTCATTTGAAGGACAAAGGGGTCGTTAGTGAGCAGTACTAAAGCGAAGGACCAGCAAGACAAGACATGACATCGAAGTTGCAACAAGTTTGCCTTGTATCTTCTATACCATAGACTGTTGTATTATTCAAATTTGGTTTAATATAACGAAGATTGATGATTGTACAATATTGTACAGTTTTGTTAAAGTGTGTATATTTGTGCATATGTGATTTACTGATTTATATTTCTGCTATGAAAAGTAGTTTATGGTGGAGATTCTTCGTTTGGTAGCATCAGAGATTTTAAGACTCTAACCTAGACCCAAGGTCGTGGAAATTCAACATGGTATCAGAGCATGTCTGAGCTAATTTGGAAGTAAGTAAATCAGAGTTGTGCACAGCAAAGTACATCGTGAGAGGGAGTTGGTCATAGTGATGAGTGAAGGGTTCACTACAATGTCGAAGTTGCAGGTAGGTCTCCAGTATGAGGACAAGTTGTAAAGGTTGTCCAACTATACTCCTTGGAAGGAAAGGATCAAGTTGGTCTTGCAGGTCAACAGGATCTGGGATTTTTTCGAGAAAGAGATCAAGAAGCCAACCGACCCTAAGGAGCTGGAAATATATGAAGATTTGGATGCGAAGGCGAGATTGATCATCCTAGATGTTGTGAAGGATGCCCTAATACCTAATTTTTCCTAGAAGAACAATGCACATGAGATGTGGATGGTTCTTCAGAATTTGTTCCAGAATAAGAACGAGAACTGGGTATTGGTATTGGAGAATAAGTTGAATTCCACCAAGATGATAAAGGGTGAAAGTGTGACCTCGTATCTAACAAGATTGTCTCAGGTCAAAGATGAGCTTGTTGCCATCAGTGTGACTATCTCAGATGGAGATATGGTAAGGATTGCCTTGAAAGGGTTCACCAAGGAATGGAAGCCCTTCATTAAAGGAATCATTGCCAGAGAGAAGCAGCCAGACTGGGATAGGTTGTGGGATGATTTCATTCAGGAAGAGTTGCAAGACGAGGATTGTCATCCAAATAAGTACTCTTTCGATGATGTCATGGCATTTGCAGTGCCAATGAAGGGCAAGCAAAAGAACGACTTGAGTAAAGTCAAGTGTTTCAACTGTGGCGAGATGGGTCATTATTCGTTGAGATGTCTGATGAAGAAGAAGGGAGATGATGAGGAGAGGAAAGGAAAGCAGGCCTTCGGTGTTGCCACTTCAGCTGAGATAGATGATCTCACCAGGAAATTGGAAGAGGACTTTGCTAAGATTTCTCATTTCTTGCAGGGTACTATCAATGAGGATGGATGGTACATGGATAGTGGTGTGACGAAGCATATGACAAGGTCACAGGAGATTTTTGAGACTCTAGCTGAATGGGACTCGAAGTTGCACATGGTGTTGGGCGACAAGAGTCAGTGGTAGATCCGAGGATCGGGAGTTGTGCCATTCAAAATGGACACAGGACGTGTGATGTGGGTCCAAGATGTATTGTTTGTACCAGGACTCAAATATAGTGTGATTTCTATCTCGATGATCAAGACGAACAGGTTTGAGGTCTGGTTCCAAGATGGGAAGGCAAGACTCAGGTCCAAAGGCTCTAAGTCTGATGGGATTGTACTCAGAGTTAAAGAGTATGTTCTCTATAGGTTGACAGGGAAGCTTGTGGATCATGGAAAGAAGCAAGTGGAGCAGGTACAGGTTCCAGAGAAGCAGGAGCAAGTGCAGATGCAGGCTTCAGAGGAGCAGGTACACGTTCCCGAGAAGAAGGTCTAAATTCTAGAGACTCAAAGGGAGTCAAGTTCGAGAGAGAGCTTGCAGATTTAGAGGGAGACTCTGCAGTCCAAGAAGAGTGCGTCATCAGTCGGGAGAAAGGGTGCTCCTACAACTTCCAAGAAGGAATAATTTAGAGAGTGTAAGACGTTATAGGATAAGAAGAATAAGTAGAGTGCTTCCAACAGTGACAAAGACACTTCCGAGAAGGGCGTAGTTCACCATACAGGTATTGTTGCGATTGTGAGCGCCAAGAGTTGGACAAGTGTTGCGAGTAGTGATGATGATGACGAAGTCTTGGAAGTACCCCCTCGCTAAGAGGGAGTATTGATTTGTGTAGCTTGGGAGGTACTCCAAGCCCTAGGGTTCAGAGTTGGGAGAGAAAAGTGCCATAAGGGTCACTTGTGGGCTTCAAACCCAAGTATGGGGTTACCTAATCGTGTTTGGGGCAATTCTAGGAGCACATTTCTACATGTGATGGCATGAGACGATAGAGGGCGGAAAGGAGAATCCAACACTTCGAGAATCGTTGAATTCTTTGAAGAAGTGGAGAAATGAATTTTTGAAGTTGACAAGTAATTATTGGCTTTCAAGTAATGTAGGCTTGAAGTAAACTAGCCCAATATATGTGTCTCTTCATCTATTCGTTGGAGCCCCTCTTTTGGCTATAAATAGAGGGTGATGTGATGTGTTGAGGGCATCCATCTTGTGCAACACCTACCTCACAAGAAGCTCGTTGGAGAAAGTATACTTCTGTGCCCTAGTCATAGCAAGAAGGAGGCAGACTAATGTGTTGATTTGAGGTATGTTTCAGGGTTGTTTGAGGATCGAAGGTGTTGTAGTGGAGTTCGAGAGTGTTGGAGGCTAGGTCGAGTTGAGGAGGCTCCTCGTAGCCCTGTTTTGGAGGCATTTCAGGAGCACCAAGATTGTTGAAGTAATGTCGCAGTGCCTTGCTAGAGGGTCGCAGGAAGGGGGAGTTGTTTGAGGGTTTGTTGTGGTGGGACAGTCCTCAAAAGAGGCTACTGCGGGTAGTTTGAAGGGTTGTAAGACAATCGTTGTCATAATAGCTGGAGATCAATTGGTTCTGGTTAAAAAACAATTGCTTCAACGGATGCTTGCTCTTATGCGACTTATGGTTCGATTCTGATCGTTTATGTTCTCATAAACATAATAAAATCATAATTACGTATATAAGAAAAGAAGACCAAATCTTGGCACAAGATTCCGTAGGAGAAGGGTTGCGTAGGGAGTTGGCATCGTTCAAGGGAAAGCATCGGAAAGGCTTTTTATATGGAATCATATTCATGTTTAGGGCTCAAAATTGCCCAAAGATTGCAACGTGAAGGGAGACCCTTTCACTAAAGGAGAATCGCAGTCCTTAAGGGAAAATCTGGGCAGGTTTAAGGGTTGGAAAAGGGACTGTCATGGTGCCCTAGTTTGCAGCAGAGGTGTAGACTTAAAAAAGTGGAAAGAGGTATATATTGTGGTGAATGTTTCTAGTTGTTGGATCCTTGATGAGGATCAGTTATGGATCAGTGATCATTGTAGCATATTGATGTCATGTGGAGGGTCTTCCGTAGTGGCGAAGAGTCTGTCCTAGGAGCATAATCGATAGTGAAGTATTGGGTTCCATTGATCTGATTGGAGGGCAGTGCGTTGGCTACCCAAAGTAGCCCTAGACGAGCTACCTTGAAGTGACGAAGAACAGCTGAAGGTTGGGTGAAGATTAGTGCCGAAGTGCAACACCTTGTTGGACAAAGGTGATTGTTAGCCTAACAGTTTGGAGATCATAAATTAGGCCTACCCAGAGAGCAGATTGGATTAGCCCGTGTACATGCTACAAAAGTGACGTGTAGCAGTGTTAGGTGGCAACCCTCTTGGAATCTCAATGTGTTATCCTTTGAAGGACTAAGGGGCAGCTAGTGAGCAGTAAAGAAGCAAAGGAACAACAGGACAAGATACGACATTGAAACTGCAGCGAAGTTTGTCATTGTATCTTCTATACCATAGACTATTGTATTATTCAAATTTGGTTTAATATAATGAAGATTGGTTATTGTACAATATTGTACAATTTTGTTAAAAAGTGTGTATATTTGTGCATATGTGATTTACTGCTTTATATTTCCACTGTGAAAAGTATTTTAGGGTTGAGATTCTTGGTTTGGTAGCATCAGTGATTTTAAGACTCTAACCTAGACCCAAGGTCGTGGAAATTCAACAATGCATGCAAAAATTTTGGTTTTAATTCGGTTACAAGGTTTGTTTATAAAAAGGCGGCACAATTCTTAAGGTTTTGTGCCACTACGTGCCTTCCCATTGGTTTCTAGGGTGTTGCATTTGAGCAGCCTTTAGTGACTTATTTGTATATGTGGATTCAACAAAATCTGTCAAGCAAACAACCCCAAAACATTTAGATGTTAGGTAATTTTGGAAACTTGTAACATTAGTTGCTAGAGTAGGTTCAGAAGATGCAAGAGGAGATTTATGTCCTTCAATTAAAACATAATCAATTGGTCAAGTACTAACCATGGAGATTCTCATTGATCTTCGAAGTCTAATCCAACAATCATAGGATGAACTTTCTAATATGCCCCAACAATTGGAAGAATTGCAAATTTCTACTAATCAAAGTGTCTCTAGTCCTTCATCCTCAAGCAACTCTATTAGCTCTATTAAGCTTGTTGTCCCTAACCTTAATGAACAAATTCTAGACATCGAGATGGGTATAGCCCAAAGCAATTCTATAGTTTCTAACCCTATACAATTAATTGTTGCAAAATTTATTCTTAATTAAAATAGAAAATATGCAATGACAAACACAAACATCAACATGGAAATTTTATCTTGAAAGCCCAAAACTAAGAAACCAACACGATTTTTCTATATATATGTTTTTTTTGTATCGTATTACAATACAATATATATCTCCCGACAACCATGAACCGCCAATCCATTTGCTTTGGATTATAATACAATTGTAGTTCCTAAGCCAAAACTACAAAACCATGAAAAAAACCACCATGCACCACAAAACTGCTTTTAGCAAAAACTATATGCCAAAAACCACAAAAAACAGCCAATTTTTTTTCGGGGGCCCCTATTGCACCCAACACACCATACAATGCATGATGATAGTCATGCAAAGAATATAACACACCATACAATGCATGATGATAGTCATGCAAAGAATATAACACACCCACAAATTTTGCTCCTCAAATGACCAAGTAGTATGTCTATGAAAATATGTAAAATTTTGGTTGTATTTTGGAAAGTATTTACTTCTTGATATATTAATTTTTATGTAGTCATAGGATGGCATTTTGGAGATTTGAGGAGATCGAAAGAATTTTTATGTTTAAGTTTGCCCTCTAGTTTTTCCACTACCTTGATGCATATTCATGTAATTGCACTCCACATGTAAACTTTCAATTAATATTAAAATTCTCATTATGGTTTAAAAAGAGGATATAATAAATTATGATGATATATAATTATATAATAATTATTTTATATATTATCAAATTATAGAATTGTAAGGTTTTAATTTTAATATTATTAAAATTAACATAATATCATCCATGTATAGGAGTAAAGATTGATGTATAAGAGTAAAGATATATAAATATGTCTATACATTTTAGAAACCACTTTCCTTATACTTTAATTTTAATAAGTTTAATCTATTAAAACAAATCGTACCTAACAAGTGTTTTTGAGTATTTTGAAAGTAGCTTTACATAGAGGCTAAAAAGTCCCGAAAATTAATAGCCCTTTGGGGCAGCTCAATTGACAATCAATGTGAGAATGAAGTGTTATGTATCTAAAAAATAAACAACATAGTGATCAACATCTATAAATTATGGTGATACCCCTGGAAGTTATACTTGTCAATTCTTCAATCATTTAAAAAATAAACCCTGCAACTAATAATAACTTAACAAGTGGACATCAAAGAATAATGTATTTTTGGACGCAAGTGCATAAGTAAAGAGTGCATACCTTAACAACCCGAAATTGTTGTAAGTTGTGCATCTCCATTAAGTTTGCTTTAATGTACAAATTAAAATATATGCTACTGTTTTTTCTTTCCTATGGTAAATTCATAAGATGAAATTGAATAGGTTAAATCGCGGCATCATGTGAAGAAAAGAAAATTAATCATGTGAAGAAAATTAATCATGATGAATTTCATGGCCATGCAAATTGTTGAATTATTTTTTATTCTCCAACCTCAGACTGTTCATATCATGGTTAGAAGAAAGGCAGCGTAAGAGGAAAACCCAATGCTCTCGACAATCACTATCAAGGGACAAAAATTCTTCTAACACAAGAAAATGGTACTATCTTCAAGACAATGTTAGAGAGATTAATTCAGAAAGAGAAAACTGGTTTCAAACGCTTCAGCGGCCATGAATTAACAAATATAATCCAAAGTGCACTTGAGAAGTGCAAAAGAGCCAAAAATAGGAAATCAGAATCACATTGCTTTCCTGTAAATGTTTGGTTTGATGAGGAATGCAAAATGGAAAGGAGAACCTTGAAAAAGGTAGGAAAAGAGAAGATGAATGTGAAGTTATATAAGCAGATACTAAAAAGGAAAAAAGATGAGTTCATCCAAACAAGGAGAGAAGAGTTAATATATTTAAGCAAGAATAATCCAAAGCTTTTCTGGCAGGAACCGTAACCAAGGAAGAAGCAAATTGAAAATAATATTACAGCCAATCATCGGTTTGATTATGCAAGGCAACTCTATGAGAAAGAATCTGAGGCGGAGTCCCCCCATAGGATCAACACAAATTCAAAGCTCTTCACATTACAGGAGATGGAGAATGGAATTAAGAAGCTGAAAACAGGAAAGGCAAAGGACTTGGTTGGACTTCAAGCAGAGTATCTAAAATGGGGAATGAATGCTCTTGCACCGCACATCATGAAAATATTCAACAACATCATTCAGCAAGGATTCCCAAGAGATTGGACAACTAACCTAGCAATACCTCTTTTTAAAAGTGGAGACATTAATAATCCATCCAACTATAGAACAATTATGATCAATCATTTGTTTGCAAAGCTTTTCGGCAGCATGGTAGAAGACAGAATTAGCAAGTGGGCAGAAGTAAAAGAAAAGTAGGCAAGAGGACAAGCGGGTTTTAGGCCGAAACATTCTACAGTGGATCATGGCATCACGTTGAGACACATTGTTGAAAAGGTTTGGGAGGACAAAGAAGAAGTATTTTGCTACTTTGTTGACTTCAAGAAAGCATTTGACACAGTCCCTAGGGATAAGTTGTGTCATAGAATGGAAGAACTTGAAATTCCTGTGCATTATAGAGCCGCTGTCCATATACTTTATGAAGAAGTGAAAGTCAGAATTAGAACCTCAGCAAGTATTTCAGAAAGCTTTAGAAGTGACATTGGAGTCAAGCAAGGTTGCTCTCTATCCCCCACTCTTTTTGGTCTATATATTGATAAATTGGAAGAGTGGCTAAATCTGCAAGGTGGAGATGGTGTTCGGTTGGGGGAGTTTGTGATAAAGCTTCTTTTATATGCTGATGATATTGTATTGATTTCTAAATCGGCCCATGGATTTGCAAATGCACTTATATGCCCTTGAGCATTTTTGTAGCGCGGTGGGGATGCAAGTCAATACTGCAAGACCAAAATAATGATTTTTTCTAATAAAAGGAAGTAGAGCCAGCATACTTTCTTCTTTGAAGACAACATTCTTGAGGAAGTAAAGGAGTACAAGTAATTTGGGATTGATTTCAACAACAAACTCAATTGGGAAGACTGCAGAAAGAAGAGAATTTTAGGAGGGTGGAAAGCATTATATGCTCTTCAAAACAGATGTAGAGAGGTAGATTTATGGGATTATAAAATGATTAAAGTGTTTTTTGGACTCCTAGTTTGTCCAATGATGCTATATGGGTGTGAATTGTGGGCTAGCAGCACTCCCATCTCAAAATGGAAACAAATTGAGAAAAACCAAAAACGCTTGATCATGAGCAAGTTCAAAATAAAAAGTTCGGTACCTTATGAGATAATGTTGAGTGAAACAGGAGCAACTTCCATTGAAGCAATTGCTATGGTGCGGCTCATAAGATACCTAAAAAGAATGAAGGGAACAAAGTTCTTTCTAAAAATTAATTACTCCAGAAAACTTGGAATATAATGATATCCATGAGAATACAAATATTATATATTAAATGTGTGAATAAGAATAAGAATGTGAATGAATGATTTACAAATAAGAACGAGAGGCTTGCTTACATATCAGGCAAGTGTCTCTTCATAAAGAGTCATGTCTCATTTAGACATGCCTCTTCAACATAATTACTACTTAACTAATTATTATTTATGATTATTATCATATACATTATATTTATATTATTTATATATTTTATTCATTACATTGCCTCCTTCCTCAAAAATCTTTGTCCTCAAAGCTTGTCGATGAAAAAGGCTTGATTTATTTTTCAGCTTCGAAAGTCTTTCTGTTTCGGAATAGTCATCCTTATCAATACAAGTTGATATGATCTTCTTAGTGACAAACAAAATTGTCGCACTGAGAAGGGATCAGACCATCCCAGATTAATCTTCTGTATAATATTCTGATCACTGGAATTTTGTAACGACTTGTTAGCATAAGACTGGATTGAGGTTACATCACTATTATTTGGAACATCAATTTGTTGTTTCTAGTTTGAATGGTACCGATACGTAGCATGATTGATTGGTCTACTCTCGTGATTCAGATGTCGATATGGAGTTTTTAGATTTTCTTCTAGCGAAGATGTTGTTGAATTGGTTATGGAACATTCACTTGAGATGTCCATTATCTGAACTGCAACATCTAAGTGTGTTGTTTCTTCAATTGACTTGTCTTCTTGAGTTGTCATATTCACTAGATCGATATTCGTTCCCTTATTTTCAACTTGGACTACTACCACTGGAGATTCCAATGCTCCTCCTTGAGTGAATTGTTCCAACTTATCTTTTAATGCTTTCTTATCATCCTTAAGCTTCTTAATTTGAGTGAGTAGAATTTGATTACGGTTTTTCAGTCATAAAAGTTCTTTGATTTCTGATTTATCAACCTTATTTTCAGTGTTTTGAATTTTAAGATTTTCATCTTTTAGATCTTTGATTTGTTCTCATAAATTTTTATTAAGGTTTTTTAAACGCAAAATTTCCTCTTCTTGTTCTGATAAGTGCTTCTTGAGTTCTTTCTTTGTGACCTTAGTCTTCTTCACTTGCGCAAATAATCTTTCGACGTGGTCCTTGAGACGAGAATTTTCTTCGTCATTTTCCATTATTTCTTTGTAATGCATATCCACAAATTCAGCGTATTGTCGCTTAAGTATTGTGATTTCTTGTTTTACCTCTCTTTGGAATTGTTTTTGTTCATTACTTAGAAATTCCATTTTTTTTTATTGATTTAATAATCCTTTTAAGTATATATAAAATTTATATTAAATTAATATATATACTATATACCTCACCTCTTTTGACTTGAATGTGGCACTTCCCGACTTTTGAATTTGGACTTTGTATATTAATTTTTTTTATTTTTTTTTATTATACATTTTTATGATGTCACCACACTTAATATAAACTTTTATGATGTCACCACACTTAATAAATATAAAGGTCACGTCTTTTCATATGACAAGGTCACGATGTTCACCAAACTTTTTAAGTAAAAAGTAAAACTTACTTTTCATGTAAAGAGATTTTGTATTCCTTTCGTTTTCTTTTACTTTTAAAATACCATGGGCAATTACTATGGGTTGTTTCTAAAACCACGGGCTTCTACCAGGTAATTTTAATTTATTTATTTTTAATTTGATTTTTTTATATTCTTTTATTTTTTATTTTTTACTTTTTCTTCTTCTTTTTTTTTAAATCTATTTACTTATATTTTTTTTATGGCCAAAGGTCAACTAGCAAATTGGAGACCCTCATATTTTAAGGATGTTCATATTCTTCCATTCCCATAGCCGAGAATGAGCCTTGTGGGACGGAATGCATTTCACTTTGTGGAGGATGGCAAGGAGTTGTAGGACAGTGCATGGAATTAAACAAAACAAAAAGATCTTATGAGGGGTGCAGAAATGGGTCTCACCGTGGTTCGAACATGGGCCTTTAATGATGGTGGATAGAATGCTCCTCAACAGTTACCTGGAATTTCCAATAAGAGGGTTTTCCAGGCCTTAGATTTTGTTATTATGGAAGCATCCAATTTACAAAACCCTCTTCGCCCTCTCGAATTTGATGACATTTATTATCCATATACATCCCTTGTTATGGAAGAAGTCGAATTGGGTAGCCAAATTCTCAAGTTTGTCAATTGAGTCAACATTCCAACAAAAATCATGCAAAAAGTGACAAGTATCACCATTTTGCTTGGTCAATGCTGCAGCAATGGAACCTCTTGTGAGGACACTACAAGAGAGCGAGTGGTATATATCGGAAGAAGTTACGAATTTTACAGAGGTTCGAAATTACTATCCAACACCGATTGGAGTTAATCCCCTGGCTACAAAATGCCCTTTTTGGAACATAAGTTTACCCCAGCTCTGCGAATCACAGTGAATTCTGGCAAGAATTTTACTTATCTAGGCTAAAGGCCAAGCTGAAAGCCAAATTTTATGAATATGGATAATGGAGATTCATATCCATTTTTATGAATATGGATGATGGAGATTCATATCCATTCTCGGATGCATTGTCATGATTATCATAAAATGTTTTTATTTGATCCTATTGAAGAAATAGTTCACGATATCCCTGTTGTTTAATTTTATCAGAACACAACAAGTGAGAACCCAAGTTTGTTCTAACCAAATAGTGAAAAAGTTTGCTAGGACTTTAGAGCTATATTTTGTTGATAATGTAGAATCCATGCAAAGGGCATAATCTATTGCATGGGCAAGCCTATTATCGACTTCTTGAATACCTTGGGTCATTAGAATCCATTCACTAATCGGTGAAAGTGACGAGAGAGATGTTGAAAAATGTAACTAGTGTCAGTCTTCATAATTGTATTTCTCATAAAAAAAAAAAAAAAAAATTATTGTAAAAGAAAATTGACTTATTAAAACATAGGTTTCATGCTTGGGTCATTGGTCAATAGGTCAAAGCATCCATTGTGTACTCTAGGATTTTTGTATTAAGTCAAATTCAAAGTCATAATACCCTTCATGGGATCCTTATATCAAAGAAGAAAAAATTGGTGTCAAAATAGTCTCCTCTACCAAGTTAGCTCCATCTCCTTCAAGTCGGCCTACCTTTCATCAAGTCAGCTTCGTAAAGGATGTCACAACCACTATAAATTGCAATGTAACTTGGCCTATTGAAGGATGATCATAAAGATTTTGATCTGAAGTTGAAGAAGACAGAAAAGGAGTACGGCATCCCTAGAAAAGAAGAAAAACTCAGAAAAGATGAAGGATACCCTATTCTATCTCTCACGTGTAAAGAAGGACGAAAATTATAATTTGTTGAAGGATCGAAAAAGTTGCAAACCTGTAGTTGAGGGCCGAAAACCAGAAAGAGAAAAGTTTGACATTCATTGAAGAGCTGACTTGGTGGTTGGAAGAAGTCCTATGTTTTGGTCAATGTTCCTGGCAGTCTCAGTTTGAATTGAATCTACTAGTGGAAGAGTTTCACTGGGTTTTCCCCTTCATAGGGGTTTTACCCTGGCTAAGTGCCTCCATCTTGTGTTCTCATGTTGACTTTGTGATCTTCTTGATTGGCATCTATCTTGATAATTGAAAACTAATATAATCACAAGAACTGTCGTATAAGAGAAATCAAGTTAAGGAAAATCAAACTATATTCTGCCCTAGATTTCTCAACAAGATATTGTCCTCTCATACACTTCGCATGAAAATATCAATACATCGGTTGACATAAAGTCATATGGATTACGGGTGTGAGATTTTTGTTGGTGTATTTACAAAATTATTAGAGAAGGTTCATAATCATTCACCATTGTACCAGCCCATTTTATGATGTAAATACTATGATCAATCATCTTTGTCGAAGTAAGGGTAGCCCGATGGGTTAAGACAGGATGTTAACTCCCTCTCCACCCAAGTTCGATTCCCCGAAATGACAAGTTATGCCTGTTGTGATGAGACTAGAGGAATAGGCAGTCCCAAGGAATCACTCTATTCGTAGTCAATACGGGGCGTCTCGGTTCTTACTAAGTCATATATTCCTGGTATATTCGGCTTGCAGGCTGCTGGATATATTCTTCCTGTTATAGTGGCAGCTGGAAGGTTTGATCCTCAGCCTTGCCCAGATTACTCGAGCAAGTTACCGATTCACCACGGTTTAAAAAAAATTCTTCGCTTAAATAGCAGCATGTTGATGGAAATATTTTAACATTAAGTTACGATGGATGCCCATGATAACATTCAAGTGTATATGATCCGGAGGAGAAAAGTATGGTGAAGAGAACAAAAATTCTGACTGAATGTATATTCGCAGCTACTTCATCTCCTGATAAATAATTATTTCCATCCATTCTTTTTAACAATGCAATACTAGCAACTACAGCATAGCAATCATAAACAATACAACAAAAACTACATGAGTAATGAAGAAGGCAATTTACAGTATTCCTATAATCACATCACAATTCAACATTACATAGAAAAACGTGCACTGGAACATTTCTTGAACGGCATTGCTCATGGGTGAGCAAAGCTGCAACATTTTGATAGAAGATGAATGGCCACAACGTCACTGCTTTTGAATGAGTAGCTCAAAAAGAGGAACTAGGCTTGGTTACAGATGACAAGCAGCTCTCCCAGCTAAATTTAGAGAGACCTGGGCCAAAAAATAAGATTGCCCTCCAATTGGGCAAATACATCCAGAATTTTCTTTCCCATCAATTTCACGTATGATCAATCTGACATAAGTAATAACGATGTATTAAAACTGTTGTGGAAGGGTCACACACTTGGTTTCCTCGTTCACTGAATCTCAAGCAATCAAACTCTCTCTGAAACTACGCTTTTCCATATAACAAGATCTGCATTACAGATGGCATACCTGCAGAATAAATGAATAAATAAATGATTAAGACATGTATACTGATATACGGAAGAAAAAAAAGTACTGGATGATAAACTAGTAGTTAGTATTTAGGGATGAACAGTTCACTTCTCAACATAGAGGTGAACCATTCATAGCAATGAAAACATTGGAGCAATTTTTGCCAATCGGTTCACCCAACCTGGAATGGAGTTCCAACTTCCAAATCAGTTTCAAGTAAATGTAGTTACAACCAACCTGGTATGGAGTTCCGAGTCAATTTCAAGCAATTGTTGTTACAGAAGTGATTATAGTTCTTAGCAATAAGGTGTTAAGTTTCTCTGTTGTAATTTCCTGTGAGCTGCTTTAAGAACTCACTAAGCTGAGGAGGACTAAGAATTGTAAAACCAATCATGTGCCCTAAATGCATACTCTGCACCTTGAACTGCACCCAAACGGTTTCAGATCCCTTTCACATCCACTCTACAAAACATGATTTTACCAACAAAGTATCCACACTAGGACACTGTAAATGGACATTAGACCATAATTATCTAGTGTAAGAACAGAATTTGTAGAAATGCACTATTCACAGACATAGTTATCCAGTGTACAAACATAACTTGTATGCTAAATCATTTGACAAGTCTGGTATACCTTTCCGATTTCAAGACCAAATTCTATCCTTTATCAACTGGCCCAACAATCGCGTATGTTTGGACATTTACCAGATTATCAGATTTCTGGTTTGAATACATTTATCAGATCACTGATATGAGGCCAGCACCAGCACCAGCACCTTTGGCTTCTCAATCATGGCGAATCAGGTACCATGGATTATGTGCAGTTGGTAATGTGCTTATTCTTCCATGAGTATTTCAATTTTCAGTTAATACCATTGAGTTGGAAGATAAATGAACAAAAATGAAAAAACCCCAAATCTTTTAATTAAATTCATGCACATGTGGTAATCCAGTGAACATTCCCCATTTAGGTTGCCATATAACCTGGAATGCCTTTAGGTCATTAGATTGTTTGGGTCAAACAGAAGCTCACTTGTAAATGTTGCATGTTCGACTCGAAGTAAGGTCATCAAGAATGTAACCAAGGTAGAACTACACCTAAATTCTAAGAGTGAAGCAGTTATGTGAAGAGATGGTTTGATATCTAGACTTAGAGTCATGATCTTGTAAATTTAGTCTTTCCACGTACTTGCCCAACATAAATACAGATATAATTGAGTTGTGGCATTTGTAACTAATTTTTTATACAATCTTACGAGGACCAAAAGGCTGATCACACAGTTGAAAACTGAGATATTGAAAGTTTTGAATCTGGAAGATCAATGCATATGACAATAACTGCGTTAAGGGATGTGAAAAGTCAAGTTGAATGTTAATTTGCTGCACACTAAAATTCGTTGCAAGCAGTTAATTAGCTATACTCTATGTTTCATATTTTAAATTGTTAGTTTAGTTGTATCTACATAATGGCACCTGGTGTTGATGTTTGTAGCCCGGGCAGGTACTTCTGCACAGGCCTAAGTGTCTAGACGTGCAAAAATCCCCCAAGATCTCCCTAGACACTTACTCTACTGTGAGCAAAGTATTCTTATAACTTAGCTTAAGTTAGAATTAAGAAAAAAACATAAATATTATGTTGGCTTATTGAGCTAAAGTAAACTTAGGAAAAGTAAATTATTTACTTTAGTGATTATGTTTTAATCTCAGCCCTTGATCTCAAGTGAAACAAGATCTAATCTCGACCGTCAATCACTTTGGATATTAGGGTTAGGGATTTAGCTCAATGTAAAGTTATGTTATGTAAAAAATTAGTTAGATTAGGTTATTATTTAATTTTCAGTTAAATTAGATGAAAGGGCACGATCATAAGATCATGCCCTTTCCCCAAAGGGTGTCCATGGCGGTATATAAGCCAGGCATCCGCAATTGTAAGAATCATCATCTGTCTATTCATTTATTAATAAAGTATTTATTTATATATTCTGCGTATCATTAGTTTTTCTGTTTCATCTGGTATCAGAGCAGGTCGATTCTCTGCCTTCAAAACACAGATTCTCATTGACGCCAACAATCATCGACCTCATCTCTCGCTGTTACCATAACCCTGTTGGCCGTCAGCCGAACCCAGACCTCCGCTCTGCTTGTTTCGCAAATCCCACATAGTCATTACCGTTCCGCCACTGCCGCTGCCCGGCGCTGCACAACCATTACCCGACGTGCCTCAGTCCTTCCACTACATGAAACTGTGACTGCACCGTTTTCGAAACCATCCCACCGGAATCTTTACTGCACACCGAAGATCGCACGCTAAGAAGGACCGATACGCTGTGACCAGGCGACGACGTAATAACTGATACCATCAATACGGTGCAACGATTAGTGACACGTCAGGGTTTGTATTAACGAAATTTAATTATTAATAGTATAACCATCAATCAATAAGGGGATACGGTTCAGAAAGCCCTGTATTTTGTTTGAGGTGATAACGTTGAAGTTCCGGCGTCCCTTTTTTTTATCTGCCGTATTATTCTGTGCGGTTATATTCCCGTCCACTGCTATCCGGTCGCTGCAAGTAGTCTGCCACTCGCTTCCGCCTTCCGAAATTGTTACAGCCGCCACTGTCCGCTATTCATCATCGCTCTGTTTCTTTATTACTGCCCACGTCTGTTTCAATTACTGCCCACGTCTGTTTCAAACCGTCGTGTCGCTCCAAGTTAAAGTCGATAGGAGTTTTATTATATATATGCATAATATATATAATTAAATTATATTAAAAATTATATATTATATAATATATATAACTATATTATATTAAAAATTATATATTATATATAATTTTATATACATATAGTTAGTGAACCGTGGTTATATATATTTATAATATATATATAGTTATATTATATATTATACACAATATAAATAATTTAATTAATTAAATTTATTTTAATTAATTAAAAATTATATATATAAAAAAGTTAATTTAATTAATTAAATTTATTTTAATTAATTAAAAGTTATATATATATATATATTAATTTAATTAATTAAATTTATTTAATTAATTAAAAATTTATATGTATAAAAATTATTTTAGCTAATAAAAAAAAAAAGGAAGGAAAAATATTTTAGCTAGCAAATAAATACACGCCTCCTCAAACCCGCTCAATGTCGACAATGACAATGGCGGATTTTCAAAAAAGGTTGTTGGATGCAGAGCAAAAGATAAATAACAACCACGACGAGGTCAGTAAAAGATTAAATGAAGTCGAGAGCAAGCTTGGGGAGCAAGCGGACAAAATCAAAAATCTTGAAGATACGACAAATCGAATAGAGATAAAGATGGAAAGTCAACATGTCCAAACAGGAGTAAACTTCAGAGAAGTCTTATCAATGCTGAAAAGTCTGTGTAAAAGGTCGAATTGTACACCCGAACAACTACTAAAAGAAGGTGAAGAGAATCAAGAACACATCTCGTCAGATTCAACTAAGTCCACAGACTCTCATGACAAAGTTGAATCCCCAAAAAAATCAGCGACACCCCACCAAGAAGCGAGTAACACAGCCTTTACAAACAAACAACTCTGGGATAACTTTACCAATCAACACCCTTTTTTCGCTCAACCAGTAGCAACATAGCAGCGACAGGCAAAAGTCGAGATGCCTAAATTCGATGGAAATGAAAAAAACAATGTTGCATGGATAAATAAAGCAGAAGAATACTTTGAGATATATGACATCACTGACGATGACGAAAAGCTCAGACATGCATCCATGAAAATGGAGGGAGAAGCATATAACTGGTATATGTGGTGGAAAAAGACAACACATGTCATTAGCTGGAGGAAATTTAAAGATGCATTCTTCAAAAGATTCCAAGGTGTAAAGGAAGAAGAGTTCTTTTCAAAACTCATCAAACTACGACAAAAAGGAAGTGTCGATGAATACACTCAAGAATGGGAGACCTTAGTAACACGAGTACCTGGGTTATCAGAATCTCGTCTAATTCAGTCATACATCTCGGGACTCAAAACCCATTTACAAGCAGAACTTGAGATGCATGATATTACATCTATAGAAGAAGCAAGGCGAAAAGCAAAAACAGCTGAAAAGAAATCCAAACCAATATTTTGGTCAACAGCGGAAAAAGCTTATGCAAGACGAAGGATACCCCAGTATGTGGACTCAAATAATACAAGACATGTTCCACCACATCGTCGTGACGATGAAAAATCTAATGTGGAAATGCAAAGGATAAAAGAGGGTAAATGTAAACGCTGTGGTGAGAAGTGGGACCCCAAACATAGATGTGCTAAAGGAAAAGAACCAAAGAACCTATATAATTGTGAAGCAACCAATGACTCAAACAGTGAAGATTATGACATAGAAGACATAGAAGACGCCCCAGAATTCTCACCAGAATTAGATGACGGAAGTATTCTGCAAGTGTCATTATCAGCTATGACAGGTATATCACAACCTCAGACTTTAAAGTTAAAAGGACACATAAAGAAGAACAACGTAGTGGTTCTCATCGACTCTGGAAGCACACACAATTTTTTAGATGCAACCTGTTAGGATATTCCGACACATAGGAAATAGTTAAGTTCAACTTGGTCTAGTATAGAGTTAGGTATAGAGTTAGGTAAAGTGTGTTTCTTTACCGTTGTACATTTTGTAACTTACAATCCGACGGTCACGATATGTAGTGATCCGACGATTCATTCTCTCCTCGGTATTACCGACACTTGATCCGTGGCTTGACACCCGATTGGTCCATGAGTTCTATTTAAAGCGCATGGAGGGTCATTGTTCGGGTAATCCGTGCATGAGAGAAGCTTATGTAAATTTTCATTCTTTGATTAATAAATTCCCTGTAGTACCCACGTTGGGACAGGTCGTGGACTGTTTCCCTCTTTGAGGGTTTTAACCACATCAAAAATACTGGTGTATTGATCTGTGATCTGGTTGTGAGCGGTGTCCTTTTGGTATTCTTTCTGAGGAACTTACCCTGTAAATTCCTACACAACCGTGGCAAAGAGACTCAATATCTTTTCATTTCCCTTACCAAACATGAAAGTGATGATAGCTAATGGTAAGAAGATTGAAAAGGTAGGGAAATGCCATAAGGTCAATTTGCAGATTCAAGACTTTAATCTAGAGTCTCCATTCTTCACGGTACCGTTAGGAGGAGTAGATGTAGTCTTAGGTGTCCAGTGGTTACGAACCTTAGGTACTTATGCCGCTAACCACCAAGTACAATTTATAAAATTCAAATGGGGAGGTCAGAAGTACAAACTACATGGATTCCAAGCACCCGAAATCAAGTTGTATCATCATCTCAAATGATGAAGCTGAGTCGAAGAAGAGCACCTGCTTATGCAGTACAATGTCACCAGTTAGAAATGTTATCTGCAAATATGACCAGAGAAGAGTCACCAGAGATACAAGATTTGATTCGGAAGCATGAAAAAGTATTTGAAGACCTACCTATGAAGATGCTGCCTAATAGGGAAATTGAGCATACAATAGAAGTCAAGGCAGGGTCAGACCCTGTCAACATCAAGTCATACCGATATCCACATCACCAAAAAACAGAACTTGAGAGATTAATCCAAGACCTTTTAAAGTGTGCGACCTTGATCATCTTAGAATATCTGATCAAGTGGAAGTACTTACCCGAAGAAAACGCCTTCTGGGAGAATGAATCATTCTTCAACAACATCTGTCGTTACTTATGCTTTGAGGACAAAGCATTCTTTCAAGAGGAAGGCAATGTTATGTAAAAAATTAGTTAGATTAGGTTATTATTTAATTTTCAGTTAAATTAGATGAAAGGGCACGATCATAAGATCATGCCCTTTCCCCAAAGGGTGTCCATGGCGGTATATAAGCCAGGCATCCGCAATCGTAAGAATCATCATCTGTCTATTCATTTATTAATAAAGTATTTATTTATATATTCTGCGTATCATAAGTTTTTCTGTTTCAAGTTACAAAAGCAAAGCTAGGAAGAGGGAGAAGATAAAATACAACAGCACAAGATTGAGAGAGGCTTCTCAATAAGTGTGTTAGGTTTGAGGAAGGGGCAGCAAGGAGATCTAGATCAGCCAATGAGGATTGATCAGCTGGATCAGATCTATTGTTGTATGTAATTCCTTAGTTGGGCCATTTTCCTAGAAAGGGATCCCAAGTAAGTTCAGAAGCTTAATGAAGTACTCAGATTGGGCAGAATCTGTGTCATTTATACGATTGAGATTGGTACTTTTGCTTTCCGCTGCATTTTTTTTTGTGTTAGAAACCTAGTTGGGCATTTAAATCAGTAGATCAATTTCTCTGCTATAATTTAAGTGTTGGGTGCTAGGTTTGCAGAAACCTAACATGGTATCCGAGCAGAAACTCTGAAGACCAATTTTGAAATCACATGTGCCAAGTTCGTATTGGATCATCGGGGCCAAGTTTGACCGCAATTGTATGAGCGAAATTTTTTTAGGGGGTCGAAGTAAATCAATCAAATGACTCTATACATGAAGTGAAATTTTTTTAGAGCCGAAAATCTTTTTTGGTTGAGTTGGAGAAAGACAAAAAAAAATCATGGGAGGCCAATTTTTTTTGAAGGAATGAATTTATTTAATAAAAAAAAGGAGGCGGTTGGACAAGGAAACAGCCACCTAGCTATCAGAGCAGCTGGAAGCCACCAAGGACTGCAAGTCGGGGCACAGGGACAGCCACCAACCAAGACAATGGCCACATATCGCAGGGGCCAAGCTGATAAGAGCAACACATGGGAGCAGGCAAAGGCAACTGTAAGAAAAGATCAATCGCCAGAGAAAATGCACGATGCCAGTCGAGAGGGTGGCACAGGCTCGACGGTGGCAGAGTCATGTTGACTGTTTGCGTGAGGAGAAGACAATGGTTCGGTGGCATGATAGGTTAGAACGGGGCACGAGGTCAAGCAACCAATGACAATAGGTTGAGGGCCCAACCACAACTAGCAGCAGGCTATAGTTCGAAGTGGTCGAGCAGGAGCTGCCGCTACCAAAAGACAAAATGCGGATAGGGTCGGCGATGTGCAGATGGAGATACCACCGCAGGAGGGGGACAGGTTGCCAAACTGTAGGCCGACAACAAAGGTTGTCAAAGTCCACTAGCGGATCGACCAACACAACAACGTAGTGTAAGCCCACAGAAGGGGGAAGGCTTGCGAGTAAGGAAGCAACACAACCAAACTAGCTACAACCAAAAACTAGTAGAGGTCGTCTGTCATGTAGATAAGTGCAACAAGGGACAATGTGAGGCCCAAGAGTGGCTCCAGCAACAAGAAAAAGTCAGCTGGTGTAGGAGCAAAGAAAGAGTAGCTAGTTGCAAGCCAACAAGGCGCACAAGCTGCCAGGTGTAAGGGGTAGACAAAAAGAATAAAATTTGATTTTTGCAATATGTACAACCAACTCAGACAATAAACCACACTTGTCAGGGTTGAGTAGTCCAGCTGAAGTAGCAGAGAAATAAAGCCATGCCACCAGCGGCCAGAGAAAAGGCAGCAGGGCAAAAAGGCATTGTGATTGGCGAAGGTCAACCCTTAAAGGGAGAGAGGGAGACCGTACCAATCAAGATGTGGTATAAATTTTTCATTGATTTTCTAATGGCATCAATTGATCTAAGGTACGAGGATAGGTTAGATGGGGCCTCTAACTTCAGTCCGTGGAAGGAGAGGATAATGCTAGTTCTCAAGGAGAACAACCTATGGGAGCTTGCAACCACTAAGATTACAACTCCTTCAGATGCTACATCTCTGGTAGCTCACGAGTTGAAAGACATGAAGGCCAAACGTATCATCATGGATGGTGTGAAGGATCACATAATGAAGAAGGATAGTCCCTTTGAGATGTGGACTGCTCTGATGAACTTATATCACAGCGACAACCAAAATAAATAAAAAAAGGTGTTGAGGGAGAAGCTCATGAACATCAAGATAATTGAATCAGACATCGTGGCATCATACCTCACAAGGGTTTAGAAAGTTCAAGATAAGCTTGGAGTTGTTGGGGTAGTCTTGCCAGATGATGAACTTATAAGGACAACCTTGAGTGACTTCTCAAAAATCTTAGGATCCCTTTGTAACAGGCATTCTATCAAGAGAAAATCTACCAGATTGGAATAGACTGTGGGATGACTTCACCCGAAAGAGGCTCTGGGAGAAATCCTTGTTTGAAGGACAGTAAAAGAGTGGAGATGATGGGAACTTTGCTCTTGCTAGTTACGTAATGAGGAGAAAAGATTCGAACAACAAGAGTGAGGAGTCAATCTCACAGCAGAAGAAGAAGGACTTGACCAAGGTAAAGTGTTTCGCTTGTCATAAGACGCAACACTATGCTTCACAGTGTCCATAGAGGAAGAAAGGGGGAAAGGGCACGCAACCAGCTATAGCTGCATTGGCAAAAGCTCAGGAGGAGTTTGGCAAGAAGTTCGAGATGAAATTTGTAATTGTTTCCTACCTTACCTCGAGCACATTACTAGTGAGTGTCTAGCTTTCAGATAACAGAGCCACAAGGCATATGACAAGAACACGGGATAAATTTGACAACTTGACCGAGTGGAGTTTAGTGATGATGCCAAACATGCAGTTAAAGGAGTTGGAACAATGATATTCCAACTCGAGTCAAGCGGTAGGATGGAAGTGAAGGACGTGTTGTGGGTGTTGAAACTTAGGAAGAGTTTGTTCTTAGTCCCCATGATGGAGAAGAAGGGGTTTTGTGCTGCTTCCTGAAATGGAAAGGTATTAATCAAACCCAGAATATCTAGCTCTAATAAGGGACATGTCTTCGGAGTTAGAGAGAGCGACATGTATAGGTTGAAGGGCCAACCTATTCGAGCAAAGGCACGAAGCAAAGTAGTGACAGAAAACAAGGAGCAGGCAACTCCGAAGGTTGAGCAGCTTAGAGGGAATCATCCTTTAGGTTCAGGAGGGGAGGAGCAGTCGACAGCCTCCCCCAAATCCGTTAAGGTCTCTTGGTACAAGATGACCTTACAAGATGTTCAAGAGCAAGAGGCTTCTAGGGACCAGGCCAAGGACAATCAGATTTTGAGGATGTTTTCAGACCAGAGGGTAGGAAAGGCTTCCAGTTCAAAGGGAGTAGCCAAAGCAATGGATGCAGGAGCAAAGTTAGTTTTAGGTGGCAAAAGTACCTCCCTCGCTAAGAGGAAGCGTTGATGTTTGTAGCTCGGGTATGTACTTCTGCACAGGCCCAAGGGTCTAGGCATGTAGAAGTCACCTAATATCTCCCTCGGCACTTGCTCTAGAGTAAGCAAGGTGTTACTTGAAACTTAACCTAAGTTAGACTTACGAAAAACACATAATTATTATGTTGGCTTATTGAGCTAAAGTAAACTTGGGAAAAATAAATTATTTACTTTAGCGATTATGTTTTAATTTCAAGCATCAATCTCAAGTGAGGTGAGATTTAATCTTGGTTGTCAATCACTTTGGAGATTAGGGTTAGGGATTTAGCTCAATGTAAAGTTATAAAAGCAAAGCTAGCAAGAGAGAGAAGACACAACACAACAACACAAGATTAAGAGAGGCTTCTCAATGAGTGTGTTGGGTCATAGGAAGGGGTAGCAAGGAGATCCAAATCAGCCAAGGAGGGTTGATTAGTTGGATCAGATCCAATGTTGTATGTAATTCCTCAGTTGGGCCATTTTCCCCGAAAGGGAGCCCAAGTAAGTTCAAAAGATTAATGAAGAACTCGAATTGAGCATAATTTGTGTCATTTATGCAATTGACATTAGTATTGTTTACATTCCACTGCTTTTTTTGTGTGTTAGGAACCTAGTTGTGCATTTAAATCAGTAGATCAATTTTTCTACTAGGAATTTAAGTGTCGAGTGCTAGGCTTGCAGAAATCTAATGCTTGGATTGTTGCAGGTGCCATTGCTTATGTCCAATTGTAGAGCAATTATTTTCACTAGAATATGCATCACAACATCAATAACCTCTATTGGTATAATTTTCACACTCACCAGTACATTTCCATGCAAGTATAGATAAAATCATCAAACCTATAGGTTACTGGGGAATAATTGAGAGGCTTGGTTTATGATACCTAGTTCTTTTATGTGTGTTCCAATAGATCTCTCACACAAGTTGCCATCAGAAATTCACTTACATCTACCATGGCTAGTACATATTCAACTATGATTTACCTTTCGAATCCTTGTTTCCCTGTTATTTTCCCAATGATCTGATTAAAGATTGTCCATTGATGCAACCTGCTACGCCAAATAAGCCACAGGGTTTCCATAACAACAACGCACATAGTTCACAACTGAAAAATTCTCTATTTAGCTCCAGCCTTAACATGGTCAGCATAGGGATGATGGGTGGACCATGCAATGGGGTTACTGTGATTGACACCTGAAAGCCAGATAAAGTATGGTCTTTGGCTCCAACACCAAACCCACAACCCACATGACAAAGTTTATCTTTCTCCCTATAAACATGGTAGGTCAACAGACTTAAATGATCTTCTCCCACAATGGAACTTGAACATGCAATCCTGCATACACTTTTGTAACTACATGACCTTTTGCAACAACATATGTGTATTTGCAATCTATTCACATTTCATCCATTTCCTCCCCTAACATGGTATTTATGTGGGACTTGTGTTAAGAATTAACATGGGCAAGACGAGACAAGCAAATTGGCAGAAAAGGCCTAAAGTCTTTGTGTTTTCTTCTATTGATCTCAAAATATGAATTTATAATACATCAATGGACCTTCTAGATCTTCTAGATCTAGATCACACTGACAACTCATCAATGGATCATCATGACACCTCATCAAGATAAGAATTAGAATTGTATTTTCGGACTTTGTGATTGTCTAGGGACTCACTCACACATTCCCCCCCAATCACAAGTCTAAATAATTGTACAACACATTCACTAATAAATTTTGTCATCTTCAATCTGAAATTGATGAATTGAGTTTTGATGAAGATATGTCTGAAAACCTGCCAACATCTAAATGTCTGGAAGTGATCAACTACTATGTTTGAACATATCTGTTGAAATGATTGTTGAAGAGACCATTTGCTATGATGAAATTCTCTATTGTTAAATGAATGTTGATTGATTTGACTGATTTGACTTTCAATAGTTGATTCTTGAAAGGATCCAAGCTAGAGTTTTGAACTCTTTAAGTGGTGGTTTTTCTAGTTGACCTTTGAAATATGTCGTGGTTTATGGATGACCACTTATGATACTGCTTTGATTTGAATAATGTGGTGGTTTATGGGTTACCACTAACCATCTTCAATCCATCAATTTACTCCCCCCTAAAAGTGTAGGAGAGTTTTTTTTATCATAGTGTTCCCCACCCTTAAGGTGTGAAGAGTACCATCTTTCTTTGGAATTACTAGTTGAAAACTTTTTTCTTTGTTCATTTCTTCAGGCAACTTTATCCTTACCTCTGCCTTGACCAGAATATAGGACTTATGCAACTTTTTTACTTCTTGATTCCATTTCCAATGGTTTATCCATTTGTAATTCACTGTTTTCTTAACTTTCTTTTGCTTTCGACATCTTTCTGATAGATGACTTGTCTTCCCACAATGAAGATAAGGATCGAAATCGAAACACTAACTCTCCATTGTTGCAGAAAGTGTAACTGGGTTTGGTCTTCATAAATGTAATTTTGATATTTGTATTTATACAAGAAAAGAAATATTATTTTTGTTATATTTATCAATGAGTTTCTTGCTAATTGAAATAGGTCTAGCAAATTTCAAAGTGTTATAGGTAAGTCAAAGAGTCAAAAGAAAATGTTGAGACCCTTAAGGGCATGTTACACCATGTATATATTTGTATAAGAGTCAAAATAATACCTCCAAGCAAAGTCACAAGTCCTCCATGCAACGACATCACCAAAAGAAGCAATTCCGAAGAAGAAAAGTCAAGTCAGCCTACAGTCTCCTAGTCGGCCTCAAGTTGGCCTAAAGGAGGGACAAACCTCTATATATAGAGGTTGTCCACTCCTCCAACGACAAGCAATCATACCTCTGAAATCAGCGAGCAAGAGAAGCCGAGTAAAGGGTGAAGAAAGACAAGTATAAGGAGCCTCTAGTGCAGCGAAGAAGGAGGAGACATAACCGAAGTTTAAAGGACTATTTTTAGGGTGAATTGCAGTCACACGTGCGAGGAAAGGAGGGTTGTTTGCGGTCACTACAGCAGCAACATCACAGTTGCTCATCTCTCATTGTTTGGGCTAGAAACTTAGGCCTATAAGGCCTCCTACTCAAGCGAAGAAGAGGCTCTCTCAAGCGAAGGAGAAAAGAGTCAAATACACAAGGAAACCTCTCACACGTGCGAGAAACTAGGGCTGCAATACTGTCACATCAAGTCTGCAACCTCACATCAAGAAGGAGCTCGGTTGGTCAAGAGAAGGAAGGTATCCTCATTAGTGAAGGACCTCACTAAGGATCAAAGATAAAGTATCTCTTCTAAGAGCTAACATAACAAGGACTATCATCAGTTGCCGAAAGAAGGGAGACGAAGTGTTGGGAAATGAAGTGCAAGAAGAAGGAAGGATTTGACTTGTGCTTGGAGGATATTCTTGTTAAGGGTCTAGGGTTTGGCATTGATCAATAGAAGCTTCAATAAGAGAAATTTACGAAAGGGTTTTCCTCTCTAAGAGAAAGAGCTTTTGCCCTGGGAGAGAGCCAACATCTTGTGTTCTTGTTTCTTGTGTTTTGGTAGCAATTTAATGAAGTAAACACACATACATTAATAAGAAGAGAAGAAGATTAAGCTGACAAGATAAATTGTAAAAGTGCTTCACAAATTGTTATCAAGTCTAGAAGAATCCTACTATATCCAATTGCCTTAGATTCTTGAACATGGTATCAGAGCTAAGGTGACACATCAAGGAAGCACTTCTCAAGAACAACTACAAGGTTGAAGCATCAAGCCAAGAAGTCTCAAACACATCAAGGACAAGAAGGTCTACCATCTACTATTCATCAAGGAAGACTACTAAAGAGAAGCCTTTCATATAAAGGCACCTTCAAGAAGATCAAGTCAAAAAGGGACCTACATCAAGCTACACCATCTTCAAGGGAAGAAGAACTACAAGACAAGTCATCACTCTCCAAGCAAATCTCATCATCAAGCAAGTCTATTTGAAGAAAGAAATTTGAAGAGCATCAAGATCCAAGAAGGCAAGCCATCAAGTCTTCAAGAAGAAAGCAAGTCCACTACATCTCAAACTCTATCAAGTAAGTATATATGTCCCCTCCTAAACATACATCAATGTCTTTTTGCAAGGAAAGCAACAAATTGGTTGGGACCACTAACTTCCTTACATGGAAGAAGAGGACTGATTTACTTCTCAAAGAGAATGAACTTCTAGACCTCATCAAAGGGAATACCACTATCCCTGCTAAGGAACAAACTCAAGCCTTAGCCAAGTACAATAAGGATGATACAAGAGCTCAAAGGATTCTAATAGAACCTATCAAAGACTCTCTCATTCCTTATGTCTCCAAATTTGAAACATCAAAAGAAATCTATGATAAACTAATTGAGCCATTCTCGGTAAGCACGGCTGGAGAAGTGATATCTCTACGAAATGATTTGTACAAGATGAAGATATCAAAGGAAGGAATAGCTCCCTACTTCATGAAGATCTCTGAGATGAGAGATCAACTTCAAGAACTAGGAGAAGTCATGTCTGACAGAGAAATGACAATTGTAGTACTCAATGCTCTACCTGAGGATTGGAGCAACTTGCCAACTTCACATCAAGCATATATGCCAAGAAGGAAGCTACCCCACAAAGTGAACTATGGTCTCTATGCAAGATAGAGGAAACTAGACTCAAAGCCAAGGATGATGTGGGATTAAAGGAGAAAGCATTTGCTACCATGGCCAAGAGAAAGGGAAAAATTGGCAAATTTGGTCCACAAAGAACAAGCAATAGAGATATGTCCAAAGTCCAATGCTTTGGATGTCAAGAATATGGACACTACAAAAGGGATTGTCCCAAACTTAAGAAGGACAACAACAACAAGAGAAAAAGAGAAGAAGCTCACATAACTCAAGAAGTGAAAGAAGAAGACAAGAAGCAGAAGAAGGAAGATCCTCCAGATCTCTACTATGACTAAGTCAACCTCTTTACTTAAGTCTTCTTTCAAAGTTTTGAGTAGCATAGGAGCATATAGAGATAGGATAGAATGCATGGTTAAGTAGCATCTTCTAGAATATAGGAGCATGGTGTAGATATAGCTCAAGATATTCATGTAGAAGGAGCATACCTATTATAGGACCTCATCCACAATGAAAGAATAATTGATCATGATTAAAATCTTAGAAGGCCTCTATCATCAAAAGGAAGAAACATTTGCAGGATAAGGGTCTTCAAGATCCTCTGATAGAATCTTCAAAAGAAGGTTCATAAATAAGAGTAGATGTTTCATTGGGAGTCCCATTCATGGGATTCAAGAAAGAATGATATGCAGGCAAGAAAAGATGAAGCAAGAAAGGCTACACCAATCAAGAAGAACCATCAAATGAAGCCAAGATGATCAAAGCATAATCAAGATGAGGTATGTATGCATCAAAGTTTAAGTCATGTCATCATATATATTATTGGGTCATGGGAATAGTTCTAAAGCATGATCAAGTATAAAAGGATCTCTTTCACCAATGACATGCTCGAAGGCATGTACTACAATGCAATGAAGGTCAACATGAAGAAGTGCTCCCATAAGGAGTATAAGGTGGTTGACTAATCAATCCAAAAAGAAGCAAATGAAGAAAGAGATCAAGCATGTGAAGAACACCATGGTCACAAAGAATCACTATCTAACAAGATCCATTAAAGACATCTCCCGAAAGAAGGCATGACAACTCTGACAAAGAAAGAAAAAGAGCAAAGGACCCTTGACACCTATAAAGGCCTTGGAGATATTAAGGTACAAATAATTGATTCGACTCTACAAAGATGTCATGATGAAGAAGCCATCCAGCAAAAGCATTATTCGATGTTGAAGCAATATCAGGATAAAGTCATGAAGGGCTACTAAATCGAAGTATGGGAACAAGCAAGTACAACTAAGCATCTATGTGATAAATATTTCGAGGCATAGTCAGATGACAAAGGAGTAGCCAAATGACGAAAGACCCTGACATATATCAAGAAGGCCACTTTCCACAAAGGAAGGAATGACATGAAAAAGTCAAGAAGGAAAGTGATCGATGGTCGGTGCCCTACCAAGAAGAAGTTCAAACAAAGACTTCGTGGCATCAAAAGAAAGGAGGTCAAGCAGCGGAAGGACCCACGAAGAAGAAGTTGTTGATGAATGGACAAGTCCCTAGCTAAGAGGGAGTTCTAACAAGTTACTAATTACAAAGGAGCTTGGGCAAGTTCCTTGACAGACGAAACTTGGGCATGTCTTCCTCAATTAAGAGGAAGAGATGGACACAACATTCTTGTCTTCACTTGGGAAGAAAGAATGGAAGGATTGGGTAATCATCTGGCATCCGATACTCTTTGAGGATGTGTAGGGCATCCAAGACAATAATAGGCAAGACGACTGATATTCTTTAATAGTTGGAAACCCAAGACAAGAATAGTCCTAGAAGTTCATACTCAGTGAGCACCCGGGTGGGTATGTACCTTGAGAGACAATCACTAAGGTGTTTATAAGTCATTGGTCTCGCCAACATTGTGCTCTGATCTTATTAGAGATAGAGATGTTAATCAAAGCCTTGCTATGAACAACGTTGGTTGCTATGATTCTATAACATATGGATTGCCAATCCGGTTTCTCTTATGTGAATTCTTCAAGATTGAAAAATAGCCAAACAGCTTGTAATGATCTATGAATACCTCCCTAGTTAAGAGGGAGTGTTGAAGAAAGTGTAACTAGGTATGGTCTTCATAAATGTAATTTTGATATTTGTATTTATACAAGAAAAGAAATATTATTTTTTTATATTTATCAATGAGTTTGCTGCTCATTGAAATAGGTCTAGCACATGTCAAAGTGTTATAGGTAAGTCAAAGAGTCAAAAGAAAATGTTGAAGACCCTTAAGGGCATGTTACACCATGTATATATTTGTATAAGAGTCAAAAGAATACCTCCAAGCAAAGTCACAAGTCCTCCATGCAACGACATCACCAAATGAAGCAATTCCAAAGAAAAAAAGTCAAGTCAGCCTACAGTCTCCTAGTCGGCCTCAAGTCAGCGTAAAGGAGGGACAGACCTCTATATGTAAAGGATGTCCACTCCTCCAACGAAAAGAAATCATACCTCTGAAATCAGGGAGCAAGAGAAGCTGAGTAAAGGGTGAAGAAAGACAAGTATAAGGAGCCTCTAGTGCAGCGAAGAAGGAAGAGACATAATCGAAGTTTTAAGCATTGTTTTTAGGGTGAACTGCAGTCACACGTGCAAGGAAAGGAGGTTTGTCTGCAGTCACTACAACAGCAACATCACAGTTGCGCATCTCTTATTGTTTGGGCTAGAAACTTAGGCCCATAAGGCCTCCTACTCAAGCAAAGAAGAGGCTCTCTCAAGCGAAGGAGAAAAGAGTCAAATACACGAGGAAACCCCTCACACGTGCGAGAAACTAGGGTTGCAATACTATCACATCAAGTTTGCAGCCTCACATCAAGAAGGAGCTCGGTTGGTCAAGAGAAGAAAGGTATCCTCATTAGTGAAGGACCTCACTAAGGATCAAAGATAAATTATCTCTTCTAAGAGCTAACATAACAAGGACTATCATCAGTTGTCGGAAGAAGAACGAAGTGCCAAAAGAAGGGAGACGAAGTGTCGGGAAACAAAGTGCAAGAAGAAGGAAGGATTTGACTTGTGCTTGGAGGATATTCTTGTCAAGGGTCTAGGGTTTGGCATTGATCAATAGAAGCTTCAATAAGAGAAATTTACGAAAGGGTTTTCCTCTCTAAGAGAGAGAGGTTTTGCCCTGGCAGAGAGCCAACATCTTGTGTTCTTGTTTCTTGTGTTTTGGTAGCAGTTTGATGAAGTAAACACACATACATTAATAAGAAGAGAAGAAGATTAAGCTAACAAGATAAATTGTAAAAGTGCTTCACAAATTGTTATCAAGTCTAGAAGAATCCTACTATATCCAATTGCCCTAGATTCTTCAACATCCATGAGACCATTTCTCTGACAATGCTAGTACTTTTTATCAATACTCTTAACTTCATCAAGAAATCATGCACTCAGAAACTAAATTGGTTTAGAGTAATTTGGAATATGAAAAATGTTGTCTTTCGTGTATCCCAATTTGTGCCGACTTTTGTTGAATGGTATTTCTTCCCAAGGTCTAATAACCATCTTGGAAAGACCATATTCTTGTTATTCTTCTTCTTCACAATTTTATTGCTACTCATATTATGTGCTTGATTCATTGATTCCATTAAGTCATTTGTATCACCCTGTGCATCAGTCACTTGTATTAATTCTTGGGTATCATAAGTAACATCAACTTTTTCCATTATTTCACTTGTATCACATGTTGCATCAAACTTTTGGATTTAGTTTTCAGTACATCTTGTTGCATCAATTGTATCTAGTAGCTCCACTGTGTCACAATTTCATCAACCTATTGGAGTTCACCTGTTTCACAAATTGCATTCACTATTTGGATGAGCTTATGTGTTACATATTGCATCTATATTTGGTGTACATATTTCATCAGTCATATCATCAAGTAGATATTGCTTTTGACTCAATTTTATCTGGATTGCATCACTCAATTGTTCTTTCAGATCCATTTCATTTTCAAGATATTTTGTCGCTGCTAATGTCAACAATTTGATTAATTATTGTTTGATTTTGTTGTAGTTTACACTCCGGGATTTTAATTTTATTATGCAATTCATGATTGCACTCTTGCAATTCTTTAATTTCTTGAAATGCATTTTGTAGACGTTTTCTACCCTTAAACATTTTTTAGTTGACACGCTCACTTGCACTCTTTCCCTTGATCACGCTCGCTTGATTTTTATATTACTTTAGGGTGTCAAGTACTATCGATGATGCACCATTACAATCTTGAATTTGATGAGTTACTTGCTCAGTTGACCCCCTTATTCAATTTTAGGCAAGTCTTGTTACAACATCATTGGTCTTGAATCTTAAAAGGATTTGATACTTTACCCCTTGCAATGCTCCAATCAATTTGATTTTGATGTCACAATCACTCATCTAAACTTGTACATAATGACAAATGTCCTTAGACTCCCCTATTCAATGTCTAGACAAGTTTAGGACAAGAACCACCACGAAAAAGACATCTTTCATTTTACTTCCACAAAAAGACATATTTTAGCTTTTTCAAAAAACTTATGCTTCTCCTTTCAACATTTTCAATTTTTTTTTATTTTTTTTCAAGACTTCGTTGACAAAGTCACCAATTAGCCCCAAGGGTTAGCTCAATTCGTCGATTTCTCGTCATTAAAGCACCTTGCTAATGGGAGGTCAAGGGGCCAATTCTCCTCTACACTCTTGGGGTTAGCCTTCACTAATGAGCCAGCGGGATGTGATCCCTACAAGTGGATTTGCCCAAATTATTAAAAAAAAACAATGTCACCAATCCCTTTTTTTAATAATCACAATATCACAATAACCTAACTAATATATGTGTACTTCTCAATTTATAAAGGTGCCTCCTGTTGAATTTTGTAGCTATGGTGGGTCTTCATAATTATTTTAGTTATTGATGTATTTGTCAAGCACGTTCTTCATGCTATGTGTCAAAGTTGTTCGACCTGATTATGGTATTTGTTTGATGCTACCGATGTACCATGTGGCACAATTGTTGGCCCAATTATGGTAACTTATTTTACCAGGTGTCACAATTGTTGACCCAATTATGGTACTTGGATTTGTTATAACCTTTCTTAGAGAAATATGTCAACATGAGAACATCTGGATAATCATTATTAATACCTCCCTAGCTAAGAGGAGTGTTCAATTTTGTAGTTATGGTCAGTCTTCATAATTATTTTAGTTGTTGATGTATTTGTAAAGCATGTTCTTCATGCTATTGTGAAAAGAGAAAAATATTTGACACGCTCTTCATGTCAGTTTTTAAAGGAAGAAAAATTGAAATTTGAAATTGAATTTTTGGCTCCAAAGAAGCCAGGTTGGCCTCCTCCCAGTCAAGTCAGCCTCAACCTAAGAGACACCCATTTGGCCCAGCAAAAGACTATATATATGTGCCATTTGTCCCCCCTCCAAGCAAGCAATTCGGATCTGTCTGAGGCAAGTCAACTTGGTCTATCTAAGGTACATCTTGTTGGAAAATGTAACTAGGTTAGATCCATAGTTTTCAAAACCGGCCTTGCTAACCGGTTACCGGTCTAACCGGCCGGTCAGCAAGCCCACCAGTCGAAACCGGCCAAAAAACCCAGTCAGAGGGGTCACTTCGCCAGATTTTGCAAAAAACTGGTCCTAACCGGCCGGTTTGTATCGAACCGGCCAGTTCCATCCTAAACCGACCGATTAGGAGGCATGCCCACCGTGAACCCAAAAAGCGACTTTTTGACACAGTTTTAGAGGTTTTGGAGGGAAACTAAGGGTGCTTTCCCTCCAAATACACCCTCTCCAAGCCTTTAAGAGGCCCTTCTCCCTCTCATTTGTCTCACACATCTCATTTGGAGTGTTTGTGAATTTGCTTGGGAGCTTGGAGAGTGTTGAGTTTTTGTTGGAGTAGTGGAACAACAGAGTTTAAGCTAAGTAGTAGTCATCATGCCTCCAAAAGCCTGAGATACTGCATGGGCTCATTGTGATATGATTGATGGCAAAATGATCTGCAAATATTGCCAAAAATCCATTGTAGGAGGGGGTATTAACAGGTTCAAGCAACACTTGGCTAGTATAGGAGGCCAATTAAAGCCATGTGGAGCACCAAATGAAATAATAGGGCATATTAGGGCAGAATACGTTCAGAAGTTTGAGACTCAAGTCACTGAACCAATAGAGAAGTTTGTGACTGCAAAGTTTGGGAGTCGAGACTCAACCAACTGAGTTTGATCATGATGACTCATGAGAAGTTTCAAGTGATAATGTTGATCACTATTATCATATATGTAGACTTGAGTCTTGTAGTAGGCCACTGGCCCCATAGTTTGTAGGCTTTGTTTTTGCACTCTAGAGGCCACTTAGAGCCTCATTGCTTATGTATGTTGTCGATGATATGTATTGCACTCGGTGCCATTTTGATATATTCACCTTTACATGGTATATAAATGAGCAATATTTGCATATTTTGTCTCTATTGGCTTGGAATCATGGTTTTAAATCTTAAAAATAGTGTTTTTCATTAAAAAATAATTATTTAATGTATTTTTCTAAAACTGGTTCGTTTAGACCAAACCAGTCTCGGTTAGACCGGTTTCAGTCAGTAAATCGGTTCATTAGGTGGATCGGTCCAGTCACCAGTTCCGGTTTTAAAAACATTGGTTCGATCTTCATAATATTTTATGTACTCATGATTTTATGTATTTGAGAAAGAAAAAAATTATTATTATTTTATTAGCATTGGTTTCATGCTCTAGTTCAATTTATTTTTAGGTCAAAGCACCCATTGTGTGCTTCTAGGTTTTGTCAAAGAGTCAAGAAGTCAAGAAGTCAAAAGAGTCATTATTATATGCAATAAACCCCATTGGGCATCTTATATCAAGTCAAAAGAATTTATTTAGAGTCAAAATGTGTCATAGTACCCCTCCAAGATCAAGTCGGCCTACAGAGAAGAAGTCAACCTCATTAAGGGCAATTCAAGCCTCATGGAAAGGTATATATAAGTGCATTCAACTTCATTTGAAAGAATGCATCCAAGGAAGTTCGATGACAAGAAGGAAGAAGTCTAAAGGCAAGAGCGAAGAACAAAGAGAAGAAGAAAAGAAGCTAGAATAAGAAAAGTCAAAATTTTGGGCCTCCCTCTCACACATGCGAAGTTGAGGCTAGGTTTTCTGCAGTGACAAGATCACATTAATGTTCTCCATCAAGAAGTCAAAATACTATTGTTAAAATATCAAGTCTTAAGGTCAAATATCTATGGAAAGAAGATCAAACAAAGCGAAGGAGCAGGGTTATGTTGGAAATACTGAGAGGGGGGGTGAATCAGTATTTCTTTTTCCCACTATTGTTTTACCAGTTAAAACATATATATTCAGAACACAATATAAACAGCAAGAATAAATGCTTTTATTAATATAACTGTGCAGTAAAATAAATACAATATATAGATGGTCACAATCGGTTGCCAAGCTCCAACTTGGACTTTGGTGAGGCTCCAACCTCCAGAGCACCAACTCTATTTTCCCAAGACACCAATCTTGGACTTAAGAGCACCAACTCCCAAGGACTTCAATCCTTCCTGCTTTTGAGGCACTAACCCCAAGGACTCCAATCCAATCTCACTTCTGAGGCACCAGCCTCAAGGACTCCCATCCTTCTCACTTTTAAGGCTCCAACCCCAAAGGACTCCAATCCTTCTGCTCTCAGAACTCTTCTCTGCTGAGTTCTGTCTATTTACAGCTTCACTGTAGTCTCCAAACTACAGTATCAATGACAACCATGTCTTCTTATGGATGAGTCTTCACAGCTCTGCACACTGCCTACGCATAGTCTCCAATAGCCTTTTCTGCTGTTGTTGCCTCTATAACCTCCGCTGCTTCTGCAGCCTCTGCTGCTTTTACTACCTCACACTCTGGTTCTTCACCCCCACAGCAGCTCCAACAGTGTTCAACAGCCGCAGCAGTGTTCACTAGCAAATTCAAACAATGCTCCACCACCTCTGCTGCTTTTGCTACCTCACATTCTAGTTTGTTTGCAACAACCATCGCACCTCATGTAGTCCTCTGTTTACTGTTTTATGCATACATGTCTTTGTCCATTCGTTTCCTCTTTCTTGCTGGCTCTTCGGCTTCCTTCTCGCCTGCTTCAGCTTCCTCACTTGTTGGCTTGTTTGTCGCTGTAGCTTCCTCTGTCCATTCGTTTTCACAGGACACGTTGAATCAATGAGCAAGGATCGAGTCATCCGTAGAGAACACAAGTTCAAAAACTTGTAACAGCGCTGCTTTGCCAATGATTGTGGGCATACACAGGGATGGCATTTTTTAACGGACAGCCACGTCCTTATCATAATCATAATAGCCATGATTTGGTTTCTCAAGCTATCGGGACTGTTTCTTACAGTATTTTTGCCTCCATACTTAAGAATCGGAGCCACCCTTTTATCATCGCTTTTATGTCTATCGAAAGCTTTCCTTAGGCTATGTGCCTTCTATAAACCTTGGACTTACTTAGAATCACAGCCACCCTTTATCGGTGCTTTATAATCAACCATCGGAAGCCACCAACCGAGCCTTTAATCAACCATCACTGAGCGCTTTAATCAACCCGCCACACTTATAGAATCAGAGCCACCCTTTTATTGCCGCTTTTATATCTATCGGAAGCCACCGCCCAACCGTGTCCACACATACAATCAACACAAGCGTTTCAATATATGTCTTAAGGCTTAAACCCGCAGCCACATATAATATATGGGAAACATTATAAAACCCCTTTATAAAGATTTCGGTCACATATACATTACTACACAGGAACCCATGTAAATCCGCTCAAATGATCATTCGCAGATTTCAAATCTTATCCGCCCGCCTTTATAGTTATCGACGGGTCTGGATTTCGGCGATCACAATAAATCCCTTTACTCCGACCTCCGATGAGGAGCGGACCCGATATGGCTTTAGACTCCCTTTAATATTGTTTCAGGTCCGATGAACATCGGCGTTCGCTGTAAACAATAGAACAGCCTCTTCCGATGCGACGGACCCGACACCCTTTTATGATCCAGCCTATTCAAATTTCGGCTCCGTCAATTCGGCGAGTTCACCTCGGCGACTTTGTAATACAAAGGGTCTGCGGACCCGACACTCCTTTAAGCTCCCTTCTAAAGAGATTTCGGGTCCGGCCTATCGGCAGTTCCCTATCGGCAGATTTGCAATGTAATGGGTCTGCGGACCCGATACTCCTTTAAGCTCCCTTCTAAAGAGATTTCGGGTCCGGCCTATCGGCAGATTTGCAATGTAATGGGTCTGCGGACCCGATGCTCCTTTAGGCTCTGTTTTATAATATTTCGGCTCCGGACAGTCGGAGCTTACACTTAACTATCCCAAAGGCCTTTGCGGACCCGATAGTACTTTATGCTCCCCTTTATAATGGTTCGGCTCCAGTCTGTCGGAGCATACACTTCGGTGATTGCGAAAGGCTCCACTCCTTCGATGCGATATTGATTTCGGACCCGAAATCCTTATCTGTTGTACTTCATAATACTTCGGCTCTGGGATTTCGGAGCATACACTTCGGCAATTCCGAGGCCTCTCCTCTGATGCGATATTTGGTTTCCGGACCCGATATGGGTCTGGACCAAAATTAATATTCTTTCAACTCCGCCACTGTCCCACCTAAGGGGAAATATTTTGAATTCTCTGTGTAAACAGAGATATTCGATATAGCACTTGTAAAATGATTTAAGGAGTCTGTATAAAAAGGAAATGACTCCCAAGGCTTCAATCACATGACTCTGATAGCCCTATTTGTTTGTAGTATATATATGGCTCCTCTTGGCTACTCTTGGCTCCTCTTGCTCCATCTGCTCCTCTCGGTCCATTCTATTTGCTCCTGTAGCTCCGCTAACTCTGTCTGCTCCATTGCTCCTCTTCTTTGGCATATATGTATGGTCTATAAGTATGGCTCCGATAGCTCCTCCGATGGCTCCTCTTGCTCCTGTAGCTCCTCCGATGGCTCCTCTTGCTCCTGTAGCTCCTCCGATGGCTCTGTGTGCACCTCCTCTTTGGCATATACCGATGGCTCTATATATATTGCTACTCTTGGTCCATTTTCTCCATTTGCTCCATATATATTGCTCCATTTTCTCCTCTTCTTTGGCTCCGATATGCCTGTTTTGGCATATATATTACAGGCAGCGTTCCTCTTGCTTTGTCATGGCTCTCTGATAGCTTGGTGGCTCTGTCTGCTCCTCTCGTCTCCATCTACTCCTCTTGGCTTGGCAGTGTCTTTCAAAGACCACCTCCTTGCATATATGTCTGTTTCCGCATATATATATGATATATATATATATATATATATATATATATATATATATATGGCTCGGCTATCCTGATGGCCTTTGCTCCTGTCTTTTCATGAATCTGCTCTGCATCCCCTTGGCTTCATGTCATCCTCTAGTATCCAGAATATTGCCATATTGACATCAATGACAACCTAGTTCAACAGGTTACTTGGGAGCGGGAGCGACATTTTCAAAAGCTCCCGGTTTGGGAGCGAATCCTGAAGCGATATATATATATATATATATATATTGATGCATATATGTCAACAAAAACACGTAGAATGATGAATTAGATATGAAAAACATTAAAAACATAGATTGAACCATATAACAACAATCATCTAGAAGTTATAATCTTCATCAACCACGTCCACAAGTTAGTAACATAGTAACATGCAACATATTGAATCTCATGATTCATCAATCTTGAAGTTTCAAGCTTTCAAAATTCAATATATAACACTTATCATCATTGATCACCAAAGTTGTACTTGTAAGCTAAGTGTAACCATTACAACAAATAATATCTAACATGAAATGAAACAACTTTCAACTTTCATCAAGCATCGTATTCATAATTCATTACTATTGAGTTATAATTGCCAACTTCAAACTTCAAACTTAAATTGTCATATATTGTTTAAAAGAATATCATAATAAATATGAAAGAGTCAATACTTATAAAAACTACTAGAAACTAGAAAAGACAAGTAAATCTATTATCTATTGCTTATGCTTGGGCCTCTTGCCACCACGAGAAATGTCTAATTTTTTAGTCTTGTTGGAAAATCAGGATCTTTGTCATTAATATCACCCTCTAAGTATTAATATCCAGAGGTATCGTTGTCATTAGCTGTGGATCTGTATAGGGATCTTTGTCATTAATATCACCCTCTAAGCATTAACATAAAATAGAAAAAGCATAGCATGTCAAGTCAAGATTTTGTTTGAGTGATGCGTACATTTTTAGGAGGGTCATGATAAAGGAGTTCGAAAACCAATGTCACTAACATCAAGGTACGTAGAGGGATTGGTGCTCTTGATTAAATACAAGTTCCATACCCTAATACATGACAAAATTCAATGGAAACATTGCAATCCCCCAATCCTAAAATCCTGAAAAAACTAATAAGTCTGTTGGATTTTAAATGAGATCTAAAATTCTACTTTCTCCATATGAAATCCAATGAAATCAGAACCACTCTCAAACACCCTGAGTCATTTCATGGTAATGTTAAAAATTTAAGCAAAAGGATGAAAATGAAGATTAAGGAGAATGTCACTTTTACTTTAAGAATTTAACATTACCATGAATCACATATCAATATTAGGGCCATAGGCTTGATCATTAAGTTGCCCCACTCAAAACTTATTTGTTTCTTTGAAAACAAATTGCAAAAAAATCTAAACGCTCCCGAAAAGGCAGGGAGCGTTTTCGGGAGCGCACTCCCGCTCGGAGCGCTAATTGGGAGTAGGAGCGAGAGGGGGGGGGGGGGGTGCACTCCCCCGCAACCCTGCGAAAGAGAGAGACAGCCTAATTTAGCCTCTACTAACCACATGTGCAAAGTTGCAGTTGCTGCTAGAAGGCCGAAAAGTTGTAGACCTTAAGCAGAAGCTGAAATTCTGAAATAGAGACCGAAATTTGAAGTTTGAAGTTGTTTGACTAGTGTTGACTTTGTGGAAAGGAAGCTCATCTAAAAGAGGTTGACTTGGTCTTGGAGGGGTCTCAGGCTTGGGTCTATAAGGTCTTGGAATTCGTCATTTGAAGATTCTATAAGAAGAGAAGAATTTCTTGTGGGTTTTCCTCACTGGGAGAGGTTTTGGCCCTAGCTTGCAGCCTACATTATGTGTCCATTTGTACTATTTGGTCTTCATGTTTTGGTAGTTGATCTATGATAAGAACACAATAATAATCAACAGAAGAAGAAGCTAATCATAAATTCTACAAGTTGAAGTAAAAGAACATCAAAAGCAATTATCAAAGTAAGAGAAATCACCCTAATCTAGCTGCCCTAGATTTCTCAACACATCTGAGGTCAGCGAAAGAGGGCGAGTGAAGGTTTGAGGCAAAGGCATAGGTCTGAGGCAGAGGCACAAGTCTGAGGCAGAGCGAAAGTCTGAAGCAAAGCAAAGTCTGAGGCAAAGCAAAGAGAGTAATCTAAGGCTGGAAAGAAGCTTATTTGAGGCACGATTTTCTATTGAAAAAGGACATATCTCTAGTAATGAAGACAAGTTGTAGGATCAAAGTCTTCAGTACAGATGGATGAGTTATAGGACCGAATTGTTCTGAGGTATGACAAGTTGCAGGACTGAAATTCATGTATGAAGAAGCAAATCGAATTTTTGATTAGGCTTGACTTGACTAGGAGTGAGTTTGTTCCAGGTTTAACCTAGCTATGTTGTTGGCATGTTTGACCTTCTATTTGATTGATGTATCTTTGTTGAGTTTGATGATTTCTCTAAGGAAAAGATTGTTGGGTTTTTCCCCCATGGGAGTTTTCCAAGGGTAAATTCTTGTGTACTTTGTTTGGTTGTCTTTTCATGATTCTACTGTCATACATGTTATGTTGTTGATGTCTTCTGTGTAATTGCTTAAAGATGGAAGAGAATATGGAAAAGGAATTAAATCATTTGAAGTAATTAGCCGTTTAGAAGACCATTTGAAAAATCAATACCTCCCACTTTTTCAATAAAACAATGATCATGTGAAATGTAAAAATTAACAAAAAAAAACACAAAAAGGAAATTATCGACTTCAAACATTCATTTCCAACAATCTATGAACTCGTATGGACCAGCAAGTTGAGGACGTCAATATATGGGACTTGTGAGCAACTACAAATTATTGTGGCAGCGTTGATGATGCTTTGATATAGTAAAGAAACACTATAATCAATGGAGAAATTAGATCAATTTTGATTTCGAGCTACCGCTGAGGAACATAACCCTTTTGTTGAATTCTCTACAATAATGCCCAGTAGAAATTGATCTTTTGATCTGATAATTACTTTCCAATGATTTCCAATCAAGTTATCTTATGTCACATATATCATTAAGCAATTACACACATAAAATCTCAACAGTAATGCAATGAAAACAATAGGATCATAAAGAGACAGCCAAGCACAATAGAGACAGCAAATTTACCCTAGGAAAACCCAACCTTGGGAAAAACCCAATAACTTTTCTTCTAAGGAGAAACTCTTCTTTAGCAATATTTACAATTCCAAGAATATTCTAAAATTTGTGCTAAAATCCAAGTCCAATATTCTAGTCAAACGTATTCAAAATTCCAACTTAGTCAACATTGGTCAAACCCAAAAATAGTTACTTTTGCTCAACTTTCGGCCTGGTCAACCTATCTCAATAGGTCAACTTCGAACTTGCAGTTGTCCCCTGCAGTCAACTCAGACCTACAGTTGACCCCCACGATCAAACCTACGATCAAATTGTCCTTTCCTGCAGTCAAAGTCATCTTATAACTATAGTCAAAGTCAGTTAGAAATCTTGGTCAAGTACAGCAAGTCAACTTAAAACAACAGGTCAATGGTCAACTCTAGTCAAACTTCAGATATGGTCAAACTTGGTCAATTCATCCTCTAATTTGCTCCTCTTTGTGGCTGCTTCAAAAGATATGTTGTGGTTGTGGTGGTTGAAATGAGGTAGACTTTGTGTATTTATATGTCAAATGGGTGAGTTTGGACCGAGTCACACCCATTTATTTGTGGGGCCGACTTGACACTTTGGGGCCTAAATGAAGCCCAAAAATATAATGATTTTCATTTTCATTTTCATAATTTCCTAGACCGACTTGAGAGGCCTTTTGGCATGCCGGGAATACTTTTTGATGCTACATAAAAAATCAACACTCCCTCTTAGCGAGGGAGGTATTCTACTTGGCTACATCAGATTTCTCCTTTGCTGAAATTTCTCCTTAAGAAAAGTTCATGAGCTCGTCATGTTGATGCATGTCTATAAGATAACTCCATCCTGGAGTGGGAAATGTAACTCTGTCATATGTACATAAGCATCCAAGGCTTTTGGCCAAAGTCCTTTATGGCTCCTTAGGCAAATGTATCAATCTCCTCTAGTCATGACCTAGCCAAGTCCTTCTAGCATCCAAATTTTTCTAGCTTCTCAAGAGAGAATTTTCCTTTGGACCATTCATCTTTTCTGGTCAAACTCCTTTATGACCTAGCCAAGTCCTTCTGGCTTCAAAGGTGAATTACATCAATCTCCTTCGGTCGACCTAGCCAAGTCCTTCTGGCTTCAAAGGTGAATTACATCAATCTCCTTCGGTCGACCTAGCCAAGTCCTTCTGACTTCTACGAAGAAGATATATCCAATCCTATAATTTTCCTAGGACATTCAGCTTTGGTCGACCTAGTCAAGTTCTTCTGGCTTCAAAGGTGGATGTATCTTATAATTGCCCCTATAATTTCCTTGGGCCATTCACCTTCTGGTCAAAGTCCTTTATAACCTAGCCAAGTTCTTATCGCTTTAAAAGTGAATGTATACATCTCCTCTTGGTCAAAGTCCTTTATGACCTAGCCAAAGTCATTTATGGCTTCAGGAGATGGTCAACCCAATCCTACAAAGACTTCGGCATTCCCTTTTAATGAGGGAGACATTCAACATCATACTAAGCTCGTTTTTGTCCACAATCTACTCGTCTGTGGATATCTACTGGAGCTCTACTGCTCCTCTTTTTATCATGTCTCGGATGAAGTCACCTCGCCATGTCCTTCTTGCTTTTGAAGCCTCATTGCTTCATGACTTGTGATATTCCTGCAAAGACTCACTTCACCTCATGAGACATATCTCAAACCACATCCAACTGTACAACATAGGTACCACATGCTTTGTTGTTATCCACTGTATATGCCTCGGCTCAACCATAAATTGGTTCAGGATGTTCACTGCAAAGCAAATATATAGCCTAGTGTTAACTAGGTACTTCACAAATCTAATCAACTGCTTGTACATCGTGGGATTCACCAAATTTGAATCTCCAATCCCAAGAAATAGTGTATCTACCAGAATCCTTCATTTCAATCTCTAGGGCCAACTCCCTCTGACACTAAAGCAAGTATACTTGTGGTAGTCGTGGCTGCTCCCCCTGTCACACAAGCAAGTCCTCCTACCACTACTGCTTCCTCTTACATGTGAGCAAGTCCTTCTGCCACTGTTTCTCTCTCTTACTGGGATAACCCTCTTGTCACAAGTCTTACAATGTTCTTCATGATGTACCTGCAAACCTCATTCAAGAGGCCATGGAAGAAACAATTATAACAAAGATAAGAGGCTTACCACGAAAAAATAACAATAATCAATGGAGAAAAATATGAAGTACTTATCCCTTGATTAAGGGGCAAACTGCTGAGTGTTATATGCAATTGTCGATTCCCTCTTGATCCTTGCCTCCTTGTAGAAACCAATGAAGCCCATCTGCAACCTTATCAAGCTTGGATTCCTTGTCTTCTTCTGAGGTGGATGTTCATCCTTGTCCTCCACATCAATTTTTGATGTGTGTTGCTTTCCTTTTTCTGCATAAGAGCTAGGGTTTCTTCATCTTGTGAATTCATCGAGTTATCTGGCCACACCAAAGGCTCCACAGCAAGCTAGAATCAATACCAAGTCATCCTCATGTTATCGACGAGATAAGCCAAGCATGCATCACATCAACTCCACTTGCATCCAACACTCGAGGTCTTGCTCTAAGTTTGTATCTTACAAACCCTAGGACTTTCTCATCCAAGATTCCAATACAAGTCGTAACTTCCAAGTCTTCTAAGGTTTACAAACCCTAAGTCTTCCAACTCTTGTACCACACAACCATAAAGACTACAAAGAAAGGCACATACTTTAATACAAGTGTTATGATAGGTTCTTTTCTTGCTTTATAAAAGTAGGTGAAGGAGCCTTTCTCCTCGGCTCCCTTTGGCTCTAGAATAACTTCCCATTGAACTTCAAGGGCAACCTATAATTTATGATCATGATAATAACTCGTGACTAATATATATGTTCACTTTTAGCATTCTCTACATTCAAGTATGTCATCAAGCAATTATATATTTAATTATGCAAGAAAGTAAAGATCACAGTGCAGAAAAAGACAATAGACACCAGAAGTTAGGTCAAAGGCCAGGGAAAAACGCACAAGGGGAAAACCCAACAATCCTTTCCTTATAGAATCTTTTGTCAACAAGATAAATCCAAATCAAACTAACCAGTAACCCAAGAGCTAAGTCAACCCTCCATCTGTCTATAATACTATTCACAAGACTATTCCACAAATCGGTCCTTAGAATGCCATATATCATTAGAATAGAGTACCTCAGGAACTTCGCTCAACGACAAAGAATATGTTTCAGCAACTTCGTACTTCATCAAATAAATACATGCTTTAGAGCTTAGGTCTGTGCCTCAAGATTTACCATAGGAAGCTTGCATCATCACAAAGAGAAGGTGCCACAAAAGTCTCGCATTAACCAGAAGAATGTGCCTCAGATTTGTATGCCACAGACCTGAATTGCTTTTCATAGAAGAGAGACTCGGATTGGTTGTTGAATGGTGAAGAAATGATGCCAATATATAGTTGTTTCCTCATGAGAAAAAGTGCCTCTAAAGGTTGAGCCAAATTGAGTTCTGGAGGGCCGACTTGGTCAACTTGGGGACAAAAATAAACTTTAAAATTCAATTTTATTTTTCTTTTAAATGTCCAAATGGGGCATGATAAAATAATTTTTCTTTTGACTCTTTTACAAAATCATAATGATAAGACCGAACCTAGTTACAATTTCGACAATCCCTCTTATCTAGGGAGATATTCATAATGACTCATTGGGATATTCTCAAGTCGAAATATTCTTCTAAGAAAGGATCCAGATTGATGAGCATCATTGATGATAATCATCGACATAACCAACATTGTTAAATTACCAAGGCCTTGACAAGTAAGCTTTATCTCTCCACTAGAACAAAGCACAATGTTGGAAGGCATTCTATAGGACACCACACTGCCTCTCCGAGGCACATACTCCACCTATGTTCACCAAAGTACGTCCTCCACAAGATCATTTCCTACTTGTCCCAAGGAAATGTTAGTCAATCGGACCATTCTTTAACCGAGTACATGTACTTGACATATGGTTCTTAGACTTGGCCACAGTACAAGACTCAAGAATCTATGTCCAAGATGCTTACCCAATCCACCATTCTCCCTATCTGTGTCCATGTACTCGACTTATGGTTGTTATTCCTAGCCATAGTACATGACACAAGCAAAACTAGGTATCCAAACTCACTCCCTCTCAACCTGAGAGGAGTAATCCACAAGCCCAAGCTTGTCTTGGAAGTACTCATACTTCCCTTACATCAGCTACCTATTCATCTGTGGAGATTTGTTGTAGCTTCTCGACTCCTATCTACACCATACTCTTGAATCATAAAACACTTTGACCCTCCATGAAAAACCAAGTTCTCTGACAATACTTAGAGTATTACGATTGAATCCAGTGCATTGTCATCAAACATTTTACAGAGCCAAACTACTTCACAGCTAATTGTACAAACTGCCATGTCTCCTGCCTCCACAGTGCAACAAAATCTTGTTGCATGCTCTTCCAAGAAGCCATATCAAATCCCAACCATCAGTAGTATATCTACTCATCATCAGCATTGCCAACCCAATCAATCTATCCTCAAGTCCCAAGTTGTAGTGTAAGATCATTCATGTTAAATTCTGTTTCCAGCTCCTTCTGAAGTCAATATTTCTTCCTTTGACTCCTGAGTCATTCTTTCCCAAATTACAAGGTCTTCTTTAATCATCAGGCTCCTTCAAAATCTGGGGTAACTCTTCTAACTGAGGCAGTGATTTTAACATGATCCTCTCCCTCTTACTGGGAGAACCTTCTTGCTTCCATGTTGTCATTTGGTGCATGCTAGATTTTGACTTCTCTAATGCATACTTCAAACTGCTCTCTTCTTTCTGCATTCACGTTCTTCCATAATTCAGGAAAGTCCTCGTGCTTTACTACGTTTTTCCATTTCTTTCTTCTTGTTGCCAAAGTTTAGGCAGCCCTTGCCATTGACCTGTGATCCTCACTATCCTCACTAGGAGGCCATGAAAGAACAAATACAATTAAGAAAAGTGTGTATAAACAAGAGAATATACAAAGGTAAAGACAACAACAACAATAGCAATCAAAGAGGAGGGTTTATAGAATACTTATCGCTTGAGAAAATTCAGCTCCCTCTTAGTCTACAGACTTCTTGCATACATCTGCAACCTTGTCAGCTCCATCTGGCATCTAGCTTGTAAGACAACTTCATCCACATCATCATGCATAGGCTAGGGTTTCTTCTTCTTTTAGCGGAAGCAATCATTCCTAGGGTACGAACCCTAGACCTTTCTAGTTCAAACCCTAGCTTCAGCACACTGATCGTAGCTTGATAATATTTTTCTCTTAGCCTCTTCTCAATTTGCTAGGGTTTATGTAAACCCTAGATTCTCAATCTGCAAGTGCAAGAACAGATTTCTCCTTGATCCTGTATGAACCATGTCACAATCCAAGAATTTCTTCAAATCATGTCGGCTATCTGTAATGTATATTTCGTCCTTTTATTATGTGTAGAAAGCATTATCATGGTCACATCATAGATCTGTAACCTTCACGAGCTTGTACCACAAAAAATGTTTCCAGAGATTAAGAGGATCAGATGTTTGTCACAACATGACCACTGTCAACACATACTCTCTAACACTTGATTAATGGATTTAAATATGATCTCTGATGAAAACCTCTGCACATGGTGAATAGAATAGTGTATCCTAGAATTGCAATTGTCATGCCCTTTATACTGGAAATGGATCTCATCAAAGTTTCATTCACTGATTATCTTTATCCTTTTGCCAGGAGAGAGGAACACGACCCCTTATACAATACATCTTACAGACCCTTTTATAATACTTCAGATGTCAACAAATGGAGCATAAAATAGTTAACTCACACTTCATGTTATTTGACTATACCTAAGTGTGATTCCTTCATAGCATAGTAGATCTAGTATTCCTTGCATTGTGATTGAAGTAGTCTTCTAACAGCATAGTTCTTGGAAATCATCTCATTCTTTTGCGATAGACTTCAGAATTGAATTCTTTCCTGTATGCAGAATGTGAGTAGTATTTCAACCTTCCTTGACTTTCATTTCTACCTTTGACTAGAATCCCAAATAACAATTTCTTTTGTCTTTATTTGATCTTTGGTTCTCAAACTTAAATCACTTTTGGATACTTCAGAGGATTCTTATGCCATAACTCGAAACATTACAGGCTCAGATTACTTTAGTAATGTAGTTAATTTGGAAGCTCTATCTTTGTTCAGAGAGAAGACTCGGATCATCCACAGAGTTCGGACCACTTCTTCCACAGTTCAGATTTAGATACAGTTCCACAGAGGTGACAAACTCGTACTGTAACCTCACAATGTCTCAGACTTGATCCATTTATGAGTTGAGGAAGTTCGGACCTGTTTAGGACTGAAGATAATTGAGATTTGAACGATACTACAGAGATATATCAATACTCCTTCAATTCAGATGCCAAAAATATGTAACTTGAGTTTGTTAGTATTCCACAAAGATTGCACAGTTTGGATTACTTCAACACAGATGGATCTGATCTTGAGGATCTTCAAACTTTTATCACAGATATAATTTGGACCAAAGAGATAAGTGTGATGCAGAAAACTGACCAACAATATGTGAGTGCTAATTCAATCCTTGGAAAAGCTTCTTCAGGTCTCCATGAGATTTTTTGAGCCACTTGTAACTATATTCCTGAAAATTTCGGTAACTCTTGGATCTGTAACATACTTCGGACCTGAAATAATAAAATAAAAATTCGTATTGGAACTTCAAGAGGCTTGGATCAGCACCAAGTTTAGGCTTGATACCACAATGATAACTCGCTTTTTACTTTAGGATAATGTCACAGGAAATTTGCATTTCTTTATAGATTTGAACTCCTCAGAAATTCGGCTATGGTACAGACATTTGCCACACAGAATTTTGGATGCTTTCCAGCCCTCTGCTTATCCTTTTAATTTATGGATCTTGGTCTACTTCAAAAGGTGATCTCAGTGTTTCATATTCTCTCCAAAAGCTCTTTCAACCATAAGCTCTGATACCATGTTGAAATTCGAGTGCAATCTAGAATTTCTGATCATTATAATTACTTGTGACTGATATATATGTTCACTTTTAGCATTATCTACATTCAATTATGTCGTCAAACAAATATACATTTAATTATGCAAGAAAGTAAAGATCACAGTGCACATAAAGACAATAGACACCAAAAGTTAGGCCAGAGGCCAGGGAAAAACCCACAAGGGGAAAACCCAACAATCCTTTTCTTATAAAACCTTTTGTCAACAAAAGAAATCCAAGTCAAACTAACCAGTAACCCAACTACCAACTCAGCCCTCCATCTGTCCATAATATTGTTCCACAAATCTGTCCTTAAAATGCCATGTTGAATTTCCTTGAAATTCTGCTTGTTGCTTGAATGAACAATCTGAAACTACTTTTCTTTTCACCAAGACACAGAACTTCTCAACTATTAAAGCAACAGAATTAAACACAGAGATAAAGACACAATTACACAAAAGAGACAATAATTTTCTAGGGAACCCAACTGGGAAAACCCTCTTCTTTGCTGTAGTATTCTTTATTGATAGAGACAGAGCAATATGATTTCTTACAAGGCAAACAGTGACCCAAAGAACACACTTGTCCTCTCTATACTAGTTGGACACACCCTGCAAACTATCAACCTCTACTCACCTGCTTCCTTGTGTTGAAGAATCTAGGGCAATTAGTATTAGCAGGATTCTTCTAGGCTTGATAACAATTTGTGAAGTGTTTTTACAATTTATCTTAGCTTGATCTTCTTCTTACTATTAGTGTGTGTGTTGACTTCATCAAACTGCTACCAAAAACAAAGTGAAAAGAATACAAGATGTTTGGCTTTCTGCCAGAGCCAAAACCTCTCCCTCTTGGAGAGGAAAACCCGCACGTAATTCTTCTTATAGAGATTCCAATTGATGAACACCAAGACCTTGACACTTGACCTTCTATGCCACTCCAAGGCCAAGACACCATTCTTCTTCCTTGTCGCTGCTGAGATCATCATTACCGCTGAACTATCGAGATCTTCATTGCTGCAACATCATTGCTGCACTTTCACCGAGGTCTTCACCATACCACTGAGATCTCCATGAGGTCTGCTCCTAGACTCCCTGAGATCATGACTGTCTTACCATAGCTCTGCCTTCACTGAAATCATAGCTGCACTCTACCTTGTCTTCGCCATGACTTTGATAACATATCTTCACCAATGCACCGAGATCTGTATCATGACCTTATCTCCACTGGGATTATAACCGAGATCTTTATTTAGGATCATTATTGATATCATGATTATAGTGTTGACTGTGTCTATGATATAGATACTTCACCGAGATCCTTACTGTGACCCTGTGACTAGGTCAAGACAGCAGAGACATATGCGAGGACTTCACTATATCTATCACCGAGACTGCACCTTACTGTCCTGCACCCATCCGAAATCTCAGAGCCTTGTCCGAGATTTTTCTTGCTGTTTTGCGCAGACCCTAATGGGGTATATATAGTGGTTATGCTTCCATAAATAAGCCAACATGAGTGTGAACTGTTGTGTCATTAATTGAGCCAACATGACTGTCCTTTTAATTTATTTGTAGGCCGACATGACTGATATTTACATTGTTTTGCTGGCAGTCTTCTTCTTTGAAGGATGGCGCTTGTATTGGAGGGCTACTTGACACTAGGTTGATTTAACTTTTTAAGTACATTACATAAATGCTCAAGAGAAGCTCTTTAACATAATTTTGACAGTTTGACTTTCCTAGACCTGAAGAATGAGCAAGAAACTCGTTCATATAAAATAATATTTATTTTTCTTGACAAGTACAAAGATCAAAATTATATTGACAAATACCGAACCTAGTTACACTTTTCTTCAGCACCTTGCACTGAGATAGGCCCAATTTCTTAGCGCACAGGCTGCCTATTTCCTAGCGCAGGAGGCTCCCTATTACTTAGGACTAGACTCCTATTTCCTAGCGTAAAACTGCAGCAATGAAGCTCTCTGCAATATTGCACACCAGCTTCTCTAATGCGCACTCACAAGAAGGAACTCTGCTCACACACAAACCCGTGCAAGACCATAATAAATGAAGGATGTGAATTCGTCCTCCCTTTATGCTATTCGATCATGCTATGATTGGAAAAATTATAATTAGACAATTAAAAATTTGGAACTGCAGTTGTGATTGACTTGGTTATCTGAGTTTGAACTAAACTCTCTCCAATCATGATATGGACTTTAAAACTCGTCCTTGCCTCAACCTAAACTGAAACTCTTAACTCGTCTTATCCAAATTTGAACTGCCACTTTGGAGACCCAGTTAACTGACCCTCCAACTCCATGCATGAATCTGCTAACTCGTTCATCTCCATGAACTTGTCCTTGACAAAAGGAAGACACCTCGTGGTCTTTCTTGACTAAGGCACAAGTCAAGAAGGACCTTCTCTCACTACTATTTTCCACACTCCCTCTTAGCGAGGAAGGTGCTTTTAGAAGAACCTCGTCCACCTGGATCTATCTCCAACACTACCACGTTCTCCGTTGTTGCAGCTGCTCCCTCTAAACTAGAGGACATCCCTACTTTCTTCTGCAAAATCTGATTTGAAGGCCTCCTCTTTCCAAATATGCTTTGTGAGTCCATCACTTCAGTCATAAGTGCCATGTACCTTGTGTACCTTTGCGGTTCCTTACTCTAGCTGAAGGTGATACTGGAGATCCAACTCTCTCCTAATCTCCCTTGAACAAATTTTCTGCCCACTTGGCTCAAACTCTCCCTATACTAGGAGTCACTGCTGAGTGATTGCCTCCACTTGCTCTGGGCTATGGTCCTCATCATCCTGCTAGTCGGCCCAACTGCCAACTTGTTGAGACTCAAACTGAGATACTGGCTGAGGCTCCATCTTGAGAGATCTATCATGCTCTCGCTCAACCATCTCTTTTTTATTTGGAGAATTTCCTTCCTTGTTGCTCAAGACTATGCCTATCTCTACCTTCAACTTGTAGAGATTCTTCATCCTCACACCTATCTGCTTCCTACATCCAAAAGTTAAGTGTTGAAGATAAGCCTTGCCTTTGTTGAATATGACATCATAACCCTTGTCCTGTAGCTACTGAAACAAGATTATGCTTTAATCCTAGAACATAAAAAAACATCTTTGAGATGAAGAGGAATACCTGACTCCCTCTGAAAACTGACAATACCAACTCCTCTAGCTACATACATGCCATCATCTCCTAGCTCAATCTGAAACTGCATATCCTTCTCCATCTGGTGGCTAAAATTCCTCTTGTTCTCAGTCATGTGGAAGGATGCTCCTAAATCAATATACCATACAGTGTTGTCTTTTGAGCTTGCCAAGCAAGCAAGCAATCAATGAAAAATCTTTCTCGAACTGCGCAGAAAATTCATCTACCTCTGTTAATGCAGCTACATGATCCTTCTTGAACTCCTCCTTCCAATTAGGACACTTAATGGCATAGTGTCCAAACTCATGGCAATGGAAGCACTTGATATTGCTTAGATCCTTCTTCTTCTCGACCTTCTGACTGGACTCAAACTCTCCTTGGCCATTCTTGCCATTGGCCTTGCTACCTTTTCCTACCAAGGAAAAGTTTTCCTTGTACATTGTCGTAGTTGATCTACCATCTCTAGTCCCTCTCTAGATTTCCTCTTGAACACAATCAGTCCATAGCCTTTCCCAAGTGGGAAAATTTTCTTTGCCACTTACTGCATCTTGCAAACCATACCAAGATTTTTGAAGTCCTACAAGAGCAAAACTCACAAGGTCATGCTTTGATACAGTCACGCCCACACCACCCAACTCATCTCGTACCTAAGTGAACCTTGAAAAATATGTGACGATGGGCTCTCCAACGCTCATTTGGATACTCCTTAGCTTCTCCTTAAGAGCAAGCTTCCTAGCATCACTAGTACTCTGATATAGATCTAAAATAGTTTTGAACATCTCAAAAGTTGTCTTCTTCTCATGGATATGAGGAACTATATGATCTTTGACCCCTTCTAGAATAATCCTCCTTGCCTTGATATCATTCTTAGTATGTTGGGTCAACTGTTGGGGATCTTGTGGTGGTGGTATAGCATTCTTGACAAACTCTCCCACCCCATTATCCTCCAAAACTATCATGATCCTTCCTTTCCATGAGACGAAGTTAGAGGCTCCCTCTAAACAGTGGTTTGATCTCAACCCTTGGAACGCCATTCTGCTTACCCAGAGAGCTCTCCTTCACAAACTGATCTCTGTCCTTCACAAATCTGATCAGCTATGCTTTTCAAAAAAAAACTGCCCTCTTAACTGTCACAAGCCTGCTCCTTGTTGACAGTACTAGGGCACACACAAGCAACCTTCTAAGCAATGATTTAACTCCACAAACCACCTTGTTTCAGACCTCTACATTGTTCTGAAGTGATACACTTGTCCTGTTCAAAATCTAAGGTCACAAAAGGCCTCCTTTTAGGTCTCAGCCTCTCTAGACTTCTCTGCACAGACCCAGAATTATTGTGGCCTCTCCTGGTAGATGATTCGAGGCCTGTACTAGCCTCTTTCTAGGCTCGGCCTTCTCCCAAAAAAACCTAGAACATAATCTTTATCCCTGCACGGACACTTGAGGCTTTCCGAGCCTCTCCCCTACAAACATACAAGCCACTCAACCTCTTTTCCAGTGAACTAAGGCTTCGGCCCTCCACCTACAACTACAGACTTATGACCCTCTTGGTAGAACAGAGATAAAACTCGACCCTCTTATGAGCCTCTTCTTCCACAGAATTTGTTTGCTTTCAACATGTTGAAAATTGGGGCAGCTATGGGATGAATTTCCCCATAGAAACCCTATGACCCAAAAGAAGTCCATCTCGCCCCAAAGATGAATTCAATTGGATAAAAGAAACTATTATTATTATTTATTGAGGCATAAATTGGGGAAGCTATCATGAAGGAAAATATATTTATCATTATGAGCAAAAACTCGAATATAAATATTTCCCTCCAAAGATTCGAATTGTATATAAAGAGAATTTTTGTGACTCATTTGACATAGATCATCAGATGAAAAAACTCACATCCTTATACTCTATGGTTCGCATGGTTCATATTATTTTGAGGCTCGCTAATAATCTTTGAGGTTCATTCACTCGCTTTTTGTAATGGTGTGTATGGTTTGTTGACTAATCTTTGAGGTTCGTGTATCATTCATTGACTAATCTTTGAGGTTCGTGTATGGTTCGTTGACTAATCTCTGAGCTCGTGGCTCACATACACAATTGCTCGTTTATCACCATGGTTTGCATATATACAAAGTGGCCCGCACAAATGTTCTATGGCTCGAATCTCTAATCACAACTTTGGGGCATCATATTACAGTACAGTGTGATTCACATTGTATGGTATCCTCTATGGATTGGATCATTACACCTGTGGCATTGTTTTCATAGACCTGTGGCTCGATTTGTGAATTGTGCTCTATACAGTGGCTTTGTGGCATTGCTTTGATAGACTTGTGGCTCGATTTGTGAACTGCGCTCTATACAGTGGCTCGGATTTGTAGTCCCTCGCATCTATGGATCGCACTCTATACAGTGGCTTCGTGGCTCGTATCACAATATCACAGTGGCTAACAACATACAAGTGCTCACATCACAATTTTACGATGGCTCACAATTTTGAATAGCAATGATATGACAGTGACCTTGTATGGCTATTACAATGTCTCTTTGACAATGATGTTGTGACAGTGTCTCTTTGACAATGATGTGACAGTGCCTCCTTGACAGTGATATGTGACATTACCTCTATGACAGAGATGTGTGGCTATGACAATGATGTATGTACAGTCATCTCATAAGATTTTGGTATGATACAGGATTGGCCCTTGGAGGCCTAATGTGATATATGATGAAAGACTTATGTCTCATGAAGTTTGTACATTGTATCTCAGCTGAACTTTGATGAATATATAATAGAAGAAGAATCTGGTTGGGTTTTCCCCTTGTGGAGTTTTGCCCTGGTCTCTTACCTAAATCCTGGGGTCTCTATTGTGCATGTTTTTTTTCTGTTGTTCCTTACTGTTCTACTGCATTATTGATGTTTAATGTTCTCTCTACATATTGCTAATGATGATATGATGTTATGGGGTGAATGTGATGTGAAAATATTAAAAAAGGTTAAAAGTGCAATTAACTACAACAAGAACAATGTCGCCCTAAAAATTAACATGGTATCAGAGTTGGGCTAAAGAAAATTCATTGCAAATCATCGTTGTGAAGACACTTATGATGAAGTTCAAAGCAAAGTAAAAGGGATGAAGATGGCGGAGACCTAAAAGAATGTTAGGGTTTGAAGGAAACCTTAGGGAAGTCCTTTGTGCTTGCAAATAGAAGCTAGGGTTTGAGAGAAACCCTAGGAGTGGCCTTGATATGGAAAAGGCCTGGTACGACTTAGAATTGTTCATGATATGATATGATCTGTAAGAAGCCATTCATTTATTCAACTACCTATGACAGATTCAGTGAAACCCTAGATGGACCTGTCTCCTACCCAATAAGAGATGATATGATACAGATCTAGTGATCATTTTGTACACTAATAAGTTGAGTTTGGTTGTTGATGTAAGAGATCAAGGATACAGGTGGTGTTCAAGAGGAAGCATTTGCAAATGACTTCGATATATGGTTGATAATCCGTAGTATAGGATCAAGAGGAAGTTGATAGCTTCGTACAATCCTCATGAAAGATAAGTACTTTCAAGGCTTATGTTATTTCTTTGTGACACTACTCTTATTTAGATTTATCATTTTAGACTATTGTTTATTCTTCTTGCATGAATATTTGAAGGCTAACTTAACTTCTTGGATGAGGATGTGATCAAGGAAAGCAGATCCTGAGGATCATCGGGATACAAAATAGTGCAGGAATAGTAAGCTCCAAGAGGGAGTTGGTGCAGGATGAGTAAGCTCCAAGAGGGAGTTGGTGCAGGATGAGTAAGCTCCAAGAGGGAGTTGGTGCAGGGATAATGAAGAAGCCACTCTCCTATCTAGAAAAAGGATGATAATCATACCTCATCACTAGGTACACTTTCATTATGTTTATTTATTTAGCTATTATTACTCGGATTATCAAGTACTGCGGATAGATGTAACTCGAGATTAAGAAGGATGCAGAGCCATCCCATGATTAGAGTGGCAATGAAAGTTGGACAAGAGCTCAGACCTTGAAGGAAGGATCCTCGCCTCCCAGGTTGATGTTTATGACTAAGGAGGCTTCCTATTCAAAGGGAGCAAACTGTCAGGTTGAATGTAACAAGTATGATGAGATGATGTGAACTATATGCAAAGACCATTTTAAATGACAAGATGCAGCAACGTCAGATGCCTCCGCGATGTTAAATTCATCAATGATAAAGAATATGCTCTCAGAAGGAAAGCACTGTGATGAGATCCTAGCACATGTTGCCTGAGGCATTATTATCAGATGTATGTGAAAATTGGCTTCCCCCGTGATGTAGTGTACTTAGAGCCACATTAGGGTTTTGAGGCACATAAGATGAGACTCATGCTTATAGATTGAAGAAAGTCCCATATAGACTCAAGTTAATCCCTTGGACCTGGAGGCTGGCATGCCTAGATTGATGGACATCTGATGCAAACTCCCCCTCTTCACGATTGAAGGTATGTCTTTGATATTTGGTTTTATAAGATAATAATTTATTTTCTGACAAGATCATATCATCTTTGTGTTCGGTAACAAGGGAGCTGACCTCTGAGCCCAGATGATCAACATCATGAGATGGAAAGTGTAACAGAGAAATGTTGAGGACTTCATTGTTAAGGAAAGTATGTTGTCAGAGACTTGACATGATGGATTACACTAAAGCAGTTGATAGAGACTCCTCTTCAGATACATATTTGATGGCTTGCTTTATAGCATGCACTCTGAGCTAGATAGAGCCTAGATATGTATATTGGGTTGTTGCCAACATATGCTGAGATATCTACATAAAACTATTAATCATGGACTGAGATACACGGTCGAACTTCTTGATACTTTGATACTATTGTTGACTGGAAGAGCACTTTTGGGTGTTATTTTAGCTTGGGGTCTACTATGATTTCCTGGATGAGCCAGGAGCAGAGGTCTGTTTCCTCGAGTATAGCAGAGGCAAAGTAAATTGTTCCTAGCATGACTAGCTCTGAGGCAGTGTGGTTGAGAAAGCTCATTGAGAGAGTTGTTTGAGCAGGTGTGGGACACGATCATTATCTATTGTGATAACTAGAGTAAGATCTCGTGTTCCAGGATAGGTCCAAGCACATTGAGATCAGATATCACTATATCCGGGATATGGTGCAGAGAGGAGCAATAAGGCTCCAACCCTTTTCGAAAGGGAACTTCTTGGTCTTCAGACGGTAGCTTGACACTATGGACAAAGAATCCCTATGCGAAGGGATCTTGGCTGATTTGAACATTGAGCTATGCTCTTCCCCTCTATTTGAGCTCCCATGGAGAGGAATGGATCTAGAGAGCTCCTAGAGTTGACGAAACTCCAGACAATAGATGCGTGTGATCCTTACCACTTATGGTAAGTTGGGTATCTCTCCTATTGTCATTGTAGGGAGTGTGTGATGCTTATCACTTGTGGCAAGTTGGGTATCTCTCCCTACTGGTAGGGTGTGTGTAATCCTTGTCACTTGTGACAAGTTGGGTATCTCCCCCTACTGTCAGGTCTAGGACTTGATGGAGTATACCCCAGTATGCATCCTACGCACAAGTTGGGCTTGTCGGGAGTACCACTCATCTGGCCAATGAGTAGGGGAGAGTCTTACTTTGGAGTAGCTTTACCCATAACAGACATGTCTGGTAAACTGAGCTCCCTAAGTCTAGGATGCCTAGTGTTAAACCACTTGATCACTGAGGATCAAGCTAGGTGACGTAGGGTGAGAGTGTCCCTATGGACCTTCCCTATTGTCAATCAACTAGTTAGAGACAAAGGGTCAGAGTGTCTCAAAGGACCTTCCCTATTGTCAATCAACTAGTTACAGACAAAGGGTCAGAGTGTCTCGAAGGACCTTCCCTGCTGTTAGAGACATGGGGTGAGAGTGTCCCGTAGGACCTTCCCCATTGTCAGAGATATAGGGTGTAGTGTCCTTAAGGACCTCCCCTATGAAGATTCTTCTTCTTTAGATCGAGACATCATTGTTCAACTAATGATCAGAGGAGACGAGATGTGATGAGATGGATAACGCAACTAAGATGAAGGTCATGAAACATGACTGGAGACTAGTTGGGTTTGGAGGATCTCTACCCCTTGTAGTAAATTGACCTTCCCTACTATCGATCGTGGACTATTCTTCTTTTATAAGACAAGATGAGATGATACGAGATGAGACATGACACAATAGACATGTACATCCGAGATGAGACTTATGATGCAGATGGAAATTCCTCCCTAGCTAAGAGGGAGTGTTGAAAATTGGGGCAGCTATGGGATGAATTTCCTCATAAAACCCCTATGACCCAAAAGAAGCCCATCTCGCACCAAAGATAAATTCATTTGGATAAAGGAAAATATTATTATTATTGATTGAGGCATAATTGGGCAAGCTATCATGAAGGAAAATATATTTATTATTATGAGCAAAAAGTTCGAATTTAAGTATTTCACTCCAAAGGTTACATGTTAACTTGAGGCATCCCATTGAATTGTATATAAAGAGAATCTTTGTGACTCATTTGCATAGATCATCGGATGAAAAAGGCTCACATCCTTATACTCTGTGGTTCGCATGGTTCATATGATTCTAAGGCTCGCTAATAATCTATGAGGTTTGTTGGCTCACATTCTATAATGGCTCGTATGGTTCATTGACTAATCTCTGAGGTTTGTGTATGGTTCTTTGACTAATCTCTGAGGTTTGTGTATGGTTCTTTGACTAATCTCTGAGGTTTGTGTAAGGTCTATTGACTAATCTTTGAGCTCGTGGCTCCAATATCACTATGACTTACATATATATACAAAGGCTCATCTATTACCATGGTTTGCATATATACACAGTGGCCAACAAAAATATTTTGTGGCTCGAATCTCTAATCACAATAACATCGCTTAACTTTGGGGCATCATATTACAATACAATGTGATTTGCATTGTATGGTATACTCTGTGGATCAGATCATTACACCTATGGAATTGCTTTGATAGACTTGTGGCTCGATTTGTGAAGTGCGCTCTATACAGTGGCTCGCATCTATGGATCGCACTCTATACAGTGGCTTTGTGGCTCGTATCTTATGCATAAAATACACCAGCTCGTATCACAATATTACAATGGCTTACAACATATAGTGGCTTGCATCACAACTTACAGAGGCTCGCATCACAATTTTATGATGGCTCACAACATATAGTGGTTCGCATTACTTCTCTATGGCTCACACTCTTCTTTGTCGGCTCGTATTCATATTTTGTGCAGCTCATAGTAATTTTTCTATGGGATCGTATTAAATCTTTATGGTTCACATTTCATATTACTCCATGGTTTGCATAATTTTTTGGTTTGTATATTTCCATAGCTCATATATATATATATATATATATATACCCTACAGTTGATGTATGAACAATAACTTGTATGGCAGACAAAATATGATATGCCACAGTAATGTATTTAATGACAATGATACTTGGGATGACACTAACCTTGATGGATAAGACTATGAACTTTGAATGGCAGTAAATGACAGTAAACTTGTATATAGTGGAACCTTGTATGGCAGTGACCTTGAATAGCAATGACATGGCAATAACCTTGAATAGCAGTGATATGGCAATAACCTTGAATAGCAGTGATATGGTAGTGGCCTTGAATGGCAGTGATATGACAATGACCTTGTATGGTTGTTACAATGTCTCTTTGACAATGATGTTGTGTCAGTGCCTCTTTGACAATGATGTGGCAGTGCCTCCTTGACAATGATATGTGACATTACCTCTATGACAGAGCAGTGTGGTTATGACTGTGACGTATGGATAGTCATCTCATAAGATTCTGGTATGATCAAGGATTGGCCCTTGGAGGCCTAATGTGATGTATGATGAAAGACTTATGTCTCATGATATTTGTACATTGTATCTCAATTGAAATTTGATGAATATCTAATAGAAGAAGAATTCGGTTGGGTTTTGCCCTAGTCTTTGACGTAAATCCTGGTGTCTCTATTGTGTATGTTTTTCTTCTATTGTTCCTAATTGTTCCACTACAATGTTAATGTTTATTGTTCTCTCTACATACTTGCTAATGATGATATGATGTTAGGCGTGAATGTAATGTGAAAATATTGAAAAAGGTTAAAAGTGCAACTATCTACAGCAAAGAACAATTTAGCCCTAAAATTAACACAATGTTGGACCAGACCTCGTTTGACTGGCCCTAAATCTCTGCGCACAATCCCCTTTGTCCCTTCTTCGTGTGTTGGCCTTTATGCGGATCTGCGCTTTGATACCATGTTGAATTTCCTTGAAATTTTGATTGTTGCTTGAATGAACAATCTGAAACTACTTTTCTTTTCACCAAGACACAGAACTTCTCAGCAATAAAAGAAATGGAATTAAACACAGAAATAAAGACACAATTACACAAGGGACACAATAATTTTCTAGGGAACCCAACTGGGAAAACCCTCTTCTTTTTTGTAGTATTCTTTATTGATAGAGACTGAGCAATTTGATTTCTTACAAGGCAAACACTAACCCAGAGAACACACTTGTCCTCTCTATGTTGGAAAATCAGAGAGGCGGTAAAGATTTTCTTGATCTTGATAATTACTTGTGATGTTCCTTATTATTACGATTCTTTATATCTTCTTTCTTTACTTCATCAAGCAATTACCAAAAGCAGCAGCTCATAAAACAATGGACACAAGATGTAGGTACATGCTAGGGAAAAACCCCCCTCGAGGGGAAAACCCAGTCAAAGTAATTCTTCCTTTCAATAGTATTCTTTGAGACTCTTCACCCTAGACCAAGACCAGACCTTCCCTCCACACCAAGTCAGCCTCCAGAAGTTTGACCTCTTCCCAGCAACTTCGACTATGCAACAACTAACAGCTTCCGGCAACAGTCCAACTTGGAAGACTTCGATCTCCCAATCCAGAGCACGAAACAGAGAGAGACCACCACCAAAATTTTGATTTTCCTTGTCTCCTTAGACACCCAAACTCGCATTCACTTCGGCTTCCCGACAACAAACTTTCCCAGCAACAAGAGAACTTTGCACTTCTGCCCAACAACAAGATATTTTCGCACTTTTGCCCAATAAAGAGAATTTGAACTTGATGAGAAGTGATGCTCCAAATGAATTCGATGTCCTTCCTTTTATAGGCTTCTTGTGGGGTCGAATAGGGTCTTAGGCCGACTTGATCTTCCCTTAGGCCGACATGGTGTGGAGGTTCCATAATTCATATTTGACTCAATATTAAACCTTTTTACATGATTCAAAAGCCCAAGAAGGGTCTCTTTAAATGTACAATAATTCTATAGACTCAAAATAAATCCTAGAAGTCCTCAATGGGGACTTTGACCTAAAACATGGTGACCCAAGCATGAAACCCATGCTTTAATAAGTCACAATAATAATAAAAATCATTTTCTTTATTTTTTTGACAAGTACATTATTGAAGACCGAACATAGTTACATTTTCCAACACTCTATACTAGTTGGACACACCCTGCAAACTATCAACCTCTACTCACCCGCTTCCTTGCGCTGAAATAGGCCCAATTTCTTTGCGCACAGGTTGCATATTTCCTAGCGCAAGAGGCTCCCTATTACTTAGGACTAGACTCCTATTTCCTAGCGCAAAACTACAGCAAGGAAGCTCTCTACAATACTGCAAACCAACTTCTCTAATGCGCACTCACAACAAGGAACTCTACACACACACAAACTCGTGCAAGATCATAACGAATCAAGGATGTGCCTTCATCCTCCCTTTATGTTATTCGATCATGCTAGAATTGGAAAAATTATAATTAGACAATTACAAATTTGGAACTGCAGTTGTGATTGACTTGGTTAACTGAGTTCGAACTGAACTCTCTCCAATCATGACTTGGAGTTTATAACTTGTCCTTGCCTCAATCTAAACTGAAGCTCTCAACTCGTCTTATCCAAATTCAAACTGCCACTTTGGAGACCCAGTTAACTGACCCTCAAACTCCATGCATGAATCTGCTAACTCGTTCATCTCCATGAACTCATTCTTAACAAAAGGAAGACACCTCGTGGTCTTTCTTGACTAAGGCACAAGTCAAGAAGGACCTTCTCTTTCTATTATTTTCAACATGCCATATATCACTAAAATAAAGTGACTTAGGTAGTTCACTCAAACACAAAGAATATGTTTCAAGAACTTCTTACTTCATCACATAAATACATGCTTCAAAGCTCGGGTTTGTACCTCAGGATCTGCCATAGGAAGCTCGCATCATCACAGAGAGAAGGTGCTACAAAAGACTCACATTAACCAAAACAATGTGCCTTAGATTTGTATGCCACAGACCCGAATTGCTTTTCACATAAGAGAGACCCGAATTGGTTGTCAAATGGTGAAGGAATGATGCCAATATATAGTTGTTTCCTCATGTGAAAAGGTGCCTCTAAAGGCTGAATCGACTTGACTTTTGGAGGGTCGACTTGTTGAAAAATGTAACTAGGTTCGGTCTTCATAAAATGTATTTGTCAAAATAATTTTTATAACGACTTATGAAAGCATGGGCTTCATGCTTTGGTCATCATTTTATTAGTCAAAGTCCCCATTGTGGACTCCTAGGATTAATAAAGAGTCATTAGGGTCATTATATATTTTATGAGACCCTTCTTGGACTTTCGAACGATGTAAAAATAATTATTTTTGAGTCAAAAATGAATTATGTAACCTCCACACCAAGTCGGCCTCAAGGAAGACAATTTGACCTCATTGAAAGTCTATAAATACAAGGCAGTTGAATTCATTTGGAGCATCTCACTCTCTCAAGCATAGTGCGATATTTGAAGTTGGAAGCTGGAAGCTAGGAAAAGTGCGAAGTTGAAGGAAGGGGCTAAAAAGAGTGTGAGTTTGGTCAAGGAGGACGGGAAGAAGAAAATTGAGTGTCTCTCTCTTTCTCTCGTGTGGGCTGGTTTAGGAAATCAAAGTCTCCTTGTCAAGGTCGAAGTTGTTGCTGATGTTGGAAGCTGCCAAGTCGAAGTTACCACTCGAAGCTGCTACTGATGTCGGACGTTGCCAAGTCGAAAGTTGTTGCTGATGCCGGACGCTGCCAAGTCAAAGTTTCTAGGGTCGAAGTCCGAAGTTGTCAAGTCGGAGTTGTCGCTAATGCCGGAAAATGCCAAGTCGAAGTTGTTGGGGTCAAAGTGTTGTTGCTACTAGGTTGAAGGTTGGATCGAAGAAGGAGAGGCTGGCTTGGTGTGGAGGAGGTCTTTGTCTAGGTTGAAGAGTCTCAAGGAAAACTATTAAAGGAAGAGATTTTGACTGGGTTTTGCCCTAGTAGAGTGCCTACATCATGTGTCTTGTGTTGTTTGATCTTCATGCACACATAATTTGGTAATTGCTTGATGTAAGATAATATAACAAATAAGTAAATGAAGCCAACATAATTCACAAGTAATTATCAAGAAAGAGAAATCTAACCCTAATCCTACTAGCATTGATTTCTCAACACGACTTGGTCAACTTGGGAACAAAAATAAACTTTAAAATTCAATTTTCTTGTTCTTTTAAATGTCCAAATGGGACCTGATAAAATAATTTATCTTTTGACTCTTCTACAAAATCATAATGATAAATATTTATGAAGACCGAACCTAGTTACAATTTCAAGACTTCCTTGGTGGACAAATCAGAGATGTGTACTTAGTCAAATTCCAAATTATCAAGTTAGCCATATCTAACGTGGACAATAAACAAGGGTTTGACTTCATGTCAAATGTAGGTTTGTGCTTGTCATCACATCACATGTCATGCTTGAAAAGATGTCATCATCCATATTGTAGAATGTCTAAAGCATAATCTTGAAACTCAGGTCATTCGGCAAAAAAGGATTATCCCCGGACTGGAATTAGACCATTGATCACTTTCAGGTAGCAAGTTGTCCTTAATTATTATAGTATCAATTCAACAAAAGACTCATACCTCAAATTAATTTGTAGGAAGTCTGGTCATGCTTATCAGACTTTCTGCCACCTTATAATACCTCCTTGGCTCTTGAGTTTTGCTCTTGGAGGGGTCATGTAACCAACTTTAATCAACCCTTCAAATGCCCTTAAAATGCATCACAAGAGGTCCTCCTGCTCTCTAAACAAATTTTTAATGACCTCTGTAATCTGGCCTAGACATCCATCAAAATTCAACCTTCCTTCTGTGCCCTAAACAAGCTTCTTGGCTTCTCCTAAACTAGGCCTCTTCAAGATACTTCAATCGATGTTCTTTTACCAAGACTATGATACCATGTTGAATTTTCTACAATAATGCACAGTAGAAATTGATCTTCTAATTTGATAATTATTTTCCAATGATTTCCAATCAAGTTATCTTACGTCACATACATCATTAAGAAATTACACATAGAAAATATCAACAGTAATGCAATGAAAACAATAGGATCATAAAGAGACAACCAAGCACAATAGAGACAGCGAATTTTCCCTGGGAAAACCAAACCTTGGGAAAACCCTAACAACTTTTCTTCTAAGGAGAAATTGTTCTTCAACAATATTTACAATTCCAAGAATATTTAGAAATTTGTTCTAAAATCCAAGTCCCAGATACTAGTCAAACCTAGTCAAAATTCCAGCTTAGTTAACAGTCGTCAAACCCCAAAAATAGTTACTTTTGGTCAACTTTCATCCTAGTCAACCTATCTCCTGCGGTCAACTTCAAACCTACGATTGACTCCTGCATCCAACTCGGACCCGCGATTGGCCCTTGTGGTCAAACCCACAGTCAAACTCAGCCTCTTTCTTGTGGTCAAATTCAACCTGTAATTGTGGTTGAAGTCAGCCATAATTCTAAGTCAAGTACAACTAATCAACTCGATCAAATGACTGGTCACTGGTCAACTCTCGTCAAACTTCAAGTATGGTCAAACTTGGTCAATTCGTCCTCTAACCCACTCCTCTTTGCGGTTGCTTCAGAAGATATGTTGTGGTTTGTTAGAATTGGCAACTAGGGCCAAATTCCACTTTGGACATCTCATTTGATGGAGATGATTATTGCATTGAATTCCTCTTTACGAGAGCACCAAAATTGCCCTAAAGATCATCAAATTTGGACAAGCAGAAATGTGTTTTTGAATTTATGCCCACACATGTGAAAATTGTCAAGGTCGACCACATCTTCATGTAGGCTCATGAAGCCCAAGAGACATGTCACTTCACCCTCAACAATTTGTATATAAATAAAAGAGACCTCCAACCTCATTTGGCACTTCAATCACTGACACAATCATCTCTCTTCTTCTCTAATTGGTTCGTACAGCTTATTGGGCATCTCTTTTCCTCACGTGTAGCAGCGAAAGGACGAATAGCAGGACAAATTACAAGGCCGAAATTTCAAAGACCGTTGCAAGTTTGACTAGCATTGACCACGGGAGGTTTGGCTTCTTTTGACTGCGATTTTTGTGCCAAAACTTTGTTTATTGGCCGCATCTTTTGGCACGGAAATTGAGGCATTTTGTTGACTTTGACCACAAACCAATAGCAGGCTTGACCGCAGAGTTTGACCAAGTTTGATCGTTGTTTTCATGTTTGTTTTGGTTTGTCTTTGACCACCTTTGAAGCCTGAGTTTGACTGGGTATGACCGAGCTGCATTGAGGACAGTTTACTGCTACTTTAACGTGTTATTGACTTTCTGGTTAGGGAAGAATTTGACTGTTGTTGACTGCAAATTTGACAGTATTGTTTTGACTTCAATTTGGCAAGTCAATTTTGACTTTTGTACACTCTCTCTCTACTAAACATTTTGATATAATAATAAGAAGAATTGATCAAAGGGTTTTCCCCATCTTAGGGTTTTTCCCTAGCATTCACCAAATCTGGTGTCCTCTTGTCTTGGCTTGTCTTTTGCATTTATGTTTGATGTTATTTCATCAGTTACTGTCATAAGATAATGATTAATGTGATTGTTAATGGATTAATGGAATTAATAATGGTCTTGTTGGAATTTCTAAGTTTAACCCGTTAGAAATTTTCCTGTACTATCTGGTTTATTTCTTCCTACTTGTTTAATTACTTAACAAGTTATTTACCATGTAAATACTGAAAATAAACACAAGTACAGCATCAACATATACAGATCATCAACTGAAAGAAAAACAAGTACACAAGTGACACCGTTATTTTTGGACCAATGTCCCCGGGAAAACCCAATGCGGGAAAACCAGTGCAGCGATTCATAATACAACTAGGGTGCCAGAAATAGCTCACCCAACAGAGAATGCACTCGACAGTAGTAACTCTCCTCGGAGACAGATATTCCGGTTGATTAATCACCAGATGAACGATCCCACTGCAACAATTGCAGCTTCCACTGCTCTGCGTCACTCTGATAGGGACTGCATCACCCTTCCCGACTCATTAGCACCCAGTCTGTCCCACGAAAGTCCTCCCAGTGCTGCCTCTTGGCCCTACGTCAACTCTGCTAGCCTCTGCGCAGCTACTGAAGCCTCTGCGTCAGCCCTTAGACCCTTTGTGTCACACATGTTGGCCTCTCTTGCCTCTGCGTAGCATCCAGCTACCTCTGCGTCAACCTCTCCAGGCTCTGCACTCTCTCTCTTGTACTAACTCTGCCTCTCTACTATGTATTCACTGCCCCTCCCTGTTGATCACTGATTCAACTTTGCTTAGCAACCCCGCTCTAGCAAAATGAATGACTAATCACTCTCGTGTGTTCTCTAACTGACCCTCAAGCCTCCTCTTATACTTTTCTCGTTGGTCCATCAACGGCCGAGATTAAATCTCTGATCAACGGCTAAGATTAGATTTGGCTTGATCCATGACTTTTGAAACCTTCTCACCCAGTTTTATATTAATACCCATTAATATTTTATTTTTCCTAAGTTTAGACTTAGGAACTCCATTAAAAATATAAATTATTTTAATATCTCCCAAACGGTTATAATCTGCCCAAACCATTTCTGGGTCTTGGAGATCTCATGTGCTTTAGTCTCTCCACCAATTTTCATGGCTAAAGCACATCCGATGCTACCCCAAATCACCACTCCCTCTTAGCGAGGACTGTGCTCTAGTAATACTCCACACTAAGTATTACACTGATTATCCGGCATCGGTCCCTCTGCTAATGCTAGGACTCCCCTCCCAACATCCTCTACACTGCTGCATCCTGTACTACTGCCCATGGGCCTACCACTGCCACTGCTGCATCCGTACGACAGCTCCCTCCGCATCCATGTTGCTACTGGTCCATCCTCCCAACACTGCATCTGCAGTGCATCCCCTCTCATCATGTTGCATCGTGCTACTGCACTGCAACTGAGTTACTAAGAAGTAAGTAACTGGTCCATCCAACATCTGACATCCCTGTCAGGCTAGAAACACTCTCGATGCTGAAGCTCCCTCTGTCGCTAACAAATGCTCCCTCTACTAACCTCTGCGCTGCTGCAACAACTCCCTGTATACCGTTGCACACCTCTCTGTGCCATTGCACTAGTGCAACACTCCCGTGCCTCTCACACTATTGCAGCCTACTAGCCTCGCTCTGTCCAAGGACCCTTGCACTGTAGCACTCTCTGTCGCTTCATCCACATCCGTCTCTACCGACATCCGCCAGTCCTACTACTCCTTTTCGGGGCTCCCATAGCAAGGTATAATCCAAGAGGTTGGGTACCTCAAGGATCCTACCCCTCATCGCCCATAGTCCTAACTACAGCTTGATGTCTCCCCACTTCTTCTCAAGTGGCACATGAGCACTCATGGCACAATCGTCATCCTCCTCAACTTCTTTCTCCACCCTTGTTGGCGCTGCCTTGGTCTCAGAAGCCTCTCCCTTACTCTACTTCCTAGGACACTAGTTTGCAAAATGACCCAGTTCCCCATAATGGAAGCATTTGACCTTGGAGAGGTCCTTCTTCTTCCTCTTTTCCTGCTTTCCCGTAGCCGCATCCTCTTCTTCCTCCTTAATTCTGACCCCTTTGTCGCTATTCCCTGCCTTGGTCACCCGTCTAATCTCTTCTTGACGAAGAGCCACCCACAGTTCCTCCCAATCCGGAAGGCTCGTCCTACCCAGTATGCTCTGGACAAATACCTCCCAATCCTTTGAGACTGCGTTCAATGCGGTCCTCACCATCAATTCATGATCCGGCGTGGCCCCTATGGAAGTTAGCTGGTCACGGATCTCCTTCAATCGACTGAGGAAGACATCTATCTGCTCTCCCTTCTGCATCTGGTATGACCACCGCTGATTTTCAATTAACATCTTCCTCTGCATAGAAGTATGTTGGTACAATTTCTTTAGGGCCTCCCACATCTCATTACCGTAACCTTTTCAGCGATATGCAACACTACATGTTCCTCGACCCCATCAAGGATGATGCACTTCGCCCTGGCCATTGCCTCCTCGTACTTCTCATTTTCAGCGAGGTCAACTAGGATCGCTATTGTTTTCAAGGCGAAGTCCTTGATGCCATATCTGTCTAGAATGGAAAAGATCCTGGCCTTCCAGACCACAAAGTTGGATGCTCCGTCCAACCTATCCTGATCTCTCAGTCCATTCACGGCCATTATGCTGCTCTTCTTTCGACTCCTCCGAGTCTCTCTACTTCCCTCCTGGAAGTCCTCTGTTCGACTCCTGCTGAGTCTCTCAACTTCCCATCTGGAAGTTCTTGGTTCGACTCCCTCTGAGTCTCGATTTCCCTTCTGGAAATCCCTCTACCAACGTCAAGTTGCCCCACTCTGATCATATGTGCAACTGCACCACTGATCCGAATTCCTTATATAGAAATTCACCTTGGCAGCAACTCCCTCCACCTTGGTCTTGCCCTGTTAGGTATTGTTCTTACCATAGTACCCCACCAGCTTCGCTCCACAAATTACCCACAGCCTCTTATACCCCAGCAACTGAAGGATTGGGCCACTTGGCTTTGGGCAATCCCCGCACCGGCAAATTAGCTCCCCTGGCTAACTGCATCAGCCCTCCTGGGCTCTGCGTGAGTCTAATTTTGCCTCCCTTAGCCTCTGCGATGTCTTTCTCTAGCCCAGAATGATGATGCAGTCCCTCTGCGTCACTCCTTCCTCTGTTGCCTTCTGCAAGGATCAGCTCTATCACTCGGAACAAGGGAATTTGATGTAAATGCTCTGCTCGGTCGATGCCTTCAGTTTTCCTCTGATCTACAACCACGTTCTGATACCATGTTGGAATTTCTAAATTTACCCGTTATAAATTCTTCATGTACTATCTGGTTTATTTCTTCCTACTTGTTTAATTACTTAACAAGTTATTTACCATGTAAACACTAAAAATAAACACAAGTACAGTATCAATATCTATAGATCATCAACTGAAAGAAAACAAGTACACAAGTGACACCGTTATTTTTGGACCAATGTCCCCGGAAAAACCCAATGCGGGAAAACCAGTGCAGCTATTCAGAGGGTTTTATTATTATGTAGTTTTCAGAAGACAACTAAGGTGCTAGCAATGGCTCACCCAACAAAAAATGCCCTCAGCAGTATCTCTCCTCAGAGACAGATATTCCGGCTGATTAATCACCAGATGAACGATCCCACAACAACAATTGCAGCTAACACTGCTTTGAGTCACTCTGATAGGGACTGTGTCACCCTTCCCGGCTCATCAGCACCCAATTTGTCCCACGAAAGTACTCCCGGTGCTGCCTCTTGGCCCTGCGTCAACTCTGATGGCCTTTGCGCAGCTACTGAAGCCTCTGTGTTAGCCCTTAGACCCTCTGCGTCACACACGCTGGCCTCTCCTGCCTCTGCGTAGCACCCAGCTGCCTCTGCGTCAACCTCTCCAGGCTCTACGCTGTCTCTCTTGTACTAACTCTGCCTCTCTACTATGTATTCACTGCCCCTCGCTGCTGATCACTGATTCAACTTTGCTTAGCAACACCGCTCTAGCAAAATGAATGATTAATCACTCTGGTGTGTTCTCCAACTAACCCTCAAGCCTCTTCTTATGCTTTTCTTGTTGGTCCATCAACGACCAAGATAAAATCTCTAATCAATAGCTAAGATTAGATTTGGCTTCTAACCCAATTTTATATTAATACCCATTAATATTTTATTTTTCCTAAGTTTAGACTTAGGAACTCCATTAAAAATATTAATTATTTTAATATCTCCCAAATCGGTTAGAATCTGCCCAAACCATTTCTGGGTCTTGGAGATCTCATGTGCTTTAGCCTCTCCACCAATTTTCATGGCTAGAGCACATTCGATGCTACCCCAAATCAACACTCCCTCTTAGGGAGGATTGTGCTCTAGTAATACTCCACACTAAGTATTACACTGATTATCTGGCATCGATGCCTTTGCTGATGCTAGGCCTCCCCACCCAACATCCTCTGCACTGCTGCATCCTGTACTACTGCCCATGGCCCTACCGCTGCCACTGTTGCATCCGTACAGCAACTCCCTCTGCATCCGTGTTGTTGCTAGTCCATCCTCCTAGCACTGCATCTGCACTGCATCCCCTCTCATCATGTTGCATCGTGCTACTGCACTGCAACTCAGTTATTAAGAAGTAAGTAATTTATCCACCCAACATCTGACACCCTTGTCAGGCTAGAAACACTCCCAATGTTGAAGCTCCCTCTGCCGCTAACAAGTTCTCACTCTACTAACCTCTGCGTTGCTGCAACAACTCCTTGCATCTCACACTGTTGCACGCCTCTTTGTGCCATCCTGCACTGGTGCAACACTCTCGTGCCTCTCGCATTGTTGCAGCCTACTAGCCTCGCGTTGTCCTAGGATTCCTGCACTATAGCACTCTCCGTCGCTTCATCCACATCCGTCTCTACCGACATCCACCAATCCTACTACTCTTCGGGGGCTCCCGTAGCAAGGTATAATCCAAGAAGTTGGGTACCTCAAGGATCCTGCCCCTCATCGCCCGTAGTCCTTCTAACTGCAGCTCGATGTCTCCCCACTACTTCTCAAGTGGCACATGAGAAATCATGGCACAATCGTCATCCTCCTCGACTTCTTTCTCCGCCCTTGTTGGCGCTGCCTTGGTCTCAGAAGCCTCTCCCTTACTCTTCTTCCTAGGACACCGGTTCGCAAAATGACCCAGTTCCCACAATGGAAGCATTTGACCTTGGAGAGGTCCTTATTCTTCCTCTTTCGCTGCTTTCTCGCAAATGCTAGAACCGCATCCTCTTCTTCCTCCTTCTTGATTCTGACCCCTTTGCCGCTATTCCCTGCCTTAGTCACTCGTCTGATCTCTTCTTGACGAAGAGCCGCCCACAGTTCCTCCCAATCCGGAAGGCTCATCCTGCCCAGTATGCTCTAGACAAATACATCCCAATCCTCTGAGATTGGGTTCAATGCGGTCCTCACCATCAATTCCTGATCCGGCGTGGCCCCTATGGAAGTTCGCTGGTCACGGATCTCCTTCAATCAACCAAGGAAGACATCTATCTGCTCTCCCTTCTGCATCTAGTATGACCACAATTTATTTTCAAGTAACATCTTCCTCTGCACGGAAGTATGCTGGTACAATTTCTTCAGGGCCTCCCACATCCCATTTGTCGTATCCTTTTCGGCAATATGCGGCACTACATGATCCTTGACCCCATCAAGGATGATGCACTTCGCCCCAGCCATTACCTCCTCGTACTTCTCATTTTCCGTTGGGTCAACTGGGATCGCTATTGTTTTCAAGGCGAAGTCCTTGATGCGGTATCTATCTAGAATGGACAAGATCCTGGCCTTCCAGACCACGAAGTTGGATGCTCCATCCAACCTATCCTGATCTCTCAATCCATTCACGACCATTATGTTGCTCTTCTTTCAACTCCTTTAAGTCTCTATACTTCCCTCCTAGAAGTCCTTTGTTCGACTACTGCTGAGTCTCTCAACTTCCCGTTTGGAAGTTCTTGGTTCGACTCCCTCTGAGTCTCGATTCCCCTTCTGGAAATCCCTCTGCCAACGTCAAGCTGCCCCACTCCAATCATCTATGCAACTGCACCACTCATCTGGATTCCTTGGCTAGAAATCCGCCTCGGCAACAACTCCCTCCACCTTGGTCTTGCCCTATTAGGCACTGTTCTGACCACAGTACCCCACCAACTTCGCTCCGCAAATTACCCACAGCCTCCTATACCCCAGCAACTGAAGGATTGGGCCACTTGGCTCTGTGCAATCCCGACGCCAGCAAATCAACTCCCCTGGTCAACTACGTTAGCCCTCCTAGCCTCTGCGTGGCTCTACATGAGCCTGATTTTGCCTCCATTAGCCTCTGTGTTGTCTTTCTCTGGCCCAGAATGATGACGCAGTCCCTTTGCGTCACTCCTTCCTCTGTCGCCTTCTACAAGGATCAGCTTTGTCACTCGAGACCGCTAAATCTGCTACAAATGCTCTGCTCAGCTGATGCCTTCAGTTTTCCTGTGATCTGCAACCATACTCTGATACCATGTTGGAATTTCTAAATTTAACCCGTTAGAAATTCTTCCTGTACTATCTGGTTTATTTCTTCCTACTTGTTTAATTACTTAACAAGTTATTTACCATGTAAATACTGAAAATAAACACAAGTATTGTATCAACATCTACAGATCATCAATTGAAATAAAACAAGTACACAAGTGACACCGTTATTTTTGGACCAATGTCCCCGGAAAAACCCAATGCATGAAAACCGGTGCAACGATTCAAAAGGTTTTATTATTATGTACTTTTTAGAATACAACTAGGGTGTCAGAAATGGCTCACCCAACAGAGAATGCCCTCAGCAGTAGTACCTCTCCTCGGACACAGATATTCCGGCTGATTAATCACCAGATGAACGATCACACAGCAACAATTGCAGCTTCCACTGCTTTGCTTCACTCTGATAGGGACTGTGTCACCCTTCCCAACTCATCAGCACCCAGTCTGTCCCACAAAAGTCCTCTCAGTGCTGCCTCTTGGCCCTGCGTCAGCTCTGCTAGCCTCTGCGTCAGCCCTTAGACCCTCTGCGTCACACAAGCTGGCCTCTCCTACCTCTGCGTAGCACCCAGCTGCCTCTATGTCAACCTCTCTAGGCTCTGCGCTGTCTCTCTGCTATGTATTCACTGCCCCTCGCTGCTGATCACTGATTCAACTTTGCTTAGCAACCCCACTCTAGCAAAATGAATCACTGATCACTCTGGTGTGTTCTCCAACTGACCCTCAAGCCTCCTCTTATACTTTTCTCGTTGGTCCATCAACGGCCGAGATTAAATCTCTAATCAACGGCTAAGATTAGATTTGGCTTGATCCATGACTTTTGGAACCTTCTAACCCAGTTTTATATTAATACCCATTAATATTTTATTTTTCCTAAGTTTAGACTTAGGAACTCCATTAAAAATATTAATTATTTTAATATCTCCCAAACCAGTTAGAATCTGCTCAAACCATTTCTGGGTCTTGGAGATCCTGTGTGCTTTAACCTCTCCACCAATTTTCATGGCTAGAGCACATCCGATGCTACCCCAAATCAACAGGGCTAATGGATCAATGAAGTAACTGACCTAAGCAAAGAACATGCTAACTCAAAAATTAACATGGTATCAGAGCTAGGTGAGGTCAAGCCCAAGCAAGAGGAGGAATGAAATTACAAGAGATGTTATCAAGTTTCCTGAAGTCAAGATAAACCAATGGATTGCTAATGCATTTGAAGTATCTTGTTACAAGCCCTAGAAAACATGAGAGGTCTTGAAAAATAATGCAAGTCTGGGTATATGCAAGAGTTTGGCTAAATAGCTCATGAAGGCCATCAATCAAATCTGAAGATGTTAAAGTCCTCCTTCAACAGCTAAGCTACCTATCATGATAAGAAGTCTATGAAGAGTTTTTGTTAAGAATGCGTTGATCTGACACACTCTTCTGCAAATTAATTTCTAAGCTATTGCGTCCCTGTGTAGCAGCAAATCTATTGTGGAAGATTGGCATTTTTATCTTGTTTTCTGTTTAGGTCACTCGCTGAAGGAGCAGACTATCCGACGCTACTCGGCCTCGGCCAAGGTCATTTGTGGCACAATTTTTTCATTTTTATTGGGCTTAGGGTTGTGCTGGTTGTGGGATCTGAACCTTTGATTGACCACCAGTGGAGGATTCTCGACCCTATGGTAGTGCAGTAATCTAGGCAGAGGATTCGCACTATTCTATGGTTTATGTCATGCATCAAGGTTGCAATCACTTGAGACTAGTGCAACTCCTTTTGATAAGACTTCGGCCCTCTATGAGACCTGTGGTGATTCAAGGCATATAATGAACTGTGGACTAAACCTACAGTGTTAAGTTTTGTGCCCTGATTGGAGAGGGTTTCACTGTGTTATTCTTCAAAGTGAAAGCATTTGTAATTAAGCCACAACAGCCTTCAAACTGAGTCATTAAGTTCCCCGTCTACGCTGAGGAATTTAATGTGGATCAATTCATGGCATCTTTGTACATTACTTTGAAGGCTTGATTCTAAGTATAAACAAGGTATTTCTACCCTCTATCTAAAGCAATTCTGGAGGAATTCTTTGCACAAGTAGAATTGAAGGGTATTTTGCTTCTGCTGCTCTTGACAGTGCATCCTTGTTATCAATTTGTTATTCTCATTGTTCTGAAGAAAGTTAAATGCCCTAATCTGAAGAAAAAATTGGCAGTTGTGTGGACTTTGATACATTGTGGTCACTGGACTATGAAGCCCTAAAAGGTGACTTCACTTATAGCTAGAAGGGTGGTATCCTATCAGTCTTCCTGAGGACTTGTCCTGGAATTAGAGGCACAACATTATAAAGGAATGTTTTAAGACCCTGCATAATTTAAGGAAGTCGAGATCTTGTATTCATATGTTTGCAAGGTATGAATTGTAGCCTTAAAAAGACAATCAATGGGCATCCTATGTCATCTATATCTGTAAAATCAAAGGGAACCCTATTATGTTCCCTCATAAGAAACCCTTTCTTTTGATTTTTTAGGATTTGTGGATTCTAGGGTATGATTGATGAGGATGTTGTTTTGAATTCCATCCTCCATTAGTGTATGAAAACCCTAGATAATATCTCATGCTTTTATGATTACATATTGTGCTTGGTAGTTCTTGTTTATGACTATTGCAGGTGCCTCGTGAAGAAAGCATTGGAAGAAGGATGTGCATGGCAAATCCTATGTCTTGACAAGCACGATGAGCCAAGGGAACTGTGAGCACCCTGATTTTGGCATCTTGATTGGGTCATCGGGCACTTTGATGCGTTGTGCCAAGATCTTATGAAGGATGGTGTTATGAATATGAATGCCAGGATGCGAAGGACCCCTCCTCATCATGGATTGGGTGATTTAATGTGTTGGTTGTAGTCATCTAGCAATGAAGGATAATGCAGTTGTTTTGGGACAATCTCATGGGAGGATTTCTTCACTCTGGTTGAAGAAGGACCATGATGATTCTTCAAATTTTACTCTCTGATCTGAAGCAAGCGTCTAGAAGTTTGTTGTTGCAGTTGCCTCGTGGAAAGTCTCGTCCCTTGGATGAGAAGCTCATGATTGAAAGCTAGATGATCATGTGAAGCAAGGCTTTAGATGGAGCTATAGGATCCCTTGCAATATGACCTGATGGCTCTTCTTGCCTGATGTTTATTGATGAAGGCAAATCATGGCAGTTGATTATGATTATGATGACTCTGATGATGCCTTGATATATCCATGTTACTTGAGCGGCTGCATGGAATCTCCATGATTATGATTGATGACTTTGGCACATGGACCTAAGGGTCTGTAGCTGGAAAAGGGGTCGGTCACTGATGGCTCGATGATTATGTTTTGGCAAGTTCACTTTCCCTATATTCAGAGGGAGTTATGGACAAGTCATGTTGATTGGATTGTAAAGATGCAGCTATTGATGATGTTTGATTGATGACCCTCTCATTTATCAATGTAAGAGGGAGTTGACTTTTAAATTCGAGATGGAGGCCTAGCCTTGATGCACTACTCCCTGCACTTAAAGGTTTGATGAGATGGGGAAGTTTGTCTGCATAGGTATATCTTCTGGGATCCCTGGTGTTCTTGATAAACACTCGATCAGTCATATGCCTCACTATGAAGACTCTGAGTCAATCTATGGATGAGCCTCATATATTGGATAGCTTCTTATTGAGATATCTCTGTGATTCTATTATCTATAATTTGAGGTACACTGCTAGAATCTAAGATTCCATGAATATTCTGATGTTGGCTCGGTTGGCAGTGTGATGGATGGAAAGAGCACATCTAGTGCTATATCTCTTGATTCGGTTGCTCTGGAAGCACTATTGAGGCTGAATGTATATAGCAACAAGTATGGCTTATTATGAAGCCAGTTGGTTGAGGAAGCTCTTCAGTGAGCCATTTGAGCACGTGCTGGTAACCACCATTGTATATTGCGATATTCTTGAGTGGGATTCATTTTTCAGAGAATCCATGTTCCATGACAACTCCAAGTATTGGGTACCACTTTATCTTGATATGGTACATTGGAGAGCTACCAAGCTCCATCATTGTTGGTTGGATGAGCAGATTACTATCATCCTTACATAGCCTCTTGGTAAGGTCAAGATTATCTTTCTTCAGAGAGAGATTGGGAGTCGTGGATAGACCCTACTAGGAGGATCTCGGTTGAACATTGAGCTCTGGGAGCTCTTGGGGCCTTGGGGTACTTCTTGGAGCTATGTGCGAGCATAGGGTGAGTGGTTCACCTTCCCCTATAGGTACGCTATGTACAAGCTGAGTGGTTCACCTTCCCCTATGATACTCCATGATGATATATGAGAGCATAGGGTGAGTGGTTCGTCTTCCCCTATAGTTGATGATATATGCATAAGATGAGTGGTTCACCTTTTCCTATGACATATGAGCAAGATGAGTGGTTCACCTTCTCCTACAGATACCCTAGTGAGAGATGCATATAGGCCTCTATCGGTTGTCACATGTGGACATGTTAGTGGGACGTGATTCATCCTTTCCCTACTCTCGATGGTTTGCATGCACGTAGGATGTGGTTTATCCTTTCCCTAAGATGGTTGTGACATGTGACTGTAGGATGTGGTTTATCCTTACCCTACGTGTGGTTGTGAGCAAGATGTGATTTATTCTCCCTACTGTTGCCCCAGCATCATCCTACCCATGTAATCTGGGACACATGGGAAGTACCTCTCATCTGGCCAATGAGTTGGGAAAAGTGGTTAGGGACAATAGCAATATCGATGGACACATCGTGTACTGTCGTACTCCCTATGTCTAGTATGCATGGTCTTCAACAACTTGATTTGGGAACAAATCTGATTGGGGTTCTACCCCTAGACTGACTTTTGTTAATGGAGAGTGGCAAGGTCTTATCACTGACTCTCGATCAATTCTTCTTCATTATTACATCATTGTTCAGCAAAGTTGAGATGAGATGCAGAGATGGTTCATGATGACAGGATGGCATGATAATGGATGGATTGGCAGGTGGAATTCTCCCTAGTTGAGAGGGAGTGTTAAAATTGGAAACTAGGGCCAAATTCCACTTTGGACAGCGCATTTGATGGAGATGATTATTCCATTGAATTCCTCTTTTTGAGAGAACCAAAATCGACCTAAAGATCATCAAAGTTGAACAAGCAAAAATGTGTTTTTGAATTTATGCCCACACATGTGCAAATTGCTAAGGTCGACCACATCTTCATGTAGGCTCATGAAGCCCAAGAGACATGTCACTTCACCCTCAACGATTTGTATAAATAAGAGAGACCTCCAACCTCATTTGGCACTTCACTCACTCACACAATCATCTCTCTCCTTCTCTGATTGGTTCGTACAACTTATTGGGCATCTCTTTTCCTCACACGTGTGGCAGCAGAAAGATGAATTACAGGGCCGAAATTTTAGAGATTGTTGTAGGTTTGACCAGCATTGACCAGGGGTGGTTTGACCTATTTTGACTGCGGTTTTTGTGCCAGAATTTCGTTTTTGGCAGGGCGCATCTATTGGAACAAAAACTGAAGCAATTTGTTGAATTTGATCGCAAACCAATCGTAGGGTTGATGACAGACCTGACCGCGGAGTTTGACCAAGTTTGACCGTTGTTTTCATGTTTGTTTTGCGCTGTCTTTGACCACCTTTGAAGGTTGAGTTTGACTGGGTATGACCGAGCTGCATTGAGGACAATTTGCTGCTACTTTAACCTGTTGTTGACTTTCTGGTTAGCGCAGATTTTGACTGTTGTTGATTGTAGATTTGAAAGGGTTGTTTTGACTTCGATTTGGCAAGTCAATTTGGACTTTTGTACTCTCTCTCTATGCTGAACATTTTGATATAATAATAAGAAAAATTGATCGAAGGGTTGTCCCCATCTTGGGGTTTTTCCCTGGCATTCGCCAAATCTATTGTCCTCTTGTTTTTGCTTGTCTTTTGCATTTATGTTTGATGTTCTTTCATCAGTCTTTGTCATATGATAATGTTTAATGTGATTGTTAATGGATTCATGGAATTAATAATGGGCTAATGGATTAATGAAGTAACTGACCTAAGCAAAGAACATGTTAACTCAAAAATTAAAATGTTTGTGTGTAGTTGAAATGAGGTAGTCTCTTTGTGTATTTATATTTTTCAAATGGGAGGTTGTTGACCAAGAGTCACAACCATTTATTTGTGGGGCTGACTTGACACTTTGGGGCCTACATGAAGCCCAAAAAATATAATAATTTCAATTTTAATTCTGTTAATTTTAGTTAACAATGGTATGTTCTATGCTTTGCACAATTACTTCAATGTTCCTTTACCATCCCAATGACAATTCCAATTTAGATTTCCAATTGTAACCACATTAACCATAAATCACATTGACAGTAACTATAGATAGAACATGAATAATAAAATGCAGAAGACAAGCCAAGACAAGAGGACACCAGATTTGGCGAATGCCAGGGAAAAACCCCAAGATGGGGAAAACCCTTTGATCAATTCTTCTTATTATTATATCAAATGTTCAGCAAAGAGAGAGAGTACAAAAGTCAAAATTGACTTGTCAAATTACAGTCAAAACAACCCTGTCAAATTTGCATTCAACAGTAGTCAAATTCTACCCTAACCAGAATGTCAATGTAGGTCAATGCAGCAGCAAATCATCCTCCATGCAGCTCAATCATACCCAGTCAAACTCGAGCTTCTAAGGTGGTCCAAGTCAGCCCAAAATTGTCCTGAAAACAACGGTCAAACTTGGTCAACTTCTACAATCAAGTTTGCAGTCAACCCTGCAATTGGTTTGTGGTCAAAGTCAACATATTGCCTCAGTCCCTGTGCCAATAAATGTGGCCTACCAAAAACGAAATTTTGACCCAAAAATCACAGTCAAATGTGGTCAAAACACTACTGGTCAACACTAGTCAAACCTGCAACAAACTGAAATTTCAGCCCTATAATTCGTCCTTCTGGTGCCACATGTGTGAGGAAAAGAGATGCCCAATGAACCAATCAAATAAGGAGAGAGAAGAATGTGTGTGATGAGATGATGCCAAATGAGGTTTGAGGTCTCTCATATTTATACAAGTCGTTGAGGGTGAAGATACATGTCTCTTAGGCTTCATGAGCCTACATGATGATGTGGCCGACCTTGACAATTTGCACATGTGGGCATAAATTCAAACACACATTTTTTCTTATCCAAATTTAATGATCTTTAAGTTGATTTTGGTCCTCTCGAAAATAGGAATTCAATGCAATAATCATCTCCATCAAATTAGTTGTCCAACGTGGAATTTGGCCCTAGTTGCCAATTTTAACACTCCCTCTCAACTAGGTAGAATTCCACTTGTCAATCCATCCATCATCATGTCATCATGTCATCATGTACCGTCTTTGCATCTCATCTCAACTCTGTTAAACATTGATGTAATAATGAAGAAGAATCAATCGAGAGTGAGTCACAAGACCTTGCCACTCTCCACTGACCGAAGTCAGTCCAGGGGTAGAACCCCAATCAGACTTGATCCCAGATCAAGTTGTTGAACACCATGCATCCTCTACATAAGGAGTACGGCAATACACAATGCATCCATCTGTAGTGCTATGGTCCCTATCCACTTTTCCCAACTCATTGGCCAGATGAGAGGTACTTCCCATGAGTCCCGGACTACATGGGTAGGATGTATGCTAGGGCATCTGCAAGAGAAGGTGAACCACTCATCCTGCTCATATGCCATAGGAGAAGATGAACCACTCATCCTATGCATATATCATCAATCGTAGGGGAAGGTGAACCACTCACCCTACACACGTGTCATCAATCGTAGGGGAAGGTGAACCACTCACCCTACACACATGTCAACCATCATGGGGTATCACAAGGGAAGGTGAAATACTCACCCTATACACAACGCACCTATAGGGGAAGGTGAACCACTCACCCTATGGTCACTCATAGCTCCAAGAAGTACCCCAAGCCCCCAGGATCTCCCAGAGGTCAATGTTCAACTCAAGCGGGACCCTCATAGGAGGGTCCTTCCACGACTCCAAGTCTCTCTTGGAAGGCTAAGAATTTGACCTTCCCCAAGAGCTTTGTGAGAATGTCAGCGATCTACTCATCAATCCTGATGTGTTGGAGCCTTATTGCTCCTCCCTGTTGTACCATATCCCGGATAAAGTGGTAACTAATATCAATGTGCTTGGAGCGGTCTTAGAACACGAGATTCTTTGAAAGGTGAATTCCACTTTGGTTATCGCAATAGATCACGATGGTATCCAGCACGTGGTCAAGTAGCTCACTGAAGAGCTTCCTCGACCATATAGTTTCACAACAGGCCATACTAGCTGCAATGTATTTGGCCTCGGCGGTGCTTAGAGAAATTGATTTTTGCTTTTTGCTCATCCAAGAAATTGAAGCAAAACCAAATGAGAAGCAACATCCAGACGTGCTCTTTCGATCCACCACACTGCCTGCCCTGTCAGCATCAAAATATCCATGAATCCTCAAATTCCTAGCATTGTATCTCAGCCCATAGTTGATTGTGCCATGGAGATATCTCAAGAGATTCTTAGCAGCAATCCAATGTATGTGATTAGGCTCAACCATAAATTGACTCAAAGAATTCACAGCGAAGCATGTGTCCGGACGAGAGTTTACCAAGAACATCATGGCCCCCACAAATTGTCGATACTCTAAAGGGTTTGCCAATTCGGGCCCAACAACTCTTCCACATAGCTTCTTGAAGTTGAGTTCCATCGAAGTAGACAAACTCGCAAACCACCATCCCACATCTTTCTAACAGCTTCACAATGTATTTTCCTTGAGAAAGGAAAATATTGCCTGCCTTTTGCCAGACCTCCAGAACTAGGAAGTAGTGCATCAGCCCTAGGTCTTTCATCTTGAACTCCCTTTTGCATTGATAAATGAGAGGGTTCGCACCTGTCAAAAAGAGATCATCAACATAAAGGACCAAAATGAGAGGCATGTCCTTTTCAACCTTGAAGTATAGGTTTGGATCAGCATACCTCCTTTTGAATCCTAACTTCATAAGATAGCTATCAATTCTCTCATACCAAGCCCTAGGGGCTTGCTTCAACCCATAGAGGGCTTTCTTCAACCTACATACATGTGTCCTTCGATCTTGTACTTTGAACCCTTGAGGTTGTTCCAAGTAGACTTCCTCCTTAAGCGAGCCATGCAAGAAAGTAGTATTGACGTCCATTTGATGTAGGCTCCATCCTTGATTGGCAGCGAGAGCAATAATAGATCAGATAGTGATATATCGAGCAACCAATGCAAATATGTCGTCACAGTCCACTCCTTCCTTTTAAAAGAAGCATCAAGCAACGAACCTAGCCTTATATTTTCAGCACTCCCATCAGCTCCATGTTTAATTTTGTAAAGCCATTTAGAAGTGACCACAAACTTGTCCTTGGGTCTAGGCACCACATCCCAAACATCATTCTTCGTGATTGACTTATAATTCTCATTCATCGCATCTTTCCAAACTTGGTGTTTTACGGCTTCCTTGAATGTGCATGGTTCAGCTTGAATAATAGTACTCATAGCAAGCCAAATAAAATTGATACATGTTTGGCTTCTTACTTTCATGAAATGTCCCTCTTAGAGCAATATGTCTTTCAACATCTTCAAGAGTATCTTGGAGCCATAGTGGACATTTCCTTGAGGTAGAGGTGTCACCAGGAGCTGGAACAATAGGATCCATTGAGCCTTCAATATCGAGCATAGGCTCATTTGTCAGAGGTTCATCCTGTTTTTCGACGGAATCATCATCGTCCTTCCTTGGGATAGGGAGATCTCTAGCTTTCCCAAGGGCAATGTTTTCATCAAAGGTGACATCACGACTTACTTCCACATCTCTTTGACTAGGTACATTAATCCTATATGCTTTTGAATTTTCACTGTAGCCATTGAAAATGCCTTTCTTCCCAGAAGCTTCCAACTTATTTCTTTTCTCTTTAGGCACATGAAAATACACAGGACAACCAAATATTCTAAAATGAGAAACATCAAGTTTCTTACCGGTGAAGACTTCCTCGGGTGTTTTGAAATCCAAGGCTTGATGCAGGCTCCTATTTTGAACATATATGACAGTGTTGACAGCTTCTCCCCATAAGAAATTTGGTAGACCTTGATCATGGAGTATGGCACAGGTGGCTTCCATGATTGTTCGATTCTTCCTTTCAGCAACACCATTTTGCTCAGGAGTGTATGGAACAATTGTCTATGGCTTTGATGATTGTTCGATTCTTCCTTTCAGCAACACCATTTTGCTCAGGAGTGTATGGAACAATTGTCTATGGCTTTGATGATTGTTCGATTCTTCCTTTCAGCAACACCATTTTGCTCAGGAGTGTATGGAACAATTGTCTCCCTCTTAAATGTCAGCCTCTCTGCAAAAGTCATTGAATTTATTTTATTCATATTCGGTTCCATTGTCGATCATCAATATCTTGATCTTCTTCCCTGTTTGATTTTCCACCAATGCTTTGAAAGAACGGAACCATTTGAACACTTCATCTTTCATTTTCAAGGAATAGATCCCTGTTTTGCAAGAGTAGTCATTCACAAAGATTGCATAATATGAGTATCCTCCTAATAATGTTATGAGCAACATACCAAACAGATCAAAATGGACCAATTGAAAAATATCAGTTGTCTTGCTTTCAATAAAAGGGAATGGTCCCTTAGTGTGTTTCCTAGTTGCACAACCTTGACAAACACCTTCATGATTCATGTTGAACTCAAGCATACCTGTGACCATCTTCCTTACCCCAGGTGAGGCTTTGTAATGTAAGTGGGAAAATCTTCGGTGCCATAGCTCAAATTGAAGAGGAGTATTTCTTGCCAAAGCTCCCAAAGGACTTCCTCCAACTGGATAGAGACCATCAACCCTAAATCCAAGAGTAAATGCATCTTTAGGGTTTCTTTGCCAAATACATACCTTTCCATCAACGAATGCTACCTTGAAGCCTTTGTCTTCCATTGCAAAAATAGATACCAAATTCTTCTTCAAATCAGGCTCATACAACACTTCCTGTAGACGAATGGTTTGACCTTGATTCAAGTGAAGAGTGACAATACCTATCCCTTTCACGGGGTAGGTGGCATTATCTCCAAGTATGATCTTCAAATTAGTCTTCTTTTCAACCAAATTTGAGGGCCTCCTTGTACCCAGTGAAGTGCCTTGAGGCTCCACTATCAATCAACCAATTATCCAACATATTCGGAGGAGGGACAGTAGATAAAGCAAAAATAAGATAAAACTCATCTTATTTTTCTACAACATTATTTACATCATACCTGTCATTTCTTGTCCTCTTGGGAGGTTGACTTTTTGCATTTTGAGCAGCGGGAGCATTCCTCTTTCCTTTGTTGTTGAACATGTTGTTCCTTTGATTACCATTGCCTTTAAAAAATTTGTGGTTGTTGTTGTCATCGTCCCTTGGAGAATTCTTCTTGTGAGGACACTCTCTGGCATAGTGGTCGAACTTGTTGCAATCATAGCACCTTCCTTTTCTTCCTTCTTCGAATCCCTTCTTGAATCCTTGACCCTGTCTCCTTAGACTAGCATTATTCTTCCTCTTTGCATGAGCGGAGAAGGCAGTAGGTTCATTTCCATTGGAGGACTTATCTCTCTCCATCATCCTTGTCTCCTCTTCACTACATCTAGCCAATAACTCATCAAAACCAGGTATCTTGTCATTGTGGAGAATAGTGGTGACAAATACATCCCAAGGTCTTGAAATACCTCCAAGTGCAATGAAAGTGAGCTCACTATCAGCAATAAGTTCTCCAATAGATAGTAGGTCATTCATGATTTGAGTTATTTTCGTGAAGTAGGAATGGATAGACTCCCCTTTATCCATCTTGATGTCCTTCAACTTGTTTTTGAGAAAGAGGATTTTATTTGCATTGTTCACTTTGAATATTCCAACTAGTTTATCATACATCTCCTTAGATGCTCCTAAATCAGAAATATAGGCAACCAAATGCTTCTGAATGGAGCCAATGATAATTTTCTTAGCTTTCACCTCATCTTTCTTATACTTCCTCTTAGCAGCAGTTGGTGCATTTGAATGAGCCTCCACCAATTTTCCTTGCACATAGTCCATTCCATCATGCTCTTCCAAAGCCAGGTCCAAAGTCATTTTCCATGCATGATAGTCACATTTGTCATTGAGCTTGTCCTCGGTCTTGAAGTAGGATGCAGAAGCCATGGAGACTTGTCTAATAATCTTGTCCAACAGATCTCTCTTAGTGATTGTTTTTCTCTCTCTTGTTTGGGCTTTGTCTTCACCTGGGCTCTGATACCATGTTAATTTTAGTTAACAATGGTATGTTCTATGCTTTGCACAATTACTTCAATGTTCCTTTAGCAACCCAATAACAATTCCAATTTAGATTTCCAATAGCAATCACATTAACCATAAATCACATTGACAGTAATTGTAGATAGAACGTTAATAATAAAATGTAGAAGACAAGCCACGACAAGAGGACACTAGATTTGGCCAATGCCAGGGAAAAACCCCAAGATAGGGGAAACCCTTTGATCAAATCTTCTTATTATGATATCAAATGTTCAATAGAGAGAGTACAAAAGTCAAAATTGACTTGTCAAATTACAGTCAAAACAGCCCTGTTAAATCTACATTCAACAATAGTCAAATTCTACCCTAACCAGAAAGAAAACGCAGCAGCAAATCATACTCTATGCAGCTCAATCATACCCAGTCAAACTTGGCCTTCTAAGGTGGTCAAAGTCAACCCAAAACAGTGTTGAAAACAACGATCAAACTTGGTCAACTTCTGCAATCAACTCTGTGATTGGTCTGCGGTGAAAGTCAACAAAATGCCTTAGTTATTATGCCAATGAATGCAGCCTGCCAAAAATGAAATTTTGACCCAAAAATCTCAGTGAAATGTGGTCAAGACTCAAAACACCCCTGGTCAACGTTGGTCAAACCTGCAACAAACTGGAATTTTGGCCTGTTATGCCCCCTGCAATTCGTCCTTCTGCTGCCACACGTGTGAGGAAAAGAGATGTCCAATACGTTGTACGAACCAATCAGATAAGGAGAGAGAAGAATGTGTGTGATGAGAAGATGCCAAATGAGGTTTGAGGTCTCTCATATTTATACAAGTCGTTGAGGGTGAAGAGACATGTCTCTTGTGCTTCATGAACCTACATGATGATGTGGCCAACATTGACAATTTGCACATATGTGGGCATAAATTCAAAAACACATTTCTTCTTATCCAAATTTAATGATCTTTAGGTCGATTTTGGTCCGCTCGAAAAGAGGAATTCAATGCAATAATCATCTCCATCAAATGAGTTGTCCACAGTGGCATTTGGCCCTAGTTTGCAATTTTAACAAATTCTCGTGATTTCCTAGGCCGACTTGAGAGGCCTTTTGGCATGCTAGAATATCTCCCGATGCTACACAAAAAATCAACACCTTTTGCATCTGGAACTCCTCAGCATTGACAATATGAACCCAAAGCTTCAAATCGGCCTGCATATAAAATCAATTCTAATACCATGTTAATAATTAACATGAGAGAGACGAGACAAGCAAATTGGCAAAAAAGGCCTAAAGCCTTTGTGTTTTCTTCTATTGATCTCAAAATAAGAATTTATAAGACATCAATGGACCTTCTAGATCTAGATCACACTAACAACTCATCAGTGGATCATCGTGACACCTTTGTCAAGATAAGAATTACAAATGCATTTCTGAACTTTGTGATTGTTTAGGCAGTCACAGCCTAACAACTTGTGTCATCATTGTCAGTTTTATCCTTCCTTAGGACTAGATATAATGTACATGAGGTTCAGTATTATGTCTTGGAATGTTTAGGGTGCCTTGGGGAATACAAGGTGTGCACACATTTGCAATCTAATTTAAGCATTGAGCTTGATTTTTATTCATAGAAGAAGTTGAGATTTTTGGTTTTAGTCTTTCGTCATTGATACACTTGTAGGCAAGGGGAGCTTTGACGCTTTTTCCATAGGAATGGAGTCATGGACAAGAAGGGGTAGTGTATAGCCTTGGCTCTCTGGATGCCCTTTCCTATTCTAGATAATGGCCAGAAATGCTTAATAATGCAGTTGATGAAATTCAAGTGGTGCAGATTTTGTCATTATGGACAAAATTTAGAACCTAGGGACCACAATCCAGCTCTTCTCTTCCAAGATAATGGACGTGGAATGGATCCAGATTGCAAGTAGCAATGTGTAAGAGCGCCATAAATTAGGTGTACGTAATATTCTCGAGAAATTAATTGCCTAAGGGACGAAATAACCTATCAATCCCTGTAGGCTACAGTCCTTATTAAAGGGGAAAATCCCAAAATACCCAATGTTTGGGCAAGTTTTGGAGCAGTTGCGTGAAAAAACCCAAAATTGGGGGGATGGAGTAAAGTTTACTCACTCAATTAAGAAGAAGAGACCCCTCTAGAAAATCTATAAATAAAATAGGGATGAATTCATTTTAGAGCATCAAGTGTGGATCATCTCATCTATTTTTTTTAGCATTGCTCTGAGGGTTTTAAGACCCCTTTTCTCGTCAATTTCAGTGGTGAATGATTCCACCCCAGTTGACATCCTCTTATTTTTCTTCTCTATGTTTTGGCTTAAGGAATCTATCTAAGGCAACGAAATTTTCTATGGTGTTGATCTTGTTCTGGTATAGAAGAGGAAAACATCTTGAAAAACAGCAAAATATCTTTTTGATTGTGTGTTGATGGAGAAGGCTTTAAAGGCAATGAAATTTAGTATTGACTTCGCTCCCTTATTCTGGGCACAGGAGTCGGACTAAAGAAGGCAGCGAGATCATTGTGTCCACTCAAATACTTGTTCTGGGCACAAGAGTTTCGTTTGAGGAGATAGTGAGGTCTTTGTTTATCCTTAATGTTGTCTTGGCCACAGAACATTAGCGGAATCTATAGCCCTAACTATTGAACGGGCCAAACCCTTCTAAAGCAAGCAAATCATGGAGCTCTGAAGATCAACAGTCTGTAATACCTTATCCAATTCTTGAGCAGTCAAAATCTATGGAGGGTAACGTCTGAATCTGCAGTCTGCAGAGGCAAAAATAACCGAAATATGAAGTCCAAGGAACCAATGCCAAGTGGAAAACGACGCCTTATGTGGGATCTAAAACAAGACACAAGCCCTATGTCTCCTCTGTGGCTGATTTCAGGGAGTTGTGTCTTAAGATCAGAGTTTTATGATTGATTTCAGGGATCTATAGTTTGTGGAATAAATTCGGACGTTAGAGTTCAAGTCAGAACACAAAACCTTGATGACAAGTCTCCTGTAGTATTAAAATCGCGCATTTGCGGTTGAAGGAACATCCCAAGGTAGTCTGCGACAACGACAGGCTATGTGGCTCAGTGCTTTGAGTGCAGTCGGATCCTACATCAGCGGCAACAAAGTTGGACTAAAGGTGAAGGAAGGTGTTTACTTAAATGAGATTGTAACAAATAAGTAGAATAGGATCCAGGGACGTATTACATATAGAATTTACTTAAGTTGTGGACTTTGGCAATCAATTTGAATCTAGGATTTGTAGTATTGTTGTGGATTCATTCCTTTAGAACTATGGTTGTAAGAATTGGTTCACGTGTTTATTAACACTGTATTATTGATTTTTCATATTGTGAACAAAATACAGTTTGGACAATCGTATTGTATTATTTTGTAAAGAAGTTGAATTCATGAATGACGTCCCATTTTTTGAATCATTGAGAAAGGAAGAAAGATAGGTTGACAACTCCATTAAATTGACTACTAGATTAGGGAAGGAAGGAAACCCTAGGGCAAAAAATTAACCTTGCACACTACAATGTACATGTGTTGAAAATAGTAGCAAGAAAGGGTTCCTTGATTTGTGCCTTAATTCAAGGAGACACAACGAGTTTCTCCTTAGCATGCTCGAGTTCCCTATAAGTTAGGACAAATTCCTATAATTTAGGATCCATTCCTAAAAGTTAGGACGATTTATGAGGTAGTTAACTAATAGGCTGAAGTGGAAGGCTCAGTTTAGTGTCTTCTAGTGCGAGTTAGCTATGGAAGCCAACATGCATGAGTTCCAAGTCTAAATTTGGGCAGATCGAGTTACATGAGTCAGTTAGACTCACTTAACTCACTCAATCACCAGTTTGACTTTCCAGAAATAACAACTTGCTAACTTTAGCCATTCGAATTGCATTTATAAGGAGGACCGAAGGCACAGATTTGATCGTTGTCTTGTGAGCAAGAGTTGGTGACACAAGACAATAGAGCTCATAGGTTTGTGAGAAGGTTGCACAGATTTATTTATGGAGCTTGTGAGATAAAGGTGTGCCAAGAGAAGCTTGTGCGCATTATTAGAGAGAGGAATTTCCTTGGGAATTGCGCAAGAATTCAGGCACAGCCTATGTGCAAGAAATTAGGAGGAAATCGAAGAGCAGATCATGTTGAAATATGTAACTTGGTTCGGTCTTCATAATGACATGTAATCATGTAATGAGAAAATTAAATTTATTATTGTTATTCTTGAGGCATGGATTTCATGCTCAAAGGAAATTTATTTTTAGGTCAAGCACCCATTGTGTGCTTCTAGGACCTATCATTGAGTCTACAAGTCAAATGAGTCATTGTCATGCATGAAAGACCCTTTTGGGCATGTTACATAAAAGAAAAAATTATTTGACTCAAAATAGAGTCAAAAGACCCTCCAAGACCTTGTCATTAAGTTAGCCTACACAAGTTGACAAGTCGGCCTATAGGAAGCAATTTGTACCCCTCAAAAGCCTATAAATAAGAAGGAACTCGACCTTATTAGCATACTCACTCAAGCAAGTTCAATCTCCTCAAGACAGAGGCTAGAAAACGAAGAAAAAGGAGAAGAAAAGCAAGATCAAAGTTTTGGCTCTCTCTCTCTCTCTCTCTCTCTCTCTCTCTCTTGTGTTAGGGTTTCTACTGTTGCTAGGCAAGTCAAAGTGTTGTTGGGCAAGTCGAAGTATTGTTGGGGAAGTCGAAGTGTTGTTGGGCAAGTCTAACTGTTGTTGGGCAAGTCGAAGTGTTGCTAGGCAAGTATAACCGTTGTTGGGCAAGTCGAAGTGTTGTTGGGGAAGTCGAAGTGTCGCTGGACAAGTCGAAGTATTATTGGGCAAGTCGAAGTTCTAGGAAGAAACTGTTGGGTCGAAATTCCAAATGAATTTGCGGGCAGGTCGAAGTTCCAGAAGAATTTGTTGGGCAAGTCGAAGTTGCAGAAGAATTTGTTAGGCAGGTCGAAGTTGCAGAAGAATCTGCTGGGAGGTCGAAATTGCAGAAGTTGCTAGAAGGAAAGCTCGTTAAGGAAGAAAGGTTTGACTTGGTCTTGGAGGGTCTTGGTCAAGGGTCATAGGTCTTGGAATTCGTCAATTGAAGATTCTATAAGAAGAGAAGAATTCTTGCGGGTTTTCCTCTCAGTTGGAGAGGTTTTGGCCCTAGTTGATCACCTATATCTTGTGTCCTTTGTCTCATTGTTCTTTATGGTTTGGTAGTTGTTTGATGAAGAGAATACTAATAATAATAAAGTGAAAGAAGAAGATAATCAAGTTAAGTAAAAATACATCACAAGCTGCTATCAAAGGAAGAGAAATCACCTAATCTAATTGCCCCTAGACTTTTGGTCGTTACATTGGTATTAGAGCCACGTTGGCAGATCCCAACCTTTGGCCATACTTGTTGTCGCAACTAAAGTGTTTCGCTACATGAGTTGGGGTTTCTCCATTTTTGGTCAGGCCCTTGGCCACTTAAAAAAAGAGTTAAAAAAAAAATTGGAAAAAAAAAATAAAAGAAAAGAGTTCAAAAAAATAAAAAATAAAGAACTTTGGCCATTGACATTTCAATGATTTTAGTTTAAAAAAATAATCCGATGTAAATTTTGAAGAACTTCATATATATAAAAAAGTTCTACAGTATTGATAAAAAGTGCATGATAAAGTCAAAAGGGAATCTTTCCAAATATCTTTAAAATTATACGTAAGAGAAGGAAGAGTAAATAAGATTATCTTGATTCTTCATTAAGTGGCTTACGAGCTTGCGGTTTAAGCAACCCATGGTAATTGTCCATGGTATTTTCAAGGTAAAAGAAGAACAAAAGGAATATAAAATCTCTTTATGTGAATGGTAAGTTTTACTTTTTACGTGGAGAAAATTAACAGAGTCAAACGCACATAAGTGGACATATATTTTATATTATACCCCAAAGAGGTGAATAGCCATGTTTCATTAGGGTTGTAACCTAAGAAATCATATTCATGCCTAGGCCCCCTCGTGTCCCAAATTGGGCGAATCGGACACGATTCAGTGGGACCCGTGTCCTCCGGATCGTGTCCCGATTCTGGGACACGTGTCCTGATTTTAGACTATCGCATGGCCATAAAAAGCGGATTTGGGCCATTCTAACATCACATTTCTCATTTTCTCTTGTTGTGGGTCTGTGGGAACGTAGAGCAAAGGGTGCGGGAGCATTTTGGAGGCGATTCGAGCAAAGGATGCAGGAGCATTTTGGAGGCGATTCAAGCAACAGGTAAGTGCATTTTGTCTCTATTTTTTTGCATTTTTATTACCACAGTTTGCATGTGCATTTTTTTTACAAATTTGTGCATTTTTTCTTTTTTTTTTTTACAGCATTCATAGTTCAATCAAGGGCAGCAAAGAAGGGGCAAAGGAAGGGGAAGAATGTCCCCATTGGAGATGCCCCTCCTATTCCAATTTCATCAGGGTATGCAAGTGATCCCTCTATTGGAAGTGGGACTGCAACGGCAACTTCAAATGTTGAGGGAAGATAGCAGCCTCAAGATAACAAATATCCCTTGTGGAAATATGTCACAAGAGAGCAAGGGCCACGCAACAAGATGAAAGGAGGAGGCAATGATGCTTGGAAATGAAAATATTGCAACAATCATTTCATGAGAACATATTACCGTGTCAAAGCTCATTTGTTGGCTTTACCAAGTTGTGGAATTGCAGCATCTACACATGTGTCTTTAGCTAAGAGGAAAGAAATGGAAAAGTGGGCAATGTTGGTATGGCAAAGGTGGCTGCAACATCTAAAAAAACAAGAATGATGATTCCCTTCCATTCTTGAGGAAAAGTAGCAACAAATTTCCATTTGAGAGTTTTGGTGGGGGACAAGCAGCAAAAAGAAAGGCAATGGCACTTGGTCCAATGGACAAGATTTTTCAGAAAGAGAAACGGGAAGAGCTTGATCTCACCATTGCATTTTTTTCTATAAGAACTTCATATCCTTTAATGTTGCACGCTCACCTTTATTTACTGAGATGTGTTGAGCCCTAACTCAAGGAGCTCCATCAGAGTATGTGCCTCCTGGGTCAAAGAAGCTTAGAACCACATTGTTGACCTCCTGGGTCAGAGAAGCTTAGAACCACATTGTTGACAAAGGCAAAGAAAGAGGTGGACAAAATGCTTGAGCCTATTAAATCAGCATGGCCAACATCTGGGGTTAGCATTCTGATGGATGGACAGATCCAACACGACACCCACTCATCGACTTCGTGGTGTCTTCCTTGAATGGTCTAGTTTTCTTGAAATCAGTGGATGCACTTTTACAATACAAGGATGCACAATATATGGGTGAGTTGTTTATTAAAGTTATTGAAGATGTAGGTGTTGATTCTTGTGTGCAAATCAATACAGATAATGCACCTGTTTGCAAGGCTTTGGCATGATTGTGGATGTTAAATATCCACAAGTATTTTGGACACCTTGCATTGTCCATCTTTTGAATTTAGCACTTAAATCTATTCCTTCTGATGTGCTTTGGATTTGAAGAATTATTGAGGATGCACGACATATCCGCAACTTTCTACAAAATCATATAAATGCCCTCACTGTCTACAAGGAATACACCAATCTATCATTGTTGAAGATTGTGGATACACGGTTTGCCTCTTCATTAATCATGTTGAAGAGGTTGAGGGAGATCAAGACCACTCTTGGGGCCATGGTTATTTCAAAGTTTTGGTCTTTTTGGAGAAAGACAGATCAAGCAGCCTCAAAAAGAGTGAAGAACACAATGTTAGATGATGCTTGGTGGGAGAGGGTGGATCTACTTATTCAAATCATGGATCCTATCATTTCTTTGCTTCAATTTGCAAATATAAACCAACCCATCCTAGGAAAGGTTTATGAGGGATGGGATTCCATGATTGAGTCTATGAGGAGCATTATTTTACAGAGTGAGTGCCCCGAGTATGAGACATCATCAGAAGCCTTCTTTCACCACCATACAGGATACTCTTGTCAGCAGATGGGACAAGAATTGCACACCTTTACATTGTTTGGCTCACTCATTGAACCCAAAATACTACAGCCATGAATGGTTGAATGGTGGTCCTTCCCGCAAATTTCCTCCTCACATGGATGGTGAAATTTAATAGGGGAGGGAAGATGCATTGAGGCGGTTTTTCAGGATAGACATCCCTTGATAAGGTGGAGGATGGCTTTGCAGAGTTTTCCACTGGCATTGGTCGATTTGCAAGATATGATGTGATTAGAGACAGTGGGGCTAAGAAGCCCTATTCTTGGTGGGCAACTCATGGGGCAACAAGCCCTCCTCTACAGTAGTTAGCCATGAGGCTCCTCCCTCAAGCGACTTCATCCTCTTTTTGCGAGAGGAATTGCAGCACATATGTGAATTTATATAGTGTCAAGAAGAGCAGGCTTGAGCAGTCTAGGGCAGAGACAATGGTGTATGTGCACACCAACCTTCGTCTTATTTACAGGCAGAGGGATGAGCAGTTGAAGGGAAAGCCAAATATGTGGGATGTCTTTCCTGATGATATGGTTTTGGACAGCAATGTTGAGTTGGCATTAGCCAACTTGGATCTTAATGAGCCAGTGTCAAAGCCTGTCACTTTTGATGATGGTGATACTATAGAGGGGTCATCCTCCACACCAGCAAATGCAGAGATGACATTGGATACAGAGGAGGACAATGCAGCAGAGGAGAGCAGTGGTGACCATGATGATGAGTACAGTGATGCTGATTTTGATGATGAGGATTGATGACTCATGAGCTACCTACTGCCTTGAGGCTTGTAGTTGTTTTGTATTTGCTATTTCCATTTGCCATCGGGATTGCTACTACCTATGTAACACATTTTGATTTTGATGACTTAACGAGAAAACTAGAGTATCTTGTCTTTCTGATATTGGATCATTGATGAATATGTATTATGTCACAATTGTATTTGTATGCATAATGTTACTTTGTAATTTTGTAAGACTTACATCTAAATGAAGATCTATGTTTGAATCAATGAATTTGTATCATGAATGAGAATTTGTGTAAGAAATATCTAATTTTTAATATATATCTATATATATATATATATACATATAACGTGTCTTGTTCCAAGGGGTCAACGTGTTCGCGTCCGACACTCGAATCCTCGTGTTCTGTGTCCCCGTGTCAAGTGACTTACGTTGTAACTTTTCAAATATATATATGAAGTAAAAAAAATTGATAAAAAAATTATAGAAAAAAGAGTTTATGAAAAAAAAGTTATTGAGAATATATATATATATATATATAAATTAAATTAAATTAAATTACTAAGGAAGGTTATCAAGTCAAGAAAAATTGAGCCTAATTCGAAAATAATGTAGTCAAGATGAGTCTCACACAACAATCACTATTTTGGACTAAATGTCCAAGTTGTCTAGACGAAATTGGATATACATATATTCAAAAAAAGTGCAATTTACGTTGTCCAAGGTGTGGAAGATTATTTAGTACAGAAGAACATCAAGACAATGAGCAAATGCAAATAAAATGATTAAAGGAAGAAATTGCAAAACTTCAACAAAAGAACAAAGCATCAGAGAAGAAATATAAAGATCTCGAAGATCGGTTTCATGAAAAATCAACAGAAAGTAATGAAGAAATTTGGCATCTAAGGGACCACAATGACAAATTAATTTCACAGATAAAAAAATCCAAGGTTAAGAAACAAAGACTAAAACAAGAAAAGGAAAGTTCTGGTAAGGAACTAAAGGAGAATCTATCCAAAGAAAAAATTGCCTAAAAAGCCTTAATCAAAAATTATTAGAGCACAAAAAAAAATTAAAAGATAAAGAGAAAGATACTAAGGACAAAACCAATGATTCAGAAAATGGCGAACTTTCACGTCTAAGGAATCATAACCAAGCCTTACTTGTGCAAATAAAAAAGCTTAAAAGTGACAAGAAATCACTAAATGACAAGTTAGAGCAACTTAAAGAAGTAGTATCGAAGCCTCCAGTGATTTCAGTCTAAGTTGAAGATAAAGAAACAAATACTGATCCAATCAAATCGTAACTCAAGTAGAGGATAAACCTACTGAAGTGAAGACACATGCAGAAGTTGCAATTCAAACGATGGACATTCCAAATGATGATTCAGTAGCCAACTCAACAACAACAGCGCCTAAAGGAAATCAGGAAACAACCACTAACATGATAAGGGAAATTCCAACCAGAAGAACTATTTATCGACATCTGAATCACAAGAGCAGACTTTCCAATCAATCTACATACCAGTATCACTCAGAACATAAACAACAAATTTATGTTCCCAAGAACACTAAAGTTTGCAAAATCCAGTCCTACAATAACTATTCATCACAAATTTCTAGAGATTAGAAGGTTCCACAGAAGATTAATCTAGGATGGTCTGATCCGTTCTCAATACAACAATTTTGTCTATCACTCAAAGCATCATATCATCTTGTATCAACAAAGATGAAAGTTCAGAGACGAGAAGATATTCTCACTAATCTTTGAGGACAAAGCTTTTTGAAGAGAGAGACAATGTTATGAACATAATTCATATGAAAATAATAAATATAAATATAATAATAATAATTAATAATTAATTAACTAATGGGTAGTTAGTTAAATAATGAAGAGGCATGTCTTAGAGACATGACCATTCATGAAAGGGCACCTACTTAGGGTATATAAGCATGCCCTCATTCTCATTTGTAATCATCTCATATCTTACACCAATTCAATATACAATAATCAATATACAACTACATGTCTTACAATGGACATTTATGTCTTTGAAGCATTTTAAAGATTTTCGATGCGTATATAACTTTTGGTCATTACAAAGAGAAATCACCTAATTTAGTTGCCCCTATATTTCTCAACATGTTATCAAGCTAAGGCAACTACATCAAAAAATGCAACTTAAAGAAGGACACTCAAGGGCCAAAGCACAAGAATATCATCTAGGAAGACATCAAGGGTCAAAGCACAAGAAGATCATCTAGGAAGACATCAAGGGCCAAAGCACAAGAAGGGAATCATAAGGGTCGAACAAATTAAGAAGCATTAAGAATATCTACTCAAGGATCACATCATCTAGAAGCAACAATAAGTATAAGACCTCAAAAACCCTAGCTCATCCGAAGAAAGGTTCTACACTTGAAGCATTCTTGGGAAGCTTACAATCTTCAAAGCAAAGAAGACCTCAAGGACTCGTCATCCACTCAATCAAAGAAGACCCTACATTTGAAATATCTTGGGAAGGCCACCACACTCTACAATATCATCCGAGGAAGCAAGAAGAAGCATTATCATCATCATTAAGGAATCTAGGTGATCTCCCTTTATTTGAGCCAAGGATCACTTTTGGAAGAAGACGTCTTCTATTACCAACATCATCATCAAAATCATGAAGGCATCAAGTTGAAGATAGTGTCATCAAGGAGTATCTTCACAAGTAAGTATCTTTATATTTATCACTGAATTTGTAATCAAAATGACTTCATTTTGCAAGGAAAGCAACAAATTGGTTGGGTCATCAAACTTTCTTGCATGGAAGAAGACGACAAATTTGATCCTCATAGAAAATAGAGTCGTTGAACATGTTAAGGGTTCAATCACTAAGCCTCCAAAGGAAGAAGCTCAAGCTCTAGCCAAATATATGCAGGGGAAAATAAGGGCTAAAAGGATTCTTATAGAATCCATCAAGGATCCCCTCATTCCATATGTAGCAAAGTTGGAAACATCAAAAGAAATATATGACAACCTAGTAGAATTGGCCTCCGTAGAATTGGTCTACGTAGGGCATCGACCATCCATCACTTTCCAATAGAGAGAAGGATGACATGACCAATGTGGCTCGTGAAGGAAAGTGATGGATGGTCGATGCCCTACGAAAAGATGAAGGCTCCATAATGTTGAAAATAAACTTCATGACATCAAAAGAAGGAGCCCCACAAGCAGTTGATAGTCCCATGATCTCCACCTAGAGCAGAAATTTGTTGGAAGCAAGTCCCTGGTTAAGAGGGAGCTTGGACAAGTCCCTAGATAAGAGGGAGCTTAGGTACATTTCTTTTATAGGAATGAGTACATTCCTTTATAGGAATGGGTATATCCTGCCTAGTCGAGAGCGAGAGATAGACACATCATTCTTGTCTTCACTTTGGGAAGAAAAGTATGGAGGATTGAGTAAGCATCTGGCATCCAATACTCTTTGAGGATGAGGTAGGGCATCTAAGATAAGAATAGTCGTAGAGGACCGATATTCTTTGAGGACTAGGAATCCAAGATAAGAATAGTACTGGAAGGACATACTCTGTGAACACTCGGGTAGGGTAGGTACCTTGAGAGACAATGATGATGGTGTCTATAAGTCATTGGTCTCACCAGCATTGTGCTATGATCTTGTGAAGAGATAGAGTTGTTAGTTGAGGCCTTGCTATGTCACAATGTTGGATGATATGATGCTAAATAGATGGGTTACCAATCCGACTCTTCTTATGAGAATTCTTCATATTGAGAATGTCCAAGTACCTTGTATGGATTATGAATACCTCCCTAGTTAAGAGGAAGTGTTGAAATATCTAACTAGGTTCGGTCTTCATAATGACATATGTAATCATGATTTTATGTATTTGATATAATGAGAAAAATAAATTTATTATTTTATCCTTTGAGGCATGGGTTTCATGTTGAAGGGAGATTTATTTTTAGGTCAAGCACCCATTGAGTGCTTCTAAGGCTTGTCATTGAGTCTACAAGTCAAGTGAGTCATTGTCATGTATGAAAGACCCTTTTGGGCATGTTACATATTGAAAAGAAAAAATTATTTGAGTCAAAATAGAGTCAAAAGACCCTCCAAGACCTTGTCATCAAGTCGGCCTACACAAGTGGACAAGTCAGCCTAAAGGAAGCAATTCGTACCCCTCAAAAGCCTATAAATAAGAAGGAACTCAACCTCATTAGCATACTCGCTCAAACAAGATCAATCTCCTCAAGACAAAAAAAGTTGGGAAAGGACGAAAAAGGAGAAGAAAAGCAAGATCAAAGTTTTGGGCCTCTCTCTCTATCTCTCTCGTGTTAGATTTTCTACTGTTGTTGGGAAAGACGAAGCGTTATTGGGCAAGTCGAAGTATTGTTGGGAAGTCGAAGTGTTGCTAGGCAAGTCGAAGTGCTAGGAAGAAACTATTGGGTCAAAATTCTTGAAGAATTTGCTGGGCAGGTCGAAGTTCCACAAGAATTTGCTAGGCAGGTCGAAGTTGCAGAAGAATTTGTTGGGAAAGTCGAAGTTGCAGAAGAATTTGTTGGGCAGGTCAAAGTTGCAGAAGAATCTGTTGAAAGGTCAAAATTGCAGAAGTTGCTGGAAGGCAAGCTCATTAAGGAAGAAAGGTTTGACTTGGTCTTTAAAGGGTCTTGGTCAAGGTTCATAGGTCTTGGAATTCGTCAACTGAAGATTCTATAAGAAGAGAAGAATTCTTGCGGGTTTTCCTCTCAGTTAGAGAGGCTTTGGCCCTGGCTGATCGCCTATATCTTGTATCCTTTGTCTCATGATTCTTTAATGGTTTGGTAAATGTTTGATGAAGAGAATACTAAAAATAATCAAGTGAAAGAAGAAGATAATCAAGTTAAGTAAAAGTACATCACAAGAAGCTATCAAAGGAAGAGAAATCACCTAATCTAGCTACCCCTAGATTTCTCAACTTATCAGGGATCTTGCAAGGAGTGTTTCAGCTCAGTGTAAGCAAAGGGAATCAATTTGTATTCTCTATTGAAACAGGTTGTATTTGCAAGAGATCTATAGCTCAAATTTCTTCAATAAAATTATCAAACAAGCAGAGGGTTTTCCCAATTGGGTTCCCTAGAAAATTTTGTGCCTTGCTTATTGTGATGGTGCATTTAATTCTATTTATATTCCGCTGCAAAATTTAGTGGAGAAATTTTGTGCCTATATGAAAAGAAAGTAGTTTTCAGATTGTTCATATTAGTAGTTGCAAAATTTCAAGGAATTTCTACATGGTATCAGAGCTCTTAGAATAGATATAAGATCATCACAAGTGCATCTCGCATAAGCTAAAGGAGGTCTGAGGTAGCCGCAATCCCTTAGGTGTTGATCTAAAGTGAAGGAGGCCAAGTTGGGGTATCCTCTTTTGTGCAACCGAGATTGGGTAGGTGTTGGCTGGGAGTAAGGACAAAAATTGGACGAGTTTTTGTGTTAGTTTGAGGGCTATTTCTCTGTGTTAAATAGGTCGTCGAACCTATACTCTTTAGGCAAGTGATTGAGCTCCTGTAACTCTGTCTTAGGAAGGCTGTAAGGCTACAAGGGGAGCTGGAACAGGGTTTGTATAGTCACCAGAAGGCAGCGCAGGAGGAAGGTTTGTTGGGAAAGGAAGAGCAAAGTTTAGCAAAAATCTTGGGCCAAGTTTGAAGGGTTGTAGCAGCTGCTACAGGTAGCCCAACCAGGGTTAAAGTTGCAGGTCTAAGGTGCAGCACAGATCTAGTAGTATTGAGACAAAAGTTGACATCTTAGGTTGGTAATTCTCCTTCCAAGTTTTGTGTTGATGCTAAGGTGGTAATTGTCCAAGTTTGGGACAATTCTAGGGGCAGTTGAAGTATAAGTGGAGGATTGTCAATAGGCGCCTAATTGTGGCCAAAGAGCAAGTCTTGTGAAGGGCAACAAGAGTGCTAGTAGTGGAAAATATATTGAAGCCCAAGAATTTGCAGACTTTGAAGGACTAAAGGAGCAATGAAGTGGGCAGCCTCCAAGCCCTAAGTACAGCCTCTTGTGAAGGACTACAAGACTGTTAGTGGGCAGGTGTTGGATAGTTCTCTAAGTAGGCAGGATGGCCACAGTAGGGTTGAGAGATCAGGATAGACTTGATGGCGCCTTGAACTTTGGTGTTTGGAAAGTCTGGATGATATTCTTGTTAGACAAGTATGGACTGCAAGAGTTTACTAAGAAAGGTGTTACAGAACCTACAAATCTAAACCAGTTACGGTTGTTCCAAAGGCAGATAGTCAAAGCCAAGAGGATGATCCTAGATGGACTCCGGGATCATATAGTGTCGCATGTTGCTAATAAGGATATGCAAATGAAATGTGGGATGTCATTGTAAAGTTATACGAGGGTTCATTTGAGAATCGTAAAATGATTCTCGACGAGAAGCTGGGGGTCACCAAGATGCAAAAGGGTGAGAACATAACTTCCCATCTCACCTAAGTTCAAAACGTTCATGATGAGCTAGCAGTTGTAGGAGGGAAACCAGATGACAGTGAACTAGTGCAAGTTGCTATAAACAAGTATACCAAAGAGTGGTCTACTTTTGTTCAAGGGATTACAGAACGAGATAAAGTGCCAGAATGGGAACGCCAATGGAGTGATTTCACTCAGGAGGAGCTCATACGCAGTCTTGTCGAGAGCAGCAGTCGCAAGGGGTTTAAGGTTGAGAAGGAAGAGGAGAATCTTACTCTTGTAGGTAAGGCCAATGAGAAAGGCAAGAAGAAGGATCTTTGTAAGATTAAGTGCTTCCATTGCCATGAGTTTGAGCATTATGCTTCTAAGTGTCATAATCCAAAAGGAGTCCAGTAAGGATCATGTTGCTACATCGATGGAGGCAGATGCATTTTCTACCTAGTTCGAGAAAAAATTCTCATTGATTGCTTGCATGCCAAGCTCAGTAGATAGCAGTATATGGTATATTGATTCAGGAGCATCCTGATTCCTTCCACATGACTGAGAACAAGAAGAGTTTCAACCACCTAAAGGAGAAGGACATGCAGTTTCAGATTGAGCTAGGAGATGATGGCTAATATGCAGCTAGAGGAGTTGGTACTGTCAATTTTCACGGGGAGTCAGGTAATCCTCTTCATACCAGAGATGTCCTCTATGTTCCAGGATTGAGGTAGAATCTTGTTTCAGTAGCTACCCTTGAGGACAAGGGACATTATATATCACCTTCAACAAAGATAAGGCGTACCTCCAACACTTAACTTCTGGATGTAAGAAGCAGATAGGTGTGAAAGTGAAGAATCTCTACAAGTTACAGGTAGAGACAGGTGCAGCCTTGAGCAGCAAGGCAGGGAGTTCTCAGAGTGGAGAAGTGGTGGTTGAGCAAGAGCAGGATAGAGCTCTCGAGACAGGGCCTCAACCAGTATCTCAATTTGGATCTAATCTAGTTCGCAATTGGGCTAACCAGCAAGATGATGAGGAGCATAGCCCAGGGCGAGTGGAGGCAACCACTCAGTGAGAGACTTCCAGTATAGGGAGAGTGTAGAAATTTCTGTTTTCCCACCCCGGTTTTCAGTTTCACCTTATTTCTCCCATGTAGTTAAATGCCCTTTCCCATAACCATACATTTCACAAGCTGAAAAAAATAAATATTGCTGAAAACACAAATTCTGGAAATTTTACAGAATGCTGGAAATTGCAGAAATAAAAATCAGCAGTAATAAACAGCCATTAAAACACATTTAAACACTGAGATTTTTGGTCAACTTGACCCTAGAAAAACCCCCTACAACTCTTGGGGAAAACCAGTTTGAGAGCTCTTCTTTATTTCTGAAAATGCCTTTTTCACAATGAGAAATATTGAGCAAAAAAATCAGCAAGCAAATTTACAACTTATCTGTTTTCTCATGCCTCACAGCAAACTGGAAATTATAGCAAACAGGACAGCAATAAATGTTGTACGGCCTCCTCGATTTTCATGCCCACTTTCAGCATTAAATGTTGTTGTACAGCCAACATTAAATGCACTGAATGGACTGCAATAAATGCATTGTACGGCTTGTAATAAATGCGCTATACGGCCCTCGTTTTGCGTGCAGAAAAATCAGCAAACTGCTCCTCGATTTTTGTGCAAACCACTCCTCGAAAATCGTGCCAAAATATGCCTTTCACTGTGTGCTGAACCAGCTGTACAAATCTACTCAACTGTTGTCTTGGAATGTATGCCAAGCTGCTGTCTCCTTCTCCTCCCTGCTCAGAAATCTCTCTTGCTCTCTTGCTCTCCTTCTCCCAATCTTCTCATCAAAGAATGAATGACCTTTTCCTCATTTTCCTCCTTTAATCTAACCCCAAGTGACTTTTGGGTGATCCAAGTGACTTTTGGGTGATCCCTAACTCCAATGGCTGAAATAGATTGAGATCTAAGGCTGAGATTAAATGCTCATTTAAATCTCACTTTTTATTTTTTAATTCACCCCACTTTAATAAAGACCCACTTAGTCATTTATTTCCAAAGTCACTTTTCCTTTCTAATTTTTCATTGACTTTATAAAAGTCACTTTAAAATTAGACTTAGTAACTTTATCACTTAAAGTCACTTTTAAATTAGATTTAACTTTATAAAAAAATTACAAAGTCACTTTAGGAGAAAAATTAAATTCTTTTGGACACTTTTCCCTAGGCCAAAGATCAAAGCCTTAGGGAACCACCTGTCCTCTGGTACCAAATTTCAACACTCCCTCTTACTGAGGAAGGTGTTCCTCACCACACCCATCTTGTCTCTGAAGTAGACATGCTTGCCCCGTGGTAAGGCTTTGGTAAGAATATCTGCAACCTGTTCATCAGTGGAAATATACTCAAGCTTCACAGCGCCCTTCTGAACATAGTCTCTGATGAAATGGTATCTGATCCCAATATGCTTTGACCTGTCATGAAATACTGGATTCTCCGTGAGTTTAATGCAACTCTGATTATCACAGTAAATCATTGAAGGTCTCAACGGCTGACCAAATAAGCCAAACAACATCTTGCGAAGCCAGATAGCCTCACAACTAGCTAGACCGGCTGCCATATACTCTACTTTCGCTGAACTCAGTGCTACTGACTGCTGCTTCCGGCTGAAACATGACACTACTGCTGAACCCAACCGAAAACAACACCCTGAAGTGCTCTTCCTATCAGAAACACAACCTGCCCAATCAGAATCACTGTATCCTGCCAATCTCACTCCATCTCCCTGCATGTAGTCCAGACCATAATCCACTGTCCCCTGCAAGTACCGCAAAATGTGTTTTGCAGCCACCCAGTGAACCTTCCTAGGCTCACACATAAACTGACTCATCGTGTTGACTGCAAAACAGATATCTGGTCTAGTGTTGACCAAATACATCAAGGAACCAATCAGCTGCCTGTACAATGTGGGATCCACCAACTCGGAATCCGAAGCATGAAGCTTCTTCCAGTTGGTGATCATCGGTGTCGACATGGGTCTACAATCCTCCATGTGGAATATGCTAAGGATGTCCACAATATACTTCCCCTGCCCCAGGAAGAAATGCCCCTCCTCCTGCCACACCTCCAAGCCCAAAAAGTAATGCATCAAGCCAATGTCCTTCTTCTCAAACTCCGCCGCAAGATCTCTCTTGCAGTGCTCTATGAGTCTCTCTACACCTGTAATGACCAAGTCATCCACATACAGCACCAGAATGAGAGGCTCCTCACCAATCACAATAAAGTAAAGGTTCGGATCTGCCTCACTCTTTGTGAAACCCATCCCCTGCAAATATGTATCTATCCTGGAGTACCAAGCTCTGGGAGCTTGCTTCAGGCCATAAAGGACCTTCTTCAGTCTGCACACATGGGACTCCTTCCCATGCAGCTCAAAGCCCTGTGGCTGCTCAATGTACACCTCCTGTATGAAGCCATTGAGAAATGCAGTCTTCACATCCATCTGGTGGATCTTCCAACCCATCTCTGCTGCTATCGATATAATGGAGCGGATCGAAGTATATCGAGCCACGGGAGCGAAGGTCTCCTCATAATCAACTCCCTCTACCTAGGAGAACCCTCTAGCCACAAACCTTGCTTTGAATTTCTCAATGCTGCCATCTGCAGCATGCTTTACCTTGTAAAGCCATCTGGAAGTAACCACGGATTTGCCCTCAGGCCTCGGCACCACCTCCCAAACATCATTCTTCATGATAGAAGAATACTCCTCCTGCATGGCCTCTCTCCAGACCTGCTGGCTAGCTACCTCCTCATAGTTAGAAGGCTCAGAGTCAAGGATGCTGGTAACCATCGCCATATAGCTACAAAACCTCTCAGGTGGTCTACTCTCTCTGACCAGCCTCTTCGGCTCAGCAATAGATGTGGCATCTCTCAAGGTGACCTGAAGCCACTTGGGCTTCCTCTTCCCTGAGCGCACTTCTCCCACCGGAGAATGAAACTCCTCCTCATCATCATCATCAAGAGCCTGAACTCCTGACTGTCTGTCTGCTGTCCTCCTGCCTGCACCTGAACCTGTAGAAGCTGAGGTACCGTGTGAACTGTCCATCAGTGGACTCCCTAGTGAACTGCTCTGTGAACTGCTTTGCATGTTGCCCGGAGCACCACCCCTCTGGCTCGGTGAGCCACTGCTCACTGACGGACCTGACATCCTCATAGATGTACCTCCTGATCCTCCTGATCCCTGCCCATTGGATCCCTGCGACTGACTCAACTGCTGCTGAGGGTCTGGCTGATCCAGATACTCTAACTCTCGTGACCTCCTAAAGGCCCTGTCCTCCTCGAACTTCACATCCCGTCTGACAACAACTCTCCTCTGTGCAGGAATGTAAATCCGAAAGGCCTTTGAGGTCTCACTGTAGACCACAAAGATACCCTTCTCTGCAGTGGGCTCTAGTTTGGTCCTCTTCTCCTTGGGTATATAGGAGTATGTAATGCATCCAAAGATATGAAGATGACCAATATCAGGCTTCTTCCCAGAGAAAGCCTCCTCCGAAGTCATGTGCCCCAAGGCACGATGCGGACTCCTGTTCTGCAAGTAAACAGCTGTGTTGCAAGCCTCTGCCCACAAGAACAATGGCAACCCCTGATCATGTAACATGGCTTTGGCAGCCCCTATGATGGATCTGTTCTTCCTCTCCGCAACCCCGTTTTGTTGGGGGTTGTAAGGAACAGTGAATTCCCTCCTAATGCCTGCCTCCGCACAATAGTCAACAAACTCTCCAAGGGTGTACTCTCCTCCATCGTCCGACCTCAGGGACTTGATCTTTCGACCTGTCTGTGTCTCCACAAGAGCTCTGAACTCCTGAAACCGCTTGAAGACCTCACTCTTGGTCTTCAAAAAATAAATCCAGGTCCTCCTGGAGTGATCATCAATGAATAAAACATAGTACACATATCCACTCAAGGAAACATGAGACATCCGACCGCTCACATCAGAATGAATCAAATCAAGTATCCCAGTCGCTCTACTGTCACTGCTGGGAAAAGGGGATTTGGCAAACTTGCCCATCGCACAACCTCTGCAAGTATCAAAGTGATCAGTACTGAAATCTGGCACACCTGTAGTGATTTCCCGCAATGTCCTCAAGGCTCCATGATACATATGTCCCATCCTGCGGTGCCAAATCTCACATAGCTCAGAACTGCTAGCTCTGCTGTTGGTACTACTACTCAATGCCAAAAGGGGCTGGAATGCAAACTTGTACACCTTTGCATGGCGTACACCTATCACTCTAGCTGAATCAGCTGGAGTGCCCCTGGGATACATCAACACCTGTCCTCCCCTGAACAGTACCTCATATCCTCTGTCCTCCAAAGCTGAGACAAATATGAGGTTCTTCCTCATCCCTGGCACATAAAGAACATCTGACACTTTCAAGGGAGGTTTGGACTCCCTTTGAAATGTCAGTGTCCCCACCCCGACTGCTCTAACAACTCTGTCATCACCGAGTACTACCTCTATATCAGTGCCACTTTCTAAAAGCTCTGAGAAGTACTCAAGGACTCATGTCATGTGACGTGAAGCCCCACTGTCCACATACCAGATACCTGAAGATGCTCTGCTAATCGAGGGAAAAGCATGCTCCCTCTGAACCTGTGTGGCAGGTGATCCTGCACTAGAGGACTCACACGTAGTGAACGCAAACTCCCGGTCAAAACGACCTGCAAAGTCCTCAATCTCTGCTGAAGCTGCCACGTCCTAGTTCTTCCCCTTCTTCTTCTTCTTCTTCTCCGGACACACAACTACATAGTGTCTCATCTTTTGACAATTCCAACACTTCACCTTGGAATAGTCCTTCTGTGTGTTCCCCTATTTACCTTTGCCTTTGCCTTTGCCCCCACCACTGCCTGTGGAAGCCTGCTTCTTCCCTTTGCCTTTCTTGCCTCCTGCCACCCGTGCTACATCCTCATCTTGCTCAACTGGCTTGGCTGCCCCAAGCTGACCTTTCCTGATCTTTGTCTAAATGCAATCATCCCAAAACCTCTCCCATGTGGGAAGGGTCTCACGTGCACAAACCCTATCAGCAAAGTTCAACCATGAACGGGGGAGGCCATTCACTGCAATTCGCACCAACTCAGTGGGTGGAATGGCCTCTCTAATCGCTGCCAACTCATCTCTCACATTAGTAATCTTTGTGAGATATCCAGCTGCACTATCATTACCCATCTTAATGTTCTTCAGCTTCTCCTTCAGGACCATCTTCCGGTTCTCATTGGTACTCTGGTAGAGATTGGACAATGCTGTCCACATCTCATGGGCATTGCTCTTTCCTCTCACATGAGGAATGCAATGGTCTTTGATTCCGTCTACAATCAGCCTCTTACCCTTGTTGTTCTTTTTATTATAAGCAGCCAACTGAGTAGCATCAGTAGGCATAACAACAGGGTTTTGTGTAGTATGCACCATGATATCCCAGACTTCTGCCTCCTCAAAGATACTCTGCATTCTCTCCTTCCAAACGCTGTAATTTATATGCCCATCCAGCCTATCCTCCACCCTCAATCCCAATGACATCCTGCTGCCCTAAAACTGAAAAATAGCACAGCTGTAGTAAAGATAAAACTATTGTTTATGAAAAAATCAGCTTGCTGGAATTTTCTGAGTGAAAAATCAGCAGCTGTAATTTTTCCTTTTGCTGTCCCAAACTGTCCTTCAGCACTCAACCTTTGATACCATGTAGAAATTTTTGTTTTCCCACCCCGGTTTTCAGTTTCACCTTATTTCTCCCATGTAGTTAAATGCCCTTTCCCATAACCATACATTTAACAAGCTGAAAAAAAAAAAAATATTACTGAAAACACAAATTCTAGAAATTTCACAGAATGCTGGAAATTGCAGAAATAAAAATCAGCAGTAATAAACAGCCATTAAAAAACATTTAAACACTAGGATTTTTGGTCAACTTAACTCTGGAAAAACCCCCTACAACTCTTGGGGAAACCTAGTTTGAGAGCTCTTCTTTATTTCTGAAAATGTCTTTTTCACAGTGAGAAATATTCAGCAAAAAAATCAGCAAGCAAATTTACAACTTATCTCTTTTCCCATGCCTCACAGCAAACTGGAAATTACAGCAAACAGGACAGCAATAAATGTTGTACGGCCTCCTCGATTTTCGTGCCCACTTTCAGCATTAAATGCTGATGTACAACCAGCATTAAATGCGCTGTACGGACTACAATAAATTCGATGTACGGCCTGCAATAAATGCGTTGTACAGCCCTCGTTTTGCATGCAAAAAATCAGCAAACTGCTCCTCGATTTTTGTGCAAACCACTCCTCGAAAATCGTGCCAAAATATGTCTTTCACTGTGTGCTGAACCCGCTGTACAAATCTGCTCAACTGCTACTTTGGAATGTGTGCCAAGCTGTTGTCTCCTTCTCCTCCCTGCTTAGAAATCTTTCTTGCTCTCTTTCTCCCAATCTGCTCATGAAAAAATGAATGACCTTTTCCTCCTTTTCCTCCTTTAATCTAACGCCAAGTGACTTTTGTGTGATCCCTAAATCCAATGGCTGAAATAGATTGAGATCTAAGGCTGAGATTAAATGTTCATTTAAATCTCATTTTTTATTTTTTAATTCACCCCACTTTAATAAAGACCCACTTAGTCATTTATTTCCAAAGTCACTTTTATTTTCTAATTTTTCATTGACTTTATAAAAGTCACTTTAAAATTAGACTTAGTAACTTTATCACTTAAAGTCATTTTTAAATTAGATTTAACTTTATAAAAAAATTAGAAAGTCAGTTTAGGAGAAAATTAAATTCTTTTGGACACTTTTCCCTAGGCCAAAGATCAACAGAGAGTTTGAACCCCCTGTCCTCTGGTACCAAATTTCAACAGAGAGTTTGAACCAAGTGGGCAAAGGATTTGGTTAAGGGAGATCAGAAGAGAGTTGAGTCTCCCAACACCAAGAAGCAGACACAGAGGTACACAAGGTACATGGCACTTATGACTGAAGTGGTGGACTCGCAAAGCATGGTGAGAAAGAACAGGTCTTCAAAGCAAGTTCCGTAGAATAAAATAGGGAAGCCTTTTAATTCAGAGGAGCAGCTACAGCAGTAGAGAACATCGTAGTGTTGAATATAGATCTAGGTGAACGAGGTTCTTCCAAGAATGCCTTCCTCGCTAAGAGGGAGCGTTGAAAATAGTAGGGAGAAAGGGTTCCTTGATTTGTGCCTTAATTCAAGGAGTCACAATGTGTTTCTCCTTAGCATGCTCGAGTTCCCTATAAGTTAGGACAAATTCCTATAATTTAGGCTTTGTTCCTAAAAGTTAGGAAGTGTTATGAGGCAGTTAACTAATAGGCTAAAGTAGAAGGCTCAGTTTAGTGTCTTCTAGTGCGAGTTAGCTATGGAAGCCAACATCCATGAGTTGCAAGTCTAAATTTTGGGCAGATCGAGATCCATTAGTCAGTTCAACTCACTTAACTCACTCAATCACTAGTTTGACTTTCTAGAAATAACAACTTGCTAACTTTAGCTATTCGAATTACCTTTAAAAGGAGGAAACGAAGGCAAAGATTTGATCATTGTCTTGTGAGCACATGTTGGTGAGACAAGACGTTAATTTTGGTTAACAATGGTATATTCTTAGCACAATTACTTCAATGTTCCTTTAGCAGCCCAATGACAATTTCCAATTTAGATTTCCAAAAGTAATCACATTGACAGTGAAAGTAGATAGAACATAAAACAATATGCAGAAAACAAGCCAAGACAAGAAAACACCCGATTGGCGGATGCCAAGAAAAAACCCCTATGTGGGGAAAACCCTTTGATCAATTCTTATTATTATATCAAAATGTTCAGTAGAGAGGGAGAGTACAAAAGTCAAGACAGCCCTGTCCAAATCTGAAATTTTCTGCAACAGTCAACAGCACTAACAAGAAAGTCAGCATTGGTCAAAGTAGTGATAGAATGTCCTCAAAACAGCTCGGTCTTCCCCAATCAAACTCTGCCTGATTAGGAGGTCAAAGTTAGCCCAAAACAGTGACAAAGTCAATAGTCAAACTTGGTCAAACTGCTGTCCTGAAATCTGCAGTCAACCTGCAATTTTGATCTGCGGTCAAAGTGCTTAGAATATCTCAGTTTTTGTGCCAAAAGATGCGGCCTGCCCAAACAGATAATCTCCCAAAAAATTGAAGTCAAACTCTCCTTGGAAGGTCAAAGTCAACACTGGTCAAACTGCAGAATTTTCTGAGATTTTTGGCCCTGCAATTTAGCTCTGAAATTCATCCTCCTTGTTCCACACCCAATGTTGTACGAACCAATGACAGAAGAAGAGAGAATGTGTGAGTGATGAAGATGCCAAATGAGATGAAAGGTCACTTGTATTTATACAAGTCGTTGAGGGTGAAGTGACACATCCATTGGGCTTCCTGAGCCTACATGATGATGTGGCCGACCTCGACAATTTGCATATGTGTGGGCATAAATTCAAATTCACACTTCTGCTTGTCCAAATGAGATGATCTTTATATCAATTTTCGTCCTCTCGAAAAGAGTAATTTAATACAATCATTGTCTCCATCAAAAGAGCTGTCCCTAGGTGGAATTTGGCCCTAGCTGCCACTTTTTAACACAAGACAATGGAGCTCACGGGTTTGTGAGAAGGTTGCACAGGTTTATGTGTGGAGCTTGTGAGAGAAAGGTGTGCCAAGAGAAGCTTGTGCACATTATTGGAGAGAGGAATTTCCTTGGGAATTGACCAAGAATTTAGGAGCAGCCTATGTGCAAAGAATTAGGACGAAATCGAGGAGCAGATCAGGAGTCTTGCAAGGAGTATTTCAGCTTAGTACAGCAGAGGAATCAGATTGCATTCTCTATTGAAACAAGTTGTATTTGCATGAGATCTATTGCGCAAATTTCTTCAATAAAATTCTGAAACAAGCAGAGCATTTCCCAGTCGGGTTCCCTAGAAAATTTGTGCCTTGATTATTGTGATGGTGTGTTTATTTCTGTTCCTATTCCGCTGCAAAATTTAGTAGAGAAATTCTGTGTCTATATGAAAAGAAAGTAGTTTTCAGATTGTTCATATTAGCAGTTGCAGAATTTCAAGGAATTTCTACAACATGTGATTGTTTTCAGTTGCTCTGCTCGTGGGAGCCTCCTACACAGAGCATTGAGCTCCTTTATTACACATTTTTGAGGCAGATCCAGAAAAATGATCAAAAGGGCGGACTATTGTAGCATTGCTTCATGTTTGTCCTGATGTTCCAAACCAAATCAGAACTGGGCTAAAAATGACCAGAAGTGCAATCCAGATCTGAAATATAATACCTCAGCAAACGGAGATGATTTGGAGATGAATACAGGTTATATATGTGTGTGTATGTCTATTAAGTAGGTGTAAAGACTGAGCCAACCCTTTTATATGATGAGTATATCTTTAAACTCATGATCAATTCAAAGGAAAGGAGTTATGCTTCTGTTGAAGTGTTCAAGTAACTCCCACAAGTAGACAATTGGAATTTCCCATTCTCATGGATTACTACATCTTTGAAAAATAAATCATCCCTAAGACCCATTTAACTCATCTAGGATACCGTAGAGCTGTCATCGGAAGTCTGCAAGGGTTCAGTAAGAGTAATTTCCATGGCTCGTGATTGCAATAAAAATGCAACTGCAAGCTTTATTACTGAAGATGGTGGTAGAGTTGTTTATGTTTAGAAACTGAAGCCATCTGGCAGAGTAATGCTATATTTAAGATCAAGATATCTATTCTAGGTTTTAAGAAGCTTATGATGACAGAGACAAGAAATGTGTTCCATGTGATATTTTCATTGTAATTGTGGAAGGGATAAAAGGCCAGATATGGCCTTATCCAGATTAGCCTATCAACAATATTCAGCTAGGTCTACATCAATTTTAGCCAAGCAGTGTAATATATGATTGCAGAACCTCACTAGTTGTTATTCTTTACGTTGATAAGCATATGGCGAAGGAATCACTGATTTGAATGACCTGACAAAAGCATGAGCCTCAACTGTAAAAGTCGCATAGCATGAAGAGAGTTGGTCTGGTCACACTCGTCATATATTAGTCTGGGCGCTAATTCCAGGCAGACACATTTGAGCTCTCAAGGGTTTAATGTCGCAAACCATATAAACTGCAACATAAATTGGAACTTGCATGTCTTGAAGATACTGATTATTGTTTATATGTTCCCTGTATCTTTGAATCGGAGAAAGATAATCCCAAAGGCTGATGTCCATAACTGCTAAGACCTGGTACTTGTGGGGTTTGCTCATCTTTGTTGAGCTGTTGCACTGGTCTGCAGTGTAAGAAGATGCCTTGCAATCTCTAGGATAAGGTACAGTCTGCCCAAGCTGTTTCCAGGTAGCACTGTATTTTCTTCCACTCTAAAGTCTTTTTATGTCGATCTCATAGGATACTGTTAGCTGAGTAGTCATGCTATAATCCACATACAAAAACAATGAAATCTCATTGTTATTAGATGTTGTGTTTATCTGTCTATTACATTTCTTCGGTGGTCAAAGATAGTTCTAGCTTATTTACCCTTAACTGAGCATTACTTGACTGTCACCAAAAGATTCACAAAATTCCCCCGTTGATACGGAAACTTGTCGGAAACATTAAGAGGGACCTTATAGTGGATGACGGGAGATGATCAGTAACAACTGCAAGGCAATATGTGGCACTTCTGTTTCATTACTTTACTTGTCTATCTCCCTTATAATTTTGTATTAACTGAGAGATACCTTGAACATTCCCTTGAAATACTGTGCATTAGGTCTTTAAATACCTTGAACATTCCCTTGAAACTCTCTGCATTAGGTCTTTAAATACCTTGAACATTCCCTTGAAATACCGTGCATTAGAGCTTTAGCAGTTCCATTGAATGTTTTTTTACCAGTTAAGTAAATTGATAAAAATTATGATTTTCTTTCTAAGGACCGTTCCATAAAGGTGGATTAATTGTGATAATGGCCACAGCGAAAGGGTATATTGATTAATCATAGATATGTTTTACAGTGTAAACAATTTTAAATCTATAACGACTCAAAATGAAATCTTCAAACTCAATACGAAAAAAGGGGCAGGTGTAGGCCAGTACCAACAGAGAGAGATCCACTGCTCCGAGAGTTGACACTGAGGTGAGATACGAGTTTGGCAGATGCAACCACATTGTGTAATGGAATAATTGACTCTACGCATCGCCTTCGAGGCCTTGCACTGTTATATTCGAAGGCAGCTCTGCGAGAAGATACTGGGGATCTCATGGTTGACGATGATGCTCTGAATGGGTTCGACGTAGAATAAAATGCAGACCTCGCAGACCTTGCAAATCCTCCATAACGAGCCGCCATTGTACGAGCTCGATGATGAAAGCGGGCAGAGATAATCTGAGAATGGCTCTGATGGCGATTCAATACTGTATTTCTGTGATTGAGATGGTTTCGTACTAGGGTTTTAAAGGCTTTTGTTGGACTTTCAAAAGCTTGGCATCGTTCAAAACGTATTTCGTTGTGACACTTGTGAACATCTATTTCGTGGTATTTAAGTTGTGATATTTAAGTCCTTTTTTTCCCACCCCATTTGAAACTAGATTTATTATTATTATAATAATAATCTCTATTTTTAAGGTCACGGTTAAGCTAGACACCAAATTTGTGTATGACATCCCTTGTTTACCTTTTAGAATTAGTATAATCATATTAATAAATGTGGCTGAAATATGTCAATAAGTTGACTATTAACTGTATGAATTGTTGATATTTTAACTACTCAATATCTTTGTATTGAAAGTGAATGGATATTTTTACTAAAAGAGTATCCCCATTGTAACCAATGAAGTTGATCACTTCACCACATGCAAGTGTTAAAGCTATTAGATTAGCGTTATTAGTTCATAAACTTCTCATATGCAAACCCTCTTAGGAAAAACAATCTCTACCTTACAATACATCTCCAAGAAAAATAGTATACTATAAAAAATAATTTGTATAGTTTCTAAACTTATATGCAATTCCTCTTTAAGAAAAATAATCTCTACCATAGAAGACATCTCCAAGAAAAACAGTTTACCATACAATACATGCGTACAAACCTTTGATACGTAACTCATGTTTATGGACTTGTTTGCACTCAAAAAAAGTCAATGAGATAAAACATTGCTTGAACAATTTTGTTTGAACAGTTTACTGGTCCATAAAACTAGTAAGAAATTGTTTTGTCTATAATATGATGGCATCCATTGCTATGTCGAAGTGATTCTAATGACTGTAACATTTTATTCACTGAATATGTAATATTTTATGTATTTATATGTTTTATCAAATGTTCTTAAACAAGTTTAAATATATTTACGTCGAACCACAAAGAATGTTCACTATAACGGAGCTTAAATAGGCCAAAATCCAGAGACAACTATTTTTTTTCCATGAAAAAAATAGCATTTTACATTTTAGGAAGTATATAAAATAATTCTTCAAGAAATTAACTTCATAATGAATGTCTTGACTCTATCGAAGTCCCATTACTCTTTTCCAAGAAAAGAATAACATTACATATCACTAAGAGTGGTAAACACTTCTCGAGCAAATTAATTCATAATGAATGTGTGAAAATCCTATCAATAGATTCCTCTAGCCACACAAACCCTGCACATGTTAAAAAAACAAATTAAATCATAATAAATGTCTTGGCTCTGTGACAATCCTATCAAAGGTTTCTCTAACTACAGACACCTTGCACCAATTAAAGACCCAACTATAATAGTGCAGTGCATCAACTTGAGTATTCAGTTCTATACAAGATATGCTCTCAAAAACCTAATAATTTCTAGAAAGCAATGATTCACCAACAAACATTAACTAAATTGCATACAAATACCCAAAGGAAAACCCTAAACCTTTCAAACAATGCTCAATTTTAAACTATTGTCATTGATTAAATTGCATGCAAACGCCTAAAGGAAAACCCTAATCTATTAAAACAACATACTCAATTAAATGAGATTTTGAAAACAAGAATCCCAAAAGAATGGGAAACCAAGTCTGAGAAATTAACCCTAACCCTAGTCGTAAGGACAAAAGTTTCATGGCAAAAATGGCATAAAGTAATGTCATGGAAACTAAATACAAGAAAGTATGAATTGCAAGCACTAGTGAACTTCGTAACGGCCTTGTTACCTTCTAAGACAGCGTGTTTAGAGAGCTCTGCTAGAAGAACGAACCTTATGATCTATTGTTCCCAATTCTTTATTTTTTAGACACCAATGTTACTTGTAGGTAGTATGCAATGAACACAATATTAAACAATGATTCAATAAAATCAATTCTACCATAGAAACCATCTCACAAAGCTACCAACGGAAACCAGGACGACCTTGACCATCCAAACCATTTTAATATAAATTTTATAATCAATTTTTAAAAATAACAAACAAAAGAAATTCAAATCAAATTTAATCTCTTATTGATTTGAGTGAAGACCAAAACAAGGCTTTTATATATATTTTAAAATACTCTAATATCATTTGCAAAATCACAATGGTCTAACTTAAAACATCATATGAACCCACGAATTCATAAAAGTTTCAGTGGGCATCATAAAAATGAAGAACAATTTTGATTTGGCCAGAGTTTCTTTCAAAAATCTACATTGCGTTGTTGATTGTCGTTTGTCGCTCTAAGTGTTATTCTTCCTCTTATTTTTAAGAAAAGTAAAAAGCTCTCGTATGCTAAGAAATGATTAAAAAAAATATTTTGAAACCAAGATTATGCCATTATAAACCTCTCTACCATAGCAGGAAAATAAATGTTATTCACAGTAAAATAATTGTTCATGAGATAAAGTAGTAGTATGTTATACGTTCATGACCTGAAAATGTAAAGAAAAAGAGGAGATAAAATAAATGAAAATGTTTCATCCAGAGGAAGTAACTCCACAAATTAGCTGAGAAAAAATCAAATAATAAAAAAATAAAACAATAGGTGAAAATATATTGCACTACATATATAGATATAGAATTTGACGCCAGTAATTAAGCTTAAAAAAAACCCAATGGCTTTTAGGAATCTTAAGTATAGAGAAACTACGGTTCCCTCCATCCAACTACCATTCCCTCCATCAGACTACTTTCCAAATCAGTTAATGTCCCTGAATGCCATGAAATTGTAAGGCCAAACAAATTGGCCAGGGAGAAGGTGAGTAAAATAGATGTTGATTTTAGTAAATTATTAGTTATTAAATAATAGTGTAACATTCAACCTCTGAGACTTAATTCACTATCATCCATTGATTTTTATATTAGTTGAAGCATATTCCAGCATATTCCTTTAATTTGAAATCTTAGCCATCCATTTTATAAAAAAATAAAAATGCATCCACTCCAATTTCAATATAGACCATGCCTATCAGCATAATTAATCAAAAATCATGATATCTCCATCTTGCTAAAATAGTCCAAACACTAATATAAATATAACATATAGACCATAAAGATTCCTATCATTAATAAGAAACATTGAGCCCATGGTCACATAAAGAAAAATCAACATCTGTGAAGAGCCTTAGCTAATAGGAAACTGCCCTGAATCAACTAAACATCCGACTCCAAATTATTCCACAAAGATTGTGCCCATTTGAATCATCGAGCCTTTTTTTGAAAGGGCATCAACATCCAACTCAATTCCCTGTAGATATGTGAAATGTTAATGGACCTGGAGGATTTGTAGAGTTGACTAACCCTCGGTTTGTGACCAAGAGTGGCTATGTCCAGAGAAAAGCTCTTATTTATTCATTCCACCGCTACTTTGAGATCCCCAAAGACCGATGAAGAGTCCAAACTTAATAATTTAGCATATGATAAGACTCCCCACAAGGTTGATATCTTATCTTTCATAATTCTAGATCTCGAACTACACCCCCATTAAATACTAAAAAAATGTTGTTGCTCCAAATATATCACTCCACCACAATCACATATATTAGAGCTAGCAGCCCCATCAAAGTATGATGAGGGAAAGTGACCCATCAAAATAGGAGTATATAAAATTTTGAGCTTATGAGAACATGTTTTGGGACCCAACTCCAAAAAAAAACTCGTTATCTTAGCACTAATTCTCTTGATGATCGGTTCTTTGTCCTCAAATATTAAGCAGTTCCTTGTTCTCCAAATCCCCCAGGAAATTTAAATAGGGAGTGTTGCATACTCCATATTGGTAAACATCCAATCTTTCAAACAAATCTCCAAATTCTCCCCATTCCAAGAGGAAAAAAAATTAAGTCCTTAAGAACAACTTGCCAGATAGCCAAAGCAAATGGGCATTGTAGAAAAAGATGTGATATGTTCTCCTCCTTCCTCTTGCATAATGCACATCTACCCGGGCCACTAAAGCCTCTTTTACAAAGGTTATCCCATGTAAGTATTTTGTTTCTCAAACATAGCCACCCAAATATCTTCAATTTCAATGGAAGCTTCCACTTCCAAAGTTTCTCATGACACCAGACAAATATAAAACTAGCCAATGTCATAGCAATATGTCTATATGCATCTTTAACAATGATCCTACCCTCCTTCGTGCATCCATTCCAAAGTAGAGTATTGATCCGGATTTAAACAAGAACGCAACAAATTACAGATATAACCATAAATACAAAGATGTAGTGGAAATAACACTTCATTTCATTAATATCAAATACTGAAATATGCTTACAAACATAATGGAAATAAGTCTAGCTCGGGTGATGGTAGCTTATCTCTGAGAAGAGATGTGGCGGCTACATGCCTCTGAACTGTGTTACAATGAGGCTCAAGGGTCTTTTTATTATTGAACAATAAGAGCAAACCCTAAACAACCAAAACCCTAACCTGAGGAGATGTAACACCAAGAGTTTATGGGCCCTATTGGGGTGAGTTAGATAGCCAACTTCCCGGGGTTGCGACTTGGTCATATTATCCCCATTTGACGCGCATGATAAGCCGTTGGAAAGATCTCTCCGAGGACTACGATGTAAAAGAAAATCTTGGATAGAAAATTGCTAGCGGTAGATTGCCAAAAAAATGTCGTTTAGGGCCTCAAAACAATGCCGGAAGTTTGGGACCCGAAAAAACTGCTAAAAATAGTAAATTGTGCTACAATTAAGGAAACTGAAAAACTGAAAGAAAAAATGGTGGGGTCCCAAGTGGAATTGGCGGGTGGCCACCAATATCCACCTGGATCATTCCTCCCCCCTTAGGAATCACTAGTCCCCATTGCATTGAGTTCCTCCATGAGATGAGGAAACTTCTACTAAACTTGGTCCCTGGTGAGCCACTTGCCCTAGTGAAGGAGTTTGCCTACTTTGACAACTTGATACAGCACGAGTGTTCTTGATCTGCGTGTCCATGATTTGATCAGTTGTGGCTTGCTCCATGCAATCTGGATTTAACTCTATAGGTGTGAGTTGTTCTGCAATGTCTGATGTGTCCAATAATGGTGGGAAGTATGGTCGAAGGCAGTCCACATTAAACACTGGGTGCAGGCCAAGGAATGGGGGAATGCTGAGCTCAAATGCATTATCGCCCACAGCCTTAGTAATGGTGTAAGGACCATATCAAAGTGGTCTGATTTTATGATAGGCTCCGGTAAGGCGTTCCTCCTACAAATGCAACCAGACTTTGTCGTCCACCCGAAACTTGTGTGGCACCCGATGTTGATCATGTCGTTGCTTGTAATTGGCATTTGATTTCTCCAGAATTTCATGGACCTGCTGGCGGATATGTTGGATGTGCTCAATGAAGTTGTTTGCCTTATCGGCTTCCGACTGGACATGATCTGAATCTGCCTAAGTAGCTGCAAATGGTATGGCCACATCAATGGGACATAGTGACTAAAATCCCAAGCCCACCTGAAAAGGGCTGAGGCCAGTCGAGCAGTGGAGAGCCCGGTTATAAATGTGCTGGACATAGGGAAGGCTCTCATCCCATGTGCATGGATGTTGTACATGCGCATAATGTGTACGATCATTCTATTGACGACCTCTATCTGGCCATTAGTTTGCGGATGGAAAGCTGTGGACTTAGTGAGCTTGGTGTCCAGCATCAAACAGAGACTGGACCAAAATGTACTGAGGAACCTGTTGTCCCGATCTAAGATGTTAGACTGTGGGATCCCAAAGTGTACCAACACTCGTTCAAAGAAGAGTTTAGTAGTGGCTTCTACTATGATATTCTTCTTGCAGGCCGCCATAATGGCCATCTTCGAGAATCTATCGACGACCACAAAAACATAGTCATTGCCATGCTTAGTAGAAGGAAGGCCCGACATGTAATCCATGGAGATGGATTCCCAAGGTTGACTAGGGGTAGGCAGCAGAGTATAGAGGCCTTGCTTCTTGATGGTCGGTTTGGCAATGGCACAGGCAGTGCAAGATCTGATGTACTTCCCGACATCCTGTCAAAGATTCGGCCAGTAGAAATATTTCTGCAGTACTGCCACTGTTTTCTTGACCCCAAAATGCCCAGCGGCCCGACTATAGTGTGCTTCCCAAATCATCTTGGCTCGCTTGCTTGAAGGAACACAAAGGTGTCCCAGGTGGCATAACAGGGCATCCTGGAGGTGAAAATCTGGAACTTCTTGACCCTCCAAGAGCATCTGTTATGTGTGGTCCAACTCTGGGTCGCTTTTGTAGAGAAGTGGCCAATCAAAATTCTCGTGCCCACAAGAGTTGAGCACGGTGGTTAACGCCATGATCGGTGGTCGGCTGAGCCAGTCTGCAACATTATTGGTGTTACCCTTCTTATACTTGATATTCAAATGGAACTGTTGCAGGTATGTGGACCACTTTTGATGGCGGTCATTCTGCAACTTCCCTTGCGTCTGTATGAACTACAGGGGTCGATGGTCTATGTGGATGATCGTTTCCTTCCCCAAAATGTAATGCTTCCATTGTCAGCAAGCCTGCACAATGGAATACATCTCTTTGTCATAAGTGGGATATTGTCGGAGTGTGTCTGAAAGTGTCTCACTATGATATGTCACTGGATGCCCCTGTTGAGTAAGGACTACCCTGATAGCATAGTCAGAGGCATCTGTCTCAATCTCAAATGGTTGTTGCAAGTCTGGTAAAGTGAGCACTCGTGCAGAGCAGAGGCGATGTTTCAACTCTGTGAATGCCTTATGTTGAGATTCAAACCAAAAGAATTTTTCTTTCGCTCCTTCCTTGGTGACTTGACTCAAGGGCCAAGTGACATGAGAGAATCCCAACATGAACCTGCGCTGGAAATTGGCAAGACCCAGAAAGCTACCGAGCTCTGTAAGAGTGGTTGGGGCTCGCCAATCCCGAATGACTTAGATCTTGGATGGATCCACATGCACCCCTCGTTCATCAATAATGTATCCTAGATACTGAACCTGGGTCATGCCAAAAGTGAATTTTCTCCAAATTGGCACACAACTTGTGTTGCTGCAGTGTTTGGAGAACCTGTCGGATGTGGTGGAGGTGCTCTTCCCAAATCTGGCTGAAGATCAGGATGTCATCCAAGTATACTAATACAAATGAGTTGGTGAATGGCCACAAGATGTCATCCATCAGCCTCATGAAGGTTGCAGGAGCATTCGTCAACCCGAGAGGCATAACCAACCATTCAAAAAGGCCCTCCTTGGCTTTGAAGGCAGTCTTCCACACATCGGAGGGTTTGATATGTACCTGGTGATAGCCGGACTTCAAGTCGATCTTGCTAAAAAAAATTGCCACCTTCAGTTGGTCCATAAGGTCATCAATCCGTGCGATCGGGTACCTATTCCGGACTGTGATCTTGTTTAGCGCCCGATAGTCAATACAGAGTCTCCAAGTCCCATCCTTCTTCTGTACCAACACGATTGAGCTCCCATAAGGCGATGAACTTAGACGGATGTGACCTTTCTGCAGCAGCTCCTAAATTTGCCTCTTGATTTCGGCATTCTCCAGAACAGAGCACTGATAGATTGGTCCATTGGGTAGCGGCACACCTAGGGTTAGATCGATGGAGTGCTTGACCTGACAATGCAAAGGCACCCCTGTGGGGGAGGTGAAGATGTCCTCGCGCTCCTCCACGACCTTGTCCATCTGTTTTTGTCGTGCGGAGGGGCCCTGTCTAGAGGTCATGGCCACCGTCTTCTTCTTTCCCTAAGGGCGTATCATCAGGAAAACAAATTTCCCTGTTTTGGAAATGAGCTTACTACATTGTTTTGCAGTAACCAAAGAGATGGCAATAGGCGATGCTACCTCCGGTATCTTGTACAATTTATTTCCCAAAGTAACAATAACAATACGAGACCTTGACTCATACATAGCATGTCACTTCTAGAAGTATGATTGGCCTAATAATACATCAAAAACATCAAGGGGAGCAACATCACATAATACCTCATCCGTGAAGGGCTTGATGTTGTATGGAAGGCGGCACTGTTGGCTCACGCGAAGATCCCGTCCTTGGTGAAGCCACCTGATGGTGTATGGTTGTGGATGTGTTGTGGTCGGTAAGCCCAATCGCTTCACTAGCTTTGCCGAAATGAGGTTCTTTTGGCTCACACTGTAGACAATGAACTGTAGAAGGGAACCCTTTACCCACATCTTGGAGTGGAAGAGGCGCTCCTCTTCTGGATCATTAGGTTCCTCCTTATGGATCTTCGTGGTGGCAACAGTGGCGTTGGGCTCCGCATCGATAATCTGCTTCCCTTTGTCATTCCCCTTGTCAGGTTTTGACTTAGAGTCGTAACATGCATCTGATTCTGAAGCCTTTAGCTCGGCCACCAGTGACTACTTGGCTCGACACTCACTTGTGTTGTGAGTGGAGCTCTTATGGAACTCACACCACTTTCCTGTGTCCTTCTTCGGCTTCGCGGCATTTTTCTTTGCTTGCGGCTTTGGCGGGTTGTCCTGGGCCACCCCGCCTTGGCTTTGTCCTTTGTTCTGTGGTTTGGGGGCACCTTTCCCTTGCTTCAGATTCACAGATCCAAAGTCTTACTTCTTTTGTTTAAACTTTTGCTCGATCTTGACCGCATATTGGTATGTTGCATTGAGCGAGGAGATATCCAGGAATTCCATCTTATCTTGGATGTACCTATGCAGACAGTCGAGATACTTGAGAACCAAATGCTTCTCAGAATCCTTGATACCCAACTTCGTGCAAAGGGTATGAAAAACATTGGTAAACTCTGGCACATCTTGGTCCCTTCCTTGTCGCAGCATTGTCCACTTTATGTATTTATCCTCATAGATCCTAACAGGGTAGTACTTCTCCTTGATGGCATCTCGGAACGAGTTCCAAGTGGGTGCGGCTGAAAACAGTGAGTTCGTACTTTCATCCTTCTGCTCACAATAGGTTTCCCACCAGTCCTTGATGTGGGGGGATGCTTTGAGAAGTGCAAAGGTGATCTTTTCCCGGCTAGAAAAATCATGAATGGAAAAATATCCTTCTAACAGATTTAACCATTTATCTACAGCGTCTGCATCTATCTAACCCTCAAATATGGGAATGTCAAAGTTAACTTGTACCTTAAAGGGTGTGGCGCTTCCAGAGTAGCTGTCGGAAGTAGATGCGTCACCCCTGGGTAGCCGCTGAAGGATCTGGGCAAAGTTGTCCATCATCACGTTCCTTTGTCGCTTGAGGGCTTCCTCGAGAAAGATTTTGATAGGATCTCCTACCCCCTCATCTTTCTTTTCATCCACCATGGGAGTCCGTCAAGATTTGCGAGGCTGCTCTTGCAAAGGTTTGACTAGTACAAGCCCTAACTTCTTATATCCCGACCTCGTTGGGGACATGCAAAGAAAAATAGAGAAAGAGAAGACCACTTTGATACCACTGATCCATATTTAAACAAGAACACAACAAATTACAGATATAACCATAAATACAAAGACGCAGTAGAAATAACACTTCATTTCATTAATATCAAATACTAAAATATGCTTACAAACAGAATGGAAATAAGACTAACTCGGGAGATGGTAACTTATCTCTGAGAAGAGATGTGGCGGCTACATGCCTCTGAACTATGTTACAATGAGGTTCAACGACATTTTTATTATTGAACAATAAGAGCAAACCCTAAACAACCAAAACCCTAACCCGAGGAGATGTAACACCAAGAGTTTATGGGCCCCATTGGGGTGAGTTGGACAACCAACTTCCTGGGTTCGCGACTTGGTCATATTATCTCCGTTTGATGCTCATGATAACCCGTTGGAAAGATCTCTTAGAGGACTATGAAGAAAAAGATGATTTTGGTTTAAAACTCACCAACGGTAGATTGCCAAAAAATGTCGTTTAGGGCCTCAAAACGGCTCCGGAAGTTTAGGACCCGAAAAAATGCTAAAAATAGTAAATTGTGCTACAATTAAGGAAACTGAAAAAATGAAAGAACCAATGGTGGGGGTCCAAGTGGAATTGGTGGGTGGCCACCAATATCCACCTGGATTAAGTATCTTCATCCTTATTTACATTGACTCCAAATTATTGTTGATCCACAATGTATCTATCACATAGAGTTGCCATATCTCCAAAAAGTCCTAGGTCACTAGCAGACATCCAGACAGTACTTGCATTGTAATTTGTCTCCCATTTCTTTATCTAGTTGATGTAGTAAATTCCTTTGTTGTGTAGATAATTGAGGAATTGTTGAGGCAAATGTAAGATTGTAGATGATCCTACAAATCCCTCTCCAATCCCCACCACAGATCTATCACCAATTTTCCAAAGCACTTTTCCATCCAACCATCACTTGACTAGCAGTAAACTTCGCCAAATCAAATAAGTGTCTCAAGTGGCCCTGAATATGTGCTTTAACCCAATCTTCTGCCTTTATATCTACTATATATTTGTCTCTACAGATGTCCTATCATAAACCATCTTCAAACAAGGCTCTCCAAAGAGTTTTTGTCGCCAAATCCCATCCAAACCAAAGAAGGATTTTTAGCCCCCAACTGCCATCTTTTATGGGTTTCGGTATATCCTCTAGATTAACCAGTTGTGTTTTATGTTGTTTTGTAGCGCCAACCCACATAAAATTAGCTACAATAGATTTGGGCTTCGAAAGAATAGATTTAGGGACCCTTACTATATGCATCCAATACACTGCCATATTTTGTAGAACAACCTTTACAAGGGTGAGCCTACCCTTTATCAATAGCCACTTATTTGTCCAATTCAATAGCTTTTATTCAAGCTTCTAGATCAACCACCATCAATCCTTAACCAAATATTTATTTTGTTTAAGGAAAAAAACCAAGTAAGAAAAACCTTGTGTCAGATGTATCACCCCTGCAATTTCGTGAAGAATCTCTAGGTCCACCTCATATTCTATGAAGATGGATTTGTCATTGCTTAACATCAAACTTGTTGCTTTATGAAAATTGTCAATAATATTAAAGTATTTCCTCTATTCCACTAAGGCACCCATCCTAAATAGAAGTACATCATCAATGAAGAACAAATGTATAACACCCTCCTCCCGCATTTACACAAGCTAACCAGTCCACCAACGTAAACATGTGATGAAGAGTTACTATGATATGATTCAAATCCCATGTATAGTTAAGGAAGTGGAATCGACATGACAAGACCCATATGACCTTCCTCAAAAGCTACAAAACCTTTAGGAGGCCAGCAACCCTTTTAGGTGTCCAACCCCTAAGAGAACTTGCTTTTTCACTACCCTAGAGCCTCATCCACTCCCATGACAAGGCATTAATGCGACTGGGACCCTCCATTCGCTCCCACGGCAAGGCATCCATGTGACTGTGGCATTTTAGGTAGTTCTATGCCAGCGACCTCGAATTTTGTGCCACTTTTTCAGGGCCAAGACTCCGGCCACTACCCAAAACTTCATGAAACATCCAGAAATGACAAATAACATCAAAACAAGGGTACTAATGCAAACACTTGAATAAGGGCTTGATCTCACCCCTACTAACCACAACAGGAAATTCGTCAAGCATATCATAGACATGTAATCTATATAGGTAACAACAACAGATCTAACCATACGTGTCTTGTACTTATCCGAGAATCGTCAAATAAGACTGGTATCTCCTCACAATAGCTACATTGTTATTTATTAGGTAATTCATTCACTAACATATCATATACTAACCAAAACATGATGAGATTCATACATCATAATTGTCATAAAACATACTTATAACCAGTTAATAATCAAAGATATACCAATGAGAAAATAACCATTAAAGCCACACAACATCAAGTAAATTTAATCATGAAAATACCAAGGAAAAGGAGCTCCTATTACCATATGCAAATCCAACCAAGCCAGGGACTTCCATGTACCACCCGACCATAGATTGGGTTGAACCAAATCTCTCTTTCAGTCAATCACCCCTAAACCATATTCCAAGCATGAATGTGGGATCTCATGAAACAATTCAAACAAAACCAAACTAGGGCTTCCAGAGGCCAAACCACCTCAACCCTCAACCAGTGATTCCACCTCACAGTCGTACATCATTAACCATCACCAGGTCGGTCTCTACCTAAGTTGTCCAAGGCTCTAAAGCGTTTGTTCCAACCAAGCTTTCCAGGACTAGGAACTCAACCCACAGTTGTTGCCGAGCTCCAGAGCGTTTGTCCAACCAGGGCTTCCAGGACTAGTAACTTAACACACTAAGAGCTCTAGAGTGTTTTTCCAAGCAAGGCTTCCAGGAATAGTAACTCAACCTAAGTTGCTACATGGCTTCTAGAGCGTTGTCCAACCAAGGCTCCAGGAATTAGTAACTCAACCCACATCCACAAGGAACATGAGAACCAACCAAAAAAAAGACAAAATCCACAACACCATGGTTATCCAGGATATGGAAAGGCTAGGCAAAAACACCATCAATCCAGGCAATCCTACATGCCAATTACAGATCATAACCAAGAAATCACATGCATGCCAAAACTAGCAAGGAAAACATACATGCAACTCGGTACCTGCAAGCAAAACTCGTTGTAGTTGTTGATCCCGATGTCCTCTTGTGTTTTCTTCATCTTCATTTTCCTTCTTGCTCCAAATCTAAAGTATGCCACACTCCTCCAAGATTGCTCCATGAAACTCTAAGTGTCCAAGAGTATGAGTGAGAGAGAATAGAGAGAGTGCTCCAAGCTAAAACTTACCAAAGTATGTCAACTGATCCTCATAAGCCTTTTTATTAATGAGGCCTATAATTTCTTCAATTTTACATTATTTTCCTTCATTTTCCTACTTGTATGCAACCTGTGACCTTTCACCTTCCTTTTCTCCTATTTCCATTATTTTCATAAATAAAATGACAATTAATGCCTCATGCCTTTCCAAAGCCTTTTTCATTGCCTTTGCCCATTTCCATAGCCATTAATTAATCACAAGTGATCCCCATCACTATGTTTTTTGCCCAAAATTCACCTCATAATACGTGTCCCATGACCTTGGTTATTATTTTGCCTTTATTAACATTATTACATGGATTTTTAACCAGGGTTGTCACATAACCCTCCCCCTTGTGGGAACACCGTCCTCAGTGTTCAGTGACACCTTCAACCAATAAGATCGCTGAAAAGCAAAACATACTGCTAATGGAGCTTTATAACTTAGATCATTGTAGTATATATAATGAACAACCTGATAGAAAGCAAACCAATAGGACAAACATATCAACATGACAACCATAACGACATGACACCCATACCGCTTATTGGAGCTTTATAACACAACTCATGGTGGTATTTACATCCCTATACATATATACACATGTACCAAACATATGCCAAAAACATTTGCTCAACCAACGAATAGAGAAGGATGCATATCCCGCATCTGATCAGCCATCTCTCATGTAGCTTCATCGGGCCCAAAGTGCTTCAATTTCACTTTAACTTGCTTCATTGCTCGATTCCGGAGCATGAGCATATTTCTCTACAAAATGCACTAAGGTTCTAACTAGAATTCTCCTTCTGGATCCACCTGCAATACAGACCATTCGATCACATGATCAAGATCTTTAACATACTTTTTAAGCAATGACAATGGAAAACATCATGGACTTTCACTGTTGGAGGCAGTGCAAGTCGATAGGCTACTCGTTCAATCCTCTCGAGAATCTTGATAAATCCACAAAATTGAGGTGCAAGCTTGGCACATGATCCAATCTTTAAGGAGATCTTCTTGGGCTTAATGCGCAAGTACACTTGTTCCCCAACCTGAAACTCCCTAAACATATTGTTCTGATCTGCATAACTTTTCTGCCTATTATGTGTTGCCTTTAGATTCTTTTTATTTACCTACATTTCTTGTTCAATCTCTACCAACATGTTCGGTCCTATCAACACCCTATTCACTGGATCACTCCAACTAATGGGAGTATTACAACTCCGCCCATACAGTGCCTTGAATGGATTCATCCTCAGTGAATCCTAATACCCATTGTTGTAAGCAAACTCAACTAGTGGAAGATACTCTTTCCACCTTCATTGTCGATGCATCACATACATCTTCAACTTGTCCTCTAATATCTTGTTGACACTCTTTGCCTGTCCATCTGTCTGTAGATGATAAGTTGTACTGAAGGCCAACTCTGTACCCAAACCGACGAATAACTCTTTTTTAGAATTTAGAAGTGAACTTGGCATCCCTATTTGACACAATCTTCTTCGGAACACCATGTAACCTCACTACATCTCTGATGAAGACCTATGCTACATCATCAACTGAATATGTAGATTTCACTCAAATGAAGTGTGTTACCTTTGTCAAGTTGTCAACCACAACCATAATAGAATCAAGTTGTTTAGATGTCCTCGACAAACCTATAATGAATTCCATGGAAATGGCCTCCCATTTCCACTCTAGAAACGAAATATGTTGTAGTAGACCACCCGAATGCTTACACTCTGCTTTTTGTTGTTAACAATCCAAGCACCTAGCCAAAAACTCAGCCCCTTCTTTCTTCAAGTTTGTCCAATTGTAGAACTTCTTCATCGTTGTCAATGTCTTCTGATATCCTAGGTGTCCTGAATATGGCTTAGCATGAAATTCCCTCAAGATAAGCTTCTTGAGCTCACTGTTGTCTAGTACATATATCCTATCCCTAAATCTGACTCAACCATTTGTTGCGAGACGTTAGTCCCCATCCTCATCACCTGTACCCTATTGTAACATATGCATAAGCTCCATGTAACTGTCATCCTGTTGTCTTGCCCGTAAGATCTGATCTTATAAATTTGTCACGTATGAACTCATAGATGTTATGTAATTTACATGTACTCTCCTGCTAAGAGCATCTGCAACCCTGTTCTCTTTCCCTTTAATGTACCTGATCTCAAAGTTGAACTCACTGATTGTGGCCAACCATATAGCTTGCATGACATTCAGGTTCCATTTGTCAAATAGATACCTCAATCCATTGTGATCGCACATCAAGATAAAATGACTACCAAGAAGATAATGTCTCCAAATATTCAAAGCATGGATTCAAGATCATGTGTCAGATAATTTTGCTCGTGCTCATTCAATTTCTTTGATTCATGGCATACCACATGTCCTTCGTGCATAAGGACTCCACCAATTCCTCTCTTGCAAGCATTTGTACATACCACAAACTATTTATCTGGATCTGCAATATTTAGAACTAGAGCATTTGTCAACAGTGGCTTCAACTGCTCAAAACTAGCTGCACATTCTTCCGTCCATTCAAATTTCTTACCTTTCCTTTGCAATGATGTAATAGGATAAGCAATGTGAGAGAATTTCATGATGAACCTCTTATAATAACCTGTTAGCCCCATGAATGATCTCACCTCATCCACATTCCTAGGGGTTTCCCACTTCATGATAGTCCTTATCTTTTCTGGATCCACTGTTATGCCTTCCTTGGAAACCATATGTCCCAAGTAATGTATCTTTGTCTGAAAAAAATTGCATTTACTGAGCTTAGCATACAACTAATGCTCTCTCAGCAATCTTAATACTACTGCTAAATGTTCGGCATGATCTTCCTCATTCTTAGAATATATCAAGATGTCATCAATGAATACAATAAAAAACTTGTCCAGATAAGGGCACAACACATTATTCATCAAACACATAAAAGTAGTTGGAGCATTATTCAAACCAAATGGAACTGCAACGAAATCATAATGTCCATACCTGGTCCAGAAAGCAGTCTTGTAGATGTCCTCTTCTTTGATGTGTGCCTGATGATATCATGATCTTAGATCAATCTTAGAGAACACTGCTGCTCCCTTCAATTGATCAAACAAGTCATCAATCCTCGGCAAAAAATACCTGTTCTTGATGGTCACCTTGTTCAACTACCTGTAATCAATGCATAACTTGAGAGTACCAGCCTTCTACTTTAGAAACAACATTGATGTGCCCCAAGGCGATACAATTGGCCTAATGTATCCCTTGTCAAGCATTTCCTTCAATTGCAACTTCAATTCCACTAACTCTAGTGTGCTCATCATGTAAGGTGCCTTTGATGTTGGTGTTTCCCCTGGTACCAACTCAACAGAAAAGTCTACTTCCCTGTGAGGCGAGAACTTCGAAATCTCTTCCGGGAACATATCTAGAAACTATTGTAAGACCAGGTACTTGCTCAAGACATACGCATCCTCGACTTCGTTACCTTTGTCACTGGAAATATGCACTACAAATAACACACACCCTTTCTTATGGTTGCACTTTTCTTGCATAGTTGTTACCATTCTAACTGAGGTTGCCTTATTCTTACTTTGCAATATCCTTCGTTCTCCATTGTCATCCAAACACTCAATAAATTTGTCATAACAATCCACCTTACTCCTGTGAAGATATAGCCAATCCATACTCGAAAGCATACTATATGACCCCAATGGAAGTACATTCAGATGTGTTGATGTAAGAATACCATTCAACTCAAATGCAAAAGCTCTTACCCAATGATGAACTCTCTTCTTTGTACCTATAGCCAATTTCAACAACCAAGATTCTACATCCACTTCTTTATTCAAACCACACTTATCCACTAGGTTAGGATTAACATAACTATAATTAGATCCATGTTCAATCAAAATAGAAACAACTTGATCAAAAAGCTTACTATCCATTTCGAAAATAGGCGCATGGTGATCTACCTGCCTATTATCTAGCATTGCATAAATCCGAAGAATAATTTATCGAATATCATCACTGTCTGTGCTTCCTGATCACTATAGATCTGCATCTACCACCCTGATTTTGTGGTAAATCTCTCCTACGATGCTCTCCACCCCAACACTACAAAGGTTTCATATCATCACCCTTGTTATGCTCCTCACACCAAAATCCCTGCCCTTTGTTAGATGTATTAAACTTCTTAAGTGGTGTTGCATTCTCTTTGTTCCGTGTGTTCTGAGGTATTGTTCGCTTCTTATCCCATTTTCCTTTATTTTTATCATTGCCTTTCCAATCCTGCTTAGTCTCAGATCTGCACTTTGATTTCTCATAACAATGTTTTAGCTTCATGATGGCTTCCCCCAATGATTTAGGTTCATCAAACTCAATCATGTCCTTGAATGCTACCGACAACCCATTGATTAATCTCTAAATCTTCGCTTTCTCCTCCTTCACATAAGGCACATACCTCAATAACTCCAAGAATATGCTAGCGTGATGCTAGTGCACTCCTCATAGTTCATAGATCCCATCTCCAACTCATATAATTCCTTTGCCCTGTCATCGTAGTATCTCTCTGATAGATACTTCTTCCATAATAGTCTCTCGAACTCACTCCAAGTCAACTCCTCTTCATGAATACCTCTGACATTCTTTACATATTTCCACAAGATATTTTCTTTAAATTTAAGACTGAATGTAGTAATTTTGGCCTTCATGTTTGCTGAGTAATCATGCAACCTGAATAACTTATTCATCCCAAGCAACCATGCTCCGACATCTTGTGACTTCTTCATTTCCCCATCAAATATATATGGCTTTGCTTTCTTGAACTCATTCGGAAAATATCCCCTATCACTCCTCCTGTAAGGATGATAATGATGATGACCATGATACCTATCTGAACCAAATCTAGAATAATTCCCATTTCCACTTCCTCATCTATCAGGTGTATCCAAGAATATGCCATCTCTGACCATGCCATCCCTATCCAACCTGTGCCCACCATGTGACCCTCTACCATATGATCCATTAATCTTATCCTCTTGTCCATGACCGATTCTAAGTGGTCCTTGTCTTTGCAAGTCTAACAAGCTGTGAAGAATCACCGCATTGACCTTTGGTTGTTTCTCCTGTGCCCTAGCAAGTATCTTTTGTGATTTAATTTTTCGGTCATTATCTTATTTGTAACTCCTTATTTATGCTATCAAACTTCTCAAACCGTATGCTATGTGAGGGGAGTACTCATCACCATGTTGTTGATATGATCTATAGGGATAATATCGTGAGTTGTAGTCTTCCATCTTGCAAGTCATCTTTGATCTTCTCTTCCTGCAAGGTATATCATGTCAGCTAACCCTAATCATAAACAAACCAACATACCTCAGTTTAGTTCGGGGAGGATATCTCGTCTACAAGCTCAACCAAATTATCACAATACATGTATAATCACAATCATCACAGTATATAGGCATCATTTTAATCGCCATCCAGTTACCATGCATAATGCCATAGTTATAACACCAACTACGTACTATGCATAAAAAAAAACACAATGGATCTACATTCATTGCGACACATCTTAACAACAATATCATCTACTTTTACATGACATCACAAACGAAAACCATGACCACCGACATGCATATGCCACAAGCACAAGGACCTATATGCAACCAACATGTACATATGACAACACATTCATCCAAGAAGAACAGAACCATGTTCTGATACCACTCTATAACACCCTCCTCCCATATTTACCCAAGCTAACTGGTCCACCAGGGTAAACATGTGACAAAGAGTTACTATGATATGATTCAACTCCTCATGTATAGTTAAGGAAGTGGAATTGACATGACAAGACCAATTTGACCTTCCTTAGAAGTTACAGAACCTTCAGGACCCAACCAACCCTTCCAGGTGTCCAACCCTTGAGAGAACTTGCTTTTTTGCTCCCCTAGAGCCTCAGTCGCTCCCATGACAAGGCATGCATGCAACTGGGACCCTCCAGTCACTCCCACAGTAAGGCACCCAAGCGACTATGGCCTTTTTTCAGGTAATTATGTGCTAGCGACCCCAGATTCTGTGCCATTTTTTCAGGTCCAGGAGTCAGGCCACTACCCAAAACTTCATGTAACTTTTGGAAATGACAAATAACGTCAAAACAAGGGCACTAATGTAAACACTTGAACAAGGAATTGATCTAACCCATACTAGCCATGACATGAAATTCATCAAACATATCACAAACATGTAATCTACAAGTCACAATAACATATTTGAGCATAGGGGTCTCATACTTACCTGAGAATCGTCAAAGAGGACTAATATATCCTCACAATAGATGCATTGGTATCTATTAGGTCATTCATTCACTAACATTTCATATACTAATCAAAAGATGATGAGAGCCAAACATCATAATTGTCATAAAACATACTTGTAACCAACAAATAACCAAAGATATATCAATGAGAAAACAACCATTAAAGACACATAATATCAAGCACGTTTACTCATGAAAATACCAATGAAAAGGATCTATTATTAACATATACAAATCTAACCAAGTTAGGGACTTCATGTACCACCCGACCATACATTGGGATGAACCAAATCTCTCTTTCATCCATTCACCCCCTATGTTATATTCCAAGCATGAATGTTGGATCTCATGAAACAAATCAAACAAAACAAAACCAGGGCTTCCAGAGGCCAAACCACCTCAACCCTCAACTAGTGATTCCACCTCACAGTCGTACATCACTAACAGTCACCCGATCGGTCTCTACCCAAGTTGTCCAGGGCTCTAGAGCATTTATTCCAACCAAGGCTTCCAGGACTAGTAACTCAACCCACAGATGTTGTCGGGCTCCAAAGCATTTATCCAACAAAGGCATCCAAGACTAGCAATTCAACCCACCAAGGGCTCTAGAGCATTTTTCCAACCAAGGCTTCCAAGACTAGTAACTCAACCCAAGTTGTTACAAGGCTTCCATAGTGTTTACCCAACCAAAGCTCCATGAACTAGTAACTCAACCCACATAGCTAAGGAACATGAGAACCAACCAAAAAACAAAGACAAGACTCACAACACCATGCCTGTCTAGGAAATGGAAAGGCTAGGTAAAGCCACCATCAATCCAAGCAACCCTCCATGTCAATGACAGATCATAACCAAGAAACCACATGCATGTGCCATGCATGCCAAAACTAGCAAGGAAAACATACATGCAACTCGGTAACTGCAAGAAAAATGCGTTGTCATTGTTGATCCCAATGTCCTCTTGCGCTTTCTTGTTCATCCTTGCCTTCTTGCTCCGAATCCAATGTATGCTACACTCCTCCAAGAGTGCTCCAAGAAAATCCAAGTGTCCAAGAGTATGAGAGAGAGAGAATAGAGAGAGAGCTCCAAGCTAAAACTCACCAAAGTTTGTCCATTGATCCTCATAAGCCTTTTTATTAATGAGGCCTCTAATTTCTTCAATTTTCCATTATTTTTTGTCATTCTCCTCCTCACATGTAACTTGTGACCTTTCACCTTCCTTTTCTCCTATTTCCATTATTTTCATAAATAAAATGCCAATTAATGTCTCATGCCTTTCCAAAGCCTTTGCCATTTCCTTTGTCAATTTCCATAGCCATCAATTAATCACATGTGATCCCATCACTATGTTTTTTGACCAACATTTAGCTTGGAATACATGTCCCATGACCTTGGTTATTATTTTTCATTTGTTAACTTTATTAAATGGATTTTTAACCAGGGTTGATACAGAACCTCTCCCTTGGAGGAACATCATATTCGGTGTTCAATGACACCTACAACCAAAAAGACCACTGAAAAGAAAAACATACTACCCATGGAGATTTATAACTTAGCTTGTTGTAGTATTTACAATGAAAAACCTGTTGGAAATCAAACCAACATGAGAAACATATCAACATGACAACCATAATGACACAACACCCATACCGCTTATTGAAGCTTTATAACTTATGGCGTTATTTAAATCCTTATACATATAGACACGTGTACCAAAACATATGCCAAAAACATTCGCTCAACCAGTGAATAGAGATGGATACATAGCCCACATCTGATCAACCATCTCCCATGTAGCTTCATTGGGCCCAAAATGATTTCATTTCACTTTAATTTGCTTTATTTCTCAATTCCAGAGCATGAGCATCTTTCTCTGCAAAATGCACTAAGGTTCCGGCTAGAATTATACTTCCGGTTCCATCTTCAATACAAACCAGTCAATCACATGATCAAGATCTTTAACATACTTTTTAAGTAATGACAAATGGAAAACATCATAGACTTTCACTATTGGAGGCAGTACAAGTTGTTAGGCTACTAGTCCAATCTTCTTGAGAATCTTGAAAAGTCCACAAAACTGAGGTGCAATCTTGGCACATGAACCAATCTTTAAGGAGCTCTTCTTGGGCTTAATGTGCAAGTACACTTGTTCCCCAACCTGAAACTCCCTAAACATATTGTTCTGGTCTGCATAACTTTTCTACCTATTATGTGTTACCTTCAGATTCTTTTTTATTATCTACATTTCATGTTCAATCTCTGCCAACATGTTCAGTCCTATCAACACCCTATTCACTGGATCACTCCAACTAATGGGAGTATTACAACTTCTCCCATACAATGCCTCGAATGGACTCATCCTCAATGACTCCTGATACCCATTGTTGTAAGAAAACTCAACCAGTGGAAGGTACTCTTCCCACCTCTGCTGCTGATGCATCACATACATCCTTAACATGTCCTCCAATATCTTGTTGACCCTCTCTGTCTGTCCATATGTCTGCGGATGATAAGTTGTACTGAAGGCCAACTCTGTACCCAAATTGGAAAATAACTCTTTCCAGAATCTAGAAGTGAACTTGGCATCCATGTATGACACATTATTCTTCGGAACACCATGCAACCTAACTACATCTTTGATGAAGACCTGTGCTACATCATTAGCTGAAAATGTAGACTTCACTGGATTGAAGTGCGCTACCTTTTTCAACCTGTCAACCACAACCATAATAGAATCATGTTGTTTAGATGTCCTCGACAAACCTGTAAAGAATTCCATGGAAATGACCTCCCATTTCCACTCTGGAATCAGAAACGATTGTGGTAGACCACCTAGATGCTTACACGTTACTTTTACTCATTGAAAATCCAAGTACCTAGCCCAAAACTCTACCACTTCTTTCTGCAAGTTCAGCCAATAGTATAACTTATTTACCATTGTTAATGTCTTCTGATATCCCGGGTGACCTGAATATGGCTTAGCATGAAATTCCCTCAAGATAAGATTCTTGAGCTCACTGTTGTCTAGTACATATATCCTGTCCCTAAATCTGACTAAACCATTTGTTGTGAGATGATAGTCCCCATCCTGATCACCTATACCTTTTTGTAGCTTGTGCATAAGATCTGTGTACCTACCATCCTATTGTAATGCCCATAAGATATGATCTTATAAATCTGTTTGGTATGAACTCATAGCTGCTATGTAATTTACCTATACTCCCTTGCTAAGAGTATCTACAACTGTGTTCTCTTTCCCTTTAATGTACCTAATCTCAAAGTCAAACTCACTAATCGTGGCCAACCATCTATCTTGCATGGAATTCATATTTGGTTGGTCAAATAGATACCTTAATCCAATGTGATCATTCATCAAGATAAATTGTTTACCAAGAAGATAATGCCTCCAGATAATGCCTTAGATAATTCTGCTTGTGCTCATTCAGTTTCCTTGATTCATAGCATACGACCTGTCCTTCCTGCATAAGTACTCCACCAAGTCTTCTCTTGAAAGCACTTGTGCATACCACAAACTCTTTATCTGGATCTGCAATCTTTAGAACTGTAGCATTTGTCAATAGCTGCTTCAACTTCTCAAAACTAGTTGCACATTCTTCTATCCATTCAAATTTCTTACCTTTCCTTTGAAATGATGTAATATGATAAGCAATGCAAGAAAATTTCATGATGAACCTCCTATAATAAATTGCTATCCCAATGAATGATATTACCTCATCCACGTTCCTAGGGGCTTCCCACTGCATGCCAACCCTTATCTTTTCAGGACCCACTGTTATGCCTTCCTTGGAAACCACATGTCCCAAGTAATGTACCTTTGTTTGAAAGAAACTGCATTTATTGAGCTTAGCATACAACTGATGCTCTCTCAGTAATCTTAATACTGTTGCAAAATGTTGGCATGCTCTTCCTCATTCTTAGAATATATGGAGATCTCATCAATGAATACAATAACAAACTTGTCCAAATAAGGATGCAACACATTATTCTTCAAGCACATATAAGTAGTTGGAGCATTAGTCAAACCAAATGGAACTATAACGAACTCATAATGCCTATACCTAGCACGGAAAGCAATTTTGTAGATGTCCTCTTCTTCAATCCTTACCCGATGGTATCCTGATATCATATCATTCTTTGAGAACATTGTTGTTACTTTCAATTGATCAAACAAGTCATTGATCCTCAAAAACAGATACTTGTTCTTCATGGTCACCTTGTTCAAATGCCTGTAATCAATGCATAACCTACGAGTACCATCCTTCTTATTTACGAACAACATTAGTGCACCCCAAGGCGATACACTTGGCCTAATGTATCCCTTATAAAGCATTTCCTTCAACCGTAACTTAAATTCCACTAACTCTAGTGTTATCATCCTGTAAGGTGCGTTTCATGCGGGTGTTTCCCATGGTACCAACTTAATAGAAAATTCCACTTCCCTGTGAGGCGACAACTCTAAAATATTTGCTGGGAACACATCCTGTAACTGTTGTAAAACTGGGTACCAGCTCAAGACATCTGCATCCTCAACTTCCTTACCTTTGTCACTAGAAATATGCATTGCAAATAACACACACCTTTCCTACGGCTGCACTTTGCCTGCATATCTATCACTATTCTAACTGATGTTTCCTTCTTCTTACTCTACAAGATCCTCTGTTCTCCATTATCATCCAAACACTCAATAGCTTTGTCATAATAGTCCACCTTATTCCTATAAAGATATAGCCAATCCATACCCAAAAGCATAATATATGATCCTAATGGAAGTACATTCAAATGTTCTGATGTAGGCATACCATTCAACTCAAATGCACAAACTATTACCCAGTGATAAACTCTCTTCTTTGTACTTATAGCCAACTGCACTAACCAAGATTTTGCATACACTTCTTTATTCAAACCATACTTATCCACTTGGTCAAGATTAACATAACTATAATTAGATCCAGGGTCAATCAAAATAGAAACAATTTGATCACAAAGCTTACCATCCATCTCAATAATAGACGCTTGGTGATCTGCTTGCCTGTTATCTAGCGCTGCATAAATCTGAGGAATACTCTATCCAACATACCCCACTATCTATGCCTTCTGAGCATTGTAGATCTACTGTCTACCACCTTGATACTATGGAAAGTCTCTCCAATGATTTTCTTAGCCACAAGTCCAACACTGTAAAGGTTTCTAATCATCTCCCTTGTCTTGCTCCTCATACTAAAATCCCTTCCCTCTGTCAGATGCATTGAGCTTCTTAGGTCGTGTTGCATTTTGTTTGTTCCATGTGTCCTGAGGTCTTATTTGCTTCTTATCCCATTTTCCTTTATTCTTATAATCTCCTTTCCAGTCATGTTAGTCTTTGATCTGCACTCCGATTGCTCATAATAATAGTTTAGCTTCTTGATGGCTTCCTCCAATTATATAGGCTCATCAAACTCAATCATGTCCTTGAATGCTACCGACAACCCACTGATGAATCTATGAATCTTCGCTTTCTCCTCCTTTAGGTAAGGCACATACCTCAATAACACGAATAATCTACTAGTGTACTCCTCATTGGCCATAGATCCCATCTTCAAATCATAGAACTCCTTTGCCCTGTCATCATAGTATCTCTCTCATAGATACTTCTTCCTGAATAGTCTCTTGAACTCACTCCAAGTCAACTCCTCTTCATGAATACCTCTGACATTCTTTACATCTTCATGTATATTTTTACTTGTAGATTCAACAGCTTATGTGATATGCTAAAACATAAGACAAGAATATACTAGCCTTAAGGGTTAGCTCAATCGATCGAGTCCCTGTTGTTAAGTGCCTCGCCGACTGGGAGGTCACAGGGTCTATTCTCCTCGACACCCTTGGGGTTAGGCTTTGATAGTCTGGCCGACAGGATTTGATTCCCTTCAGGGTTGATCTGCCCAGATTTTCTATGTGAAAAAAAGAGACAAGAATCTACTCTACTCATTAGTGGAAACAAAAATTGATCGATGAAAACACTAAGAAGAAACGAAATAATTTCAATCACACATAACACAATATTTTTTTGGAGAAAGCAACTGCTCAAAACCCCGACTATCTATATTGCATTAACTAGAAGATCTGAGAAGAAAATACAATGCTTGTTCAACCCAAACAATTCTTGCACAAGTACAATCTATCTCTCTACTTCACAAACCAACTCAAGCCAACACTTAGCCAATTCTACTACCTATCAAGCCCCTACTTCCTTGTGCAATTCCTGAGGGAATTATCCCATATTAAATTGGGAAATTCACCATTCATAACTGCACAATCCATCATAGGCCTTCTACTAATTGCACGCACCATCTGTACAACTCAGAAAATTATACAACTAATAGTACGCTATCCCTGAACTCTAATCTCAATTGGGTCTTCCTCTAAACTGACAGGCATGAGTTATTTATGAGTGAATCTTCAATTAACTAGTGGAGCAGTCAAGCTGCACTGAAGTTGATCCCCACTGATCAGGTGCTCAAAGATATGCTCAAAAATTGAAGTGTCATAATTTTGTTAAGATTAGCTTCAGATCGAAGAGCTCGTAATTCTAAATCCAACGGTGCGAACGTCACTCAAATCCAAGCTCGTATGCAGAAGTTAAAGCAAGTCAAAGTTCAAGTTTGACTTGTCTACATAGCAGGATTGGATGACATGACAAATCCCTTCAGTGAATGTGGAGGCGCTAAGTGGAAGTACGCCATTGGCCCCTGCATATCGCAAATCACAAGTCGTAGGTGCGAAGGTGTTTAAAATCGGCCCCAGAAAAGCTAGGGTTGCAATGCGATAAGGCAATCGAGTATCACAATCGCAATCTGCGAAGGGAAGGAATTTCAGTAATCGACCCCTGGCAGGTTCGGGTTGCGATGCGATATCACAGATCGCAATCACACACAAGTCCTGCATATTTATGACCACCGACAAGACTCTATCGATTGCGATGAGCGATGGGATCCCGAATGCGATAAGTTATGCATTCTGGTTAATAATCCCATCGGGTCCGCCGATATCGCAATTGCACAATCGTCGCTTTGTTCACAAGACCATCCGTCGGGTTTTTATGCTGATTGCTATTTGCGATACAATCGATAGGATATGGCCTGCCGTGTGGCGAAATATTTTCCCAGTTATCAGATTTTGGGGCTAATTTGTAGGATCATGCCGGTTTTGAAGCAATTTGTGGAACGAATAGTGGGAAAACTAGGAGAAGTCATAACTTCTTTAGTTTTTCACCAAATTGGATGCAAAAAGAGGCTAGATAGCCATTTTTGAGTATTCTGGACTCATTGGAGTAGGTTTCAGAAACATTTGAGCATTGTAAACACAAATTTTTATACTTTTGAGCATAATAGAGAGGCCTAAGCCATTGGAAGTTGGACCAAGGAGACGCAACCCAGGAGGGGTGAACTCCTTTATCATGTTCTTGTTGTAATGTGTTTTTGATGATGTTCTGTACATGTTTATGATGTTGTTAATTTTCTGGTTTATGTTAAATTTCTCATAAAATTAACATAAAAACTCTCCATATCACTTGCAAAAATTGATGAATCCTTAAGCACAATGAAAGCATTTTGTTTATATTCTGAGGAAGATCTTAGCACTGCAAACTAATATTGTGAATCAGATCAATTTGGTATCAAAGCTATAGGTTTTGATCTGTGAAAGAAGGATTTAATTGTTTGCAATTTTATGTCATGCTTACAAGGTTAAAACTCAAAAGAGGTGAAGAAAAGCTAGTTGGAAGCCCTAAAGTTGGGTCAAGTGGAAGAAGAGTAAGGTTGCCAAAGTCTTCTACACCAGTACATCCTCAAGTTGCAGTTAATTCTTCAGAGACCATATCTCATGAAGGAGAACCTACCATGACAGAAAATGAGTAGACCTTTAGAAAGGCTTTCTTTGATATGACATAGATGTTGAAGGTCCTATATGAAGAGATGAATAAAAGATTGCAAGGAGAAAGTTCCAAACCTCCCAAAGGAGAAGGTTCTTCAGGAGGAGGTAATGGAAAAGGAGGTAATGGGAATGGAGACAAACCTCCACCATCTTCTTCATCTTCTTATTCACAAGCATCTTCACACTCTTCCACTAATACAACCCTTACTCATACTCATCATCATTCTTCAAAAGGAGATGGAAAATCACCTCTACTAAAACTTGATGTTAAATTTGAGTTGCCAATGTATAATGGAGAAGTTAATGCAGAGAAGCTTGATAATTGGATTCGTCAGTTGGAGGTATATTGAAGGATTCAAAACCTTCAAGAGGATGACATAAAGATTCAGTTAGCTTCCTTGAGAATGGAGGGTGCAACACATGTATGGATTAAAGACCCAAGAGGAGATTAAAAAAAATGGTAAGATCTCTATTACTTGGTCTGATTTCATTACTGTTATAAAAAGACAATTCTACCCTTTAGCTCATATTCAAAAAGCTATCATGAATTGGCAAAATTTTAGACAGTTAAAAGGTCAAAATGTGCAAGAGTATACTCAGGAGTTTAGGAGAAGATCTCTTATGCTAGGAGTAGACGTGCAGTCACAAGATACTTTACGGAAATACATAGGAGGTTTGTATAGCTATATTCGACACATCATTATTATGTTTAATCCCATGAATCTTGATGAGGTCTGTGTTCAAGCTACACACCTCGAAGCAAGAGGGAAAAATGTACAAGAAGAAGGTAAGAAGAAGCCATTCCAAAGTGGTGAAAAAGGAAAGAAATCTAAAGGAATGCATAAGAAAAATGCTTATGTTAAGAAAGAATGGGAGAAACCCATATGTAAGAATTGTTCCAAAGAGGGCCATGATGAAGCACATCGCTGGAAGCTTCATCTTGAATTAAGACCAAATAAATTTAACAATAAAGGGAAACAAAAGACAAACGTTGTTGTACAACAAGACTTGGGTTCTGACTCAGGTGATGAATCAAATATTGCAGCCACAGTCACTAAAGGAAAAGTCGTGGCAAAAACAAGCAAAGAGGAAGTTGTGGCAAGCACCAGTGCAACAAATAACTCCAATAATGCTTCAAATGAAGAAAACAAAATTGAGTTGTTCCATATCAGAGTTATTTCCAAACACACCAAGATTGATATGTTGTTTGATAGTGGATCCCAGGCAAATTTAATTTCTACAGAGTTGGTCAAGAAGTTGAATCTGGAAAACATGCCTCATCATAAACCGTATCTGTAGGGTTGGATAACTAAGGATGAAAATATTCAGGTCACAAGGAAATGTGTTTTCAGGTTTTCTATTACTTCCAATTTCATTGATGAAGTCGAATTAGATGTAGTGCCACTAGATATTTATGGAATTGTGTTGGGAAGCCCGTATCTGTATGACAGGAAAGTCGATTTCCATAGATTTGAGAAAAAATATCTTTTGTTCGAAGATGGAGTGGAGTATATTGTGAGAGCCCATTGTACAAAGCTTAATCCGTCTTCAGCAAGTGCTGGGAAAATGAAGCCACTGGTCAATTCCAGCAAGATTCTCATGCTCCTTATGATCAAGCAGAAGAATGACACAGAGCTTGAATCCTTTACAAGTTGTGATGTGAAGCTGAAAGCCAAATTGGTTGATGTGGTTAATCAATATGGAGATGTTTTTCAAGAACCAAAGGAATTGCCATCAGAAAGGGGAATTCAACACGAAATTTATCTGCAGCAAGACTGTCCACTCCCAAATATCGATGTGTATTGAATGTCAATTCTAGAAAGATTTGAAATTAAGAAACAAGTCCAAGAATTGTTAGATAAAGACGTAATTCGTCCCTCTACTTTGCCATGTGGTTCACCAATTGTTTTGGTACCCAAGAAAGATGGAACCTAGCGTAATGTGTAGATTATCAAGTTTTGAATAAAATTGCCATAAAGAATCGATACCCACTGCCCAAAATAGATGATTTGCTAGATCAGTTGAAGAATGCAAAATATTTCACTAAATTAGACTTGAGAAGTGGATATCAAGTTAGAATAACTGAGGAGGATATTTGGAAGACTGCTTTAAAACCAAACAAGGATTGTTTGAGTGGCTGGTTATGCCTTTCGGTATTTGCAATGCTCCAACTACGTTCATGAGAGTTATGAATGATGTTTTAATATCCTTTCTTGTTGAGTTTGTAATTGTCTATTTAGATGATATTTTGATATTCAACAAATCACGAGAAGAACATGCCAAGCATGTGAGGAAAGTGTTGGATGTCTTGAAAAAAGAACAGTTATTTCTGAAGATGTCCAAATGTGAATTCAGGAAAACTTCCTCAATGTATTTGGGCCACAAAGTTGGAGGAGGTGAGCTGAAGATTGACCCCTCTAAAGTTTTGGTCATTGTGAATTGGCCAATACCCAAATCAGTCACAAAAGTAAGGAGTTTTTTGGGACCATCACAGTACTGGAGGGAGTTCATTGCCAATTTCTCTTCCATAGTAGCTCCAATACATGCTTTGACCAGCGTGAAGGTTGTCTTCCAGTGGGGAGGCAAACAACAAAAAGCATTCAATGCTTTAAAGCAAAAGATCAATTCAGCCCCAGTTTTAGCATTGCCGGATTTGAAACAACCATTTGAAATACAAACAAATGCAAGTCACTAAGCCATGGGTGCAATTCTTTTACAACATGGTAAGCCCATTTCATTTCATTTTGAGATTTTTAATGGTGATGTTATTAACTACCCTACATACGATAAAGAGCTTTACGCATTGGTTCAAAGTGTGACAAAATGAAAGCATTACTTAATGGGAAAAGAAACCATTATTCACACTGATCATAAACCTTTGCAATATCTACAATATCAAACAAAATTGCAACAATCAAGGAACTTTCGTTGGATGGGATTCTTACAACAATTCCAATTGACAATCAAGTACAAGAAAGGTATTTATAACAAAGTTGCTAATATGCTTTCTAGACTGGTTGTTAATGCAACCATTTTACTCAAGAATAATTCTGTTTTGCCTTAAAGTTATGTTGAACAATACGCACATGATGCTGACTTTCAAGAGGTATATTCAAACTTGAGTCAAGGCCACCAAGTTGAGGAATTAGACTACCATATACATGATAATCTGTTGTATCATTTGGGAAAAATTTGTGTTCCACAGGGACAGAGAGTAAATGTCACAAGGGAAGTGCACACTTCTCTTATTGTTGGACATTTCGGTGTAAGTAGAATAATGGAAAATGTTTAGAGGTATTTTTACTGGCCTCGTATGCTTGAAAGTGTGTCACGTTTTATCATAGGTTGTTCCTTGTGTGCAGTCAGTAAGCCTAGTAATAGGAAACTAGGATTGTACACACCACTTCCAGTGCCTTCACGTCCATGGGAGAGTGTTTCTATGGATTTGTAGGAGGTCTTCCTTTATCAAGAAAAGGTCATGGTTATTTGTATGTAGTTGTGGATAGGTTCAGAAATATGTGCATATTAATGCATTGTAAAAAACAAATTACAGTTGAAAAAACAGCTCAACTTTTCTTTCAAAATGTATGGATTCATTTTGGATTACCTACTTCTATTGTAAGTGATCGTGATTCCCGATTTGTTGGGAATTTTCGGTCAAATTTATGGAACTTGATGGACACCAAGTTGAAGAAAAGTACAACCTTCCATCCGCAAATAGATGGTCAAACTGAAGTGGTTAACAAGACAATTATTCATTTTCTAAGAGGATATTGCAGCAAACATCCTAAGTTGTGGGATGAACAGTTGCATTATATTCAACGTGCTCACAACTGAGCAAAACATTCTTCTACTCTAACTTCGCCTTTTGAGACATGTCTTGGTTATTTGCCTAAATCACCTTTAGATTTCATCTTTGAGAAAGATGTAGCTGTAGATGGACATATCGACATAAACAGAGCAAAGAAATTCATTGAGCAAATTCACTTGATTCACCAAATAGTTCAAGAACAACTAGAAAAGAGTCAAGGAAAGTATAAGGCAAGACATGAAAAGCATCGTGTGGATCATCAATTTCAAGTAGGTGATGAATTTTGGATTTACATTAGCAAGGAAAGGCTTCAAGGTGAAGGTAAAAAGCTAAAACCAATCCTTTATGGTCCATTTAAAATTCTGGAAAAAATTGGTAATATTGCTTTCAAGCTTGATTTTCCTTCATATATGCAAATGTATTCTGTTGTTAATGTTGAAAATTTGAGATTTTATGAGCCTCCTTTGATTGAAGATCAAGGAGAAAGTGTACAGATTCCATCAATTGAAGATTTTTCTCCATAATTTCTTGATGAGCTTCAACAAGACACCATACTTGACAGAAGAACGAGGTCATCAAAGAGGGGAAATGTTGATTATCTTCGAGTGGGTCTCAAAGGTACAAATCCATCAAAGGTCAAATGGATTGAAGAAGGGAAGGTGAGGGAACAATACCCTCATCTGTTCAATAACTGAATACAATCTTATGGGATCCAAAAGACTTCCAGTGGGGAGGAGTGATCAGGTGCTCAAAGTTATGCTCAAAAATCAAAGTGTCAGAATTTTGTTAAGCTTAGCTTCAAATCAAATATCTCGTCATTTTGAATCCAATGATGCGAACGACACTCAAATTCGAGCTCGTATGCAGAAGTTAGAGAAAGTCAAAGTTCAAGTTTGATTTGTCTACATGGCAGGATTGGATGACATGGCAAAGCCCTTCAGTGAATGAGGAGGCGCCAAGTGGCAGTTTGCCGTTGGCGCCTACATATCGCAAATCGCAAGTCGTGTGTGGGAAGGTGTTTAAAATCAACCCCAAAACAACCAGGGTTGCGATGCGATAAGGAAATCATATATCGCAATCACAATTGGCGAAGGGAAGGCATTTTAGTAATCAACCCCCAACAGGTTCGGGTTGTGATGCAATATCGCAGATCACAATTGCACACAAGTCCCACATATTTATGACTTTTGAAAAGACTCCGCCAATTGCGATGAGCGATGAGATCCCAGATGCGATAAGTTATCTATTTTGGTTAATAATCCTGTCGGGTCAACTGATATCGCAATCGCACAATCACTGCTTTGTTCACAAGATCATCCGTCAGGTTTTTACGTTGATTGCGATTTGTGATATGACTGACAGGTTATGGCCTACTGCGCGATGAAATATTTGCCTAGTTAGTGGATTTTGGGGCTAATTTGTAGGATCATGCCGGTTTTGGAGCAATTTGTGGAACGAATAGTGGGAAAAATAGAAGAAGTCATAACTTCTTTAGTTTTTCACCAATTGGATACAAAAAGAGGCTAGATAGCCATTTTTGAGTATTTTGGACTCATTGGAGCAGGTTTCAGAAGCATTTGAGCATTGTAAACACAATTTTTTACACTTTTGAGCATAATAAAGAGGTCTAAGCCATTGGAAGCTGGACCAAGGAGACGTAGCCCAAGAGGGGTGAACTCCTTTATCATGTGCTTGTTGTAATGTGTTTTTGAAAATGCTCTGTACATGTTTATGTTGTTGTTCAGTTTCTGGTTTATGTTAAATTGCTCATAAAATTAACATAAAAACTCTCCATTTCACTTGCAAAAATTGATGAATCCTTAAGCACAATGAAAGCATTTTGTTTATATCACGAGGAAGATTTTAGCACTGCAAACTAATATTCTGAATTAGACCACCCACTACCAAACCTCCTACTAGTTCCTCCAACTGATTGAACTAGTTTAACTGACTTCAACTCAGTTAGACTGAGTTAATTAATTACAACTTAAAATAACTCAACCTGGACCCCTAAAATTTAGGAATCACTCTACATCTCTAGATAGACTTCCAACTCGAATTTACTGAGCCAACTAAGTAAAATTAACGTAGTTAACTATTACAAGTTCCTATGAGAATAGGATTTTGATTTAATTCCTAATTTAATTCAAGGACAAATTAAATTAGGATTTCTTGTTGCTATTTTTAACACTTCCCACAAGATATTTGCTTTACCTTTAAGACTAAATGTAGCTATTCTAGCCTTCATGTTCGTTGAGTAATCATGCAACCTGAAGAACTTATTCATCCCAAGCAACCATGCTTCGGCATCCTGTGACTTCTTCATTTCCCCGTTAAATGTAGGTGGCTTTACTTTCTTGAACTCACCCGACAAATATCCCCTATCACTCCTCTTGTAAGGATGATAATGATGATGACCATGATATCTGTCTAAACTAGAACTAGAATAATGCCCATTTCCACTACCTCGTCTATCAGGTGTATCCAAGAATCTGCCATCTCTGGTCGTGTCATATCTATCGAACCTGTTCCCACCATGTGACTTGCTACCATATGATCCATTAGTCATATCCTTCTGTTCATGACTGATTCTAAGTGGTCCCTGTCTCTGCAAGTCTAACAAGCTCTGAAGAATCACCACATTGACCTCTGCTTATTTCTCCTGTGCCCCAACAAGTCTCTCTTGCGATTGAATGATTCGATCATTATCTTCTTTGCAACTCCTTATATCTGCCTTTAAACTTCTCAAAGTGTTTGTTATGTGAGGGGAGTACTCATATATATGATGTTCATATGATCTATAGGGAGAATCTCGTGAGTTGTAGTTTACCATCTTGTTGGTCATATTTGATATTCTCTTCCTACAAGGTATTTCATGTCAGCTAACCCAAATCATAAACCAACCAACGCACCTTAGTTTAGTTCGGGGAGGATATCTTGTCTGCAATATCAACCACATTAACACAATACATGTATAATCACAATCATCACAATATATAGACATTATCTTAATCACCATCGAGTTACCATGCATAATGCCACAATTATAACATCGACTAGGTACTATGCATAACAAACATACACAATTGACCTACATTTGTGACGACACATCTTAACAACAACATCATGAACTTCTACATGACATCACAATGAAAACCATCACCAACATCATGCATAGACCACAAGTACAAGGATATATATGCAACAAATATATACATATGACAACACATTCATCCAAGGAGAATGGAACCATGCTCTGATACCACTCTGTAACACCCTCCTCCCACATTTACCCAAGCTAATCTATCCACCGAGGTAAACATGTGATGAAGAGTTACTATGATATGATTCAACTCCCCATGTATAGTTAAGGAAGTGGAATCGACATGACAAGACCAATCCGACCTTCCTCAGAAGTTACATAACCATTAGGAGCCAACCAACCCCTTCAGGTGTCCAACCCCTGAGATAACTTGTTTTTTCAGTATGTTTGATCCTCAGTCGCTCCCATGACAAGGCATGAATGTGACTGGGACCCTCCAGTCACTCCCTCAACAAGGCATCCATGTGACTTTGTCCTTTTTCAGGTAGTTTTGTGCCAGGGACCCCGGATTCTCTGCCACTTTTTAAGGGCCAGGACTCAGGCCATTGCCCATAACTTCATGAAACTTCCAAAAATGAAAAATAACATAAAAACAAGGTAACTAATTCAAACACTTGATCAATGAATTCATCTGACCCATACTATACATGATAGGAAATTTTTTAAACATATCACAAACATGTAATCTACAGGTCACAACAACAGATCTGAGCATAGGGGTCTCATACTTATTTGAGAATTGTCAAAGAGGACAAATATCTCCTCACAATAGTTTCTTTGTTATCTATTAGATCATTCATTCATTAACATTTCATATACTAACCAAAACATGATGAAAGCCATACATCATAACTGTCATAAAATATACTTATAACCAACAAATAACCAACGATATATTAATGAGAAAACAACCGTCAAATCCACATAATATCAAGCACATTTACTCACGAAAATACCAAGGAAAAGGAGCTCATATTAACATATGAAAATCCAACCAAGTCAGGGACTTACACATACCACCCGACCATAGATTAGGCTAAACAAAATCCTTCTTTCAACCAATCACTCCCGTGCCATATTATAAGCATGAACGTGGGATTTCATGAAACAAATAAAGAAAAACCAAACCAGGGCTTCCAGAGGCCAAACCACCTCAAGCCTCAACTAGTGATTCCACCTCATGGTCAGACATCACTAACCATCACCAGATCGGTCTCTACCCAAGTTGTCTAGGGCTCCAAAGCGTTTGTTCCAACCAAGGCTTCTAGGACTAGTAACTTAACCCACAACTGCTGATGGGCTCCAGAGCATTTGTCCAACCAGGGCTCCCAGGACTAATAACTCAACCCACCAAGGGCTCCAAAGATTTTGTCCAGCCAAGGCTTCTAGGACTAGTAACTCAGCCCAAGCTGTTATAGGGCTTCCAGAGCATTTTTGCAACCAAGGCTCCTGGAATTAAGGAACATGAGAACCAACCAAAAAACAAAGACAAAACCCACAACACCATGGTTATCCAGGAAATGGAAAGGCTAGGCAAAAGCACATCAATCCAGGCAATCCTCCATGCCAATGACATATCATAACCAAGAAACCACATGCATGTGCCATGCATACAAAAACTAGCAAGGAAAACATACATGCAACTTTGTACTTGCAAGAAAAACCTGTTGTAGTCATTGATCTCGACGTCCTCTTATGCTTTCTTGCTCTTCCTTTACCTTCTTGCTCCAAATCCAAACTATTCCACACTCCTCCAAGAGTGCTCCAAGAAACTCTAAGTGTCCGAAAGTACGAGAGAGAGAGAATAGACAGAGAGCTCCAACCTAAAACTTACCAAAGTCTGTCAACTGATCCTCATAAGCATTTTTATTAATGAGGCCTCTAATTTCTTCAATTTTCCGTTATTTTCCTTCATTTTCCTCCTCACATTCAACTTGTGATCTTTCATCTTCCTTTTCTCATATTTCCATTCTTTTCATAAATAAAATGCTAATTAATGTCTCATGCCTTTCCAAACCCTTTCCCATTGCCTTTGCCAATTTCCATAGCCATTAATTAATCACAAGTGATCCCCATCACTATGTTTTTTTCCCAACATTCAGCTTGGAATACGTCCCATGACCTTGGTTATTATCTTTCCTTTATTAACTTTATTACATGGAATTTTAACCAGTCTTGTTACAAAATGGGTGATAGATATATTCCCAGAGACCCGAATACCAATGACCTGTCCATTCCAAGTCTCCTCCAGAATAAGGCAACTTAAACTTCAAATAATGATGTTAAAATGAAGTGGAGATAATGAGAAAGCCTAGCGTAACCATATGGACACCTTAAAAAACAAAGATGGAACACCATTGATGAGAACTGCAAACTGAATTGTAGTGACACATGCCATTATCCACTGCACAACACCATATGAGAGCCCAATTTTAATTAAATCCATATGGAGAAATTCCCAGTCAATATAGTCATAGGCTTTAACAAGGTCCAACTTGAGAATTAGTGTACTCATATGTTTTTATTTCGCCGAGTGTAGACACTCTTGAGCTATCACAATGGAATCATGTATTTGCCTCCCTTTGAGAAACCCAAATTGTTGTAGTGAGATGACATTAGATAACATGTCCCTAAGTCTTAAAAAAATAATCTTAGAGATCAATTTGTAAACCAAATTACACAAAGAAATGGGCCTAAAATCCTTGAAGAAGCCAAGCTTGGTGGACTTCGGGATGAGAGCAATAAATGTAGAGTTAAGAGAACCCGAGACCATCCTGAGTTGTCTTGATTCCTCCATTAGTTGAACAAGATCCTCCCCCATGAGATCAAAGAAATGTAAGAAGAGCTCCATGGTCCAACCATCAAGACCTGGGCTCTTGTCTTTAGCAAAAAGCTTCAAGACACATTCCACTTCTGAACTAATAACATGGTTATCAATATAATTTGAGTGTTCTGGAGAGGAAAATGTAGGATATGGATTGATCACTCTCAATTGTGTATCAACTTCAATTTCATCTTGTGCTTTGTATAGCCAACCAAAATATTTGATATCTCCAGACTGTAACTGATCCCAAGTATGTAGCATATATCCATCATCATGACGCAACTCCCAAATTGTTACATTGTATTTTGTCACACTTCCTGTTCCACATCCCGAAATGCCAAAATGTTGATAAATGTGAATTGTCCTCATCATGAAATACATACTAAAACATCCCTAAAGAATGAATGAAAAACTACCCTGAGTCAATTATGGAGAAGGTTGACTGAAACCCTAAATTTCAGGACCAATGCCCTTTGCTCCACCTCTTGCCCATTCTAATGACAGGTTGTAGTTATTTGACCTAGCACTGCCAGCTCGAGTTTTGTTATGAAATCTCGTGCTGAACCTCTTCTAGTAGGTTTTCTCAAAATGGAGGAGAATCTTCGCATGCTAGAAACTTCAAGAACAACGAGCTAGATGTTGTTGGGTAGAGATATGGTCGAGCTCTCCCATTTGGAGCTCTTGATCCTACCTTTAAGGGCCTTCCCCTTGAGATGTGGACCTTCCTCCCTCTTTTGTGGATCCCTAACTCCCTCTTCCTTCCTATAAATCAAATCCCCTCCATCCCCAAATGGTTGGTCATTGATTGCCTACATTCCTATGCTGAGATTATGCCTAAATGTTGCCCATCTAACTTGGAGAAGGAGTGCTTGAAGAGTCTTGGCTTGGACTTGGACATCCACCAAAAGGAGGTCTCCAACATCAAGGCAATGGTTGTATGCTTCCCTTTTTGATTTATTAATATATACATCTGATGTTCACTTTCCATAAATGTATAAATATTTATGCATTTAGCTTGATACTCCTTGATCTATTAAGTAGTTTATGTTTGATATATACTATGTATGCTCTTGTATCTTGTATTGTCCTTTGATCTCTCTTGTAGGTACTCGAATGTAAGGAACAAGCAAGGAGTGAGCTTGGAAGCTAAGGGATCAAAGTCATCATCAAAGGATTGAGCAATTAGCATCAGAGTGAGGTAGGCTTCTCTCTCTTTGCATTTTTAAACATAATCTAGGAAAGTTTGCATTAGTTTGTTCAGTTTGTTGCTAGACCCACTCATTGGGCTAGAGAGATTGCCTCTGTCTGCAGAGGGGATTTATCTTCACAAAAAAATGGCGACTCCATTGGAAATGCTATAGCCTCTTCAATCTCTTTTCTTGGTTTGGTATTTTGATGAGTTCGACTAACCATTGAATTATCAGTTAGCGTGAGTCAGTATAGGTCTACGCATTGAATGATCATTGTTTTAGAGTGTTGGGCATGGAATGTTTGTTGAAATCATTTTTATTTTTCCCAAACTTTCTCGCCCAACACGTTTTTTGCCCTGAACAGTCGCGTTGCCAACGCTCTTTTCCTTAAAACAATCGCGCTAAAACCACTTTCAGCACGGGTCTGGCTTTAACAGCCATGCTGATCTCAGAGATTTGAGAAAAAATAGGGTTTCTGCTTTAGAATCCAGTGTGTCTTGGATTTTAAGGTCTTTTCCTGTCCTATGTGTCTGGGTTTACCAGTGTTTTTGTCTGGTTGTCTTGGTTAATTATAAAATTAGTCTCTTTGGCTTTGAAGTGCTTGAAGTAAGAATTTTTTTGAGTTCTAGGGTTTCTAGGTTAATTAGTCATCACTTGCTTCTTGTTGTATCGCTGAGATACTAGTTTGCTAATTGATTGAGTCTTTCTTTTTGTGGAAATAATTGAAAACATCAATTTGCATTTGTTTTAGCTTGTCTTTCACAAAGTTGTTTTTCAAATTGCTTTAGGTAATTTGCATTTGGAAATCATCTTTGTTTTTAATTGAGCATAGATTACATTGTTTGATTTTCAAGCTAAAGAAGTGCATTGTTTATTTGTTCAAAAAGAAAAAGTGAAAGATATTTTCATTTAGGTGCTTTTGAATTGGATTTGGTGTTGCTTTGGTTGATGCATTAGTTGCATTAGAGAATTTGAATCAAATTTTCATTTTGCTTTAGTTGCATTAGGGCATTCAAACATCATTTATATAAGTGCATCTTAGTAAAAGTGAAAATCATTTTTCTTTCAAAAAGTTGCATTTAGGATAGTGAAAAGTGAAGATCATTTTTACTTTTGAGCATTGCATTTGGAAAGCGAAAGTGAAAGTTAGTGGAAGGCATGCTGTTTGATGCATTATTGATTGAAATTTCTTCCCTTTCTTTAGTATAGCTTTCATCGAAGTGGAAAGTTTTTCTTTTCTCATATAGTTGCATCTTAAGGATTCAGGTGACATCGTTTTGAGCCCAAAATTGAAACATAATTCAAGATAAACATTAAAATTTACTCAATTAACCTAAGGATAATTTGGAACTTAACGCAAACATTTAGAGGTCTAGGCTAGAGATGTGTTCTGACGTCTATAAACCTAGTAGTTGTCGTTATCTTCCAACATTGTATCCCAGGGGTGAAATCCCATTCCACGTACAGAATTATATAGGATCGTTCTCCAATACTCTCGGGTATATTGGAGGCACTCCACGTATGGCTAGTATATGGGAATGCTCTCATCGAATAGTTATGCATAGACAACGCTAACATGGACTTGTGCTTCCTGTACAATCGCATATATATTGGGAGACCCCACTAGGTTGCTATCCTTTAGCCTCACGTAACTGAGTCAGCAGCCTTGTAAACGTGATACATCGAACACAACATTCAAGGAGATTGGTTTTTGTACGTTAAATCCTTGGTTTCGACTAAGTTGTATATAGTAGTTCACGGATACTTGGTAAACCCTCTTGCCTAGATTACCATTTTTTTGTTTTTTTGTTTTTGTTTTTAAGTTTTAGCCCACGATAACATGTCTTACCCATGTAGTTCTCCTTGGCATAATGATGCCTTATTAATGGTAAATTTTAATTAAAGCTCAAATAAATCATGTCCTCTCTTTTTGTTTTTGAGAAAAGGTCATCGTGGAAGAACCGTCGAATTTTCCTCACATATCCCCTTCACAATCTGACACTGAAGGGTCACCACAAGGAGTCCATCCTGAGATTCCATAGTCACTTGAAGATCAATGATTTGAGCTTGGAATTATCTCGAGCATTCAACCCCTTTCTTCTCATCCTCCACCTCGAGAGTCGTTGTCATCATCTCAAGAATCTGACCTAGAAAGTCATTAGGTTCCTCAACAGTTCTTGTTGTTTGCCCCAAATCCGCTTTATGATCCTTCGGTGATATCTCCTCAGTGCCCATATAGTCTGTTTGATAATATTAACGTACCATTGGAAGTTTCTCCTCATTCATTGCGGATTCCTTCTCACCCACTTTTCCACCCATGGCATCAGAAGGTGAGATTCCAACATCTCCTCGAGATCCTCCTCCGGAAGTCTCAACCACCCATACTCCAGGTATTGGTGATGAACCTGAATATCATTTTCTACCCGAAGGCTTTTCATATGTGTCCTCTCCTCATATGGGGAGTGGTCCAACTCCACCACTTGAAAATAGTGAACCTTTATTCCTACCAGGTTATAACTCTCTTGGTCATTTGGTTTCAGGTACTCCAAGCACATCTTTGCTTTATCATCATCTGATATGGTCATCTCGCATTACGCCTACCTCTGGCCAATTTTTTTCGAATGTGGCTTCTCAAATTCCTGTTCAAATTGTAGTTTCTTCGGTTCTTTTTCAACCTACAGTCACGGTTGGGACAATTAATGTCCCTATAGGTTTTTCAACTCCTCTTTCAACCTCTACAGTGGTTACACCTCCTCCATTGGTGGGTAATATGTACCATCCCCTATCCCACCGCATGGGGGGCAACCACCTCCTCCATATGTACCTCCTATTTCTGGTGGAACCTATGTGAGTGGATCCTAAACACACATGATGGGAGTAAGTCAAACTGATGGTAGTATTCCTTTTGGATCCAGTCAATTTCCATATCAACAACTTCTTTCGGTTCAAATACCTTACCAACAGTGATACCCTCCGTATGGTTCACAACAACCTCAAAATCCACCTTTCAATCAACAGGTAGGATCCCAAATGTAGTCTGGTCCTAATCCCTCATTTGGTTTGTTTGGTCAGTTTCAGTCTACTTTGGAACTTATCCTTTAGAAGCTGGCAATTCTTCGCTACAAGGCCCATTACAGCTACAAGGAACTTACCAATATCAACAAGGAACCTATCAAATTCCATAAGGAACCTATCAACAACAAGGACCTTACGTGCAACAAGGGTATTATCAACAACCATTGCAACAAAAAAGCAAACCATTGCAAAAACAAGGTCAACCTTTATATCAATAGGTTCAACCATTGCAGCAGCAAGGTCAACCATTACAACAATAAGGTCAACCATTGTAACAACAAGGTTGACCATTGTATCAATAAGTTCAATCGTTGCATCAACAACCCTATACTCAATACCCCTCACAGGTTGTTTACCCCCTTATGGTTCTTAATGACCTGTGTCGGGTCAATATCAAACTTTTCCAGGTCAGAACCTGCCTCTGTGGGGACAAACTCAACCTTTGTATGGTCAAAATTCCTCCTAGTGGGGGTAGTATCAAAATCCCTATGGTCAAAATCTGCCACTATGGGGGAAAAATCAGTACCAACAAGGTTGGAATCCTCAATTTGGACCTTATCAAAGGCCTTTCATGCCTTTTAATCCTCAATTGTCATTTTTAGCTACATTGGAGTTACCAGATGTGTTGAGGCTCACAAACGACCCAATACTTCATTCACCGTATTGGCCTCCGGTTCCTACCAAAATTCTTGGCGATTGTCCAAAATTTGAAGGGAAGTCTGGAGAAGACCCCCAAGCTCATGTCATGACCTACCATTTATGGTGTTCGTCCAAATCTTAGGTTGACAATTCCATTGGATTGTGTCTTTTCCAGTGAATCGTAACGGGTGCTTCCGCCAAATGCTAAATCGAGTTACCTCGAGGTGCTTTTCAAGATTTCAACAATTTGAGTATGGTTTTTCTTACTCACTTCCAACTACCAATTCAATATGAAACTAGGACCCATATCCTAACGTCTTTGAAACAAACAACTGCTACTCACATTTTCGATCACACTCATGAATGGAGGCGATGACGTCATCTTATTAAGTTTGAAATCCCTGATGAGATTTTAACCAAATTATTTACTAAGTCATTCATTAATCAAATCACCAAAGACATAGCTATGCGCGATGTGTGATTGAAGAACAAGCCATCGTCCGTGCTCAGTATCTAGATTTGGTATATTCGCAATCTGGCATGCTTCATGATCTCTTGCCCGATGCTCTGCGACCTGCAACTGATCTGACATCTTCTAAACCTGCGAAGACACCACCCGTTGATGGTATTATTGGGTCGGTAGCTCAAATTCCTAGTAATACTTCTTCTACTTCTACAAAGCAGAAACCTGTTCCCGCTACTGCACTTCTCCTCCTTCGAATACTCCCAAAAATCTTGGTAAAACTTCCAAAGTGAACGCTATCCAATCTACCACAGTAGACAAAGCCTCGAAAGGAAAAAATATGGATAAAGTTAAGGCTAAATCTGATACCCCAAAAGAAGATTACCCTAAATTGGCTGTTGATGATACATACAAGCGCAAGCCGAAATATCCTTGTCTTATATGTGATGAAGATCATTATACCAAGGATTGTCCCCATTGCGCTGAGGTTAGTCGTCTATTAAAAAGCACCCTAGGGTCACCGATCATGTTGAAAGAGCCCTTTCGTCATAACAAACTTCATTGGTAGATCATCCTCAATCCTCTACATCTCAAGCTCTCAAGTTTTTATGAGTGGTACGACACCTGTCTCCGTTGCTACTTGATCAAAAGATTATTAGACTCCTACCAAATCGGTTGTGGAAAATGATGTCACTAATACGCCTTCTACTTCCACTCCACCCAATGTTAGTCGTATTCATATTGAATGACATAGTAATGATTCCATTATCTGACCACCTACCAAAGGTGTTCTTCGGAAGTCATCGTATAATCTAAATGCGTGAGCTACTCAACATTATAATATTATGGAAGATTTAGCTCAAGCGCCTTCGACGATGTTAGCTTTGGAAGTCCTCCAGAATTGTCCATCACAAAGGAAATCATTACTATCCACCATAGGAGGGATTGATCCTACATATTTGAATCTGATTACTTTTGACCTCGAAAACCACGTTCCCTGTCTCCCGCATCAACTTGCCTTTTTGATACAAGTTATTATCAAAGGGAAGACTGTTCATAGGATTGTTATTGATGAGGGTGTTTCTATTTGCATCATGTCCCTTTCATGTTGGAAAGCTATTGGCTCTCCACCTCTCAACCAGTCTCCTAATACATTGGAGACCTTCGATGGTAGAGGTTCTCGTCCATATGGTATTCTCAATGACTTGCCAATTCAATATTCTACTTGGTAGTAGCTGGACCCATCCAATGTTTTGCATGGCTTCTACTATATTTTGTGTGCTCCATTTTCCTCATCAAGGGAAAATAGTCACCATCAATCAACTCACATTTTTCTCTTCCAACTCCTCAAATGGCAATGTGCCATATTTTGGTAATACCGATATCCATTATGAGAGTGTTGGGGTGGGTCTTTCAAAGACTCTTCCCTTATGGGAAATTTTTCCCTTCCACCTCCTAACGTTGCTTCAATTAACATAGTCTCAACTTGTCACAATCCTTGGGTCGTTCCCCGTCCTAATCAGATTGATGGTTTTGGTGATGTTATGTCGCTTAGACCCGTAGAGCAAGCATATTCGACTGTTGTTTCGACTTTTGTGACTACTTCTGAAATTCATGATCATTTCAGTATGAGTCTAGATGCATATTTACAATCTCCCTGACTCGGTTCTTGTTATTCTCCAGATCCTTTGAATGAGACATTCCTAACTGATGTGAGTATCACATAAGTTATGTCTCTTGAGGAAACTCCATGGAATGATGCCCATCATCGTTCCTCGTTTCTCCCAAGCCTTGGTGAAATTTATTCTTGTCTAGAAATACTTATTTTCTATGTACCAACTCATCCACTTCATACACCTATTTTGGTTCAGGAAGTGTTATCCAAAGGAGACATGGGGAACATTTTGGCTAACTTGCCGAGTGACATCTCAGCCCAGCCTGAGGTTGTGAAAATATTTCACTTGGGGGAATCATTTTCTCGCGATGATGTTCTAGGTGGATGTTTCTAGCCACCTGCCTATTCCACTTGGACCCCCACCACTGTCTATTTCATTTTTTTAGTTTCCTTAATTGTAGCACAATTTACTATTTTTGGTAGTTTTTTGGGTCCTGAACTTTCGGAGCTGTTTTGAGGCCTTAAATGACGTTTTTTTGGGGAAAACTGAGGCCAAAAAGCGTTTGTAACTTGTCATTTTTTATAGGAACTTGTAGTCCTCGGGTAGATATTTCTAACGAGGTATTGTGCACATAAAACAGAGATCATATGCCAAAGATACAACCCCAGGAAGTTGATGTACCAATTTACCCAAACGAGGCCCATAGTTTTGGCGCTTATCTCTTAGGGTTAGGTTTTTGGACATTTAGGGTTTTCCATTATTTCTAAATAGTAAATAGGCCTTCGAGTCTCATTGTAACACAATTTAGAGGCATGTAGCCTCCACATCTCTTCTTAGAGATAAGCTACCATCACCCGAGCTGGTCTTATTTCCATTCTGTTTGTAAGGATATTTCAGTATTTGATATTAATGAAATGAAGTGTTATTTCTGCTGCATCTTTGTATTTATGGTTATATCTGTAATTGGTTGCATTGTTGTTTAAATTCGGATTAGTGGTATCTGAGCGATCTGCCCATTCTGTGTTTTTATTTGCATGTCCCCAACGAGGTTGGGATATAAGGAGTTAGGGCTTGAACTAGTTGAACCTTTGCAAGACCAGCCTCTAAAATCCCAACGACCTCCCATGGGGGAAGAAAAGAAAGACGAGGAGACAAGAGATCCTTTCAAATCTTGCTCGAAGAAGCCCTTGAGTGATAGAGGAACGCAATGATGGACAACTTTGCCCAGATCCTTCAGCGGATACCCAAGGGCGACGCATCTACTTCAAGTAGCTACTCTCGAAGTGCCACACCCTTTAAGGTACAAGTTAACTTTGACATTCCCATATTTGAGGGTAAGATAGATGCAGACACCGTAGATAAATGGTTAAATATGCTAGAAGGATATTTTATGTTCATGATTTTTCCAGCCAGGAAAAGATTACTTTTGCTCTTCTCAAAGTCGTCCCCCACGTCAAGGACTGGTGGGAAACCTACTGTGAGCAAGAAGGATGAAATTACACCCTCACTATTTTTGGCTGCACACACTTGGGATTCGTTCTAGGATGCCATCAAGGAGCAGTACTACCCTGTTGGGAGTTATGAGGTTAATACATAAAGTGGACCACACTGCGACAGGGAAGGGACCAAGACGTGTTAGGGTTTACCAATGTTTGTCATACCCTTCGCACAAAGTTGGGTATCAAGGATTCTGAGAAAAATTTGGTACTCAAGTACGTTATTGCCTACACAGGTACATCCAGGATGAGATGGAGTTCCTGGACATCTCCTCTCTCGGCACGACATACTGTCAAGATCAAGCATAACTTAAACAAAAAAAGTGAGACTTTGGATCTACGAATTCGAAGCAAGGGAAAGGCACCCCCAAACTATAGAGCAAAGGGAAAATCCAAGGTGGGGTGACATAGGATAACCCGCTAAATATGCAAGCAAAGAAAAACACCACAAAGACAAAGAAGGACATGGGAAAGTGGTGTGAGTTCCATAAGAGCTCCACTCACAACACAAGTGATCGTTGGGCCAACCAGTCACTGGTGGCCGAGCTAGAGGCTTCTGAGTACAACGCATGTTCCGACTCTAAGTCAGAACCCGACAAGGGGAATGAAAATGGGAAGCAGATCATTGATGTTGAGCCCAGTGCCACTGTGTCCACCACCAAGATCTAGAAGATTGAGCTTGAAGATCTAGAAATGGGGGAGCACCTATTCCACTCACAGATGTGGGTGAAGGGTTCTCTGGTGTAGTTCATTGTCGACAATGAGCCAAAAGAGCCTCATTTCAGCAAAGGTTGTGAAGCGGTTGGGCCTACCAACTACAACACATCCGCAACCGTATACCATCGGGTGGCTTCACCAAGGATGAGATCTTTGAGTCAGCCAGCAGTGTCGCCTTCCCTACAACATCAAGCCCTTCACAGATGAGGTATTGTGTGATGTTGCTCCTCTTGAAATTTGTGATGTATTATTAGGACAACCATACTTATGGAAGCGACATGGTGTATATGAGTCGAGAACTCGCTATATTATTATTTCTTTGGGTAATACATTATACAGGATACCGGAGGTAGCTCCGCCTACCACCATCTCTTTGATCTCTGCTAAGCAATGCAGTAAGATCATCTCCCAGACGAGGAAATTTGTTTTCTTTCTGATTAGCTCACAAATTAAGGGGAAGAGCGTAGCTACATCCATGGCCCTCAGGAAGGGTTCCTCCATGAAGGAGAAGCAGGTGGATACGATCGTGGAAGAATACAAAGACATCTCCTCCTCACCCGCAAGGGTACCCGTGCACTGTCAGGTCAAGCATTCGTTCGATATGACTCCTGGAGCACCTCTACCCAACAGAATGATATATTGTTGCTCCATTATGGGAAATGCCAAGTATAAGCAACAACATGATCAACATCGGGTGCCACACAAGTTTCAGGTGGGTGACAAAGTTTGGTTGCATTTGCAAAAAGAACGCCTTACCAAAGCACATCAGAAGCTCAGATCATTTTTCTATGGTCCTTGCACCATTACCAAGGCTGCAGGAGATAATGATTTTGAGCTCAAAATTCCCAGATTCCTTGGCCTACATCCAGTGTTCAATGTGGACCACCTTCGACCACACTTCCCACCATTAATGGACACATCAGACATTGCAGAACAACTCACACCAGCAAATTTAAACCCAGGCTGCAAGGAACATGCCAAAACTGATCAATTTATGGACACACAAGTCAAGAAAACTCGCCAATAGAGGATCCAACTATATTGGGTTGTCAAAGCTGACCAACTCTTGCACCAAGGCAAGTGGCTCACCAGGGACCAGGTTCAACAAAAGTTTCCCCATCTCATGGAGGCACTCAACACAATGGGGACCATTGCTTCCTAAGGGGGGAGGAATGATCTAGGTGGATGTTGGTGGCCACTTGCCTATTCCACTTGGACCCCCACCACTGTGTCTTTCAGTTTTTTAGTTTCCTTAATTGTAGCACAATTTACTCTTTTTGGCAGTTTTTCGGGTCCTGAACTTCCAGAGCCGTTTTGAGGCCCTAAACGACGTTTTTTGGGAAAACCGGATCCAACAAGGGTTAACAAATTGTGTTGGCCAGTTGGAAGTTATAGTCCTTGGATAGATCTTTCTAACGAGGTATTGTGTGCGTGAAACAAAGATCGTATTCCAAAGTTACAACCCCATGAGTTGATGTACCAATTTACCCAAACGGGGCCCATAGTTTTGGCGCTTCATCTCTTAGGGTTAGGTTTTTGGATGTTTAGGGTTTTCCATTGTTTCTCAATACTAAATAGGCCTTCGAACCTCATTGTAACACAGTTCAAAGGCATGTAGCCACCACATATCTTCTCATAGATAAGCTACCATTGCCCAAGCTAGTCTTATTTTCATTCTGTTTGTAAGCATATTTCAGTATTTGATATTAATGAAATGAAGTGTTATTTCTACTACATCTATGTATTTATGGTAATATCTGTAATTTGTTGCGTTCTTGTTTAAATTCAGATTAGATGAGCTTAAGATTTTTATATTCTCCTTCATGATACTTTCTCACCAAGTTTTTGCCATTCGCCCTTTATCGCAATGGAGCATTGATCCTTTGACTTGTAACCCTCACTCACCTGGGGGGCATTGTCATTTTTTGTGTCATTCCACTAATTAGCCGAGTCGATGCTTACAGATCATGTCAGCGGTGAAACTATGGTTTTACTCTCTTTTGATAGATTACCTGAGTCCCGAAATGGGCTCCATTTGAAAATTTTTACGTGTTATTTATTGGAAATACCTTGTACGTTAGTGTGTTATTCATTAGTGTGCAGTTTGGTTTTGGTGTGTTTGTTTGCTTTTTATTTGGTTTGCAGATGTCATCGAACCTTTATGTTAGTTTCACTGATGGTGCTTGTCATAGTACACAAAATCTATTCTCCGTCACATGGGCAATCTATGACCCTAATGGTGAGTTAGTGAATTTACAAGGCATATGTTTAGGTCGTACTAATAATAACATTTCCGAATACAGTATGGTTATCGAGCTTTTGTTAGAATCTATTGCCCTTGGCATTAGAGAGTTAGTCGTTAATCTTGATTCACAACTCATAGTACTACAACTTAACATAAAATATTCAATCATAAACCCTTATATTTTGAGAATATATTTGCGAGTTCGTCTCCTGGAACGCGACTTTGATTATATCACTTATCAACATATTCCAAGACGTTTGAACACATTAACATATACATTGGCTAATTATGTATTAGATAGACATCTGCGACATATGTAAAACAAAAACATTCACATAGTGAACATAACAGGAAAACATGAATATATATATATATAGTGTTTGCAAAAAGTTTATTACATCAAAATGTCAAAAATTGTGTTCTGAGACACATGGATTCTCAAGCCTACATAAGTGTGGAAAATAAAGACTAGAGACATCTATCCGCCAACGTGGTGCTCATGGTAGCACGAAACAACTCTAATGACTCGGTTCAACAACCGACACAGTTTGGTGGGCACCCCTATAATATGCCTATGATATCACAGTGGCACCTCATCAATCGATGCATATTCTGGAATGCCTCTTGTCAGGGTTTCCAAGTTGCGTTCAACCTCCATGATCAGGTAAGTTCCCTCCTCATAAGGAGCATCCTATATCTGTCGTGCCACTCGCCTGGTTATCGGAGAAATCCCTAGAGGTATCTCTGGTCCAACATCTGAAAAAATTACAAGTGTCAAATCTCAGTACACATTAAAAGAAACTTTAAAAATAATTTTTATGCGCATCGGTCCACTGTGTACCAGGTGGAAGTGGAAGGTTAGGATCTCCCCAGAAATCCATGCCAGAGTATGCCCAATCATCTACCATGATTAGCTGTTGTCACAGGCATCAAAAAAATGTTGGGGGAAATGACATTCGCTTACCACCTCCCTGTCAAGGCATCAGGTCACCCCACCTCAACAACCGTGGATCTATGGGCACTAGTGCATCTACTTCTATCCACTGATATAAAAAAAATGGTACACGTTCCAAGAAGAACGTCACCAGGATGGATCGATAGCTGAACTGTTTCACCTTTCCTGACTTGCATTTCGTGAGTTGTCTCTTCATATTGGCCAACAATCCCTCACACCAGTTAAAAACTGTGGGACATAGACAATCAATGGAGTACTGTAAATGAGACTGTGTTGCTTTATGCAAAGCCTGAGCCCCATCTATTTGGGCCATAGTATGGAGAATTGTTCTTAGTGAGAGATTGATGATGGTCTTTATGTCTATCTTCCCACTCTGATTTTTTTGAGTGCCTGGGCAATGTCTCGCAATCAACATATCCGTACTTTCCCCTCCAGTATGAGAACCGGACAGCTGAATCTGTTGTCCCCTTCTGGACAAACCTATAATGAAATAGATGTCTGCAACATCTTTCTCAAGTTCTTGGTCCCAATCATAAACAATTGGTGATCCACCTCCCACCAACCAATCAAATGTTGTAGTAACTCAACCTGGCTCCTAATCTAAGGAATCTGGAAGAATTTCAGTAACCCACATTCTCGAAGGGAAACAATGCAATTTGGGTCATGGGCTGCTTGATGGTATTCAGCTTTGTGTCCTCTTTCTTTCCATTTGATCACCATTTTTGGTTGATTAACCTATGGAACATCCATAAAACAACATTTCATGAGTTTCTATGGAGACAAATCTGGAAACAAATCATTAAACATGGAGGATTTTCCAAAAATTTCGCAACTCTGCGCTAGTGCGTTTGTTTGTATATTTTTCCGTGCTGCCATAGTTGGCCACAGGGTAAAACCCACGTTTATCGTCCTCAACATAAAATTTTGTTAAGCCCTCCTTACAACCCAATCTATGGATGAAAATGCATGAAATGACAACTAAATTGAAGGGAAGGGACAAATATCTTACCTGCAGCAAACAACTCGACGAATGGTGTCTGGGATTGATCGTAATACTCACCTGAAGATCAAGTTAAAATAGGGTAAAAATTCTCTCTGATTTGCAAAATGGTAAAATGGTAAAATGGTAAAAATGTTTTACTTTTTTGAGTTTTTATAAGTTTTTAGAAGATATTTTTACCAAATTAGGGCATATTTCACTTATATTTTAATATTTTTCCTCGAAGTGGGTAATATGTGTTTCACTTATGCACTGATAGGTCATGGCACATGGGGATGGTGATTAATTATGTCTGATTCAACAAGTTTTATTTTATCATTTTTTTAGAATCGTAAAAAAATAAATGAAAAACGACCCCCTGGAGTCATCTTTAGGCTCTTTTCTGACTCTCGAAACATGAAAAGATCACATAGTACTTGTCGTTTCGAACTCATTATAGTAAATGAAATGGCATCTACTTAGTATAAGTTTAACCCTTTTCCAGACTGAGATAGACTATTGTATGAAAAAGGAATACCTTAGTCGAACATGGCTAAGCGGTTCTTTTGGATATCGTTTTCTACCTTTTCGGATTCAAGAGACTATTTACGAAAAGGGACCTTTGGAGTTTTCTTTTTCGCCTCTTTTTCAAACTCTTTAAACATGAAAAAGATGCTGAGTTTTCACCTCCATCATACTCGTGAAACTTAAACGACACAAGACTTTTCACCATTATGAGATCGAGTTTCTCCTTCCTATGACTCGTTAAACTTAATAGGATGGATTCATCTGAAGGATGAACTTATATGTCAAGTGTTAGCACCTAAATCTGCTTTAGGCTGAAGGAAGGCAAAGATTAGGGTAACCACAAACCATGCTCAGTCTGGTAACTAGCCCTACCAGAGCAGGAGAGGGCTCTCTCCGAGTCACGCTCAGTGAATGGATAAGCAAAAATGGTCTGAGATGACTTACAATGAAATATTTACCTTAGGCTAGTAAGTGAAAGGGATTTTGAAAACAATTTTATGAATGACCGAGCTTCTGGGATGTTTATGGGACTGGCGCTCAGCAAAGAAAAAAGAATTGAATATGAAGGCACAGATTATTCCGTGAGGCAAGGTAGGCGAAAAGAGCAGCAATTTCGGTTTAAGGTAATGTGGAATGGAAAGATTTCTGAATAAAGTGAAAAGGGCATAGTCGCATGAATCCTTTTCAACAGAAGAATAACACTGTACATGAAATTTTCCCACAGGCAGAGCAATATAAATTGAATTCTACCTAATCTCACTTAGAAAATTTCACTGAAATGAAACATGAATTGAATTATCAAACATAACAAGATACATATGGAACATAAGAACACATTTTCTACAGTCACAACCACAAGAATCTCATGAAACAGAGCCGCTGCCTTTCATTAATTCTCTGTCAAAAATACACAGTGCAGAAACAGAGTTTCCTTCCCACAGTCTCCTAGAAGTTACAAGCCAGCCAACCCTTTGCAAATAACTTGCATACAATATATAGAATGTGTGAGGAAGAGATAGAACGCCCAAGGGTTGGGGAGTTACTCGAATCATGGCGAAATGGAGATGGAGAGCCAACCATCAGCTACAGGTGCAACATTGCAAACGTGACATTTGGCATTGGGGTGACTGTTTGCCTTCCTTCGCCACTTGGATAGAAGCCCATCTAGAGAAAAAACTCTTTAAATGCTGCCTTTGGTGCCAAAAAACCGAAGTGTAGATGACCGGGCCCACTTGGAGAAGTCGCGACCCGAAATTTCACGAAATGGGAGCAAATTGGCAATTTTTTCCTTTGTGCGCCGCGCCAAATTCTCTGTGCGTCACGCCACTTTGGAGCCTATTTTGGGGCACTTGCAGGTGTCCAAAATGTGCCCAAGTGGGCTTGTTGGAAATACTATCCTATCTACTTTCTAACCCCACTAGAATTTCCAAATTTGGTGCTCATTTTCCCCTCCAAATCTTCATTCTCCCAAGACTGCTTTCTGTGTGTCAAAAAAGTGGCAGAGAGGCCATTTTTGGGTTTTTTTGACCTTTAGGAGACCCAGATCTTGTCAAAATTTCTTGCCCGGACACCAGTAGTCATAATTTTTGATGCTGAATCCAAATATGCAAGCCATTCCTCGATTGGAGCCCTAGAATTTTAGCGTCGCGCCAGTGGCGCGACGCACAGGGAGGAATTTCCTATTTTTTGTCCAAAAATTTGTCAAGTGACCAAAATTTGCCCAAATTTTTTGAAATTTGAGCTGGAGGATCTCTATGGGGTGCCATGCTAAGCCAAGGAAGTGTCAGCCAAGATTCTAAGCCTATCTTTCTCTTTTGCCTGCTTTATGCTTCTTGTTGCTTTCCTCAATTTTGCTTTTAAACTCGTTATCCGGGCCTGTGCACTCATGTTCCGCACCCTGTAACGGAAAGTCATGTGTCTCAATATAGCAAGGTTCTGATCAATTTTGTCCAACAGCCTCTCCAAATGCATGTTGACCCTCTCAAGGTTGGCCTCCCGATACTCATTGACTGCTTGCTCCAAAGATGTGAACACAACCCTTCTTCTTTGAGCTGCTTGGCGATGCTCTCGGATGTTCTGCAGCTCCATGATCGTCTATTGGTCCTTAAGCTGTTTGTTTCTCCGCTCCAGGTAGTTCATGTTTAACTTGGACCTTTCTAAATCAATGGACAAGTCTTCAATCTCTGATTGCTGCTCCCGGATGATCTCTATAAGCTCTGCATTTGTTGGCTCTGCATCCGTCTCATCATCCTGGAGGAGAACAAACTTGGTCTCTTGCTCACCTGATGGCCCTTCCTCCTGCATTGGCTCCTTGCCCTTACCCTGCTCCTGTGATGCTGATGTCGAAAGCGAGGCCCCTTCCACCCCGGGTGGAGATAACACTCGCTTTGCTGCTGCAAACAACGGTCTACTGCCCTTCTGGTATGTGATGTATACTAGCATGGTGGCAGTCTCATTGTGCTCGAACTGATGTGAAGGACCCCCCACCTCATGCTCTGCCTTTGATATCACCGGTGGAGCGCTGAAGAAATCACGGGAGATGAAGTCCTCCCAAGCAATACCCTGCAATGCCAACTGATGGTCCACCAAAATCCAGATGAGAGCAAAATGATAGGTGCTATTTAGCTGCTGTCGAGGGGTCTTGTGCTACATGAAATTCTTCATCCTCTCTATGTTCCCGTAGATGAAAAATGGGAGGCTCATCATCCACACCCTGGTGAAGTGCATGAGCAACCTGATGTGATATGCATAAAGGCGAGAAAACCTCCTCTCGCAACTGAAATACTTCATGATCAATCTCATGAGTGGGGCATACTCGTCCCTCAAAAATCTGAATGGAAAAACTCTGGTGAGCTGGCTCAAACAACTGTTCTTGATGTAAGGCTCATAATGATGCCTCTCCACTTTCTTTTTCTTATGCCACTGTTCTCCAATGTTCGGTATTCCCGTTGCCACTGATATGGTTTCCGGTGTCAATGTGAAAGTGACCCCAGCCAGGACAGATTGACCTCCCTGGAGATGAAGTGCAAAAAGGCGGGCCAACTCATGATGGACGCCAACATTTGCCACCCTTTGACAAAATTCATAACATGCCAAGTGCTGGAAACAAGACATGGCAAGTGGGCATGCCTGTAGCTCAGTGAGGGTGTTTGGCTCATCTCTAAGATGTCTGCCACTCTGGTGATGTCTCATATGGGCCCTCTCTCCTGAAGATGTGTCACTGTGGGTCCCCTCCTCATACTCTGATGAAACTTTTGATGCCATTATTGCTATTTGTACCCTGAGTTTTATGCTGCCCTATGAATCCAATAGAACTGGTAGATGCTCTGAAAATCTGTCACCAAGGGGACAATAAAACAGGGAGTGTTAGGAGGGGAATGATGAAAAGGGGAATAGGGGTTTAAAAGGAGAAATTTATCAGGGATTTGGGAGTGTTTTGGGTATGGTGTTGATGGGGTAGGGTTTGGATATTTTGAGCTATAAGAATAAAGGGAACAAATGGATATGATTACAGTGGAGCTAGGGTGATTATTAGGGGAAACTGCTACAGGGGAATTAGTTGATAGAGGTAGGGTAGGAACATACTTTAGCAATAATGTCACTGTAGCAAAACCCTAGCTTCTTGACCTTCTTTGTGTCATCTTTGTTTTACTTTTTAAAATATTTTTGCATTTGATTCATGGTCATCAAAACCACATTCCGCTTCAAGTTAAATGCCAATGGTGAAGGTAGTTTGGCTACCTCTCCAATTTTGAGGGTTATTCACAAAAAATTTGGGCAATTTAGTAAATTTTTGGGCTTATATGTCTGTGCGCCGCGCGCTCTGCCCAGTGCGCCGCGCCAGTGTTATATTTACACTATGGCCGGGCTCCTAGTGCGCCGCGCCACCTCGTGTGTGCGCCGCGCCACCTCGTGTGTGCGCCGCACATTGTAAATTCACCCAAATTTGCTTGAGAAACAAGGGGGAGGGTTTTAGTGGTGGTTTTAGGGTGGTTTCCTTAGGAAACATGATGGAATGGAGGTAGGAACGATGAGGAGTGAGGGGACAAGGGGAGGGGAGCATAACCTTGGTGGCATCATCGCAAACTTGCAACCCCATTTATCGCTTTCCTTGGTGATTTTTTCCATGGATGCCCATTGTGCTTTTGGGTACCATTAAACATCTTACAAACCCCAAAGCATAGACAAAATTGACAGAGAAGAGGTTTCAACTGGGCCTACCTCTTGTTTTCTAACCTCCACCGAGATTTGAAGTAGTTTTGGCAAATTTTTATGCCCTTGGTTGTGTGCGTCGCATGCCAAGCCCAGTGCGCCGTGCACTGGGTGTGCATCGCGCCCTTGCAAACTTTCCACTGCGGGCTGGCTGCGTGTGCGCCGCGCTCCTTGAAACCAGCTCGCTCTCACTCACTCAAATTCCTCAAACTTTGCTCTCTTACCTTAGCAATGTCTCTCCCAAGCTTGTAAGAGCACAAATGGCTTTGCTTTGGGCCACAACAAGTATATAGAGGCTTGGGAGAGATGGGTTTGATTTTTTCTTCCTTGAAAACCCACTTTCTAATGTTTGTGTTTTGCACTTTTTTCATTGACTTTAAAACACTCTGATTTTCATTTTTCCTTTGAAATTTTGGCTCACATGATGGGATTTTCAACATTTCTTTGCGGGGACGGTGTGACTGGGCATTTGGCCCCTGGAAACCATGACTGCATCTAAAAAAGTCAATTGGCGATTTTTTGGAAAATTTTGTCACAATTGACCTTGTTTGACTTTTCTTCAAAACAAAGTTTTGAAGAAGAGTCGAAGTCTCTTCAGGTGATGATGAAGCTTTCTGAACCATTGCTGTATAAGGTCTCCCTCTGGCCTGCATGGCTTGTTCTGGACATGTTCTCAAAGACCAAATTGATGATTTCCTAGACCGAAACATAAAAGATGACTTTGTCCTGTAATATGACCAGACCTTGACTATCATGAATTTCAGTGATTATGGACCAAGACCTGAACCAGTAGGGGCCAGACATGAGGGAAAATGACTAGCATGAATTTCTCCATTAGATCATGGCATGTCCCTAGCGAAATGCAGCTGAGTGGATGGAGCGGGAAACCTAAAATTGAAATGCACAAAGAGTTTTGATCTCTGACGGAGGGCTGACCAGACCGACTCTAACATTGGCTCCAATGGGGGATGGTAGCTCCTTGGAGGTGCCAAGAACAACAGATCTTTGGAGGAGCTAGACAGTGCCTTTTGTACATTGGGCTATGGAGTCATCATTTTGATAAACAATACAGGACTCTGACTTATTTATAAAACTGGAATAACCAAGAAATTGACTCAAACTTGACATTGAAATAACTCAAAAACTGACTTTACAGACTGAAAGCAAAATGAAATAAAAATGGTATTTACAATGATAGTGGAAGCAGCGTTAATAGATCAACAGTGATACTGCTTGAGCATCCGACCATTGATCGGCCCTCCAGGACAATCTTCTCCGTTCATTTCCTTCAGAAGAAAGGCATTCTGACCCCTATATGCTGCAATCTTGAAAGGACCTTTCCACAGATTTTCAAACTTTCCGTGCTTGCCTTTATCTTCATTCCTTGCATCCCACTTCAGCACCACATCCTCCAACTGAAATTTATCTACTTTCGCTTTTCTGTCATAGATTTTCTTTATCTTCTCCTGCAACTTGGATGTGTTCTTGAAAACTTCCTCTCTAGTTTGCTGCAAGTGGATCATTTGATTCAACCTCCTCTGCATGGGATCTTCCTCACTGCCAGCCTCCTGAAGAAGTTTGACCACCGGGGCAGCAAGAGAAGCGGGAAATACTGTGTCCACTCCATAAACAAGCTCAAACGGTGACATACCAATAGACTTTTTCTGACTGATCCGATCTGCCCAAAGTGCATGGACCAACCTCTTGTTCCAACTCTTGTTATTTATTTCCAGCAGCTTCTTGATGATGTTGACCAAAGATTTATTCGAAGATTCCACCAATCCATTGCCTTGCGGTTGATAGGCAGTTGAATGACCCAAAATTATGTGATATTTATGACAAAATTCTACCATACTTTTCGACTTGAAAGCTGCTGCATTATCAATGATTAATTTGTTTGGACAACCAAAGCGAGACAAGATGTTATTTTCGAGAAATGAAATGATTACCATGTCCGTCGCTTATCTGGTAGGAGCTGCCTCAATCCATTTTGTGAAATAGTCGTCGCTGTAAGGATCCACCTATGTTGTCCGTAAGAGGCAGGATGAATTTCCCCAATGAAATCCAACCCCCATTGCTGGAAGGGAGCGCTCACTTCAATAGGCTTAAGTGGAAAAGGCTATAATTTCTGTTTTCCTTCGAAAATCTGACATTTATGACAGTGCTTAACCATCCTATGCACATCAGCAAACAAAGTAGGCCAGTAGTACCATGCTCTCAAAATTTTGTTCGCTGTTGACTTCCAAAAAAGATGACCTTGACACTCTTCTCCGTGGAAATCCTCCATGACTTTCTTTGCCTCCTCTTCCACCAAACAATTTAACAAAATTCCACCGGGATCTTTCCAATACAGTGTGGAATTCAAAATACAAAACTTGACAGCCTTCAATTTGAGTGTTCTTGCTTTGTTTCTAGTCATGCCGGGTGGTGGTGATAGATTTTTCAGCACATATATTATATCTGAATACCATGGGGACAAAGCAAACATTTCAGATACCTGAATTGACGTTCCTTCCTCATTCTCATCGAACATGGCAACGATCAGATTTATGTCCAATGCGTGCAAGTTCGATTCGACCATCAGCTTTGCCAACCCCTGTCCTTTGACCAGCTTTGTAGGCTTTATCTCCACATCATATTCCAGCAATGTTGCAATCCATTTGCCTCTTCTCCCTTCTAGATCGGTCTGCACTAAAACATCTTTTACAGCAGTATTAGGAACATAGGCTAGAATGTGAGAATGTAGGATATACACCCGGAAATCCTTCAATGCCTTCACCAATTCCAGGGCTTGCTTCTCAATGATGTTGTACTTCAAAGCTACATCCCTTATAGCCCTACTGAAGAATGCAATGGGTCTTTCATGATCATCCCTCTTCTGCAATAATACCGCTGCCATAGTGTGCTCAGAAGCAAATGAAAACAATATGAAATCCTGAGTGTAGTCCGGTCTGACTAGAACTGGAGCTGAAGAAAGGGCCAATTTGACCAAGTTGAAAGATTTTACAGCCTCCTTGGTCCATTTCACCTGGCTGTCCTTCTTAAGCATGTTGGTCATTTCTTTCAAGTGTTCTGCAAGATTAGGCACAAAACGACGCAGAAAATTCATCTTACCATTGAATGATTGTATTTCCTTTTTGTTCCTGGGCAGATTGATTTGCTGAATTGCTTGCACACGCGCCGGGTCTATACGAATGCCATCCTTTGAAATGATGTGCCCAAGTAATTTTCCTTCCTCTATGGCGAACAAGCTCTTCTTAGGATTCATCGATAAACCATATTTCCTGCACTTTTGAAAGACAATTTTTAGGTGATGCATGTGCTCTTCATCAGATTTGGAAAATACCGTCAAATCATCCAAGTACACCACCAAAAACACATCCTTCTTGTTTGCAAACGCCAAGTCCATTGCCCGCTGAAATGTGGCACCTGCATTCTTCAAACCGAAGGGCATTTTGGCATAGTGAAAGGTTCCCCATGGAGTGGTGAATGTTGTCTTGTCTCTATCATCTTCATGGACGGAAATTTGGTTATATCCGGAATAACCATCAAGCAGCGACATACGAGATGCCCCCACTACTCGCTGAAGTATATGGTTCATCTTGGGTGGCGGATAGTTGTCCTTCAATGAAACCTTATTTAGATTTCTGAAATCGATGCATAGATGGATCTCATCGGTCTTCTTGCGTACAGGCACTAAGTTAGATATCCAATCTGAAAATCTAATAGGCACAATGATACCTAACTTGTACAACCTATTTACCTCCTTTTCGATAGATGGTAGCAACTTTGGATTTATCCTTCTCAGCTTTTGTCTAAATGGTTTTTGATTGGGCTTGATAGGTATTGTGTGCTAAATAATATTTGTATCATAGGTCTTTAAATCAGAATAATCCCAAGCAAATACATCTGCAAATGAAGCCATCAAACTGATGTATTTGTCCTTGATCTTTGGCGGTAATGCTTTGGACAATTTTACCAACTTTGGAATGGCAGCTGTATCGTTGTTGACTTCTTCTACACCCTTCTCTGTCGGCTGCACTGTTGGCTTGCGGGTTACATCATCCTGATCAAAAAGTTCCTCTAGGGGTATCAAGCCTTTAGGAATGATGTTATTCTTCAGTTGTAATACGTCCATTTGATTGATTTTCACTTCATCTGTACCATTCCCTTTGTCCTCATCATTTTCCACATCGATTGAGGTTTCTTTGAACTTGCCTTTGTTGAGCAGAAAATCTTTAATCTCCTCATCATCTTGAAACACTTGCCAATATCGCTGATTGTCTGGAATGGTTGGACGGTGCTTGACATGGATTTCAAATTTATTGCTGGAGTTCATGGGGATCTTCAAGCTGCTCGTTGCCTTGGCAAGAGAATCAGCAACACTATTTTGTATTCAAGGCACACATGTCAAGGTGTATTCTGAAAATAGCTTCAAGATGTCTAAAACTGCATTATGATAGGCCTGCATCCTAGGATGTTTTGCTTGATACTCAACTCTGACCTGTTTTATTACCAACTCGGAGTCGCCATATACTGAAATCCTCTTTGCGTTCAGCTTTCTAAGAATCTTCAGGCCAACAATCAGAGCTTCATACTCAGCTTCATTATTTGAACATTCAAAGGCCAGCTTGTAAGAGCAAACTCTCACGCTACTAGGCACTTTGTTTGGGGCGGTGAAAGGACTGCGTACCCAAATACCAATACCAGCGCCATCATTCCCTACTGCTCCATCAAAATCCATGGTCCACAAGCCTTCTTCGTCTTCTTGCAAGTGCTGGAAATCTGTTTGCTGTGCCTTGACTGTTTGCTGTCCATTGTTTTCAGCTGATTGCCCAATCTTTTGCTGCTTTTCTTGTCCTTCTTTCTTCAAAATCTCTTTAAAATTTTCTGTTATTTCCGGAATGTCATTTGCTTCTACTATCTGACTATATATCTCATTTAAACTATCTGAAAATAAAACAAAAGACTCTAAATCTGTATGTACATAGTTAATAGGATGATTTATCGGTTTCTCCTTGCTTGTGATCATATATTTCATCTTTTGTTCCCGATACAGCTTCCTCATTTTTCCAAACACCGGGATTGTTGCATAGGAGAAATCCAGCTGTAGTGTCCCTTTCAATTTCACTACCCAAGACTTGGAAAGAAGCATGCCAAACCTTGGAGGAATATTTGCTACCACCACATCCATCAGAACATTTTTCATAGGAAGCTGATCCAAACTCACAACCAAGTCTTTGATGAGTCCTATACATCTTACTCTGCTAGAATCGAATGAATAGAGATCATGATATTGGCGGGTGATGTCCAGACCAAGCTTATCCAAGATAGCCTTGGGCATGAGATTGTGAGAAGCTTCAGAATCGAACATGGCGTTGTGTAACACAAAATCATGCAATCGTAAACTGATATAGAAGGGTGGCACATCGCTATCAGGAGACTCACCATTTGTAGCTGGTCCAAAAATCATTTTGGGTTGATCATCTTCTACATTTACCATATCAGACATTGGGTCCAAATTCAACATTTTAGAAATCTGTCCTCTATAACTGTTGTTCTTCATTATTTCAATCAAGGGGATGGATACCTTTAACTTAGAAATCTCATTCTCTAGGCTAAAAGTGGGTGTTCTTTCTACCTCTTTGACTGGGATCTCTTTCCTTTCCTTTTCTTTTAATGTGGTTGGTTGCTATGATTGTTCTGCTGATTTTGATTTGCTGCTCTCCGGACCAACCGCCTCCTTTCCTTTTCTTTGCGTAGTTGATGAATCATTTTTTGTTGTTTCACCCTCCTTCTTTTTCTGAATTGGTTTGGCCGGCACATCTTTGTTTCTAAGGGAATATCGTTGCTGTTGTGCGGACAAAGCATTCATATACCCCCTTTGATATTCTTCTGATTCTTCCTCCAACACAGTGTCGCTAGCTAGAATAAAATCAGTGTCTTGGTGTGTAGCTGAATTTACTGCACATTCTTCCTCTTCGGTGATGTAAGTAGGCAGCTCATCTGGAGTAAAGAGATGGTTTTCTTCGCCTATTACATTCCCGTCCTCATCTGACTCCGACCCATGCACAAAATTCTGCTGCAAAGGTGTTTGTACCGGCTGTTGTGCTGTCTGCTCTTGAGTTCGTTGATCTCTTTGTCTTATTCTATATTGTGGCTGCTGTTGGCCATAAAAGTTAGGATTCCTAACTTGTGGCTCTGGCTTGTCAAGTTTTACCCTTTCAAGCATCTGTTCTACCTTTTTGAGCAGCTGATCCATTGAATAAGATTCTTCTTTCACAGTGGTTTTCTTCTCTGCTTTCGCTCTAGCTCTTTTGGACAGCAGATTTGCCTCCACGTTGACCGCAATTTTCTGCATGTCTTCCATTGTAGCCGGTTCTCTCTCTCTTAATTGGTACGCCATGTCAGCATCAAAACCATCCGGAAACTTCATCATTGCTAGTCCCACAAGTGGCTTTAGATGGTCTGGAATTTTGTTGTAGACTGCATTAAATCTAACACAATAATCTTGGACCGACTCACCGGCATTCTGTTTGATTTGTTCATACTCGGCCAGAATTTGAAGGGGATTCTTTTTCACTTCCCACCGGTTCAAAAATTGTCTTTGTAGTTCAGCCAAGGTAGTGATACTTGCAGCCGTCAAACCTCTGAACCATTTCCTCACATCACCTACAAATGTTTGTATAAAGAGCCTCATTTCCACGTTCTCCGCATCGATCTCATGGACTTCACAGAAGTCTACCATTTTGTCTACATGCTGTTGAGCAGTAATGCTATTAGGAGTGTCATCAAAAAACGAGATTTTACTTTGATAATCATTTGGCATGTCATCTAGGACTTGGGGTAGAACAAGGGGTGCGAAACGGGCAGCCATCATTCTCGGTGGATTTGGCCTTGGAGGTGTTGGAGGAGTGTGCACAGTTTGCAAGGGGCTTACAATTGGAGTTTGGGGCTGTGTTGCAATGTAATTATCAGTTAATCTATTGGCTCTTTCTGTTTCAAGGTCCACAAGAAATTGCGGATTGGGGAGGATATAGTCAATAGCCCTTTCAGATTTAGACTCAAACAAAGATATTTCAAATCGTTCGTCAAACTCAAGCTCTTCAAGATACTAAAAAATATCAGGACATGAATGGGATTTGAACACGAGAGTGATGGTGCTTTCTTGACGAAGGAGTCTTGGGATCAAATTGGGGTTTTCCTAAATATGAGGAGGGTCCGGGTCTGGATTTGCTTTGGTATATCGTCTCGAAGCCAGCGTGCTATTGAGAGAAATTACGGGACACAACCAACTTACTCAGCCTTTCCAATCCTAAGCTCATCATCCGGAAGCCTAGAATTATTATGGAACAAGGGGATTTGATTTTAACTTTTTCCCCAGTATGGTCGCCACTATGTTAGCACCTAAATCTGCCTTAGGCTGAAGGAAGGCAAAAATTAGGGTAACCACAAACCACGCTTAGTTTGGTAGCTAGCCCTACTAGAGCAGGAGAGGGCTCTCTCTGAGTCATGCTCAGTGAATGGATAAGCAAAAATGGTCTGAGATGACTTACAATGCAATATTACCTTAGGCTAGTAAGTGAAAGGGATTTTGAAAACAATTTTATGAATGACCGAGCTTCTGGGATGTTTATGGGATTGGCGCTCAGCAAAGAAAAGAGAATTGAATACGAAGGCACATATTATTCCGTGAGGCAAGGTAGGCGAAAAGAGCAACAATTTCAGTTTAAGGTAACGCGGAATGGAAAGATTGCTGAAGAAAGTGAAAAGGGCATACTCGCATGAATCCTTTTCAACAGAAGAATAACACTGTACATGAAATTTTCCCACAGGCAGAGCAATATAAATTGAATTCTACCTAATATCACTTATAAAATTTCACTGAAATTAAACGTGAATTGAATTATGAAACATAACAAGATACATATGGAACATAAGAACACATTTGCTACACTCACAACCACAAGAATCTCATGAAATAGAGCCGCTGCCTTTCATTAATTCTCTGTCAAAAATACACAGTGAAGAAACAGAGTTTCTTTCCCACAGTCTCCCGGAAGTTACAATCCAGCCAACCCTTTGCAAATAACTTGCATACAATATATAGAATGTGTGAGGAAGAGATAGAATGCCCAAGGGTTGTGGAGTTACACGAATCATGGCGAAATGGAGATGGAGAGCCAACCATTAGCTATAGGTGTAGCGTTGCAAACATGACATTTGGCATTGGGGTGACCGTTTGCCTTCCTTCGCCACTTGGATAGAAGCCCATTTGGAGAAAAAACTCTTTAAATGCCGCCTTTGGTGCCAAAAAACCGAAGTGTAGATGACCGGGCCCACTTGGAGAAGTTGTGACCCGAAATTTCGTGAAACGGGAGCAAATTGGCAATTTTTTCCTTTGTGCGCCGTGCCAAATTCTCTGTGCGTCACGCCACTTTGGAACCTATTTTGGGGCACTTTCAGGTGTCCAAAATGTGCCAAAGTGGGCTTGTTTGAAAGCCTGTCCTGTCTAATTTCTAACCCCACTAGAATTTCCAAATTTGGTGCTCATTTTCCCCTCCAAATCTTCATTCTCCCAAGACTGCTTTCTATGTGTCAAAAAAGTGGCAGAGAGGCCATTTTTGGGTGTTTTTTGACCTTTAGGAGACCTAGATCTTGTCAAAATTTCTTGCCCGGACACCAATAGTCATAATTTTCGATGCTGAATCCAAATATGTAAGCCGTTCCTCGATTGGAACCCTAGAATTTTAGCGTCGCGCCACACAGGGAGGAATTTCCTGTTTTTTGTCCAAAAATTTGTCAAGTGACCAAAATTTGCCCAAATTTTTGAAATTTGAGCTGGAGGATCTCTATGGGGTGCCATGTTGAGCCAAGGAAGCGTCAGCCAAGATTCTAAGCCTATCTTTCTCTTTTTCCCACTTTACCCTTCTTGTTGCTTTCCTCAATTTTGCTTTTAAACTCCTTATCCGGGCCTGTGCACTCAGCACCCTGTAATGGAAATTCATGTGTCTCAATATAGCAAGGTTCCAATCAGTTTTTTCCAACAGCCTCTCCAAATGCATGTTGACCCTCTCAAGGTTGGCCTCCTGATCCTCATTGATTGCTTGCTCCAAAGATGTGAACACAACCCTTCTTCTTTGAGCTGCTTGGCGATGCTCCCTAATGTTCTGCAGCTCCATGATCGTCTGTTGGTCCTCAAGCTGTTTGTTTCTCTGCTCTAGGTAGTTCATGTTCCACTTGGCCCTTTCTAAATCAATGGACAAGTCTTCAATCTCTGATTGCTGCTCCCGGATGATCTCTATAAGCTCTGCATTTGTTGGCTCTGCATCCGTCTCATCATCTTGGAGGAGAACAAACTCGGTCTCTTGCTCACCTGATGGCCCTTCCTCCTGCATTGGCTCCTTGCCCTTACCCTGCTCCTGTGATGCTGATGTCGGAAGTGAGGCCCCTTCCACCCCGGGTGGAGATAACACTCGCTTTGCTGCTGCAAACAACGGTCTACTGCCCTTCTGGTATGTGATGTATACTGGCATGGTGGCAGTCTCATGGTGCTCGAACTGATGTGAAGGACCCCCCACCTCATGCTCTGCCTCTGATGTGACTAGTGGAGCGCTGAAGAAATCACGGGAGATGAAGTCCTCCCAAGCAATACCCTGCAATCCCAACTGATGGTCCACCAAAATCCAGATGAGAGCAAAATGATAGACGCTGTTTAGATGCTGTCGAGGGGTCTTGTGCTGCATGAAATTCTTCATCCTCTCTATGTTCCCGCAGCTGAAAAATGGGAGGCTCATCATCCCCACCCTGGTGAAGTGCATGAGCAACCTGATGTGATATGCATAAAGGCGAGAAAACCTCCCCTCGCAACTGAAATACTTCATGATCAATCTCATGAGTGGGGCATACTCATCCCTCAAAAATCTGAATGGAAAAACTCTGGTGAGCTGGCTCAAACAACTGTTCTTGATGTAAGGCTCATAATGATGCCTCTCCACTTTCTTTTTCTTATGCCACTGTTCTCCAATGTTCGGTATTCCTGTTGCCACTGATATGGTTTCCGGTGTCAATGTGAAAGTGACCCCAGCCAGGATAGATTGACCTCCCTGTAGATGAAGTGCAAAAAGGCGGGCCAACTCATGATGGACTCTGACATTTGCCACCCTTTGACAAAATTCATAACATGCCAAGTGCTGGAAACAAGACATGGCAAGTGGGCATGCCTGCAGCTCAGTGAGGGTGTTTGGCTCATCTCTAAGATGTCTGCCACTCCGGTGATGTCTCCTATGGGCCCTCTCTCCTGAAGATGTGTCATTGTGGGTGTTGGTCAGGTAAATCCCCTCTGCGGACAGAGGCGATCCCACTAGCCTATAACAGAACTAGCCACAAACAAACCACGCTGCTACGCAAGTTCCTAGTTATGCATCAAAGGTGAATCAAGAAGACTAACCTGGCGTCCAACGCTATGATTGAAGCAGAGTTGATATCCTCGCTCCCTTGCTCCAACAGATCACAAACGAACACCTGCACATGCAAAGGAAGAGACAGATACCAACATAAAAACTACCAAGGTACAACTATATTTCAGTCAGAAAGGAAATAAATCAACACATCACCATGATAGATAATGAGATTGGAACTATAATAGCAGTCGCTTATCAATTAATAAACAGGAAAAGTTACAACCATTGTTCTGACGTCGACCCTTCTCCTGGCTGGGCGAATAACTATATGTGTCTTGCCATGCATCTACTCTCCGGCAACATAACCTCTCTAGCACTCACTAGCGTTCCTCCAAGAACTCGACATCTAACACTCCATGACCAATAATCATCACTACTATCACTCAATCACTAAATCACTAGCACTAACACTAGCTTGTCCAATGCATAATGACAAGCTTATATAGATGAAGAAGGGAGGAGGATACGATGAACCGGGACACCTTTTGCGGATTAGCATTATCCTCAAAAGCCATAAAGATGGATAAAGCTCGACAAAAGACTGATTTTTTATCCTCAGAAAAGCTCCATGTAATGAAGGAAAAAATAGTCGGACGTGCGTTAAGGCAAAAAGCATGACTAAATTTGGTTGGCGCGACTGTTGTTCTAAGGCAGAGCGCCAATGGTCGCCCCCTCTTTTGAGGATCTCCATCATTGGCGCGGGTAGGATACTGTGGACTTGCGCCAATGGAAAAAGAGCACTTTTTAGGGATAATCTGTAGAAGATGTCTTCAGGGAACATGGAGTACATACTCAGGGGAACATAATGCAAGTGTTTTTAGACTTTGTCACTTCTTATAACTCCCGGGATGGGTCCTCCAAGGTACGACAAGAGGAGTAACAGGGATGGTGACAAATTACTGTGTAACAGATGCCCCCTAAAGCATGAAGTCCGAGAGGTGGAGAGGGGTGAAATGCTTTACAAGAACACACATAAGAACACATAAGAGCACATATAGTTACTGCCGTCGAGGAGCTGTATTAAGAGACATGACTGATAGTTCAATTACATGATGTACTTGGTATGGTCGCAGCCATCCATAAGAGAGTACATAAATAATCTGGATCCATAGTATGGACGCAGCCATCTGGTTAGGATCAATAAACTGACTCAGGTATGGTCGCAGCCATCCAGTGAATGAGTCAAGTATCAAGAATCACGCCTGGATTACAACAGACACAATCCAGGGTCTTGCGCTCCAACTCGACCCGAACAAGAGTAGAAGTCCAAGCATGTGAATATATGAGCTGAAGTCGAACATGCATGAACATCGTCTGATTACCAGTCAATAATGGAAACTGTTAACAGACGCGAGAGGTACCACCAATAATGACAATGGCCCTCAAGGTACTATAGGTACAATCTACGGCGTGTGAATCAATGGTCTGAAGTCAAACACCCATAGAATCATTCGATCGGAGGCCAATGATGAAAACCTCACGTCGAACACGAAGAACCTGCCATTGAGGCATGCAGGCTCCAAGGCACCGGAAAGGAGTCTCTCGATCAATTCCCTGGATAATGAGTTGAAGTCGACAGGGAGTGACCTTGATCGAAGGTGGGCCATAATGTTTCCCACATCATCGACATGAGACAGAGAGATGAAGTTGTGAATCAAGATTGTGCGAACTATCAGAGGGAGGTTGTTTTGCAGAGGTCAACTCCTCTTGAACATATCGGCGGCACATTAACGAAATTGGCAGTATTTGACATCAATGTATCAAAGGTCATGATGACGAGGCAATGAGTGAATGAGAGGCCAAATAGGGTACCCAAGTCCATGGAAGCAAGTGAAAGATATGAGATGAAATATCCCCACCCCGGACACGAAAGCAAAAAGTGCCATGTTCAAGAGCGACATACTGCTGTTACGGTAATAATTATGGTTCAAAAATTTTCTTTTCCCCCCGCCATTTCTGGCGAGTACCCCAGTTATTTTTAACAAGCTTGATGGGGATAGCATATGCTTGTGTTGTGACAAAATCCGATGTCATTAAGTTTTAACGAGTCTGACAAAGGAAGAACTCGACGTCTTTTCATGTTTAGAGAGTTTGAAAAGACAACAGAAAAGGAAACTCCAGGGATGTCCTTTTTCGTAAAGTTGTGTCTGTCGGGCCCGAAAAAGTATAAAATAATACCCGAAAGAACCGCCCGATCATTACGATCAAGGAGTACTTTTCATGATTAGTGACTTCGACCTGAAAAAGTAAAAAAGCGGTCAAAACCACGTCGTTTCGTAACCACTAACGAGTTTGAAATGACAAAAACCCGGTAATCTTTTTATGTTTTAACGGTCGACAAAAAGAACTTAAAACGACCGCCCCTTATCACCATTTAACGAGTCAAGAGGAGCGACTCGGCAATCTTTTCCTCTTTAAATGGTCAGAAAAGAGCTGAAAGCGGACCTCCATTTTTATTTTCTTTAACGAGTCAAAAAGGGAAAAATACTCGGCAATATTTTCATATTTTACGAGTCAGAAAAGAGTGTAAAGGCGACTCGTCCTGAAGGAACGAGTGGTATAAGGGATAGTAACTGGTTCCGGTAATGGTGGAACTCACTCAAAACACGTAAAGGTTAAGAGGCTGGCTAATAAAACCACTCATCGCTGCGGTTCCTCAGGAAAGGAGAAACAACCAAGTGAAAGCATATGATCGGCCAAAAAGATGGTGGCGATGGAATGAAACAACCAAGGCTCATCTAGCAGGATTTAGCGGATAAAAGGCAATCATGGGATGTAAATGAGTTCATTTTTACACAAGCTTGAACCATGGAGAACTTTGCTTGTTAAAATTTTTGTTGCATGCCCCCAGCATGATCATACAAATCGAGGTACATGCCCCCCAAGCTTCATGGCATTCACGGAGTGGATGGAATGAAGGTTTACTTGGAAAGACTCAATTTTGAAGGAGGATGCATGCCCCCCGGGCTTCAGTCCCGCGCCCGGGTGAGCTGCCGTCATCAGAATGACGGGGTGGGGGCTGGGGCATTTCCTGTGGAAATAAGACCATTTAGGAATGGCAGATGACTATATGTGAAGTGTGAACCGGGGAATGAAAGTTGGTCTACGACTTTGATCGTTCTTCCTTCATGCGGAAAACACATCACTCTGAAGAGTGAGGACACAATAGCACGTATGCGATAAATATAGTCTCGTCCAAGGAGTAAATTGTAATCTAACGGACCTTGGACTACCATGAGACCCATTTGGATAGTCTTCCCTTCTAACGTGATAGGTACATTGGGAAGAATTCCTAAAGGTCGAGTGATTTCTCGATGGAAACCTATGAGGTTTCTCATCTCAGGCAAAAGCAGTGGGGAACCAAGTGCTTCCCAAGCTGTTGAAGAAAGGATACTCACAGGAGATCCCTCATCAATAATTGTACCAGCCATAACCATGCGGTAGACTTGGACTATAATTCGAAATGGTATGGCGGCTGGTAACCGAGGATTAACCAGTTGATCCCAATTAAAGGAAACAACTAGGTTGCTTGGAGGTGGGACTGGATAGACAGCCGGATATGATTCTAATGGACTTTCTTCCTGGTGTGAAGAAATGAGAGGGACGCTCACTTGATCATTAACGTCTATGTCAATGAATAGAATTTGGACGGTGGGTTCTTCATTATTGGCAGTGATAACATCATCTAAGGAGGTAACTTCTGAAGGCGAAATCGGGTCACTTGTAATCCGGACCGTTTGACTGTTGTCTGGTTTGGATTCAGATGTAGGATCATCTAGGGTTGGAAATTCTGAAAGCAAAACCGGGTCACTTGTAAGCCGGACCTTTTGACTTTTGTCTGGTTTGGATTCAGGTGTAAGAGCATCTAAGGATGGAACTTCTGTAGGCAAAACCGGGTCACTTGTAAGCTGGACCTTTCGAAAGACCGGGTCACTTGTAATCCGAAACTGTGGACTTTCGTTTGGTTTGGACTCAGGTGGTTCATATTTGATGATCAAGTGGTGCGTAGATGATGAATATAAATCACTCGTTCCGACCAGGGACTGGTCTGGAGCAGGCGGAGCACAGATAGGTTCAGGAAGAGAAAGCTGGACTAAGGAGGAATCATGTTTGATCACTTGGTTAGTGGAGAGATGCTCTGCAGTTGTAAAAAGACGCTGATATCCAGAGGGTAGTTGGGGTAAGGGATCCGACAGACTTGCCAACAGACGGGAAGCTTCATCCATAAGTGGACAAAGGCGAAGGAGATGATTACCTTCACAAAGTCAACAAGGGAAACGAACCTTCCCTTTTCTGTTACCAACTAGTAAGGTATCGTCGATTTGCGACAGTAAGGGGCGAGTCGGGTCACGGGACCATATGTCTAGGATCCTGGGAATTCCAGGACAATCAGAAAGAAAATGGTCCCCTTTGCATAATCGACAAGGAGACCGAAGCTTCCGGGGAGGAGCAGAAGGTGGTTCCACTTCTGATAGCTTCGTGGTAGACACGACCTTTCCCTTAGGAGACTTCTTCTTTTTGGTCTTCTTCTTCTTCTTCTTAGCCACCTGGTTAGTGAAATCCAAGGTTTCACCAGGCGAAGTAGAAGATGAGGACGCAGCAATAGGCGAAGAAGGGAAGGGGTCCACCTTAGAATCAACATGGTGTTGTTCGGGTGGAGGAGGTGGTGGTGGGACAGGAGTCATCAGACTTGAGACCACCGAGTTTGAAAACAACCATACGGGTAAACCAATGGTCAACCCAGGCAAAGACAATGTTGCGATATACTGAACACCAACATTTCCAACAGAAGGAAATGGGCGAGGGTACCCATCAGGAGGAACACCTTGGCCGGTGGGCACCAGAAAGGCTGCCATTGAACGAGAAATAACCCTACTCAAGCTAACGCAAACAAAAATCTAATTGGGTAATATTATCGTGGCCAATAAATTTTAAGACACTGAACTTAACCTTTTCATTTTTTAAGAGTCGAGAAAAGGATAAAAGATGACTCTAGTCTCCTTCGAATATTTAATGAGCACGAAGTGACAAGATGCTCACAGGCACCTTTTCGTTTAGGGAGTCCGAAAAGGATCAAAAGTGACTGCTCTGGAATTCTAGGTAGAGGGTATGCCAAACTTTTCGCAAAACCACAGAATACTTTTTAGGGTACGGGTGGTCGATCTTCGTGAATGCTGTGTTCACTGCATTGCGAATCGTAGGGCGGCTGGCACGGCTTCCTATGGATAAAGGCTTTATTCCTATAGGGGTCTCCCAATATATACTCGACGGTACGTGGGAGCACAGTCCGTATTGGCACCTATCGTTTCACCGTGGAGGAATCACCCAACCACTCGACGATAAACTACCAGGTTTAAAGACGCCGGAACACGTCTCTAACCTAGACCTCTAGAGTGTTTGCGTTATGTTCCAATGCGTTGTTATGTTCATTGAGTTCATTTTAAAGTTTATCTTTGATTATGTTTCAGTTTTTTGGTCCTACCGTATGTGATATCTCAAAAACTTTTTACATGCAAACTATATGCCAAAATTAAATCATTTGATTCGATGAATTCTATCTACAGGAGGGTTGAGATCTTTTTCACAAACGAAACGATCACTTCAACAAACAACAAAGACCCTAATGCAGCTAATAACAAGAAACGAAATTTTGTGTTTTTCTTTTTAATAGCAACAAATAACAATAAATGCTAACTACTATGATGCAAGAGATTTTTTATTTTTCTTTCCTTTAAGATGGCATGATGCATGTAAACAAATTCTAAGAGATATGCACAATCCAAGTTCAGTTAATGAAATAGAACCAATTCTGAAACACTAAAATGAACCATGCAAGCAAGGAAAAACACAAAGACTAGTGAACTTCAAAGAGGCTAGAAGTGAAGTATTCAGAGTATAGAAGATCAAGCTTTAACAAAGCACTGGATAGGTGCAGAACACAACCAACAAGTTGACTGGATAATCAAGAGATCGAAACTTCCCACAGAAGGCTAGTCATGCAAAGCCCCTAGATATCCTAGGGCTGAGACGAAAATCAATAGAAATGAGCAAACAGCTGAGGGATACAGGCTAAGACCAGTCAAGCAGAGGTTCAACACAGTTCCAGAGGCTGAAAGAGATATATAAAGAGACTGAATGAGCTTTCCACCCACACACAGGCAAAATTTACAGAGCTGGCGCGACTGTCAGCCTGCAACTTGCGCTACCACAGGATTGGCGCGAGCGGCTTTTGAGAAACATGCGCCAACTGGCGCGACTGTCAAAGAAATAACCGCGCCAATTAAGCTTGCCAACTAGAAAAATAAATGATACGACCTCAGGTCGGGTTGACAGTGCTAAGATGGGTCAAACAGTAAAGAATAATCTCAAAACTGACTCAGGAAGCTCATTCACTCAAGCAAGCAGAAGAAAATTAACATGCAAGACAGAAATCAAATAGTTCCTCCCCAGTGGAGTCGCCAATTTGTTGGTCAGGTAAATCCCCTCTGCGGACAGAGGCGATCCCACTAGCCTATAACAGAACTAGCCACAAACAAACCATGCTGCTACGCAAGTTCCTAGTTATGCATCAAAGGTGAATCAAGAAGACTAACCTGGCGTCCAACGCTATGATTGAAGCAGAGTTGATATCCTCACTCCCTTGCTCCAACAGATCACAAACGAACACCTGCACATGCAAAGGAAGAGACAGATACCAACATAAAAACTACCAAGGCACAACTATATTTCAGTCAGAAAGGAAATAAATCAACACATCACCATGATAGATAATGAGATTGGAACTATAATAGCAGTCGCTTATCAATTAATAAACAGGAAAAGTTACAACCATTGTTCTGACGTCGACCCTTCTCCTGGCTGGGCGAATAACTATATGTGTCTTGCCATGCATCTCCTCTCCGGCAGCATAACCTCTCTAACACTCACTAGCGTTCCTCCAAGAACTCGACATCTAACACTCCATGACCAATAATCATCACTACTACCACTCAATCACTAAATCACTAGCACTAACACTAGCTTGTCCAATGCATAATGACAAGCTTATATAGATGAAGAAGGGAGGAGGATACGATGAACCGGGACACCTTTTGCGGATTAGCATTATCCTCAAAAGCCATAAAGATGGATAAAGCTCGACAAAAGACTGATTTTTTATCCTCAGAAAAGCTCCATGTAATGAAGGAAAAAACAGTCGGACGTGCGTTAAGGAAAAAAGCACGACTAAATTTGGTTGGCGCGACAGTTGTTCGAAGGCAGAGCGCCAATGGTCGCGCCCTCTTTTGAGGATCTCCATCATTGGCGCGGGTAGGATACTGTGGACTTGCGCCAATGGAAAAAGAGCACTTTTTAGGGATAATCTGCAGAAGATGTCTTCAGGGAACATGGAGTACATACTCAGGGGAACATAATGCAAGTGTTTTTAGACTTTGTCACTTCTTATAACTCCCGGGATGGGTCCTCCAAGGTACGACAAGAGGAGTAACAGGGATGGTGACAAATTATTGTGTAACAGTGGGTCCCCTCCTCATACTCTGATGAAACTTCTGATGCCATTACTGCTGTTTGTACCCTGAGTTTTATGCTGCCCTCTGAATCCAATAGAATTGGTAGATGCTCTGAAAATCTGTCACCAAGGGGATAATAAAACAGGGAGTGTTAGGAGGGGAATGATGAAAAGGGGAATAGGGGTCTAAAAGGAGAAATTTATCAGGGATTTGGGAGCGTTTTGGGTATGGTGTTGATGGGGTAGGGTTTGGATATTTTGAGCTATAGGAATAAGGGGAACAAATGGATATGATTACAGTGGAGCTAGGGTGATTATTAGGGGAAATTGCTACAGGGAAATTAGCTGATAGAGGTAGGGTAGGAGCATACTTTAGCAATAATGTCATTGTAGCAAAACCCTAGCTTCTTGAACTTCTTTGTTTTACTTTTAAAAATATTTTTGCATTTGATTCATGGTCATCAAAACCACATTCCTCTTCAAGTTAAATGCCAATGGTGAAGGTAGTTGGGCTACCTCTCCAATTTGAGGGTTATTCACAAAAAATTTGGGCAATTTAGTAAATTTTTGGTCTTATATGTCTGTGCGCCGCGCGCTCTGCCCAGTGCGCCGCGCCAATGTTATATTTACACTGTGTCCGGGCTCCCAGTGCGCCGTGCCACCTCGTGTGTGCGCCGCGCACTGTAAATTCACCCAAATTTGCTTGAAAAACAAGGGGGAGGGTTTTAGTGGCGGTTTTAGGGTGGTTTCCTTAGGAAACATGATGGAATGGAGGTAGGAATGATGAGGAGTGAGGGGACAAGGGGAGGGGAGCAGAACCTTGGTGGCATCATCGCAAACTTGCAACCCCATTTATCGCTTTCCTTGGTGATTTTTTCCATGGATGGCCATTGTGCTTTTGGGTACCATTAAACATCTTACAAACCCCAAAGCATAGACAAAATTGACGGACAAGAGGTTTGAAAGAACAATTGTGTTACCAGTGAAAAGGATTCCTCTGGATATGAAGGCATTTATATTAATATTCAAGTTACCGAAACCTAATAAATGTTTTAAATTATCAAAAGAAAAGAGTCTCCTGACGTTAGAAATAGATGAGGCTAACGTTGTTGCAAATTTCATTTCGCTAAGTTGCCAAGTTCCTTGCAATCTTTCTGTCCTAGATATTTATTTGTCTAAAGAACCATTTAGGGACTTTTCTTGGCTCTGTGTGCGTGTCATGGGATGAGAAACTACAACAAATGCTCTAAAATGCATTCTCTATATGCTTTATCACACATACAAAAAATATTGTATATTCGACTGGGCTAATATCATTTCTAATGAATTAGCTTCTCATATAGTCAATTTATCCAAGACCAATAAGTTCTTCATGTTGACATATCTCATAATAAATTTGGTTTTCAACCATGCCTTTCACGGTTTTCCATATAATACTAAATTCAATGTGAATCAAGAGCCATTGCAGTTTTGGTATCCTATACCATGGAAGAATAATACTTCTTTAAACTTTTTTTATGAGATATGTCAACATGAAGAACTTATTGGTACAATTATTGATATTTAAATTCATTATGGTACAATTATTGCTATTTAAATTCATTATGGTACAATTATTGCTATTTGTTTCGAACTCTAGGTGTTGAAAGTTAAAGAGAGTAAAAAAGCAAAATGGCTATAATGAATATGCTAGTGAGATAGGATAATAGAATAGTCTCATTATGGACGTAATAACTATAATGAATAGCAATGTAGTATTATTGTTAATGCAATTGTATTAGTTATTGTTTAAAACTAATTTCCCTATGCAAATTACAAGAATGTTTACCAATATTGTGAACACTACCGATATGATGGTGATTGTTGGCTGAAACGAAAAATGAATATTCAATAATAGTTTTTGGTTGTTAGAAATCTGTTTCATCTTTCATGTTTAATTTAATCGTATCTATGGTAGTTGACATTTGAATCTAGGTACAATTCTTGTTACTGTAATTTTTTTCGTTATTGTTAGAGAGTTTTTAGGCACGAATATTGATCACTCTGTTCTAATTCTGAAGTTGTTTACCGATTTTGTGGAATGCTATAAAATGACGTTTTTGAAAAAGTTTAGGAGGATATGCTTCGTGTTCTTCATTATCCTTAAAGACTTTTAAAGCACAAACAATGATCACTCTATTCCAATTCTAAATATGTTTACCAATTTTGTGAAATGCTATGAAATAATGTTTTTTTGTAACAGTTTACAAGGATATGCTTTATGTTGTTACCTGTATACATTGTTTACTTTCGCATTGTTTATATTCCCCTCCATGAGAAAAATGTAGACCTACAGAAAACATGAGAATAAGCATTGAGTGCAAGGGTTGAACAAATGTCTAATTAATATTATTATGTTTCCTTGTGCAGGGATTTTACTGTGTGGAGGACGAAGAATGTATATTTATGGTAATAAATTGATATAGTTGCTAGTATCAACGTTTTCATTGTGCACAATGCCAAGGTGGAGTCGAAATTTTTATCGAGCAATAACACTAGCTATAGTAGCAACAATGTCAATGTTAATATTCTGAAAGCTCTTTCTGCAACTCAACACTCATCATAATTGATTTTACGCATCTCCACACATGTAACCGTCCAACAATATGTATTAGTATTTGATTACATAAAATTGAAAAATTAATATTGAGTAAATATTGACCAATATTATATATCAAATTTGCAATTAATATTATTATGTTTTCTTTCGTGAAGCTTTAACTGTGCAGAGGACAAGTTGTGTGCAAGCGGAGGAGGGTGCAGAGGGAACTTTGTTCCTCAGGGAAAAAAATAACATAAGAGCATAATGCAACAAAATAAGAAAAATGCAACAAAAGAAGAAAGGGTGAGTGAAGAGTCATGAATACAAAGTACACATATTTTCTGATTGCACGAACTTTTGCATTTCCACACTTAGTTTATATCAAGAGTCAAGTTCTCATATTGACAACAAAGAGTTTTGCATCTTTGTATACATTTCCATTGTTGTATACTTTTTTGATACAAAGTATAAAATGTCGTACATAAACAAATGTAGTGTGATGTTTCATTTTATCAATTTCCCATTTTTCTTTCTCTGTTTCTCTATTTGCATGCATCTAGTGCATTGATTTATATGATTTGTTGACACATGCAGAATTTCAAATAAACTTAATCAATGTTTGGTGATACTCTTTAACATCTATTAGGCAATTAATTAGTCACGAATTCATTAAATCATTCTATGTTGGAGCTAACTGATCACGTCTGTGCACAATATTTATGTGCCCTTGTCTTGACAACCTGTACAACAATATTCATGATGATAATGAGTTCATATTTATTTTAATTGGTAAATTCATCCTACATAGTACACATATATCAATGATATTAAAGAAATAACAATTAACAAAATAGAAACCCCGATCGGGGTGGAGAAAAGGGACATGTATGAAGAAATGATGGAGGTCAGGGCATGGTAGTACAAGCCACATCTTAAGACAATCATATCAAGGAATGCAGAGATGGTATGCAGGTGCGGCCGAAACCCGAGACAAGGAAGTGAAAGAATAATGGAGAAGGCAGGGGAGAAGGATTTAGGCGTTCAGTAGGTGGAGTGCAGGATATGTGGCGATAAATTCCCAGGAGCAGGGGAAAGTATCACATTAGATAAACTGAGGATTAGAAAGGTGGTGAAGGTATAGGCTATCTGGCAAAGAAACCCTGGTAACCGTCTCCGAAGAGGGCAAGGGGCAATGGCGGAGAGAGGAAAGAAGGTAGGAGAAAACACTAAAGAGGAAGGCAGATGGATGGGCCAGGAAAAGGATAAGAAGGAAGTCCGGAACATAAGAAAGAATGTTAAGCAGAGGGCAAAGGCGAAAGAAACCCTGCAGGAGACCAAAAACACCAGCTATCCAAAGAAAGAGAGGTAAGGTATAACAGGACGGAGAAGGAGTAGACGGAAGAAGAAGGAATTCACGGGGAAGGAGAAATGGAGAATGGCAAGGAAGAGTGCATGGTGAAGGGGACTTTCGAGGCTGGCTAAGGTATTCGGGGTAACATCAGGGGAAGACCCTCCAGAAGAGGTAAGGGCAGAAGGCGCGGGGGTCGTGGGAGAATTTGGCAGGCAGACCGCTATGAAGCTAAGATGCCACCCCTAAATCGACAAAACAGAGGTCGACGCACTACCGAGCAGATAGCTCAGGAAGCAGAAAGAGCGTACAATGAAGGGACCAACGCGGAGGTAAGAAGAATTATCGAAGAGATGGAGAATAAAGTTCTGTAGGAGGCCTCGGATCCAGAAATGGAGGAATGGGGCATTCTTCTTCCGGACCCAGGGAACACAAGGGGGTGTCTATCTCTGTATAAATAGGCTCTGCATATCTATTGGGTTGTGAAGCGTCTTTTAGCAAAAGCCATGGAACAGGTCGCCGAGGAGATGACGGAAATAGCTCCAGGAATCCCGAACTTAAAAAGGGTGATGAAAAACCTCCAACTCACGCTCTTGATGCAGGACATCAGGCTAGAGGAAATTCAAATTCTGCTGAAAAAGACAACTACCGTGCAGTGCGAAAGGAGATCAAGCCGGATTTCATGGTAGATTGATGTGTTCTACTTTGTTTTCAAATGAACTTTCTGTTAGGTCTATGAGAATCAGTTTTGTGGACACATTATGGAACTGTAATAGCTGATAGGAACATAGCAATAGTATGTTGGTAGGGTTAAGTTTAAGGTTTAAACCTGGTTATGTATTTTCATATATTATAAGTTGACACTCTCAGACTTATGTTGACCTTCAGACCCGGTTTCCCCTCGGGGCGGGTTGAGGTCATCAATGACTGTACTTATTCTTTTTTGGTTGTATATAATAGATAAGATCCTACAGTAGCTTACAAAAAAAAACAATTAACAAAATAGAAAAAATGAAATACTTTCTGATTTTCGAGATTTATCTCCCCTACTTTCCATAAACATCTACTTTGGTATTTTCAGTTACTATTTATTGAGAGTGTTTAGTGTATCTAGAAACCTATAGTTAAACAAACAAACAAAAAATATTTTCACTCATACAAATTTTTTTATTTGCATTTAGTTTGAGTACGTATAGATCATATATGAATTCAGTAACATATAAGAAAAATAACATTAAGATTTGGAAAAGTAAAATGCATTGAACATAATTCGACAATTTTTTTGTAAATCTAGATTACAATGATCAAGCTTCAATATTTTCGGTGCTCCACGGGGTTTTGATGGTGTTGAATCCATTTCCACCATCAAAAAAATGATTTGAACACTTCGATTGCTAATTTTTTTTACGAAAAAATGCCAGATTTCGATGAATTTTGAGCGTTCGGGAAATTTTTTTGCTTCGGTAGGCCATGCCAAAGAGTTGGCATAAATTATTAATTCGTGATTAATAATTTTTTTTGGCAAAAACTTTTGTCATAAATCATGGGAAAATGTGTATGCAACTAGAACACATTATGACAATTAGCTTTGTACCATGATTTCCAAAATCGTGTGTCAGAATATTTTTAAATCAAATTTCATTTAGTTGTTTTTCATACTGCAATATCAAATCAAAATGAATCGACATTGACCTAGTGGTGGATGCCATCTTAGAAACTAAATCTATTCATGGTAGAGGTAACTAACCACGTCTCCACATAATATTTATTTGACAATTTTTACAGTTTTTGTTGACATTTTCAAAGCTAATTGCCATAATCATAAATAATTTATACTTATTTTCTATCGTAAATTTCTGGTTCTAATGAAACATATTTATATGATATTAAAACAAGAGAAAAATGTGGATTAAGTGGACAAGATGGTTTTGGAATATTGGGATTTGTTTCCATTACTCCCATTAAACGTTTGCTTCGATATTTTCAAAAGATATTTATTGAGACTGTCGTATGTAGCAGTTTCCACATGAAAATTAGTAACAAATGGTAATTATGAATGGACTAGAGAATTGTGAAGTTGAGCAATATTGGAAATGAGAACAAGTAATAGAGAAACGAAACCAACTATTTGCACTCATACAATGTATTATTTTTCTTATACATATAAGAACTTTCAATGTTCGTTTTCTTATGAGCGATATCTGTATTTGTCAATGGTAAAGAAAAGAAACAATGACATTGCAGTAGCAAATTGATGAATGCTATAGCGAATAAGTTCTTGAAGTTGTGTGAAGTAAATACTCTCATGGGCTCACAATTGGGCAAACTAAACATTATTTAGTAATTCATTTTCTCAACTCCTCAATTTCTTTCACATTGTTCTTTGCAATGCGTTTCTTTGTTTATACAGTCATCTATGGATTTCTATTTTCTCTTTTCACACCTTATAACACAAGAACTATAACAAATTTTCTAAAATCCATTTTCTATTTGCTTTTTCACTAACACAAAATAAATTGTACAATCGACTATGCTAGTCTGATTTTCAATTAAACTACTTCACAGTTAGTCATTGTGTCTAACAATAATAGTTTGATTATCATGTCATGTCTTTGAGGACTTACCATAATTTTTGGGTTGTGTTATATTCTTTCCATGACTAGCTGCCCTAGTTAATCGAGGGGTTAGAGGGGGGGCAGAGCCCCCCCTTCGTCGCGCCGATTGCGCAGCGGGGGGTCACAGGGGGTTTGAGGGGGGTGGTTAGCCCCCATCTATGGGGTTCGGGGCAGTGCCCTGGGGAATTTTTTTTGGACCCTATATTAGCTGGGCGGACCTACCTATGGTTTTGTGCATGGTTTTCGCACATGGTTTTGGGCGAGATGGTTTTCGGTCCATGGTATTGGATGCTTCGGCATGTATATATATCTATTGTAACATTGAAAGGAACATAATGAAAAATCAATCTGGTAGTCCTGATTTTGGGATCCAGGGGAAAATCTTTGTGTATATTTGTTCTATGTGTTATGCTCTTGCTATTATTTATTTTCTATGTTTTAGAATTCGTATGCAGGTAATTTCTGTACGGGGTTAAAACCTACATTTGGTATCAGAGTTATTTTGGCTTCAAGGGGACGCCTTTTTTGCTAAGGGCCTTTGCTCAGGCCTGTGGTAGACCCTGTTCAGTGGGAGATTTGCGGGATCGATTCTAGTGGTGAAAGAAGATGGCGAGCAACGGAAAGATAGAGATCAAGAAATTTAATGGTCAGAGTTTTGAGTTATGGAAACTCAAGATGGAGGATCTGTTGGTAGATAAATATCAGTGGTTCACGGTAGATCCGGGTACTAAACCAACGGGAGTGTCTAATGAAGAATGGAAGAAGTTGGATCGGAAGGCAAAGAGCACAATACAATTGTGTGTCTCATATTCAGTATTGCTGAATATATCAGGGGAAGTTACGACTAAGGATATGTCGGACAAGTTAGGGAATTTGTACCAATCTAAGTCTCTAGTGAATAAATTGTTCCTACGGAAAAAGCTATATAACCTGAGGATGAAAGATGGAGACTTAGTGACATAGCATCTGAACGCATTTAATACTGTGGTAAGTCAGTTATTATTTGTTGATATTAAAATTTTAGATGAAGATAAGTGCATCAGTTTGTTGTGTTCTCTACCAGATTCGTGGGATAGTATGGTTTTTGCAATAGGTAGCAATGCAGCTGCCTTGTAGTTTGATGAAATAGTCTCATCCTTACTGACGGAGGAGATGAGACGGAAAAATATTGGGAGGCAGAATGGTGATGCCTTGTCTGTATGAGGAAGGTCCCAGAACAGAAACAAAAATAAGTCATCAAGTGGGAGATCTAAATCTAGAGGGAGATCTAAATCTCCAGGAAAACCTGTAAAGGTGTGCTAGAAATGCGGAAAGGAAGGTCACTACAAAAGGGACTGTAAATCTAAAGCTATTGACAAAGGAAATGGATTTGATGATTCTTCTTCTGCAGAGGCAAAAACCACCTCAGATAAAGGTGGGGATGTGTACTTGGCTTCTTCAAGTACACATGTAGATCATGACGCATGGTTGATTGACTCAGGTGCATCTTGTCACTTCACTCCACATAGAGAGTGGTTCTGCGAGTATGAGAAATATTATGGTGGTGATATCTTCTTGGGGGATGGCAAGAAGGCTAAAATCGTTGGTTGCAAAAAAGTTAAGTTGAATTTGCAAGGTGGAAGGATTAGAACACTTTCGGGTGTTCTGCATATTCCTACATTGGCTAGAAATCTGATTTCTGTAAGCAAGCTAGATGATGTAGGTGTAAAAACAATGTTCGAGAAGGATACCTGCAAGATGGTTCAGGGAGCACTGGTATTGATGCGGGCAGTTCGGATTGGAACTCTATACAAGATGCAAGGTAGCACTGTTGTTGATGGGTGCAACAATTCTATGGTTCCTGAAAGTGGAGCAGAAAAGCTAGTGGTCTCTAGGGAAAAGACCATGCTATGGCATCAAAGGCTTGGGCATATTATAGAGAAGGGCCTTCGAATACTTCATGGTAAAGGTATGGTAGAAGGTATGACTAATAGATCTCTGGATTTTGATTTCTGTGAAAATTGTGTATGGGAAGCATAATCAGGTGAGTCTCCCCTTAGGTGGTAAGAGGGCGAAACATATATTAGAGCTTGTGCACAGTGATGTGTTTGGACCTGTGAAGGTTCCATCACTGGGTAAGCATGTGTACTATGTATCATTTATAGATGACTTCTCAAGGAATACACGGATATATTTCCTTAAGAAGAAATCTGAAGTCTTTGACAGGTTTAAAGAATTTAAGGCTTTGGTGGAAAACTAGACAGAGAAGAACATAAAGGTGCTGAGGATAGATAACAATGGAGAGTTTTTCAAGAAGGAATTGAAGAATTCTGTAAGAAGTGTAGTATAGCATGGCAGAAGACTACTCCATACACACCACAGTAAAATGGAGTTGCAAAAAGAATGAACAAGATGTTGATGGAAAGGGCAAGAAGCATGCTCAGTGGTCCCGAGTTAGGACAGGAATTCTGGGCAGAGGCAGTGGAGACTACATGTTACTTGGTCAACAGATCACCTTCATCAGCATTGTAGGATAAGACTCCACAAGAGGTATGGACTGGTAAGAAACCCTCTCTTTTACATCTGAGGGTATTTAGATGTGATGCATATGTACATGTTCCAAAGGAGAAAAGGACCAAGTTGGATAGTAAATATGAAAAGTGCATCTTTATCAGGTATAAGGATGGTTTAAAGGGTTATAAGCTTTGGAACCCAGTAACAAGGAAGGTTGTGTACAGCCGAGATTTGGTGTTCAGAGAGGTGAAAGATGTTATTAAACATGAAGTCCCATCAAAGGAGCCTGAGAAGATAGAGTTTGAGCTAAAGGAGGAAGAATCAAACTCTACAACAAAAGAGGAAATAGAAGATGAAGAGCCACAAACTCCGGGTGTGAGAAGATCAGTTCGAGTACGAAGGCAGCCAAAAAGGTATAGTCCATCTACTTTCTGTTCAAAATTTTCTTTATCTATTACTGATGATGATCCCAGAAATGTGAAGGAAGCAATAGATTGAGAGGATGGCAAACTCTGGAAAGAGGCCATGGTTGATGAAATGGAATCTTTGCACAAAAATGAGGCTTGGGATCTGGTGGAGTTGCTGGCTGGAAGGAAACCCATTGGTAACAAATGGGTGTTCAAGAAGAGGAAAAATGCAGAAGGAAAGGTGGAGAAATACAAAGCTAGGTTGGTAGAAAAAGGTTATTCCCAGGTGCCGGGAATTGATTTTGGTGATATTTTTTCTCCTGTTGCCAAGGTAGCTTCTATTAGATTATTGTTATCTGTTGTTGCTGCTTTTGATTTTGAGGTAGAACAGATGGATGTGAAGACAAAATTTCTTCACGAGGATCTGGAAGAGGAGATCTACATGAAGCAACCTGAAGGCCTTGCAGTGAAGGGCAAGAAAGAACTGGTATGCAAGTTAAAAAAGTCTCTGTATGGGTTAAAACAATCACCAAGGATGTGGTATCAAAAGTTTGATACATTTATACGGGGACTTGGCTTCACCAGAAGCAACGCAGACCACTGTGTGTATTTTGAATTAATTGGTGACCATGTTATTTATCTGGTCTTGTATTTGGATGATATGTTGTTGGTTGGAAATGACAAAGAAATTATCTAGGATTTGAAGACCCAATTGTCCTCCAAGTTCGACATGAAAGATCTTGGTGTTGTAAACTATATTTTGGGCATGGAAATTAAAAGAGATCAGGCAAAGATGAAGCTCTGGTTAAACCAGAGGAAGTATGTCGAGACAATACTGAAGAGGTTTAATATGCAAGATATTAAATCGGTGAAGGTTCCTATTCCTGTAGGTGTAAAGTTATCTATTGAATAGTGTCCGAAGGCACAAGAAGAGGAAGAGGACATGTTCCATGTTCCATATGCAAGTGCAGTCGGTAGCCTAATGTATGCGATGGTCTGTACTAGACCAGACATTGCACGTGCAGTGGGAGTATTGAATAGGTTTATGTCAAAACCAAGGAAGGAGCATTGGACAACAGTGAAGCGGGTCTTGAGGTATTTGCATGGAACTAGTGATTATGGTTTATGCTACCAAGGAAGACCAAGATTGGATAGAGTTTTGGATATTCATGGCTTTTTTTATTCAGACTGGGCTGGAGATCTGGATTAGAGAAGATCTACAAGTGGGCATGTGTTTAACCTATTTGGACGTGCAGTCAGTTGGATGAATAAGAAACAACGTGTAGTGGCACTATCAACTACAGATGCAGAATACATGGCAACCACTCATGCAAGCAAGGAAGCAGTTTGGTTGCAGAGGTTGTGTTTAAGTATGGGGTTATTACAGGGAGTATAAGAATACACTGTGATAACCAAAGTGCAATTTTCTTGGCAAAGAACCTTGCTTACCATTCAAAGACAAAGCACATTGATGTTCAATATCACTTTGTGAGGGATATGATAGAAGACAAAAAGGTGTTGCTCGTAAAGGTGGGCACTTTATGAATATTGCAGATGCATGAAAAATATATGAGCTCTGAGAAGTTCTCTTGGTGTAGAGAAACAATGGGCATTGCAGGGTTAGATAAATGCCTAAGCTCTCATGTGGCCCCCTCTGGAAAGAAAACAACAAGTGGGAGAATGTTGGGTTGTGTTATATTCTTTCCACGACTAGCTGCCATAGTTAACCAGGGATTAGAGGGGGGGCAGAGCTCCCCCTTCGTTGTGTCGATTCCGCAATAGGGGGGGTCATAGGGGGTTTGAGGGGGGTGGTTACCCCCCATCTATGGGGTTTGGGGCAATGCCCCGTGGAATTTTTTTTTGGACCCTATATTAGGTCGACGGACCTACCTATGGTTTTGTGCATGGTTTTAGCACATGGTTTTGGGCGTGATGGTTTTCGGTCCATGGTATTGGATGCTTCGACATGTATATATATGTATTGTAACATTGAAAGGAACATAATGAAAAGTCAATCTGGTAGTCCAGATTTTGGGATCCAGGGGAAAATCTTTGTGTATATTTGTTTTATGTGTTATGCTCTCACTATTATTTATTTTCTGTGTTTTAGAATTTGTATGCAAGTAATTTCTGTACGGGGTTAAGACCTACAATAATAACCTATGTTTTATGTGAAAAAAGAACCAGTTCAATTTTTTGCATGTCATAATGTGCAAGCAAATAGTTTGTTTAAATATCCATCTAATTCAAAAATTGTTTACACAACATATCATTTATAAGACTTAGATAGGTTCAAAAATCAAATATCGGTAATGGATGCTGAAAAAATGTTCAAGAAACCAACATTAAAAAGGAAGCAAAACAAAAGCAAAGAGGCATGAATCCTACACAACAATCTCCATATTTCACACCCAGTAATTGTGCAACCTCATCCTCCAGTCTAGGAAAGAGAAAAGCTTTTGCCACTGGAAAGTTGGTCCATGGTGAACTATCAACTAATTGAGATAAAAAATAATATATTTAGAAAATATTTCTGGAAAAAATGTGCACGGTTCAAACAACCAAATCCAAAAATTTTACAAATAGAGAAAACATTCAAGAAGCTATGGACGTGGAAAGTGTCAACAATGTACCACTTGACTGGTTACTTCTTATTTAGAAAATATTGATAAAATAATGGATCAAATTGCAGAAGAGGCCATTATTTTCAATGAACATCATGTCACATTGTAAAATGAAAAATATGACAACGACAACAAAAAATTGAGAATTGAGAAGGTAAAACTTGAAAATAGAAAGATTATTTCTGAATAACAAAAATATATTGATTTGTTTGACGTTGGAGCAGAGAGGCTTATGGTATTATATCAATATATTGATAGAGTGGTTTCACAGTCTATTCACGCACTGACTACAAAAAATCTAAGAATGAAGAAAATATTTAAAGAACTGGAAGATAATTTAAATGCGAGCCCTCTATTAATGATTCCGTTGGAAACATGAACACCATCATCATCAATTCTTGCTATTGCAACATCGCAGGCATCTAATAAAGCTATCAGTTAGTTTAATGCAGTAAAAACATATATTATCGATGCCATATGCGAAACATTAGAAACTATTGATCATGTATGGCATGCAATTTTCAATTTAATGTGTTTCTAACATGAAATTAACACATTTGTGAGTTTGGTTCAGAGTAATATTAATGTAGACAAAAAAATGGTTAACAATGAGTTACTTACTCTTAGTGAGAGGCTTGCATTATAAACTGATATAGAGAAAAAAAATAAAGGACTTCTAGATGCTAATCGAATAAAGAAATCGAAAGCTGGGTGGACGGAGAGAATCAATACACTAGAGAAAATAAATTCTGAATGTGATAATCTAACTAAGCAAAGAGGTGATTCCTATTTGGCAGTGGTAGAAATTGTAGTGCGCCTAAATGGTCTATGCATCATATGCGAATCTGGATTAATTTCAAGGGAGATGCTAAAAGCTAAACATGCCTAGCTAAAATGGAAAATGGCAACGAAGTTTGATGGAATAACTGATTTTACTACAGATGAAGTTACCATATGGCTAATTACTTTTGGTAAGTCAATAAGGAGAACTTTGCATTGGCTACGCACTTGCAAGGAGATGTTAGAAAAACTGAAAAGGAGATATTCAAGAAGAATGTCAAAATGGAAATCATAGTTGCTCTCGACAGAGATTTCATTAACTCTACAGTGAACAAATTTCTTCAAGAATTCATGAACCTGAGAGACAATTAACATAAATACAGTCACAATGGATGCTTTTGAATATAGTAAGTGTTCTCAAATTCTTGAACATTTGATTTTCTATTAATGTCTAACATTAGATATTTTATCTTTCTTGATTATGATACGATGATGTTAGCTAATTAATAAGTACCAATCATTATTTTTTGTTGTAGATTCCTTTTTTTGTTATGGTTTACAGGTGTCCAATCCCTGTTCCTAACTGAAAAAATGCACTTACTTTTATGATTTTGTTTTAAGATTTTCAATTCTCAGTGATATAGATCTAATTTTTCTCAGCAATGTTGTTTTTCTATGATGATGTTTTGAATATGATCTTGTATAATTCTGAATCATGGCTACGGATATTGCCATTTGAATTTGGATACAATTATTACTAAATTTGAATCCGCATCAATTTTATGATAATATTTTCTATAAATTTACAAACATATTCTTTGAGCCTTAGAATTATATCTAATGATGTGTTGTTGGTTAAATAAATTTCATTTTGTGGAATACAAAAGTCTGAAGCAAGCTTTCATTATAGTTCCTTTGCTCTAGCATGCTCCGCACAATCAAAGCTCAGTTTAATTATGCATATGCATATTAGTTAATTAATTATGTTTTTTGCAAATCCTTTCTGCGTACAACGGAATAATTATTGGTATTGCAGTTCTGATTATGTTTAGCAACTTTATTTTTTATGCCTATGTTTTGAATATGATCTTGTATATATCTAGGTTATAGCTATGCTGATTGTCATTTGAATCTGGATACAATTATCGTTACTCAATCTATGTCTATATCAAATTTATAGTAATTTGTTCTATAGATTTTTGAGCCCGGTTTAATTATGCATACACATATTAGTTAATTAATTATGTTTTCCATACACCCTTTATGCATACAACGAAATAATTCTTGGTATTACAGTTATGAATTTATTCAGCGTGTTTGTTTTTAATATATATGCTTTGAATATGTTTAACTGCCATGTATTCAACTAGCTAAATTTAGTATTTGGTGTTATTGTCATTTGAATATGGATACGATTATCATTACTCAATCTGAGTCTGTATCGATTTTATAATAAAATCTTCTATAGGTTTTTGAACATACGCTTTGAGTATTTGTTTTATATCTAATGCTATGTTATTAATTGAAACAAAAATGAACAAAAATTTCATTTTGCGGAATACAAAAGTACAAATAAATCTTTCATTGTGTTTCTTTTGTACTCCTGCATTTTTGCACAATCAAACCTCACTACCTTCCTTCCAAAAAATGATAATGGAATAGCTAGAGGATTTGCAGTTTTACTCTTCTTATTGTTTTCAGAATTTTGATGCAACTTGTTAACTGAAATAACAACTTCTATAATACGATGGCCCTCCTTCGAATATGCTATATCTAGTTCCTTTGCATATATGAAAGGAAACAACCAACTATACTAAAGATCCAAATAATCTTTAAGAACTTTGCACAATTTATCAATGTTAGTTGTTTTTCCCCTTAATTCATAATACAATTTCTCTTACATTGTCAAATCAGTCTTATGCGAAATGTGGAGAAAAAAATATTATTCGGTAAGCGAATTGAAATTTTGTTAGTTCTAGCATACCACTTTAGACAATGTATTAACATTACTTGTTTTGCACTCCAACACAATAATATAGCAAAATAAATATAGATCATAATAACCTCTAAACGCTTCCTCGAGCTAGGTAAATTTCTCCATACAACAAAATAATAGCAGCTAGCTCCTGCCCCACCTACCTTATGTAGAATGTGGGGGATTAAACAAACAAAAAAAAACTTTCACACTCAATGCACACACTTTCTCCCATAGTTTCCATACACCCTTTCTCCAACACTTGAATTCGAAACTTGAATGAACGAAATATGTGGGCTGCAGAAGTTGTGTGAAATTAGCTTTCTTCCGCATCCACATCGCCATTTTATTGTGCACAAATATTTTACCATGCTAATAACTTTTACTGTGTGGAGAGATTTCAAAGTACAAAGTAATTGCGTGGAATTTTCTGCACACTCCACACAACCTTTGATAGTGGATAGAGAATATGAAAACTATGTGGAATGCCGAAGCTGTGTAGACTTAGCTTTCCTCTGCATCTTCACAACCTTTAATCAATTAAGAGATTTCATTATACAAAGAGCTTTCATTGTGCATAACGTTTTATGCCCATATTTCCTTGTGCAAACAATTTTGTGTGGAGAGCTTTCATTATGTTGTGTTGAATTAACTTTCTTCCACATTTGCATTGCCATTTCATTGTGTAGAGATTTTCACTATGCCAATCGCTTTGACTATGCAAAGAGATTTCATTATATAGAGTAATTGTATAGATTTTCCTCCGTGTTATTAGGAAAATGGAGTCTAACTAAAAATTCCTTAATGCAACTAAAAAAACGTAAGTGGATAGAAAATGCGGAAGTTGTGCAGACTTAGCTTTACTCCACATCTACAAAACCTTTAATCAATTAAGAGCTTTCACTATATGAAGAGATTTCACTGTGGAGAAAACTTTATCCACAACTTTCATTGTGTAGAGGAAGCGTGTGCAGATGAAGATGTGCAGAGGAAGCATGTGCAAAGGAAGTATGTGCAGAGATAGAAATGCGGGTGAAATGTAGCCCCTATTGAACTTGATCGATCATTTAGTGGTAAAGGCAAGAACTATCTTGCATTGCAACTATTAATCTTGTTAAAATAATGGTATTATAGGAAATAAACAATTCAAGACTTTTACTTTATAAACTTCTCATCTAATTAAAACATTGTGCCACACTTTATTTAATTTTTATTAACAAATTTGGTATAAAAATTATAGATGATTAAAACAAATAAAAAAATCTCCACTTTCAATTTAAATAATGTGTAATTTAAATAAATATTTATATTAATGACTATTTATTTTTAAGGTGATGAAATTTATTGTAATTTAATTATAAAATAGTGAGAATAGTTATTAGGATAGATCGATCTTTATTCCATATTTATTAAGTATCTAGAGGAATTAATCTCTCAAGATGTTTTTTTTTCAATGCAAAATTTGAGGAAAGATTTGCATATTCAAAGTTAAGATGGATCTTTTTTAGTTCTTAATAATATTATTTATATTTATATATAAAAATAATTTTATTTTAGATTTTATTAGTGTTTTTTTTCCCTGTAGAAAAAATCATAATTTCTCATTAAGTTATTAAAATTACAATTTGTTGAAGCATGGTAATGCATTTAGTATATCTCTCTATTAACGTTTTGGACAAATAAATGGGATTGTGAAAAACCCTTAATTTTACAATACAATTGGTTCGCACATAATGCCCAGGGTCTCTATATCAAGTGCATAACATATCAGAGTTATTATGTTATTGTAGTTCATCAGATAAACATAGAGAATCATCAATACAAATACATATAAGAGAGGACACATTGTTAGTTAGAAACGTGATCTGTGGCTTCCATCTATAAATGGCCAATGACAGAGATCCTATGTTGTATCTCCTACCTTTTTGGTGATTTTCCAAATGCCATGATCTTGCTGAGTGTCTTCTTTAGAGGGAATTAAAAACTATGTTTTGTTCCCTATAAATATGGCAGCAAGAGATTTGATCAAAATATTATTTCAGTAAAAAAAATCTTCTCAAGAATGGGAAGCAAGGTACAATAGTGACATATCTAAGTCTGGTTGAACCAATTTACAACATTTATAGAATCTCTAAAGATATTTAGGGAAGGAAAGTATTTTTCAATGGCAAAGCAGAGCAACAATTTCAAAGGCAACAATTCAACATAATTATTAGATCCCCTGCCTAGGCAACCCCTCCCCCACAAACACCATTTTCAAGGGAGGCATCGTTAAAAAAATCCCATGGATAGGAGTGATCGATAACTTCAACAAATATAAGTCTTGGATTGTGTGTAATGTCTGGAGATGGAATGATGAAATAGATAACAAGAACCTGTTGAGCAACTTTGTGAGGGGAGGAGGGTTGATCCTGAAAAGTAGCCCTGTTCTCAACAATCCATACTCCCCAACATATGAGATGGGTAGTGTTCCTCTGTTGTTTGACATTTGATCGGTCCCACCAATATTTTCAAGCCTCACTGAAGGATTCCCACTACTATTCCAAGTCTTCCTCCACCACCATTCAAGCTCATCGGGTCTATGGTCATTATACAAGAACAAATAACTAGTTTTTGGAGTGTATTCTCTAAACAAGGAGTGAACATAACAAAATGTGTCATCCTTGTCATTGATTCTGACATGTGACCTATTCAAAGCCTCAAGGTATTTCTTTCAATGAGCACAAAAGCATCTAGGATGTCGAGTTGATGAGCATGTGCCCAACCCTATGCCCAGATGGATGTGCATGTATTATCAATGATCTGGATGAGGGTGATACACCCATTATCATTAAGGTAAGTGACCAGATCATGAGGAAGTTGAAAGTTTCCGAGCATCCAATCCATGGATTAAGTCCAATCATACACTTTTACCATTTCCCACTTTCGATGCCAGGCCACCCTCAATTACGCCAAATGATGAGAGAAAAAACTTCCATATAATCGATACATTAGGTTTCTTCTTTTCCGAAGATCTAATCCATTCTTCTAATAAATTTGGGAAAATATACTTCTTATAAACCACTAAATTCTACATACTATTTGTATATATCAACCTCCAACCCACCTTGGCCACAAAAGATTTCACAAATAAAGGGAGGTTTTTGATCCACCAGGCCCCCCAAGCATTAGGCACAACAATTTTATCCCAACACACCCAAGGTAGAATGCAGTCCTCTTTGGTCCTAGCCCATAGTAATTTGCAACAAATTTTGTGAATTATATATAAAATACCTTTTGGGATACATAATAAATACTCCGATACATTGGGATGTCTTCCAGAACAAACTTAATGAGAACCAATCTTCCAGTTCTAGATAACCATATGAAACTCCATAATCTTACTCTTTTCTCTATTTTGGTAAGAAGCCAATTCCAATCAACCTTCATGTAGTCATTTGGTTTAAGGAGGAAACCCAAGTACTTCAAACCTTCTTTGAGGGTAATGATATTAAATGGAAAGAGAGTTTGAATACTTCTGACCTCTTTAAGGAAAAGGGATAGATATGATAAGGAAGATTCTGATACATTGGCTTGCATGCTAGTGGCTTTCTAGAATAGAGACAAAACTTCTTTAATTGTAACAAAGTCACTTCAAGAACCATAAAAAATAATAATATATCATCAATGAATATAAAATGGTTGGTAAATAAGTCACGGGACACCATAATTCTCTCCAAGTCTCCCCTTATTTTGGCCGCAATGAGGAGTCTGCTGAGGCCTTCCCCAAAGAGGAGGAAAAGTATAGGAGATATAGGGAAGCCTTGTTACAAACCCCGCTGGGCATGAAAGAAAGGTGAATCTAACCCATTGATGAGAACCATAAAATAAATAGAAGTGACACAACTCAAGATCCAATTGATGGAAGGAAATTCAAAACTAAGATGCGTCAGAATCAAATGAATGAATAACCAACTGAATTTGTCATATGCTTTTGATAGATTAATTTTGATCATCGATCCTTTCAAATTTCTGGTTTTAAGCTATGGATACCCTCTTGGGCCACCCCAATAACTTCATGAATTTGGCACCATTATAAGAAAGGAAACTGTTCCAGGGATAGATTATTGGAAAGAATAGGCTTGATCTGATTTGCAATAATTTTTCCAATCATTTTATAGGTGCAATTATAGAGGGAAATAGGGTTGAAATTGTCAAAAGAGTGGGGTTCATAAGTCTTAGGAGTGAGGGAGATGAAGTTTGAGTTAAAGTAATCATGGATCCTAACATTTTGACAAGAATCCTCGACTACTCTTAATATGTAAGCACTCAAGAAGTCATAAAATCCCAGGAAGAATTTAACTGACCAACCATTAGGCTTAGGTCTCTTGTCTTTTTGGAGGTAGTGAAGAACCCCCAGTTCACCCTCCTATATAAGACTCATCAAAAGTTGATCTTCATCATCCTCAACAAACTAAGGGAAAACATGGGGTAGGGAGATCAATTAAGCAATAGATGGATCCATAGGCGCAGTAAAAAAATTGTTGAAATAATTTTTTCCAAGGGTAGCTAGCTCTTCGAACTTTGTAGTTGTGGTTCCATCTAGAGAATTCAAAGACCATATTGTGTTTCTAGATTTCCTAACCTTGGCATAGTTTTGGAAAAAAATTGTAATGTCTTATGGACCACTTTTTATCCATGTCGCTTTACTTTATTGTTTCCAAATCTCTTCCTTTTCTTCTAAAAGTTTCCTTTTGGTTTCTTCGAGATGGATAACTCTCTGTTTAGAATCCACAGATTCATAACCACCTCCCTTGGGGGACTCTTTTCTTCCCAACTCTTCCTCCACTTCTTTAAGGATTTCTTCATATTTCATTTTCTTTTGGAGGGACCACTCTATAGTGGTTTTTTCGATCCTCTTGAGATTATCAACAAACTGTTCTATTATAGATAATCCCAGATCAAGATTATAGGGGATCCAGGTCTCTAAGACCAACTTTTTAAAGGTCTCTTCTTTTAGCCAGGCTGAGTTGAATTTGAAAGGGCTAGTAGGTTTTCGAGGACCATCTTTAAATTCAAGAAATATATGAAAGTGATCAGATTCACCTCTCGATTCAATCTATTGTCGAAATACAAGGATATTTTCCATCATAGGTTCAACCAAAAGGAAGTGGTACATGTATTTAACTATCACTACTTCCCTAGTATGTTTTTTCCTCTAATAAGGTTTATACTTAACCACATCCACATCAACCAATTGATGCACAACTAGAAGGTGGGTAAAGAAATAACTTAAGGGAACCTTATGAGCATGGGCACCCCAAACTTCAACAACCCCTAAAGAGAAATTGAGATACCCAGAACCACCAATTTATCTGATCGCATAAAATATTTTCCCATCAGCTGCTCCTAAAAAGGGGCCCTGTCCTGACAAAGGCCATATATTTTGGCTATTGAAAACTTCATTCCAAGCTTGGATGAGAAAATATCCATCCCCAAAACCGATTGAACACCCCAAGCATTGATAAATTTGGTAGTTTTAATGTTTATACCAACAACTAAACCTCCAGAGCAAACCCTCACATTTGAAGCAAAAAAGGACCATCTTGGGAGGAGGGAAGCAAGGGATAGTGAAATTTTATCTCCATCACCCAATATTTCTTGTAGAAGGATAATGTATAGGGACTCCACTTGAATTAATCTACGCAAGGCTATTTTTTGGATGGGGTAGCCAAACCCCGATAGCTGAAAGACAATATGATGATGAAGGAACCTTCCCTGAGGCTTGCAGTACTCTAAGCACCCCTTCTATGGATATTTTCGCACCATCCACGATATCTTGTAGGGATTTTATCTTAGCTTTGTATATGTGAGATCTCATACCCATAAGTTGTCCTGTGGAATGATAAGGAGATACAAGACCAAGCTGCCCAATTCCAAGAGAGGGGGAACCCTTTAATGAATGGGGTCACATGTTATAATGGGAATGTCACTCAAAGGATATCGATATGTCATTAGACACAAATATTCTGAGAGAGGGGAAAGAAGGAATACTATGGGAGGAGGACATAAAATAGAAGCAAGAGATGAGGGGGTAGGTGATTACGAAACGAAAGCGGGATGGGTACGGTAATGAGCAGACCCCATAGCCAAATTGCATAACGGATGAATGAGACAATTTACAGATGGAAGGGAAGAAGAGAAACTTGGAACAAAGGCTCCCGAGGTAGAAGCATGACCCATTCCCAAGAGGCTGTGATTACCTTCAGACATTAGAGAGAATTCCATCCTAGTTGATCCCACATCACTTTTTTTACCTTCTACTGTTCAGACTATAGTACTCACGTAGAGGGTTTCTCAAAATTAGCCTCCTTTTCTACTTGATATTTCTCTTATAAACCCTTTCCATGAAGAGTCCCTGTACCGTTTTTTCTAGTATAGAGAAGAGGGAAATCCCATAGCACATGGCCATGACGATGGAATCTCCTTCATTTGAAGGGGATTCCCTCATAATCAAGTGTTTGATAATGTGTATAACCCTTGTAGCATAGTTCCATATCAACAAAAAAACCCTCCCTAAGGTCCAGATTAACCAAAATCATGGCCATTGTCATATCGTAGAGGATTTGTAAGACATGTTGGCCTCCAGAAAAACACCCAATTTGTTTCCAATAGCACTGAATACATCTAACGACCATAATTGAGGGGGTAATCTAGACATTTTGATCCAAACCAGGGCATGATTGATTTTTCTTGACTAGCATCTAATAGAGGGATCCATCATTTTAGGAGAACAAGAGAGGAGTCTATACTCCAATTCTTCCATAAAACCCATGAAATTGCTTCCGCTGAATCAAATCTAAGCATGAACCATCCTCGAGCTAGTAGGATTACCTTCGAGTTCAACCCCAACGTGTTGCCCCATTACTTCTTGACCTAGTCAGTGGAGAGTTTTGTCGAAAACTTCCAGCCTCTGGCATGTCCATCCACCACCAACTCCAACATAGCCATGACTTCTCCCATTGCACATCGTCCTCAAGCACTAATTTTCTATTGTGACCTCTACTTTTTGTACAACAACCCCTCTTTATTTTCTTCCCATCATTGGATTTCTCATCATCCTTTGTTAATATGTCATTAGGTTCCAAAGATATCTTCTTTTCTTCCACAAACCCAGGTCGACTAACAACTCTACCAATTGGAGCATACTCTAAGTCGTTAAAGTCTCCCGAAATGGTCCAAGGAGAACCTGACTAAGAATTATGAGGAGGGAGAATAATCAACTTAATCCCATTGCTATTACGAAAACCTAAGAATGAATTTGCTTCCTGAAAACCCTCTCTCAGGGTTAAGAATTAAATCACCTTTAAAAACCCTTATGGTTACTATTGATCCAAAGCTAGACCTTTGTTTTGGAAAAACCTAGTGCGCAAAACTTCAGGCAGAAAGGTGAATACTTGTCCAGAGCTTGTGAGATAGACATCTTTCGCAACCCCATCTCCACCGTGAGGCTCATATCTCATAACAACTCGTTCATGCTATAGATTTAGACATTTGAAAGAAGAGAAAAGGAGTTTTCCCACCATAAACGAAGCCCCAACTTGGGACGAGCCTGAAGAAACCTGAGATGGGGTTCCAATTGTCTCACAAGCCTCTGTGGAACCTTGCATAGATAAATCCTCTGTCCAGATTATAACTAAATTTCTTGGGGAAAACCCAAAATCCATCATATCCTCCATTTAGATGTCAGCCTAGCCCGACAACTATAGTCTGAACCGCATGACCACTCTATGACTGAAGAAAATCTAACCACATGGGAAACATAAGAAATTTGTTGTTAGTTTGCAACCTTTGGATCAATTTTATTTGAAATTTGATAATATATATAATTACGCCGTAAGGCGTTTCCCTTTGGGAAGAACTCCCCTGGCTATTATGGTGGCACAATCTGTACCCTATGATCAATTGTTAGATGATTAAAACATTTTACACCATTGGATCTGGACGGATTGAATTTTCAACTGACTCCTTGGTTTATGCCTCTTAACCGTATGTTCAACTATTGAATGTTTAGTTGTAACCACCTGCTCACATGCGTGTACTCCATTCTCTTTATCGGAATACTAGTCCAGTGGAAACTTGGTACCTGCTACAACGCGTGCTTGATATCCTGCAGTGGAAACTCCATCGACGCCTTTAAGCCAAATCGAGATGTTTGTTGCAACCGATCGACTGACCTACGCCTCCATCCAGAAAGAGCCATGATTTACTTGGAGAAAGAAGCCTCTGTCCAGCAAGAGCTAGGGATTTACTTGGAGAAAGAAGCCTCCATCCAGCAAGAGCCAAAGATTTACTTGAGAAATATGTAATGAAATTAACGCCTAGTTTTAGAGACAAGGTAGTGTGGATCCTTTCTTCTGTATTTCTTCATTGAAATCTATTAAGAAGTTTCTTTGTGTCTTTTAACTAATTTGAATGAATATGTATTTTATTCTGTATTTCAATTGCATTTAATGTTTTAAACTCCATATAACAGAGCAGAAATTATCTTCCAAGGATGGCTGAGCATTTTCAGAATTAAATATTTTACTATAGTATGAAAAGTGTTTAAAAAACCTATCTATTCAAAGTGAAGGGTTTAAGTTCCTATCTGGACCTTTGTACACCTAGGAATTTTCTTTTACACCTAAGAATTTCTTTTACACCCTTGTTTAAGAAAATGTGCATAACAAAGGTTATATTGTGTTTTTTTTTCATTTTTCGTTTTAAAAGAAAAATGAGTAATTTCTCTTCCTCCATAGGTAAAATTGAACATTATCTTTATTTGATCAAAACAATCGTCCGATATAGCAGCATTTTTAATCAAAGCAATTCATCATATGGAACGTTATATCTTAACCAAGTTGTCTCACAAGTTGTTCAAATGCCATAATGAATTATTCAATACTTTAGCAAGCCCAAACCTCTACGTCTCAATGCTCACTAGTGTGCGAGTTCGCTAGATTTCACCTCTGTTACGAAAGAAACAAGCTTACTTCGAAAATAAATAAGAACATTGGTACCTTGCTAAAACGAAATCCTGAATATCATTACTGTAAATTCAAGTACATGTTAATTTTCTTTTCTCAAATATTTGGGATAGAAATGAGCGATTATGTTGGAATTCACTTCATCTGCAGAGAATATCTTTGAAACTACGTCCTTCCATTGTTTTTCTCCTCCCCATATCTTGAATCGACAATGAGATGAGGCTGCCACAATATGACGTGGAATTCACTTCATTCCAATTACCTTGATCAATATTCACTTCTACCACAGTGTATTCAATTGCACTACCTACTGGATAATTCGTCTAGTGAAGTTGTACTTAGTGGCACCGCCAGACATTTCCTCTACCAATCTTCGCATGCATGAGAAAAAAAGAAGTCAAAAAACAATGTTCAGAAGGGCTGAGAAGCAAAGCATGCAATAGACATTTAGATATTATCCACAATATTCGAACTTTAAATTAATGACCAAGATTTTTAATGGTGAATTTTGAAGTAATTTGGTGAGTCTAGAGAATATCTCATTGTGTGAACCATTAGATCATTTAAAAAAACATTTTTTTGTTGTTGTAAAATTCCAAATAATCTGGATATAAAATATAGAAATAAAGAATAACATGACCACATTTGTGCCAACTAATCCATTATATATAATAATAAAAAAACACATTAAAAAATTGTATCTAAATCGCTTACCTTGGCTCCATCGAGTAAAAGGGACTTCGAAACGTGTTTTAACCTCCTGTACTTGCCAATACATATTATTTCTAAGGACTCAATTTCCTTGCTTGTCCAATAACATCGTGAATGCAAAGGAAAGGCTGTTATATATATAGTTGCAATAACCGATACCCAACTTTAAAAAATAATCCTTTACCATTTAAGCTCTGATTTCAGTGATAGTTTCAGTAGATATCTAATCATAAAGCCATGCTACTCACTTATTCACAAGATGAGATAAAAAAACCACATATATTTGAACTTTATGGTTATGTTTAGATTGAGGATTTCTAAAATATTCTGAAATTTAATAGACAAGTAATACAACCATTGTACCATGCTATCAGTCGCATGATGAGATAAAAAACTACATATTTGAACTTTATTGTTATGTTTAAATTGAGAATTTCTAAAATACTCTGAAATTTTATAGATAAATATATACTTCCTTTCCTATCGGTTATATTCCAAAATCTACCATCAAATTAAGTTCAGTTCCACAAGATTTTCGAATTTTTCACCTCATTATCATCCAAGCTATCATCAAGTCTTTCAGCTGGTCGTAGATGTAGCGTTTTGTTCCATAGTCACTTCGCTTTCCAGAAAGCCACCTTGCTACATTAAAATATGTATATATCAGGTGGGTGGCCTAAATTAAATGAGACCAAAGCAGATTATGAGCTAACCCCAAAAACAAGTATAGTGACTTCAGAGGAAATACATTGTTGAGATTATTCCAGCAAAGTGTATATCCTTCTGATGCCAAGGAAGTGCCTCGCATCTTGACGACTTATTTTAAACCGTTTTATCTTATATCCATATATATTTGGATTTATTTTCAACATATACTAAAATCATTGTCTACTATAGATATCTGTATTTTCTATTTTCTTATCTTATATCCATATATATTTGGATTTATTTTCAACATATACTAAAATCATTGTCTACTACACATATCTATCTGTATTGTCTATTTTCTCTAAACATAAAAAAAAGGGGGAAAAAACACCTTCATGCTCTTGCTACCAAGGAATCGAGGAGGTAATTTGATTATATAATTAATTTGGTTATATAATCAATATTACAAGAGGCTTTCGTGTAGCAAATATTTTATAACTCTGAGAATCTAAACTAGATAAGAAGATGAGAACAATCTAAGTAAAAAAAATGACAACAATCCAACCTACCACTCCACCTATTATCTCTAAAATTAATGTTGTCTTTTTGAGTAATATCTTAACATTATTTTTATGTTTCATGACGCAAACAAATATATGAAAAACATAAGATATACCTCTTTTCTGTGGACTGGAGAGCTTGCTGTGTCCTGGAGCAATAGAGAAAGCTCATAGTCATTCTTCCTTTTTCCCACCTTTCAGAAATTTCTCTTTGTGAAATTCACATTCATGGAGGAACAAGATGCCATGCATTCTAAATCCTCATTTTTATCACAAGAACCTCGTTTTATTTTAGAAACTAAGAAATACAACCCAACAACCTGCTGGTCTGCATGCAGAGGTAGAGGCAGTTTTTGAGGACCAGACGATGCATCCGAAGCCATAGAAGAGTCATCCTTGTTGCCTGTAATGCTTGAAGCTAAATAATCATAAGTTGGGTATCCTTCAAAATTCCCTACATACTGAAACTATTTATTTTGGAGCTGCTCAGTATCAAATTGGCTGGTTACATTGTCATGTGCCCAGTTATTTAGAGACTGATCCGGATACATTATCCATCCAGACTCAGAGATCTCACTGCCCATGCTGCCCAGATCTTCTCTTTCTAAATGCGAGCACGGAGAACTAGAAATAGGTCTCAGCTCCCCAAGGGCAAGAGAGATTAATGGTCTTTGCAAAATGGGCTTACTCTGATCACTCGACATACTCCAAATCTTTCCCAACTTAGAACAGAATTTAAGCTTGGAATGCATATGTGTACGGTATTAGGCCTAAAATGTGGACACAGATCTACTGGTACTATAATTATTTAACTTTATAAAAAAATTCTAACATTTGACTTCATGGGTTTAACGACCAACCCGAGTACTGACATCTAGCGGTGGACTTATCTTTAATTTCTCTGGTTACTTTAGAGCACAGGTTTCAATGGAGGAGCAATATCATACCAGGTGAGTTCATATTGGGGATATATATTGAGGAAACAATGACCTAATATATTGGGGGATATATAAGGGGTAAAGAGATTTTATATTGGCAAATATAAAAAATGGAGCTTAAAGTTAATGAAAAAAAATATAAAGCGGTATAAAAAATGTTAATGAGAAAATGCATACCTACAATCTAGTGAAAGTATGGGTTTTTTAAAATGGGAAGTTATATTGGGTTCATATTGGTAGAGGGTTAAATAATGTGATTTTTAGAGGAATTCGAAGTGAACCCTCTGTGCTTCAGAGTATCCCAAATTAGTACAAATTTTATAAAACACTAAATAAATTTTATAAAAAAATATAGAATGTTTAATTTATAAAAAAATAAATAAATTTTATAAAAAAAATCATATAAAAAAAATAAAAAAATACAGAATGTTTAATTTTGGTTAAGGAATTTTTTTAGATATTACTATAATAAGTTTTTATTAATGTATAAATGTATTTATATTGTTATTTTAATAAAAATAAATAAATTTTATAATACAAATGTGATGGCAAGTGTGCTCTGAATGTTGGCAATTTCATGGTTAATGTAGTATAAGCTAAATGCAAATTTACAATCTTCTATACAAGATCAAGAAAGATATGCCCAATATCCAACACCATAGAGCAAATCATGTTTTCGATTTCCACAGTTGCTACCAAATCTCTCTCTGTGCTGGATTTGTTTTCTCAATAGACTTGTTTTTACTGATGAAAGCCACAACTGTTGCATATAGAAGCACTTAGATCTGATAAGAAAAGTGTGATACTCTATTATAATTTTATCTACAAATGTTGGCAATATCATGGTTAATGCAATATTAGCTAAATGCAAATTTATTTTCTTCTATACAAGATCAAGAAAGCTATGGCCAATAGCCAACACCACAAAGCAAGACATCTTCTCCAATTCCACAACTGCTACACTCTATTATAATTTTCTCTACAAATGTTGGCAATATCATGGTTAATGCAATATAAGCTAAATGTAAATTTACTTTCTTTTATACAATATCAAGAAAGCTATGCCCAATAGCCAAACATGTTCACCAATTCCATAGCTGCTACACTCTATTATAATTTTCTCTACAAATGTTGGCAATATCATGGTTAATGCAATATAAGCTAAATGTAAATTTACTTTCTTCTATACAAGATCAAGAAAGCTGTGCCCAATAGCCAACACCACAAAACAAGACATATTCACCAATTCCACAGCTGCTACCAAATCTCTCTCAATACTGGAGTTCTTTTCTCAATAACCTTTTTTTTTACTACCCTTGAAGTGATAAAAGTCACCTCTCCATATATTCTCAATATTGGAGTTCTTTTCTCAATAACTTTCTTTTTACTACCCTTGAAGTGATAAAAGTCACCTCTCCATATATTTTTTACTATCTGCACAAAGAACAAAATCTCTTTTCTCAATAACCTTCTTTTTACTACCCTTGAAGTGATAAAAGTCACCTGTCCATATATTTTTTACTATCTGCACAAAGAACAAAAATTCTCTTATAATTTCTCAATAACCTTGTTTTTACTACCCTTGAAGTGATAAAAGTCACCTCTCCATATAACACAAAGAACACAAGCTCTTTTCTCAATAACCTTATTTTCACTACCCTTGAAGTGATAAAAGTAGCCTCCATATATTTTTTACTATCTGCACAAAGAACAAAAGCTACCAACTTTAAATCAACCACTGAAATATAAATCACTTCCTTCTAAGACACTAAAAAATACAATGTAAAAAACTTAGTAGATTAAACAATCTTTAATAGGTCAAGAACACACAAAGAAAAAAGAATACTAAGTGAGTATGAAATAAAAACAACATAAAATTGTTAACAACATCTATATAAAACCCTCATCAATATGGAAGTAGGATTTGTACAAAAGTTAGGTTCATTGTAGTACAATCTTAAGTTTCTTCAAGTTGGCAACAAGAGTGCCTAAAGAAAATATAACATAGAACAACATATTCCCAAGATAAAAAATCTTCATGCATCTTTAACTTCAACATATGTCTCATGATTTGTAAATCTTAAGGAATAAGTATTACAGTAAGATTTCTTTGTAGCATGGTCTCTGCCTTTTGTTTATATTTTTCTGGCTTTCAAGAGTTGTCAAAAAAACATTAATTAGTGTTATATGCTATTGCCTTACGACATTTCCTTTGCAACGTCTGGGGCAATTACTAGTTACATATATATGGAACATATTTCTTTGACATGTTTTACATTCATTTATATGATATGCATAATAGCTGTAGTCTAACTAGTAGGAGGAATTGCCCAGAAAGTTATGGAAATTCCGGTCATATTTAGAGAAAATCCGGCAAGGATTTTTGTAAATCGAAGTTATAGTTGTTAAACTTCAAAATTTTAGGTGTTCTAGACATTTTGATGGTGTTGAATCCATTTCCACCATCAAAAACATGATTCAAACACTGCCTCTACAAGATTTTTTGAAATTTTTTTGCTTGGATTCCGGCCACTTTTGGTCGTCCGGGAAATTCCTCCGCCTCGATAGACGACTCCAACATAATATTGATGATCAATGAAAATTTTAAGGATGGAAATTTATCTTAAATTTTGGAAATCGTGGCAAACCTTACTAGTCTCAAACATACAAACTATAAAATGTTTGGTGATATTCTTGTAAAAATATTCAAAATTTTGATGATTTATATAGTATTTACAAAATTTTGGTGAATTTGAAGGTAAAATAATTTTATACTATAAAATTTGGGCGAATCATTTTGAGAAAAAATGGAAATTGACGAATCTTTATTTTGGAAGAAGGATAGAAAATTAGCGCACTTGCGAATATTATCCCCTAAATTTTCCCTGTTGATGATATACACAAATAGATAGATAATTTAGGGAAAAAAATTACTATAAATATGAGATTTTTATAGGCTTATTAATTAAATTTAATTATAAAGTTCTAAAATATAATGATTACAAATATTAATCATTATTTTAATTTCTGTGGTCAAATAGATCCTATTTTATAACTATTATTTATATTTTATATATATTTCACATTTTTATATTTAATTTTCTTTTTATCTTTAATTATACATTTATTAATTAATTTTACTGAGTTTTTATATGTTTATTAATTGTATATTTTGAAATATTATGGTTATGAATATTGATCATCATTATTTAAATTTATTTTAATCTGATATACATCGATTTTTGGGTAGAAATTGTCTGTAATCTGATATACATAGATTTTTGGGTAGAAATTGTTTGTAATTTTATTAATAAAAACAAAACTACAATATAACAAATTGAATTGATTTATTATTATTATTATTTCGAGAAACAAAAAGCGTAATTTCATTTATATGGTAAACAAAATTAAATTTTGCATATACACAACCAATTGTGTATTTAATAGGATATGCCCGGATCCATTCAATGGCTAAAGAGAGAAACATGCCAACAAATAAACAAATGTACATCATTTGACCATGGGGTTCTGTGATAGTCCAAAAAATAAATGGATAAATTTACCCACTGTCTATCAAAAAATTCGAGAGAAACAACCTGAAAGGCTCCAAAAAGAGTATCAGAATATGTTTGACAACATTATATATGAAAAATAAATAACTGCAGAAAAACTTGTGACTAAAACTAACAATTATTTTCATCCATGTAAGGTTTGTGTTAAAATCTTAAGTGTTCATCATTTATGATTTCCTTAATGTACCATATCCTCTAATCTAGTTGAATGCCTTCCTTAGAAATCTATTTATTATTTTTATTACTTCTATTTTTTTTTGTAACACAGAGGAACCTAACAACCCTCGTGACACGTAACTACTAGTAATCCTCTAAGGGTAAACCTCTGGGGTCTACAACCTATCCTCCTCTCCATAAACCAGGTCACAACTAAGGGAATTTGAACCTTGGATCTCTCAGTGTTCACAAATTTTACATTAATTTGATTACCGATTGAGTTACCTCCTGAGACATTACCACTTCTTTTTTTTAAACAAGATTGGTCATCATATTTCATTCCAAAACATCAATTTAATGCTGAGGTACAATGCTTCACACTAATAGGAGTTTACATTTGAATTATAGCTTCCATGTTTGCTATTGATTTTCACTTCATGATTTTCCTGCTGTGATGTTGGATTACAAGAGCGACTTGCAACTATTTGAGAGGTTACCCTTGCTGATTCTGGTTAATGGAGAGTTCTTCTGCATGCAGGAAGGCACCATTGCGTTTGTTGGAGCCTGAGGCCTCTGATGCCTTCTTCTCCAGGAGAGAAAGTTGATTTTCGAGCATTCCAACTACGTGTTCGATGTGGGCACAATGTTAGTCTGATTTGGTGAGTGCATCTCTAAGTGATGTTGTCACTCTTCTGGAAGAAATATTTTAGTTGCCGTGACTGTGGATGATGTGGATCCTGTTAAGGGATATGCAGGACATTGACCTCCACGTTGATTCTGACCTAGTCTTGTGGATGTTAACATGCTCTGTTTTCTTGCAGATTGGCTTGGGTGTTGTTATTTCTGAGGACATGGAAGAAGGAGGTTTTCTCAAAAGAGATCAAGTGGTGCTGGATCCAAATCATGACTTGACTGAGATCGACATTCTGGGGCTTGGTACCCTTGATCAGTTGCTAAATGAGGAGAGATGAATCACCTATTACAATGGGAGACATGAGGCTGATATTGTAGAGAATTTTTCCACCCATGAGAAGTCCATATGCTTCAACCCTATTATTCGAGTCCCTTCCCAATCCCCATTCGTAGGACAATAGTTCTTTCCCTTCAGGATCAAGTATTATTCTCCCTTCACTTTCTCTTCCTAAGTTGTGTTTGGAGGTCCCATGGAAGAAGAGGCAGGGACGTATTTGTTTCTTCAACCAAATTTCAAACCTTTTGTCCTTTAGCCCAATTTTCTAGGTTGGAAGAGTGGACAGTTTCTCTGAGGGGCAGGTGTGCTATGAGGGATTTTGTCCATGAAAATTTGGAATCATAACACTTCTTCCACTCGAAGTATTTGCTGGCTAAGCCTATTGTTGCCTTTGCAAAAGATTGTTTCAGTTAAGAGGCCCCAGGGTTTAGCTATGATGTTCCTTTGTAGTGGTTTTTTATTATGGAATATGCATTTGTTCTAGGCGAGCTAAATCTGCCAACATATGTAGGTTGGAAGGTTGTTCCAAAACCACTCGATAAGGTTCTTATTTTTGAGGGAGTTGATGAGCCCAAAATTTGGTAACATTTTGGGCTCATTTGGCCTAACTACCCTTGCTCAACCCTTCATTTTTCATAACTTATGCATCATTTTTTAGTATATTTATGTCATTTGTACGAATAAGGGCAGTCACTAGTCCTAGGTGGCTAACACGTGCTTATTTCAGGTTTTTTTGACATTTAATGGAGCAAAACCACGCAGATGAGGGCTAGGAGACAGCCAAGATGGGATTGAGATTTTGTAGGAAGGTTGTCCACAGCATTGAATGGCCTTCCTCGTGATCTTCACCCCCAACTCTGAGCTCTGACAGCCACCACCACCGAGTTAGAAGGCAGCCAAACGGATTTTGAGGAAGCAGCAGTTCACTCCTAGTTTGGTCAGCCAAGCCCCACTGATTTAGGAGGCCAGCTTGGGGCCTCGAGATGTATAAATAATAGGGCTTTAGCCTTCGAAAAGGACTTTTGAAACCGTGTTGCACATTCTGGATTACGAGCTGCTAGCTCTGTTTTTCTCTTTTGTAGCCATTATTGGCATGTTATTTGACTTATGATTATTATCTTTTAATGGAAAGTAGGCAGATTTGAGTTCAGTTCTGAGTTCTTAAAGGAGCCATAGCTCTCGAGGTTGGGCCCAACTGAGAGCCTAAGGCCTCCTTCCTTTGTATTGCTATCTTTCTTTCAGCATTATTGTTTTTATCTACATGCATTTGAAACACAGTTGTTGAATCAGATTTCTTGGTGTGGTTAAGTAGGACATTGGTAGAAGACAAAGTTGCTTTAGCTGTTTAGAATAAATTGAAGAAGATTGGAGTTGATAAAAGTTCGAGAAAAGGGTTGCTTGCACACTCATTTTCACCTCTTTCTAGGGGCTGGAATTGTAGGCAGTGCTACCCACCAAAAACATCGGTTTACATGTTCATGCAATCTTTGATGCAATATCTTGTTTGTAGAAGTGTCCATGCATTCAGATCTCTTGGAATGTTTCTTTGTTTCAGTACCATGCATGATTCTCCTTAGGAATAACGTTGCTGTTCATTGGTTTTGTTAAACAGTTAGAATAGGTTAATAATATTTTGGTTGTGTGCAGGACGTGGATGATTTGTTTCGTTTACACTGTGCAGCCCTACTCCCTCACTCTCTTGTCTTTCGAAGTCGTGCCCAGGCCAACTACTCGTTCCCCAATTAGACCCATTGTCTCTCAACTATTCTATTACCCTCGCTATTCTACCTTTTTCGGCCTTCCATTCCCTTTGCCCTCTTTAAGACAACCTAGCTTAGCACACCCCCTCTCCATCTCATCTCTCTGTCGCTGAGTCATTACCAACTCCCCTCCTACCTCCCCATCCATCCATGCAGCCTCTTCCACTCACCCATCACCCAAAAATCCGATTGTAGAACATCCTGTAGGAATTACTGAACTTCCTGTAGAAATTCTGAACATCCTGTAGAACCCCTGCAGACTTCCTGTAGAAGCTCATAAACACGGTTTCTTGGCATCCAAACTTTGTGAAACTCTCTGAAAGGATGTCAGGGACTCCTTAGACCCTCTCTGAGCCTTCCTAACCTCTCCCAAGCATTTCTCACCCTTGATCTACCCCTGCACAGTAAAGATCCAGTTAGAAGCACATGCATAATAATTCCAACAACTTGAACAAAAATACAAAAATATGTTCTCTTCAGATCAAAGTAGTCTAGACACATGCATCTCACCTTCCTAGAAGTAATGGCATCTCTTTCAGTAGCTTTCATTTTCTCCTTTGCATCAGTAGGACTAGCTGGTAGAATTAGGGTTTGCTAGGGTTTGTGTTTCTTGTTGGCTTTCAGTTCCTTTCTACAGTAGGTTAATTTCCTTTGAGTTAGCTTTCGTTCATCGGTTAAAAAGCTTCTTCTAAGAGCTCATAGAAGTTGGCTTGAGCCCTAGCGGACTTGTGCCAGCTGACCAAGTGACAGCTACGGCAAGAGCTAGTACTTGTGCATACAGCACCGTCGCTTCCAAGTTTGTTACGAACTACCGGGTTGATAAAATTAGAGAAGGAAGCTCCAGGAGTTGTAGCATTATTGCAACAATACTAGAGCCCACCATCTTTTTGGCGCCGTTGCCGGGGAAGCGTCAGAGTATTAGTGATTGTTGCTTTTATTCTATTTTCCTACTCTCGCCTTCTGCTAAGTAGTTTATTTCATTTCCTTTTTGCAAAAGTAGCATAGACATTTCCTGCTTTCGTAGATTAGCATTTCAATTCCGCAATTTTATTCCTGCAAGTGTAGATTAGCATTTCAATTCTGCAATTTCATTTGAGCAAAATAGATTAGTTCTTTCATGCTTTCATTTCAATTCCGCATTTCCATTTCAGCAAGATAGTTAGTTGCAGTTCAAACTGTTTTAGTTTTGCAGGTACCAGAAAAAAAACAAAAGCAATCAAAAGTCTTTTCATTTCATGCCTCGTAGAAACCGAGATAAAACAGGCAAATTCTTACCCAACACCCCACCACATCACTAAGTCACCCTTCTCTCTTCTTTGGTGACAGTGATCCAGAAGAACCTATAGGTGAACCTCCTGAGATATACGAAGATCCTATAGCAGAAGAAGAGTTAGAGAACACTCCATCTGAAGCCATGGCTAACCATAGGGGAGAAGATGAGAGAATAGAAGGTGCCTTCCCCATCCGAGAGACCAATGGAGACATGAAAATGAAGAACATCAGTCCCTCTGCCTTACCTCACTTCCATGGACTGACTACTGAAGACCCTGATACCTTCCTATTTGAGTTTGTTGTCCTTTGTCAAACCTATGACTATAAGCAGAAACTGAAACTCTTCCCCTCAACCCTTAAGGATGCAGCATTACACTGGTTCATGGGCTTACCTGGGAATAGTATCACCACTTGGGCTCAGATGCAGCAAGCTTTCAATACTAAATATCGGGACTACTGTAGGTCCAAGGAAACCAAGGGAGAAATATTTCGGATGACCATGGGGAATGATGAGTCCTTAGAGGATTACGAGGAAAGGTTCCAGCTTAGCTATAAACGGGCTAGGTGCACACTTGACCCTGAATCTCTTAAGTTGGTCCTGCTCCGAGGAGTCCCTGAAGACCTCTTAGATACCCTTCACATGCTAGCTGGAGGAGATATTTACCAACTGCCTTATGAGGACATAAAGACTGTGTTTAGAAACCACTCTAGGGCAGCCCGAAAAAGAGGTAGAGGAAATCCCCTCTCAGCTGGTATTCCTTTCTCCAAACATGAGTTTGCAAATCAATTAGAGGATCTCAAGAGTGAGGTGAGACAGACCATTGCCATGCAACTTTATACATTCCGAATCCAGCAGAAGAAAGAGGAAGCTGAGAGGTCTTTGGCTATTTTCTGCCCTAGGTGTACAAGGAAACACCCTAAGAACGAGTGCCCATTACATTCGGTTGAGGTATGTTTTGTCTGTGAGGAGGACCACCCCACAAACCAATGTCCAACCTTACCTGGGCTTAAAGCCATGTATCAAGGGATAGAAGCGCCCACTGAACCTCTCTATTTCCTCAACCAAAGAAGGCCACATGGACCTAGACCTTACCAACATAGGATGCAAGGGACACCCCAAACCTATTACAGCCCCAACCAATCTGCTCCTGTGCCTTCCTGGGGACCTCCTGTTCATCCTTCCTGGTCTATACCTCCTCCATGGTCTTACCCACCTCAGTACCATACTCAGCCCACTACTCCTCCGTTTCACTCACATGCCCAGTCACGGCCTCAGTGGAATGCACCTCAACCGGGGTGGAGGCCCCAGTACAACACTCCTCCCGCCATTTTGCCTCCACCACCAGCTCAACCACAACCATTACCTCCTGCTCCTCCAAGGCAGCCCCAAATGCCTGCTCAACCGAACCCGAACTCCAACAACAGACAGGCCCAGCAGGTATATACTGGGGAAACATCATGCCCTACCTATGCTGTGGAGATCCAGGAGATCAATCTGCGATCTGGAAAGACTCTTCCGGATCGCCAACCTCCTCCCCCAGAGGACGAGGAAGATAAACAGGAAAGTGAACCAAAGGCCATTCCACCCTTTCCTGAGAGACTAACAACCACCACACAACCCAACCCAGAGGAGGATGAGCTTCTGGGAGAGCTCAAACAGTTGTGTGTGAAAATACCACTTCTCCAAGCCATCAAAGATGTACCGATATACAACAAACTGGTTAAGGAAAAGTGTTTCAGACATCTAGGCAGGCGAAAAAGAGATGCTTCAACCATCAATGTCATAGGACAACTGTCTGATCTTATGTTGGGACAAGTTATGTGCCCAAAGTATTTGGATCCTGGGAGTCCTGTAGTGGATGTCCACATCAATGGAACCATCATACCTCACACATTGATTGATCTGGGGGCTGCCATTAATGTGATGACCAGGGATACCATGCTCAAACTCAACCTTCAGGGTTCCCTGAGAAAGACCTCGACAATCTTACAACTAGCAGATCGCTCCACCGTGACTCCCAAAGGGATCGTAGAGGATGTCTTGGTCTCGGTTGACTCTTGGGAGTACCCTGCTGACTTTTTGGTTCTACAACCAAAGGCAAAGCTTACTGGATACCCTCTCATTTTGGGAAGGCCTTGGTTAGCCACTGCAGATGCTTACATAAGTTGCCGTGCAGGAAACATGACCATAAAAAATGGTCCTATGTCCAAGCAGCTAGTCCTGTACCCTCCTGCCCAACCCTTATTAGAGCATGAATTACCACTTTGGTTGGAGGAAGGAGAAGAGGATGAGGTGTACTCAACACCTTTGTGCACCCTAGACACCACTAGGGGAGGCCTCCCAACCGAGGATGATTTGATTGAGACCTTGATCCAGACTCCACCTCCCAGTGCATTGTCCTTAGAGGAATTGGTGGAGGATGCCCAAGCCAGCACCTTAGTGGACCTTTGTGTGACCAACCCTGTCACTCCCAGAGTAAAAAATGTGGAGTTCAGCCCTGAGAGAATGTTAAAGATCAACTCCTCTCTATCTCCGTCCCAGGAAAGGGAGCTGTGTAGTCTGTTGGCCAGTCACCTAGATGCTTTTGCTTGGAGCTATAAGGAGATGAAAGGAGTCCATCCTTCGGTCTGTACCCATCACATCTATATCAAAGAAGGTTGTAAACGGGTTAGGCAACCCCAAAGGAGAATGAATCCAGCCCTTAAGGACATCGTCAAGGAGGAATTACAAAAACTGTTAGATGCCGGATTCATTTACCCCATCTCGGATAGCGAATGGGTGTCCCGTTTGGTGTTGGTTCCCAAGAAAAACGGGAAGTGGAGAATCTGTGTGGGCTACCGAGAACTGAACAAAGCTACCAAGAAAGACCATTTTCCTCTACCTTTCATAGATCAAGTGTTGGATGGACTGGCAGGAAAGAAGTTTTTCTCTTTCCTGGATGGGTTTAGCGGGTATAACCAGATCCAAATCAGCCCGGAAGACCAAGATAAGACCACCTTCACTTGTCCTTGGGGTACATTTTCTTACCGAGTTCTTCCCTTTGGACTATGCAATGCTCCTGCCACCTTCCAGAGAGCCGTCTTGAGCATCTTTTCTGAGCTGGTCCATGATTCGGTGGAAATCTATATGGATGACTTCACTCCTTATGGGTCCAACTTCCAGGAAGCATTGTCCAATCTGGGAAAAGTCCTAACCAAGTGCATTGAGATGAACCTGTCCCTTAGTCCTGAAAAGTGTGAATTCTTGATGACTGAAGGGACCGTGCTAGGCCATACCATTTCTTGCCAAGGGTTACAGGTGGATCCTAACAAAATTGCTCTCATCAAGAAGGTTCCACCTCCTCAGAAGGTAAGAGATGTTCGAAGTTTCTTAGGATTAGTAGGGTATTATAGGAGATTCATTAAAGACTTTAGCAAGCTAGCCTCGCCATTGTTTAGCCTCTTGGCAAAGGATGTTGAGTTTAAATGGACTGACGATTGTCAGAAGGCTCTGAATGAATTAAAGGACAAGTTGGTGTCTGCCCCAATCTTGAGAGGTCCAAACTGGGCCCTACCTTTCCACATCCACACTGATGCCTCAAACAAAGCCATAGGGGCAGCCTTAGGACAAGTTGAACAAAAACTTCCATATGCCATCTACTTTGTCAGCAAAAACTTATCCAAGGCAGAACTGAATTACACTGTAACTGAGAAAGAATTCTTGGCCGTGGTCCATGCACTGAACAAGTTCCGACATTATATCACTGGCTATCAAACATTTGTACATACTGATCATGCTGCAATTAGATATTTAATGAATAAACCAGATGTGAATGCTCGTATTATTAGATGGTTACTTTTGTTGTAGCAGTTTGACTTGACTATCGTTGACAAACCAGGTAAAGAGAATGTTGTTGCTGACTTTTTGTCTAGATTGGATTTACCTGCAGATGAGGATGGAACAGTAGATGACTAGATGCCCGATGAACATCTGTTTGCTATTTCAGTACTCTCTCCATGGTTTGCTGATATAGCAAACTACCTTGTTTCAGCACAGTTCCCTCCGCACTTATCCTCAAGAGAAAAGAGCAGAATCGTCAGAAAGAGTGCCTCATTCACTTGGATCGGGGGCAACCTGTTCAAGCTTGGACCTGATCAGATCTTAAGGCATTGTGTAAGGGAGGAGGAGGTCTTTGATATCCTCCTCACCTGTCATGACGGGCCTTGTAGAGGACATTTTGCAGCAAAGAGGACTGCCTTCAAAATCCTGCAGGCAGGCTACTATTGGCCCACGCTTCATCAAGATGTCAGAAGGTATATCAGCCAATGTGATCGATGCCAAAGGATGGGGAAACCGACTCCAAGGGATGAAATGCCTCTCCAACCTCAAGTGACTCTTGAGCCATTTGAGAAGTGGGGTATGGATTTTGTGGGTCCGATCAATCCTCCTTCGAGGCAAAGGTCTTACATCATTGTGTGCACAGACTACCTGACAAAGTGGGCAGAAACCAAGGCAATCAAAGCAGCGACAGAAGAAAAGGTGGCCGAGTTCTTAAGAGAAAACATCTTCTACAAATTTGGCTACCCAAGAGAGCTAGTCACCGATCAAGGAAGCCAGTTCACCTCCAACTTAATTGAAGACCTGCTAGCTCATCACAAAATCAAGCATAGGACTTCCACCCCCTATCATCCTCAAGCAAATGGGCAGGTGGAAGTCACCAATAGAGCATTGGAAGGGATCTTGACTAAGGTGGTGAGCAGCAGTAGAAAAGATTGGGCAGATCGCCTGGTTGAGGCCACATGGGCTTACAACACCACTTGGAAGACCACAACCGGTTTCACACCTTATGAGCTGGCCTATGGGAAGAGAGCTCTGCTGTCAATTGAATTCGAGTACAACACTTTGAGGATGGCAGCTCAGCTGGACCTAGATCTCAGCCATGCCCAACAAGAAAGGTTATTGCAGCTGAATGGATTGGACGAGCACAGAATCCAGGCCCTTCTTCACTCAGAAGTGGTTCAACTTCAGAGGAAGGTGTGGCATGACCAACACCTCAATGACAAGCAATTTCAGCCGGGAGATTGGGCGCTGTTGTATGATTCCAGGCATAAAGATTTCAAGGGGAAGCTGAGAACCAGATGGCTGGGACCATATGCAGTGGAAAAATGTAATGACAATGGATCTGTTCTTATTCGGACCATTGATGAGGAGGCCATCCCTATGTTTGTCAATGGGCATCGCCTAAAGATCTACAGAAAGCCTCTCTCAAGACAAGAATTCATCAAAACTGTGGAAAAATCACTGCTGGTCATAGATCAGGGTTCTGCCTCTGTTTTGGGCATACCGTGAATATCTTAAAATAATAATAATAATAATAATAATAATAATAATAATAATAATAAAGATTTTTGGGTGAAAACCTTTTTGAGGCTCCCAAGGCAGATGGTAGGGGTGAAAACCTCATTGAGGCGCCCCTGCTGTCTTTCAAAAAAAAAAGAAAAAAGTTTGGAAAAGACCCTTGAGTGAAAACCTCTCTGAGGCGCTCAAGGCAGATGGTAAGGGTGAAAACCTCATGGAGACACCCTGCTGTCTTTCAAAAAAAAAAAAAAAAAAAAAAAAGAAAAACAAAAAAACAGGGACAGCAAGTTCACAATGTGGCAATGCATGCAGGTTGCGGGTATTCCATGAAGGAAAAGAGGTCCCTCAACTCAAAGACAAGGGTCCTTATTATGCCACCAGGTGACCTCACCAACACCCCCTCTGAAAACACTCATCTTCTCCAAGGTCTAGGCGCGATTTGATCACAGTTTAGTCTTCTACAGGAAGTTACAGACTTTCTACAGGAAGTTCTGTATTTCTACAGGAAACTTCCTGTAGAAGTTTTGGACGGCCTAGAACTAATTGTGTGGGGAGATCTAACGACCGAGGTTCGGCATGGAGGCATGCAAGCTACTATTTTCTCCATCACACACTGCTGTCGCCTCCTTCTACCACCCCAGTTGCCATGCAATGAAAAAACCTGCACAGTCAAAACAGAACATTGAATTATCAGAGGGAGCGCTTCTCAAATAAATGAAAAAGATGCAGAGATACCATGCAATACTTATCAAAGCCATCCGAGGGCCCTGCGATTGTGACTGTGATGCCACCGCCTCCGCTGTCTCAGCATGCACCCGAGGAAGAAAAAACTGCTACAGGACATCCTACAGGAATCCCGTAGCAGTTCATCTAGCTAGGGTGTACACCATTAAATCGCCTGCAACATGAAATAATAGAGCGGGCACATGCAGCCGAGTCACAAGCTTCGTCATTAGCGGCAGTCTGCAAGGAAGGACCCTCGGGCTAGTGCAAATAGCAGCAGCAAGCAAATTTAATCACCATCGTCCTGAAACCTGGAAAATCATGTCGCGGCCGCACAGGTAAGTGCCTCGCCCTTTCTTTCGTCAAATTACATGAATACTACTCTAGAATGTTTGCAAGTATGAAATGAATGGGTTGAGCAGCCGAATGACCACTCAACTAGCCACGACGACCAGTTAGATGGTCTAGTCGGATTTGTAAAGTGGTGGTCGTGGCAAGAGAAAACAGGTAGTGGACACGTGAGAAGCGTCCAGTCGGGGAGAAGCGCGATTTAACGAAAATGGCGGCGGCAGATCTGCGGGGAATGATGCGGCAGTCAGGGAGATTTGTAGTGAATGAGTAGGTGACGTCGTCCAACGGTCCGGCAGGGACAGCTCACCCCCGCGCCACGAGTTTGGCCGGGATTCAAATCTATCGGCTAGATCGCCACCACACGCATTTATCATCAGCCGTTTTGAAGTCGAGTGAGCGTCCGAATTTCTCTGAAGCTTGTTACTCCAAGTCTTCGGCTTGTTCGAACGTCTGGTAGCGGCACAGAAGGCGCAGAACCACTGCTGTGCTCTCCAGAACCCGTGCGCTGCTTCTACAGGAAAGCTACGTTACAGGAAGCTCACTGCCACGAGGCGAATTGGAAAAGGTAAGCCTGAACCTGTTCCTCCCATGCAATTGGTTTCGAGGGTGGCGGAGTCGACGTTCTCAAAAACGTAAAACTACAGTCTGATCATAAAAATTGCAAGTGTTGTCTTCCGTTTGCATGAATTTTCGTCGAAGTGTATGTGAGGTTTTCTACAGGATGTGATTTGTAATTAAGCCCTGTTAAGGCTCATCTGTGGATAGTCTTCACGAATTGTGTGCGTGGTAGAGGCGTAGTTCTACGCTCTGTCCCAAAAGGCTAATTTTTGATACGCACCCGCCACCTCCAGCTAACATAGCAGATTTTCACCATGCCGGGTGGATTCATCAGAAAGGAACCGACCGACTCGAAGAAACTAAGGGAGAACCCTGAGGTGGTAGAACTGTTCACTCGTGCGCGATGGATGTCGTTCTGCGACAAACTTCAAGGATATGATGATGAGGTGGCAGAGGAGTTCTTGCGCTCTCTGAAGCCAAAATCAAAAACGCTGGCCACCATCAATTTCAGGGGTTTGAGTCTCAGACTCACCCCACAGTTCATCAGCCGAGTCACTGAGCTCCCAATGGGAGTACCGTGGGACAAGGAAGAGAGGAAATTAGGCCAAAAGGCTAAAAAGGAGTTCTTCCCACCAGAGGAGACATTCTCAGAGGATAAGAACGGGGTTCGCAGAACTAGCTTACAGCCACTTTGGAGTGAGGTCAGCCTCCAAATTATGAAATACATCACATGCGAAGGACGGTTCAACATTGTGTATGGGTACCATTTTCGGCTACTCACTGAATTGAGACATCAGATGGACCTACCGGCAGAAAACAAACTAAGTATTCCCTACTTTCTACTGCAGTCTATGACTGAATGTGCCACCAAGTTAAAAGAAGGCACGCCAGACCAGGTAGCCCACCATGGGCTCATTAAGCTCCTCGTGGAGGATGCACTCCACACATACAAAGTCCCTCTCTCGTGGGAAGCCTTCCGGAATCTGACTAAGGATGGTGATATAAAAATGTTGACCGAAGAGCTTGGTTCCTCCAGCAGCGAGGAGAAGGAGTCAGTACCCACAGAGAAGAAGGGAAAAGGCCAAGAACCCACGGCCAAAGCACCGAAGAAAGAGAAAAAGGGGAAACAAGAGAAAAAGGTTGCCAAAGAGAAGGATGACAAATCCATATTGACGCCCAGAGAGAAAAGATTACAAAGTAGGGTGGACAGGACTGAGCCAGTCCACGTCAGTAAAGGCACCTCGACAGCAGCTTCAGCAAAGTCAAAAAGCACAACACCCGCAGTCAAACAAGCTAAAACGGTGCCACCTGTTTCTACAGGAAAACCAAAACCGGCTTCTACAGGAAGCCAAAAATCATCTGATACAGGGCCTTCTACAGGAAGCCCTGAGAAAGGAAAACCAAAGGAAAAGAGAGCCGAAATTCTTGCAAGGGAGGCAGCAGCCGTGCTGGCCGCCCTTAGTACACCTCCTAAGCCGAAAGAGAAACGAAAGAGGGAGATCCCTCTGTATTTTAAAGCCCGGAGAAGTGTGAGAATCAAAACAGGGAGGCCATAGCCTCCATCCAGCAGCCCAATTACTATAGAGGATGCCCCTACTTCGCCCAGGGAGAGGTCCCCCTCAAAAATATCCGTCACTTATGAGCGGGGGAGCCCAAAGACAACCACGTGGAAAGAGAGAATGGACAGGTTGGCTTCAAAAGCCCGTCTACAGGATGCTGAGGCCGCTCTACAGGAAACCTTGGCCCGGCTTAAGGAGACAGAGAGAATGGAGGGAGATGCACCCTCATCACCACCGAGGGAAGATGAAGTAGAGCCGCCAAGAGAAGAAGAGAAAGAGCATATTCCGGAGCCTAGTCCTCAGCCAAGTCTGAGCTCATATTATAATTTCTTAGAAGCTGGAAAAATTATACCACAGAAATTCACTGTGCCACTTTTCTTTGCATTGCAGGAAGAAAGGGTGAGAACCCACACGTGGATGAAAATAGCCAAATCAAAAGGTGTGGCAGATATAGGCCCCTTGGAAGAACAACTCAAGGAGGCACGAAAAGAATTAGCTATGGCTAAACACGTGGCAAACTGCCAGCGGGTGTTCCTACAGGAAGAAAACGAGAAACTTAGACTGCAGCTACAGGAACTGAAGAAGGAAAAGGGCACATTCTCAGGGGACACTACAGCAGAACATCAAGGCAGAGAAGGACTGCAAGTCGGTCTTGGGGATCCAACCTCGCATCTACAGGAAGGGGAACTGCAAGCACAAATCGAGATACAAGCTCTCAAGCAGCAGTTGCAGCAAAAGGAGGCACAACTGGCTTGCATGGCCAGTTGGGCCATGGATCCTCTCCAATGCAGACAGTCGGCCAAATCCTATGGCCTGTACCTACGAGACCAATGGCTGCAATTTCAAATCAATGCATTAGCGCAAAGGGGTATCTCCCAACTCCAAGACCCGCAGCAGTTCACAGCATTATGTAATAGCAGTTCATCAGAGGATAAGGCCAAACTCTCGGAGTTCTATCTCCATAATTTGGACCTTTCTAACATGACTACATGGGATCCCAACACAGTTGTAGGGGATATGCAATTGATGGCATTTGCCTCATGGTTGAACCATGAAGAGAAGAGGGCAGCAGAAGTCAAGGAGGTCATGGACCGAGAATTACATGAGCCATTACTGATCAGAGCAGAGCCAGGGGATCCCACTGCGTTGATATCGGCCCACCAACACTTAGCCACCAACCCTCAAACTTTATTGAAATATATGGATCAGCAGGCACAGGCCATAGCCCATTTCGAGGATATGGAGCGACTATTAGGGGACAACTGTGTTCATGCTTGCACCCGCCGATGGAACTCTTTGTCCCACAGCCTTAAAATCAGAGAATACCATACTCCAACTCGAATGAAGGACGAGGAGGAGACCACTTCAGAGGCCTGGGATGTGAGGGTGGCAGTGAAGGAAATGAAGGACGAGGAGCTGGATTAGTTTCTCAAGGATGAGCAATCATTTTAGCTGGGGGGTGATGTTGAGCCCCAAATTTGGTAACATTTTGGGCTCATTTGGCCTAACTACCCTTGCTCAACCCTTCATTTTTCATAACTTATGCATCATTTTTTAGTATATTTATGTCATTTGTACGAATAAGGGTAGTCACTAGTCCTAGGTGGCTAACACGTGCTTATTTCAGGTTTTTTTGACATTTAATGGAGCAAAACCACGCAGATGAGGGCTAGGAGACAGCCAAGATGGGATTGAGATTTTGTAGGAAGGTTGTCCACAGCATTGAATGGCCTTCCTCGTGATCTTCACCCCCAACTCCGAGCTCTGACAACCACCACCACCGAGTTAGAAGGCAGCCAAACGGATTTTGAGGAAGCAGCAGTTCACTCCTAGTTTGGTTAGCCAAGCCCCACTGATTTAGGAGGCCAGCTTGGGGCCTCGAGATGTATAAATAATAGGGCTTTAGCCTTCGAAAAGGACTTTTGAAACCGTGTTGCACATTCTGGATTATGAGCTGCTAGCTCTGTTTTGCTCTTTTGTAGCCATTATTGGCATGTTATTTGGCTTATGATTATTATATTTTAATGGAAAGCAGGAAGATTTGAGTTCAGTTCTGAGTTCTTAAAGGAGCCATAGCTCTCGGGGTTGGGCCCAACCTGAGAGCCTAAGGCCTCCTTCCTTTGTATTGCTATCTTTCTTTTAGCATTATGGTTTTTATCTACATGCATTTGAAACACAGTTGTTGAATCAAATTTCTTGGTGTGGTTAAGTAGGACATTGGTAGAAGACAGAGTTGCTTTAGCTGTTTAGAATAAATTGAAGAAGATTGGAGTTGATAAAAGTTCCAGAAAAGGGTTGCTTGCACACTCATTTTCACCTCTTTCTAGGGGCTGGAATTGTAGACAGTGCTACCCACCAAAAACATCGGTTTACATGTTCATGCAATCTTTGATGCAATATCTTGTTTGTAGAAGTGTCCATGCGTTCAGATCTCTTGGAATGTTTCTTTGTTTCAGTACCATGCATGATTCTCCTTAGGAATAACGTTGTTGTTCATTGGTTTTGTTAAACAGTTAGAATAGGTTAATAATATTTCGGTTGTGTGCAGGACGTGGATGATTTGTTTCGTTTACACTGTGCAGCCCTACTCCCTCACTCTCTTGTCTTTCGAAGTCGTGCCCAGGCCAACTACTCGTTCCCCAATTAGACCCATTGTCTCTCAACTATTCTATTACCCTCGCTATTCTACCTTTTTCGGCCTTCCATTCCCTTTGCCCTCTTTAAGACAACCTAGCTTAGCACACCCCCTCTCCATCTCATCTATCTGTCGCTGAGTCATTACCAACTCCCCTCCTACCTCCCCATCCATCCATGCAGCCTCTTCCACTCACCCATCACCCAAAAATCCGATTGTAGAACATCCTGTAGGAATTACTGAACTTCCTGTAGAAATTCTGAACATCCTGTAGAACCCCTGCAGACTTCCTGTAGAAGCTCATAAACACGGTTGCTTGGCATCCAAACTTTGTGAAACTCTCTGAAAGGATGTTAGGGACTCCTTAGACCCTCTCTGAGCCTTCCTGACCTCTCCCAAGCATTTCTCACCCTTGATCTACCCCTGCACAGTAAAGATCCAGTTAGAAGCACATGCATAATAATTCCAACAACTTGAACAAAAATACAAAAATATGTTCTCTTCAGATCAAAGTAGTCTAGACACATGCATCTCACCTTCCTAGAAGTAATGGCATCTCTTTCAGTAGCTTTCATTCTTTCCTTTGCATCAGTAGGACTAGCTGGTAGAATTAGGGTTTGCTAGGGTTTGTGTTTCTTGTTGGCTTTCAGTTCCTTTCTGCAGTAGGTTAATTTCCTTTGAGTTAGCTTTTGTTCATCGGTTAAAAAGCTTCTTCTAAGAGCTCATAGAAGTTGGCTTGAGCCCTAGCGGACTTGTGCCAGCTGACCAAGTGACAACTGCGGCAAGAGCTAGTACTTGTGCATACAGCACCGTCGCTTCCAAGTTTGTTACGAACTACCGGGTTGATAAAATTAGAGAAGGAAGCTCCAGGAGTTGTAGCATTATTGCGACAATAGTGGAGCCCACCAGGAGTAAGGGTAGCTCGATTTCCATTGGATGAAATAATTATATATACTCCTCTCAAAATATATTTGGACAAGAAGGAGTTGGTACATGGATTTCTGGCAACTTTGGGAGAAAGGGCATGAAAGAAACAAGTGTTGGATGGTCTCCTCTACATTCAAACATAGTGGGAAAATGGATGGCCCCTGAATGCTTCATTTTTTAAGGTTGTCAGTTGTTAGGATCTTCCCTATAAGTAGGGTCCAATTGAAGAGTTTTATTTTGGGGAGGCTTTGATATTTCCACACAAGCTTCCAAGAGGGCTATAGGGACTGAGTCTTTTGGTCTTCTTGGAGAGATTTGTAGGCACTATTGACTATGAAGGTCCCCCCATCAAATTCCATTTAAAACTATCCTGGTGGTTGTAATAGCTTGGCGCTGTGCCTTTTAGGTTTTGAAGGAGGAGATACCATTGTTGTTGATGATCTCGCGGTATGATGAGAGTTTTCCAACCTTTCCAAGAGCTGTCATAATGGTGACCCTATGAGAGGAGGTCCAATTTAGTGATGCCTTTTCCTACAAGCCAGTTCTTGATTTGTTGGATTTTAGGGATTGAGGAGAGTTTGGGCTTTCCCATGATGTTTTCTTCCCATATATCAATGTCTATTCCTCCCCCTGGGATTATAGAGGTATGGGCTTGAATGAGGGGAAGGATTTTCTTTCACAATTTCCAGATTTGTGAGAAAGGTCTGGAAGGAATTTGACTTTGAAGGAAATGTTGTTGATTGGAGGCCATGTATTTCTCTTCTAAGGCTTTCTTCCACCATGTTGGCCATTCTTCTCTTAGTCTCCATGTAATATTTTCCCCCATAGCTAGATTCATTAATCTGGGCTGTTTGATGGCTATTCCTCCTCTCTCGTATGGTGTTATAACTTTATCCCAACTGAGTAGGATACTTTCTTCAATTTATGTTTTGCCTCCTTCTCATAGGAATTTTTTGATGGTGCTCTCTATATTATTTTGGATGCTTGCTGGGGCTTGCATGATTGTAAATTAAAATAGTGGGAGATTTTTAAGAATAGACTTGATAAAAATGACTATACTTGTCAGTTTGAGCCAATACATTCCCCATTGTTGTACTTTCATTTTAATTTTTTCTGTGACTTCCATCCAGGTTCTAGTTTTCAGTGATTTATTAGAGATTAGCATGCTTATATATTTAGAGTGAGTCCACTCCATTTTGCAAGGAACTCCAAATATCTGGGACATGAGTTTGAGAGTTTGATGGGGGGGGGGTGTTCTATCCGTAAATGCAACTTTTGATACTATTAAGGAGTCCTCCCGATGCCTCCAAGAATTGATCTAGGATGGAATTAAATCTTTTCACCATTGTGGGGGATGATCCTCCTATAAGTAGGGTATAATGAGCGAATTGGGAGTGATTCATACTTTTTGTTCCTCTGTTGTACTGAACTCATGTGAAAATCCCTCTTTGTATATCTTTTTCTAGCCATCTACTAAGAGATTCTGCTATGATTATATAGAGAAATGGGGATATTGGGCATCCTTGTCTAAGCTCTCAAGAAATTTGAAAAAACTCCCGAGGCCTTCCATTTATTAGGGGAGCTATCCATGGCTTGTGAATGCAAGCCTCGATGAAGATAATGAATTCCTTGGAAAAACCAAATTTCTCCATGACAATAAGGAGGAAAGGGTGCTTGACCCTATCAAAGGTATTGGCCATGTCGATATTGAGGATGAAGCCTCGATCATTACAAGAAAGGCTATATTAGATGGCTCATGAACTAGAAGGATATTATCCACCATATGCCCATTATTGATGAAACCACCTTGATTTTCAGAAATCATCTTGGGGAGAAGGATTTTAAGGTGATTTGCAAGAATATTGGTTATGATTTATAGGAGGAATTACATAAAGAGATCGGGTGAAAACGATTAAGGGAAGAGGGTTTGGATTCTTTAGGTATCAAAGCATGAAGGGTGGAATTAGTATTACCTCCAATTCGCATTTAGCTTGGCTCCATCGTATCATCTTTAATAGAGATTTTTTGATGATCTCCCAGTGGGTCCGATAAAAGGCTATGGAAAAGGCATCCGGTCCTAGTGCTTTGTCTGGTTGCATGCTCCAAATTTCTCTTTGTAGTTCCTCTTCATCCACTGTCTTGATCAATCCTAGATTTTCTTCCTCTGTTACTAGTTTGGGTATTTTTCTGAGCATGTCATCACAATTGTTTGGTTCTAAATCTGTCGACATAAGTCTTTTGAAGTGTTAATGAGCTTCCTTTTTGATAGCCCCTTACCCTTCCATGGTGATGATTCCCTCGCCAATTATCACGTCTACTCTTTTTTTATTCTTCTTTCTTTGGTTTGATTGTGAAATAAGCTTGTATTTTTGTCTCAAACTTGTAACCATAATCTTCTAGATTTAATCCTCCAACTCTCTTCTGCTTTTCTGTGTAACAACCCTGATGAATATTCTATGTAATAATGTAGATAAAGGAAAAATAAGAGCACGGGTAAGGGACCCATATTCCAAGTTGAATGTTGGGCAAATATATCCGAGTGGGCATCACTGGATGTGCGTTTTGCCTAAGGAAAATTGGCAAAGGCTAAGGCGAAGGCATTAAAAGGGAGAAAGCCATTTTTGGCACATTTATTGATGGAAATAAAGGAAATTAGGAGAAAAAGAAGATAAAAGGTCACAGGTTGCATGTGAGGAGGAAATTGAAGGAAAATAATGGAAAATGAAGAAATTAAAGGCCTCATTAATAAAATGGCTTTTGAGAATCAGTTGGAAATGTCTTGGCTAGTTCAAGTTTGGAGCTATCTACTTATTCTCTCTCTCTCTCTCTCTCACTCTTGGTCACTTAGAGTTTTCTTGGAGCACTCTATCTTTGGATCAAGGAAGGAAAAGCAAGCAAAGGGAAAGGAAGGAAAGCAAGGATCAAGGAAGAAGAGGAGGATTAAGAAGCTTCAACAAGAATACTTGCAGGTGACCTTTTGCATGTGTGATTTCCTAGCTGGTTTGGACATGCATGACTTTGCATGTTGGTGTATGGTTCTCCAGCTGTTGATGGCATGGTTTTTCCGAGTTATGGTAGTGGTTTTCAGCCTGGCCTTGCCTGTTTCTGGATGCCATGGTGTTAGAATGTTTATTTTGATTTTGAGCTTTGGTTTGTTGGATGTATTTCAGAATCCTAGGTGAAGGTGGTCTCAAGGTTCATTCCCAAAGGCCTAGGATTCCCTTGAACAATTTTATTGGGATACACAGTAAATCCTGAGGGAGAATTCTCTGTTTAGGGCCTAGTGATCTAGGTTTGGATTGCGGTAAATACTGAGAGATTGGTCTCAGTTTAGGGCCTAGTGATCTGAAATTGGATTGTGATAAATCCTAAGAGACAAGGATATGGAAAACTCCTCAAGGATAGTGATGATTTTGGATGGCATTCCAAGTTCGGTTCGATTGTGATCGGAGCATCGGTTTTGGTGTGATCATGGTTTTGTGAGGGTGGAGGTGGTTTAACCTCTAGATCCACTTGGTTGTTCTTGGATTTGTTTTTCTATGAGATCGCACATTCTTGCTTGGAATATGGCATGGGGGTGATTGACTGAAAGAGAGATTTGGTTCAACCATGTCTATGGTCAGGTGGTACGTGGAAGTCTCGAACCTGGTTGGATTTCCCTATGATTAATAAAAGCTAAGTTCTCTTACTTTTGTACTTGTTTATATGTGGATTTGATGGTTTTCATATCTCTAATATTTATACGGTTTAATGTTGGTTATACACATGGTTAAATGACTAGTTCATGTCATGGTTATTTCACATATTTACTTGTAATTGTTAAATGGATGGATGTAAGACCTCATTGATGATTTAATAGTCCAATGGAGAAGGAGGTCATCCTTCTAGTTATGTTTCATAAGTTATTTTAGACATTTATGCTTTGTCTTATATCCTAGACCTGTAGGTTGCATTGATGCAAAGTGTTTGACATAATTTCAGTCTTGGTTGGGGATGCTCAGGCCTAATCCTGAGGTTTATTTCGGGTATTCAATATTGTTATCATGTCTTATAATTATTCTAAAGGTTGTAATAAGTTCTTGGTAGAGGCCGAGATTTCGGGCGAGAAAAAGTGGCTCAAATATCAGGGTCGCTGGCATAGAATTGCTGAGAAAAGTCCACAGTCGTTGGCACAAAGGTTTATGAGAGTGAATTTGAGTTGTTGGTCTCTATCTTTCCTATAGCATGAGAGCGACTTTGGGTTAAAAGGCTTAAATCATCAGTGGGACTCAGGGACATGTTGTCTGAGTGGCTGAAATGTCTTCTGAGGGTGTTTTACTGATGTGGATGGGTTTGTTTGATGAGTTCTGTCGATTCCATTTCTTTAAGGTCACCTAGGAGATTGAATCCCTTAGTAACCTCTCTCATCACATGTTTTCTCGACTAGTTGGTTGCTTGGGTGGACCTGGGAGGAGGGGGTGTTACAGATTGGTATCAGAGCGTGGTTGCACTCTCCTTGGGTGAAGGTAATTTGTAATTCATGCATGTCAGTTGCATGTGTATCTCTTACATTAACATTCCATGTGCTTGTTGTATTGCATCATGTTGATCACGATTGTAGTAAGGTTGTCATGAGGAACTTGATGTGATTTTGTGGGATGCATCGTCGAAAGTATATGACTGTATGCATATGGTTATATGTCGCTTGACTACATTCTTGTATGTTAGGTGAATTCTTGAATGTTTTTATTATATGTATCAATCTTGTATATTGGTTACAAGAATTGATCGCTTATGATCAACTACATGCATTCATGCATATGTGTAGTTGATTAGGCATTGCTTATTCATGTTGATGGTTGCATATGGCAATGTGTACAATGGAATAATGGTTGTTGTCATGCATGAGGTCATGGTTTGTGAAGTTGATATGATCATGCATTAATGACTGGAATGTTGTCTAGGTAAATCCTCTCTGTGGACAGAGACGATCCCTCTATCCCAATGATTAGGAATAGCAACCTACGTGATAATATACTGGACACTTTCCTAAGTTACAATTGAAAAGAGAAATGAGGAACACGGTCTACCTCATTCTGATGCTATCTCAATCTCCTTTGTTGAAGACCTTGAATCTCTTGTGTCACGGGCTCATTCCTACTGCTCACAGCGTTTATGCACCCGCACAAGAGATCAAGACACAACAAGGCATGCAAATACGAATAGCATATTCAAAATAAACCTACTTAATTGATCAAGGAATGTTAAGATAAATGATACATGAGCATACACATCAACGGAAAATGAACAAGTAGTTGTATATTAATAGAAACGAAGGGGAAGCATACAACCAAGCCTTGATGTTGATAGGCTATCCTTGAATGAATGTTCAAGTCCAAGCTAAGCTCTCCAAGAACTCCTTCTCCAAGCCAAATGAGTAGCATATAGGCACAATATTAGCATGCGGGTGAAAATATACATAGACAAACCATTTGGGAATGGGAGAGGATGAATATATAGGTAGGGAAAGGGAGTTAGGATCTCTCTAAAGATAGGAGTAGGCCCTCATCTCAAGGAGGTAGCTCACAGGGATAAGACCAAGAGGCCAATTTGGGAAAAATCGACCTCATATACACCGAACAACCTCTAGCTCGCTGCTCTGGAAGATTCTAGATCACGAAGCTTCTCATCCTCTTTGGAAAAATTGTATTTTTGGGATCATCGCAGGTATACAAGCAAATAGAGTGATGCCATCACGGGTCTATTACAATAGGTGACCATCGGGTTTTCATTATCATAAGAGTGATGACTCTCAAATTAGGGATTAAGAGCTATTTTCTTCAGGGAGAGCTCAAGGCATTTTCCAATCAATGTCTAAGGGAGGATCTAAGCCGCATATATGAATGAGTACATTGCATTATGGTCATGTTTTGAGCACTTCAGGGTATGTCACAAGGAAGCATAGGAGGTGTGACAAAATATTGTGTAACATGGACTCTAGATAGAATGAGGTGTATATGGTCTGGTACTCACGTGTTATAGGTCTATAAGAAGTTGTCATGCATGTATGGTATTGGGTATAGTTATGCATGAATAGTAGGTCAAGCATGCCTTGTGAAGTCATGGTATGTAATTTAGGTCATTAGGGTGATATTGTTATGTTATGATGCTAATGTGTTGGATGAGATAGAGCAGGAAATGCAGATAATCATAATGAGGTTGCAACATTGGACTTTGGGGTAAGAGCAAATTGTCATACATGTATTGTATGTTTGGCATGTAGGTATGTAAGTCAAGGATTTTTATATGCATTAGGATTATATACATTAGGTTTATGTACATATCTTTTGATGCTATGGTTACATTCATGAGGGATGTTAGTTGATTAGTGTAGCTATATGCTCATGTGTCGGATAGTCAAGAATGATAGTAACTTGTAGTTGTATGCATTGCTATTGTTGTTTTATATTAGATAACCTGATGATTATGTTATATGTTTTTGACGAAGTATATTATAGGTTAACTTGTTATTATTAAATGATAGTTAGCTTGATGATTAGGGTCATAGCATTTATACCTTGATGTTATGTGTATCATGCTAAATTGGATTGGCCTATGCAAATGGTTAGGGTTACGACATTCAAGTATGAGCTGACATATTTGTGATATGGTGTTGTACTAATCTAGATCGACTTTGCATATGTGTGAATTATAATTGTGTATGAGTTATGATGTAAACATGCTATCTAGTGACTATTTGTATATCATGATATTATTTATGTTTGGGTAATATGTTGTGAAGTTGTATCGTGCTAACCTGGATTGATTGTGTAGACAAGATCGCCTCCCCCGAGATACATTAAGATATGGGTTTGCTTATGTCATATAGTTGGTACTTGACTGTTTGATTGTGTCATCTAGTTAATTTATTTAACATGGTATGTTGCAAGTTGGTTGAATGTTTTATGAATTGCATAATATGAGTATATGTTCAAATGACATTGTTTTGAGATGATTGTACTAATGCATATGTGTTGAGACAGTTGATATGTACTTGAGTATAGTAGGCGATAGTTATAGAATTATGTCTAATGACTATGAGTTGAATATGGGTTATGACATGATTGTTTGTAAAAGTTGATTTCAAATTGATAGATTTGATTGTATTGATATTTGGAACATGTGGTTGACATGTGTGAGCAGTTGCAGGAAACATGCTTGGTATTAGCGTGACAAGGTAATAGTTGATGTGTTTATATACTAACAGTTGGGTGATGTGACAGTACACAGTAGCCCTTGATTGCAACAAGGTAAAAAGATAAAGGAAAGGAATTGGGCAAGAATTCATTTGGCTATGTTTGGAAACCCTAATTTCAAATGAATGAGTGATTTGCATACAAGAAGTCTTCTTAACCTTGGTTTTGTTTGAAATTGTGTGGATGTGTGCTAGATTCATGAACATGTACTTGACAGGTGTATTAGTTATTCTCTAGTTACAGGTGGATCTTTCAAGGGGATTGGAGTCTCTTAAGAGATGGCGTGGATGTGCTCAGTTGCGAGCAAATGCTTGGCACAACAAAGTAAGGTACCCAATGTATTGTTATGTTTAATTATGCACTGATTATTATGTGTTTATGGCAGTATGATGTAGGGAGTTTCATGGAAAGAGAGGTTGCCATGAAATCTTGAAGAAGGCTCAGGTTGAGCTTTCCTTGGGAACCATGGGGATTGAGTCATGGTGTTTGTTGCTAGTCTTGTGCTTTTGGTATTTTAACATTGTTGCGCTTGATGTGTGATTTTGAGTGTGTTTGGTGCATACCTATGCCATTTTATTGCGGTGTCGTGTTGTTATTGGTTTTCATGGTTTTCTTCTTGGTTGTTTCTTGGTATTGCCTTTTATGTTTTGAGTCTTAGGAATTGGTTGGGAAAGAGGAAGTTAATGGAGCTTTGGGAGAGCTGTGTGGTACCCAACAGATGATGTAAGACCCAGATGAAGCTCGTTGCATGAGTAAGCGTAACGGAAGGTAAGAATATGTCAACTGATTGGACTGATTGGGTCCATTGTGGTAAATGGATGGTGGCAGTATAGACATGAGAAGGGTAACCAGAAAAGGTAAGGTAAATGGATCTGAGGTGTAGGATGCCTTGTCTATGTTAGGAACTATTGTTCTCAATGTCGTGCATGTTGTGCATGAATAAATGATGTTCTCTTAACCTATATCTTATGTTGTCTGGTAATTATTTTATGATCATGATTATGCTAATGTTTATATATGTATACATGTATGTATGTATGTCATTGTATGATAGAATGATGATTATTTTATGATAATAATTATATATGTATGTATGCATGTATCTATGTCACTATTTGACAAGGTCATCAAGAATCGTCCTTGTGGAGGAATGATTTCTTATGCAGGCGAATGAAAAGAAGAGGTTCCTGTCTATGAGGAATTAAGTGGGAAGAATAGTGATGACAAATATATGAGGTCAATATCATGTGAATATGAATTTATATTGTATGATTTTATTATGCCTATGCTTATGTTATGGACAGGTCATACTGAGGGATATAGAAGCGAAATGAAAGAAGTGTGGTATGCGACATGCTGGGACAAGCATGGTTAAGACACTGGAAGAAAGGTTGCTTGGTAGAGTCAATGTGGTTTTGGATGTGTGGTACTATTATTGTGCATGTGATGTTATGTGAATGTAGATGTTGGATATGCGGTGCTATGTACATATTGTACTATGCGCATGATGTATATGTGACGTTGTTTGCATATGGTGCTCTGTGCATGTTGGCTATGCAGTGTTGTGTACAGATGATGCTATGTACATGTTGGATATGCAGTGCTATGTACATGTGGCGCTATGTACATATGGTGGTGTGTGCATAATTGTACAATTGGATATTTTCTCAATATTGGGTGGGATAAATATCCTCCCCTACTCCATGTAGTGCTATGTACATGTGGTGCTGTGTACATGTTCTACAAGTGGTGTTGTGTGTAGGTGGTGCTGTGTACATGTCATGCATGTGATGTTGTGTACATGTGGTGTCATGTACATGTTGTGCATATGATACTATATACACGTTGTATGGGTGGTGCAGTGTACATGTGGCATTGTGTACACATTGTGCAGGTGGTGCCATGTACATGTGATGATGTGCACACATTGTGCAGGTGGTTGCAGTGTATAGGTGGTACTGTGTACATGTGGTACATATGGTACTGGTGTAGATGCATGTATTTCATGGTGTTGTATGACGTGTGTAGTTGTATGTGTGTGATGCACACTATGTGTATGTGCACATGGATGAGGAGAAGGCACTAGGTGTTTGTCTGGTGTGGTAACTGATCTAGAGTGCGTATGGGATAAGGACAAAGGTATAAGCTAAGGATTGATGAAAGGATAAGTATCAGTATTATATTTCAGTTTTATTATGCATGTGATTTATGACTATGGTATATGATGATTATATGTAATCTATGATTATGGTTTATGATGGTTACATGCGATTTATGATGGTTACATGCAATTTAAGATGGTTACATGTGATTTATGATGTTTATCTATGATGGTTGTGTTTTGAGCTAACCAGATGTGACATGTTTATACATGATGTTTTGATCAAAAAATTAGTTTGACTTGTTGTGACATGAAGGAAACAAAATTGCAAGTGTACCTTATTGACGAACTACCAATGAGGTATGGTTTTAGTTTATTTAATTTTTTTGAATCTAATGGAAATTATGTGCTTGGAATAGGAATGCATGAACATGCCTGGTTGGGTGGTTGAAATTGACTACAAGAATTGGAAGCAACAAAAAAATAAATTGGAGCATGTAGCAGTATGGTGGTAGAGTACTTTAGGAGCAGGGCCATTGTGGGACACTGGTACCCAATAGTGTCCATTGATTTCCATGAGCATGCTATGAAAAGTATGATGAGGCAGTGATATGCCTTGGTTTTGTATCTTCCGATGTGAGGAAGCCTTGCCAAGGGATGGATCACCCATGTTAGGGGATTTCGGGGAACTTGGAAGGTGAGTGACTGCACGGAAGGGGGTGATTAGATTTCCTGAGGGACTGTGTAATAGAGAAGGGAAGATTGCAGATATATTTGTTTTGGTTATGAGTATTTCCAGTTGGAATCAGATGCACATTAGGATTGCACCCTGGAACAATGACCTGGTAACTGTTCGCTGAGGGGACAAGTGGCACAGGATTATAGTGCTGGACATTGGATGCAACTTTCACTGTGACAGTGGATTCTGGACTTCATGGGAAGGAGGTGAATCCTAGTATTACTTTTGAGGGTGGAGGTGTGATCCTCTAGACTCCCTTATTGATTGATATGAGCATCATACCCTTTTAATTGTTGGTTTAGCAAATGTGCATATGTGTATATGTGGTTATTGTAAATACCGTAATGAGTTGTGTTATAAAGGTCTAGTATATGGTATGGTTATTATATTTTCATGTTGTCATGATCTTTTGATTTTGAGAAAGTCTTTCATTGTAAATACTACAACAAGCTAAGTTATAAAGCTCCATGGGCAATATGTTTATTTTCAACGTTGTTGAGGTCTTGGTGTGGTTTAACACTGAGGACAGTTTTCCCTGAGGGGGAGGGTTCTATAACAACCTTGGTGAAAATTATATGTAATAATGTAAATAAAGGAAAAATAAGACAACGGGTAAGGGACACATATTCCAAGCTGAATGTTGGGCAAATATATCCTAGCGGGAATCACTAGATGTGCATTTTGGCTAAGGAAAATTGGCAAAGGCTAAGGCAATGGCATTAAAAGGAAAAAATGCATTTTTGGCACATTTATTTATGAAAATAAAGGAAACTAGGAGAAAATGAAGGTAAAAGGTCATAGGTTGCATGTGAGGAGGAAATTGAAGGAAAATAATGGAAAATGAAGAAATTAGAGGCCTCATTAATAAAAAGGCTTTTGAGAATTAGTTGGAAAGCTCTTGGCCAGTTCAAGTTTGGAGCTATCTAATTATTCTCTCTCTCTCACTCTTGGTCACTTAGAGTTTTCTTGGAGAACTCTAGCTTTGGATCAAGGAAGGAAAAGCAAGCAAAGGGAAAGCAAGGATCAAGGAAGAAGAGGAGGATTAATAAGCTTCAACAAGAATACTTGCAGGTGACCTTTTGCATGTGTGATTTCCTAGCTGGTTTGGACATGCATGACTTTGCATGTTGGTGTATGGTTCTCTTTCTATCGATGGCATGGTTTTGCCGAGTTATGATAGTGGTTTTCAGCTTAGCCTTGCCCTTTTCTAGATTCCATGGTGTTGGGATGTTTATTTCGATTTTGAGCTTTGGTTTGTCAGATGGATTTCAGAATCTGGGGCGAAGGTGGTTTCAAGGTTCATTCCCAAAGGCCTAGGAATCCCTTGAACAACTTTGGCGGGATACACGTAAATCCTGAGGGAGAATTCTCAATTTATGGCCTACTGATCTAGGTTTGGATTGTGGTAAATACTGAGAGACTGGTCTCAGTTTAGGGCCTAGTGATCCAGGATTGGATTGAGGTAAATCTTGAGAGACAAGGAGACGAAAAATTCCTCAAGGATAGTGATGGATCCGGATGGCATTCCAAGTTCGGTTCGGTTGTGATCGGAGCATCGGTTTTGGTGTGATCACAGTTTGGTGAGGGTGGAGGTGGTTTAACCTCTGGATCCCATTGGTTGTTCTATGATATACCACATTCATGCTTGGAATATGGCATGGGGGTGACTGGTTGAAAGAGAGTTTTGGTTCAGCCATGTCTATGGTCGGGTGGTACATGGAAGTCCTGAACCTAGTCAGATTTGCCTATGATTAATAAAAGCTAAGTTCTCTTACATTCATACTTGTTTATATGTGGATTTGATGGTTGTCATATCTCTGATATTTTTATGGTTTAATGCTGGTTATAAGCATGGTTATGTGACTGGTTCATTTCATGGTTATTTCACGTATTTACTTTTAATTGTTAAATGGATGGATGCAAGACCTAATTGATGATATAATAGTCCAATGGAGAAGGAGGTCATCCTTCTTGTTATGTTTCATAAGTTCTTTCAGTCATTTATGCTATGTCTTGTATCCTAGACCCGTAGGTTGCATTGATGCCAAGTGTTTGACAAAATTTCAGTCCCGTTGGGGATGCTTAGGTCTAATCCTGAGGTTTATTTGAGTATTCAGTATTGTTATCATGTTTTCGAATTATTTTGAAGGTTGTAACAATTTCTGGGTAGAGGTTGGGATTCTAGGCTAGAAAAGTTGCTCAAATATCGAGGTTGTTGGCACAGGTCTACTGAGAAAAGTCCATAGTCGCTAGCACAGAGGCCTATGAGAGAGACTTTGAGTTGATGGTCGCTATCTTGCCTATAACATGAGAGTGACTCTGGGTTAAAAGGCTTAAATCATCAATGGGACTTAGGGACATGCTATCTGAGTGGTTGAAATATCTCCTGAGGGTGTTTTGCTGATTTGGATGGGTTTATTTGATGAGTTTCATCGATTCCATTTCCTTAAGGTCACCTAGGAGATTGAATCCCTTAGTAACCTCTCTCATCACATGTTTTCCGAGATGCCTAGTTGCTTGGGTGGATCTGGGAGGAGGGGGTGTTACATTCTATTACATTGGTACAATCTCCTGTAGATATATTTCTCTTTAGTTTATAGATCTACAATTTCTTCTTTGCTCTCCAATCTTGCATGTTCTAATTCGAGCTCTTTTTCCAACTCCATTCCCTCCTGCACCGCCTCTTTGTATTTTACTCTTACCCATTCTTTGAGATTTTCTCTAACAAGCTTTAATTTGGTTTCCCATATGAATACCAAAGATCCATTCAATCAGGTCTTGCATGTGGTATAAACGAGATTCCTGACCTCATGAATTTTAGACCATTGGGGATTGTAACGGAAAGGGAGGGGTCCCAAATCTGCACTTTCACCCATAAATAAGGTGATGGGCTTATGGTTTGATGTTGCTACTAGAAGAATTTTTGAATAAATAAATCCACTCCCATTTATGAAACTTACATGGATTAGGAAGCGATCCAACCTTTCCTTGATATTGCTTGATCCTTTCCTTATTTTATTCCACTTGAATTTACTATTCTTTGGAATGATGTCCATTAGATTATGCTCTGTAATGATTGTTTCAAGTTTGTCTCTACTTGGATAAGGAAGGTAGGACTCACCTTTATTTTCATTTGTGTTCATGACTAAGTTAAATTATAATCCTATTATGGTATTCTGACTTTCTTCTTCTAATATCTTAGCTGCCAATTATTGCCAACATTGTTATTTATCCTTGTAGTGCATAGGGGCGTAGACATTGTACACTGTGAAATTTTTTCCTCTCTCCTTGCCTTGAAGATCAACATTGATCCAGTGCTGATCCTTATAAACTGATTTGATATCATTGGTTGTCTAATTCCACATTATGAATACACCTCTTGATAATCCTCTGGAGCTTATTACTTCTTCTGAGAAATTCTTGGTTTTTTTAATTATTTCTACCATTTCTTCCTCACTCAATTTAGTCTCCTAGAGTAAAATTATTTCTGGGCATTCCAATTTGATAAGGTCTTTGACTACATTTATTTTTAAGGCGTTACCTAGGCCTTTGCTATTCCAGGAGACTAAATTCATTATTCACCTTGAGAAGAGATGACACGGCCCTTACATCTCCATTCCAGGAGTTGCATGTCCTTCATTTTTGTTCCCTTAGTTAGGTATGATTCCATCGATTGTTGAACACTCAAAGCCATGTATTTTTGCGCTGCTTTTTCTATTATTTCCTTATTTGATTTTGTTCCATAGTTGTTTTGGTTTTTGGTTTGGATCCCCACAAAAGAGGATGGAGGGGGTTCGAGAAGGATGGAGGAGATTCAAGGTGGCCATTAGAGGGGGTGTGATTGAGTATAACAAAAAGTGGAGGGTTGGGAATTAGGGGGGAAGATGAAAAAGGGGTTGGTCTAGATCTAAAGGTTGAATGAGAGAAGAGACCACCTCATACAGATGGATATCTCCCTCTTCGTGGTCTGGGAGGATAATGGGGGAGTCATCTAGATCAAGATCAGAGGGGATGTCAGCCAATGAGTCAAACAGGTTAGTGGAGGGTGGGGGGGAGGATCCTTTGTGTGGAGGGGGATTGGGTATGGATGGAGGGGGAAATGATGAGGAAGGACATGAAGCAGGGTGTGTTGTAGTCTTGGAGGGTTTGTTGGAGTTTGCTGAGTTCTTACATGTCACAATCTCCCATTGCATCTCTGGATTCCCTTGGGATTCTTATACTGGACGTTTTGAACATCTATTTCGGAAAATGATTGTAGTCATGGCATACCTTTCATTTAAAGGGGAGTTTCTTGTAGTCGAGCGGTTCGATGTGCGTCTATTTTTTTACCTTGATCTTTATTACTTCTGGAAGCCCTTTGCCGAGATTGATAATCTGTAACACCCCCTCCTCCCAGGTCCACCCAAGCATCCTACCAACCAAGGTAAACATGTGATGAGAGAGGCTACTATAAGGGTTCAACTTCCTTGGTGACCTTAAGGAAATGGAAATGACGGAACATATCCAACAAATCCATCCACATCAACAACAACACCCTCAAGGGACATGTCAGCCACTCAGACATCCTGTCCCTAAGTCCAACTGATGATTTAAACCTTTTAATCCATGGTTGTTCTCATGTTATAGGCATGAAAACATCTAATAACCCAAATTCGCTCTCATAGGCCTATGTGCTAGCGACTGTGGACTTTTCTTAGCAGACTTGTGCTAGTGACCCCGGTATTTGAGCCACTTTTCTAGCCCATAATCTCAACCTCTGCCCAGAACTTACTACAACCTTCAGAATCCATCAAAGACATGATAACAATGTTGATAAATAAAAATCAACCTCAGGACTAGGTCTGAGCATCCCCAACTGGGATTGACATTCTGTCAAACACTTAGCATCAATGCAACCTACAGGTCTAGGACACAAGACAAAACATAACTGATTGAAAGAAATTATGAAACATAACCAGAAGGATCACCCCCTTATCCAGTGAGCTATTATATCATCAATTAGGTCTTGCATCCATCAATTTAACAATTACATGTAAATACATGAAATAACCGTGACATGAACTAGTCATTTAACCATGCTTATCACCAACATAAAACCATATAAATACCAAAGATGTGACAACCATTAAATCCACATATAAACTGGTGAAAAATTAAGAGAACTTAGATTTCATTAATCATAGGAAAATCCAACCAGGTTTGGGACTTCCATGTACCACCCAACCATAGATATGGCTAAACCAAATCTCTCTTTCAGCCAGTCACCCCCGTGTCATATTCGAAGCATGAATGTGTGATCTCATAGAACAACCAATCCAAGAACAACCAAGAAAATCAAGAGGTTAAACCACCTCCATCCTCACCAAGCTGTGATCACACCAAAACTGGTGATCTAATGACAACTGAACTGAACTTGGAATTCCATTCGGGATCCATCACTGTCGTTGAGGAATTTTCCATCTCCTTGTCTCTCAGGCTGTACCAAAATCCAATCCCGGATCACTAGGTCCTAAACCGAGACTTGTCTCTTAGGCTTTACCGCAATCCAAATCCGGATCACTAGGCCCTAAATCAAAACTTTTCCCTTAGGCTTTATCGTGTATCCTGCCAAAGTCAGTCCAGGGATTCCTAGGCCTTTGGTAATGAACCTTGAGACCACGTCCGCCCCGGATTTCGAAATCCATGCAAAAAATCAAAGCTCAAAATCAAGATTAACATCCCAACATACCATGGAATACAAAAAATTAAAGGCTAGGCTAAAAACCACTGTCATAACCCGAAAAAACCATGCCACCAACAACAAGAGAACCATACACCAACATGTAAAGCCATGCATGTCCAAACCAGCTAGGAAATCACACATGCAAAAGGTTACTTGCAAGTATTCCTGCTAAAGCTGCTTGATCCTGCTCTTCTTCCTTGATCCTTGCTTTCCTTCCTTTCCCTTTGCTTGCTTTTCCTTCCTTGATCCAAAGCTAGAGTGCTCCAAGAAAACTCTAAGTGACCAAGAGTGAGAGAGAGAGAATAATGAGAGAGCTCCAAACTTGAACTGACAAATGGTTAGCCAAAAAACCTTGCCAATTGATCCTCATAAGCCTTTTTATTAATGAGGCCTCTATTTTCTTCATTTTCCATTATTTTCCTTCAATTTCCCCCTCACATGCAACCTGTGACCTTTCACCTTACTTTTCTCCCATTTTCCTTTATTTTCATAAATAAATGTGCCAAAAATGCCTCTTAATTCCTTTTCCTTAGCCTTTGCCAAATATCCTTAGCCAAAAACACACATCGAGTGATGCCCACTAGGATATATTTAACTAACATTCAACTTGGAATAAGTGTCCCTTAACCGTGGTCTTATTTTTCCTTTATTAAATTTTATTACATGAACTTTTCACCAGGGCTATTACACTTCTACATAGATCTAGGTGCATAAATGCAAGTTTTCCTTAGGCTTGTTTCTATCTATCTATTTTGCAATCACATTGTCGATAGCTCTTACTGAATCATCTCCCCAACAGTGAATAGGGAGGTGCGGAAGATGAACCCAGACCTGAACGACGCTTGGAATGTCTAGTTCTGGATCAAAATCAAGCATCCATTGGTTTAGGTAGATGCCTCATGTGTCTATACAATATGGACCATTCTTGAAGATTAGGTCTTGATCTTATTTGGATTCAAACTAGAAGGTGAAATACCTTTTGCAGTAGAAGCACATTAATATCTATCCTTGAGTCTTCGAAGCCCATTTATGCTCAATCCATTTCTGGATTGTTTTTGGGGAGGGCCAAAGGCCTGTGAAATGACCGACCAACCCTAGTTCGACAAGTGAAATTTCTTCCTTGCGTGGGACTGAGGGAGGCAGTTCGATATTTGAAATCAGTCAAGATTCCTGACAGATTTGGAGACTGAAGGGCACTCCCACGGGGGCTTGAGAGAGCTGATGAGGCTCTTGAAGGCGAAAAAAGCTAGATCAAGAGTTGTGTGGGAGGGTGGGGGGGATGATCTCCTCCTAGAGAGGCCTTCGGAGGGGTCACCAAATCAAATTGGTGAGGCGAAGTGAGGTGTAGAGTTGTAGGGAGCACTCACGCTCTCGCTTGAGTAAATTTTTTCTGCACCATTATAGATTTCATTAGTGTAGAATTATTTGCAATCCTGGGGCTTTATTACTTTTTACTTATTATTATTATTAATTTATCCAACATTATGTTATTGTTTTATTTATGTTTTATTTTATGGACACTATAATATCTCCTCCAAAATGGGCTATAAATTGCCTATTGATGTAATTACTCACTAATATTAGTAAATGTAACTTGATTCATCATTGTTATTTAAGAAAAACCATTCCACTCAAAATAACTTGTTAAAGAAGGAACATGGTAAGAGTGAGGGCAGAAGGTTGACGGGTTTCATGTTACGCCTTAGAGTTTGGTCCATGGGGTCTTGGATAGACGGTGATCAGGAGCTCTGTTAAGGCACTCCTTGATATGAAGTCACCAGTTCAATTACCCACCTTGATCGGGGTGATATATTAGACATCAAGAAGATGTAGTCTTGCCAAGCTTACAAAAAAAAAACTTGTTAAAGGTTTATAATGGTTCAAATTTTCATTCTTATTAAATCTTTATGATTCTTGCACTATTAACATGTGTCTTTAAGTTCAAGAAAAATGACCTATAACCTTTAACTTGTTAACGATTCATAAAGGGTAAATTTTCATTCTTATTAGATTTCTATGATTTCTAGGCTATTAACATGTGTTTTTATGTTCAAGAAAGATGACCTCTTAACCAATTAGAGATAATCTTAGGTATGCACTTTTTAATGACATTTAACTTTAATTTTATTTATCAAACTAAATATTATTCAAATTATAGTTTAACATTTTATCTAAAAGATAAACAAACTTTTAATAATAATAATAATAATAATTTCTACTAGAGATATTGATATCTAGCCCAGTCTCGTACTCACTTGACATGTGGTTAGTTTCGACCACTACCACTATAACCCCTAGGTGAACCATACCACCCCTAGTATGTGGCCATGCGTAAAATTGGAGGATTTAAACTTGAAATCTTATAGCACATAACATTTAATTTTCACTATGGCTGGCAATTAAACTACTCCCAAAATTACTTTTAATTAATTAATTAAATTATTATTTTCAAAATAAGTGGAAGCTTAAAAGTATTATCCATGTTATCATAGAATTAAAAAACATATGAATTTTTCAATTTAATCATTTCCCTTGAAAACAAGCTTTGGTACTTACCCTTTTCCAATGACAGGTATCATTATTTGTTATACCTGTATTTAAAAAATGAGCGAATTTCGTTTTTTGAGAATTTTGTGATATTTCATAGTTTATTAAAAGATTTATATTAATATATATATAATTATTTGAATTTTTTAAGTTATGTATTTAATATTAATTTATTTGATTTTGATGGGTGTTGGAATGTGTGTTTAAGGGGGTAGGGGAGAAGGCATGTTATCCTTCGATCAATTAATAGTTTTGGATGAAATTTGTCTACTCAAAGCTCTGTTATTCGTGACCAGAATTCCCATTCCGATTCAGAGATTCAAACTAAAATCGCTGATTAGGTCTTAGATCCTGAATCTTCTTTTATTTAATAATAGTATGAGACATTACATACTCCCTTCTTTAAGGAACTTCATTATGAAGTTAAAATTTAACATGTAACTCATAATTCATTCTTTTATTCCCATATATTTTATTTAATGCCCTTTATTGTAAATAATATAAGGGCCACCTAAATGACCACATAAGGTATTGAAAGTTACATTATAGCTCTCGAGGGAGCACAACTACTCTTAAGCTCTTCTTCCTCAACTTTACAAACTAATACTATAGCCGATTGATCTTACTAGAGCCCTAAGGATCAAACCTAATTTGCCTCAAGGCACATATCTAGTCTAGTACTCATGTACCATAGGTATTTGGAAAGGTTGGCCTATCCTTGCCACTAATCATTGAGGTATAACACATGCATCAAAGTATCACACACAACTCCATCCCTTCTAGACTTTGACATCACATCAATATTAGGCATTCAATATTCTCAAGATGGTCCCATATCCCGTGGAGAATCATCCAAGGAAAAAGAAACACTAGTGTAAGTAGTTGATTGAGTTTTTCCTCAACCAATAAGGTGTTATATATTCTCCTTTGTACATATGCTCTCCCATGAGATTATCAAATAAATCAACCCTCCTATCTCATTGGTGGGTTTCCCACAAATCACCACCTCACAACACACAACTAACACAACAATGCCTTATTTATATAATCATAACATAGAAAATAATTCTTACATTGACTCTTGCATGTTATCATGAGAACATACCATCATTGTTGTCATGACATCTTGACTAATAAAGCACTACATGCTCACAATGCCATCATTAAAATTCTCAACATAAAAACTGCATACAATTACCACATGCCATCACATAATGAAATACCATCATAACATTGTAATACCAACATATATTTGTAAAAGATATAACATTACATCAATATAATCAATGGAACCACATGTTAGCATAATATCATAGCTTAATGTAATAAATATGGTAATCATTTCAACACACATTGAAACGTAGAGCCAAAGAACATCATTAAAGTTCTTATCATGATTCATTAACAAAATCAAATTCATTAGTTTATATAAACAATGAATACAAACTATTACATTTAACATAATAATATCAGTGAACATCCTTCTAAGATCTATTTGGTTATGTATATTAGCATGGGTTATATTATCATACTATTAGTGCCATGTACTAATCAAGATACCAATTTCTTTTCGATAATCATTTCATCTTCTTAAAACAAGGAAGTTGACAATTTACAAGATAGGTATTATTAGTCACCCTACTAGCATGCTTAAGTTTTAATCCATTTTCATTATTTAATCATATTGTTAAACTTTCAAGTACCTCATCATCTAGAACCTTAATCTCTAGTCATGTATCTTTCCCACCTAGGGAAGATTGGTAAAATCTAACATTAATATATTACTAACCTTACATACCTTAAATCATCAATATAAAAATTTAAATTCCTAGCCTTCCATATCTTTTACTTTTTATCCATAGTTCTTACATCACTTTACATCCTTTTCTTATCTTTTCTAGGATTGCTATACCTAATAATTTGAAAAAACTAGGTCATTAGTGTTTAATTTTTCTATCATGCTTAATCCACTTCCACTTGTACAAAGGGGTGATTAAGCCCCAACAATTTATCCATCACCTAATAATTGTCATTGTTCACCATCATAGATATTGCCTCATTGTTGATCTTTTTTCTTATCAAGAAATAATGACAAGGAGTGTGGATGAATGAATTGTGTGGAGTTTCATGTCATGTAGAAGATGAGTTTGTGTAGATATATGATATGAGGAAGTGGGTGTGTAGTAGGACAAATGCAGGGAGAGGGGGAGAGTGGAGAAAAAAACGTGTGGAGAGACATGTGCATGAAGTTTCTACGCACAGTGGGAAATCAACTATACGTTGTTTATAAAGAAAAGGATGTGGATGAACTTAAGTAGATATTTTCAATGGAATTTATTTTCCGTGTAGGACTAAACAATTTTTTGTGTCAACACTTGGATCTAATTGAGGATAGCGACCCCTTATGGGTTACTAGGAATCTAGAGTATGACCAGTTGCCCACCCTATTGGGCTATGGAGTTAAAATCTAAGGCAAATCTATTAGAGTTTGAAATAAACATCACATGCATTTATATGGTACAAGGGAGTGTAAAATCTTGTCAAAGAAATAGATGTTCAAGGTGTTACCCATTGAATGGAAAATTGAAGTAGTTGATCATCCATCCCTTTGAGGATATATGAACTACAACCATTTATTCTTTCTATAATGTATGGGTTGATCAATAGGGAATCAAATTTTTTATGCATAAATGATTTTTATTTAGATTTGTTCCATAGCAAGATGAGCTACCCTTTGAAATTTTTTTTATTGGTAGCTCCCTTATTAAATTTTTTGATAATAATCTCCTGTGATACTTCTGAAATCTTCTTGTCTCTGCTCTTCCAACTACATCAATTGATGTAACCTAGTACTGATATGAGAAACATCCTCTTCATCTTGTAGCTGAGTTGCTAATGTCAAAACATTGATTTCCATATGTGAAGGTAATCATACATCATTTCCATACACCAAATAAAATGGAGTGTTGGTGTAATTATATGTATTCTAATTCCAACATTTAATTATCGAATCCAGGATCGTAAGAATTAGAGATGAAAGCACACGAAATGCAGGATTAGAGCCTATTCTAGCCTATGCTAACAAATATTTTCATTAAAACACACTTTTGAATAAGTAAAATCAAATGGAAAATCACCACAAATCTTATCACTGGGAGATAAAACAACTTAGTGCTATAAGGGTTCTGGATCACAATCTTTCATGCTTACATATTCATGTAATCTATTGTGAACGACTTACTAAGGTTTCAGTGTCCTTCAATGAATTCTTGTAGTGACAATATAATCAAATGGCTAAAAATTAACACTAAGGGAATCGACACATATGCTGTAAGAAAACAAATCAAAATAATGGAATGTAAAAGGTTCAAAGTAAACAAACTTTAGAGATTTGTCCTCCAAAAAGATACACCCATAAACGAAATCAATATTGGAGTGAGATTAGTTTTTTTCTTATGCCATGAAATCATTTTACAAACATACTCCTCTTAATGTTGCATTACAATACATGACAACAATGCAACAAAAATTACATTTATAACAATATATATCAACCATGAAACAAAACCATATAATAATATAATTAATTAATATATTAAATAACAAAATAAGCAAAACAAAATGACAAATATCTCTCTCTCTATATATAACCATATATAATGTGAGAATATGACACTTACATATAACGATGTAATAACTTTAAAATTATAACATCACACACTCAATAACAAATACCATTTCAAATGAATATGAGGCATGTTAATGGTACGTATATATATATATATATATATATATATAACTCCAAAACAAACAATCATGATAATAAAACTTGTGTGGGTCACATTGTGGGTATATGTAATACGCAACTTTAGATTGAGGAGATGTCAGCGTGAAGGGAACGATTTGAATGGACTGTGGGTGTCGATGGAAGCATTGGAAAAATCAGAAAAGTATAGTAGAGAAGTGAATAGAAGCACAAAAGTATAGGTGTTTAGATTTGAAGAACAATCTCCTTAAATCAAAATGAAACTAACAAACCAATAACATGCCATTCAAAAAATGAAATGCAAATCTATGTTAAGAGTGAAATGCCAGGATGCTACCCAGATCGAGGAGCCCTTCTTGACCTAAACAACACACCTAGAAAGATTAATTCAAACCAAAATAATACGCAAAGCTGAATAATAATTAAATCTCCATTGCAAGAATCTCACTTCTGCTTACAAAAACTAGTTCAATTTATTACAAAACCAACTCAAGATTAAAAATTTCTCTCTGTGCCCTCTCCTCCCCACATCTGCTATGTAGATTTGTTTATAATACAATGTAAAGGAAGTGATGGTCAAAGAGATCACATGTACTTCCATGGAAATCTCACTCCCGTACTATAATTAAAATAACAAATAATATTTTAAAAAGGTCTTGTTATGATTTGGGAGTCTATTAGATTATTGTTGGAGATGGAAACGATGCCCCTTGGCATCAATTTGACTTTCATCCAAATCTAGACGTAAATGCCCATAGCTTTCGTCGAACTCTTGAACTGGTATCGAAGTAAGTACTAAATTTATGGAAAATGCAAAACTAGTACTGAATCGTTGTAGTTGGAATTTAAGTTTGGATGTAACTTTGAATAACGTCTTGAGCTTCACATGTGAGATAGGTGTGATCCAACAAACATAAATCCATCCATACACATGTAGTTGCAACCCATGTCATCAAATCAGAACTAGAGAAGTGCCAATATGTTAACCTTTACTTAGTATTGAAGCTTATATAAGTATCAAATTGTCAAATTCTAGTACTAAAACTTGTTGTTTGGGCACATAAACATATTAGTAAACTATCATTAGAAAAACCACGTTAAAAATTCATTTAACCATTAAAACTACAAGTAATAATTAATAATTAACCACAAGGTAAAATGAACACATTCAGTGAAAATTGGTAAAATAATAGTTACATAATATGTTGTAAAGGTATGAATATGGCTTGTAAATGAAAGGTTTGGATAACCAATACGATAACGTATCTGGGGCCCAACATGGAGACTGTCTTGTACTCTTTTGTAGGATAAGTTTCCTAGCCCACAAGGAATCCAAAAGCTTTTTATGCCAATTCATTTGACTCTGAGTTACTATCTTCTTCAAAATAATTATAATAGTTTTTTGTTGATTCTATCATACCATTTTCTTGGGAATAATAGTTGGAAGATTATATTGTAAGTATTCCATATTTCCCACAAAATTTTGTAAATTTAGACCCAATAAAGATAGAACCATTATCTGTGATACATTTTTCTGGCACTCGTTATCGTGCAAGGATGTTTTCTTCTAGGAATTGAATTATATTTTTTGTTTTAGCTTGCTTCAATGGCACTGTCTTAGGTCATTTACTAAAACAATTAGTTGTAGTAAGGATTTAAACATGTCATGCACTTGATATGGGATTGATTGGTCCAATAACATCCAAACCCATTGAGAAAAATGAGTGTCTACTGAAATGGTCTTTAGGAGCATTGCTACTTTCTTTTATCTTTCTAAAAATATTTGGCATGGGATGCACTTTCTTACAAAGGCATAAGAGTCTCTAAAAAATGTTGGGTGGTAAAATCCAACTCTAAGAATTTTATGGGCTTTTATGGAAAGAAAAAAATGTCCTCCATATATTCCTTCATGTATTTCTTTCAATATTGCATTAGTATTTGATTTTGGAATACACTTGAGTAGAAATTTGTCTCTTATTCTTCATATTAAGACTCCAGATATTAATACGTAGGCATTGGATTTCATATTTAAGGCTCTTCTTTCCTTATTTATCAAGCCAATTGGAAATTTCCTAGATTTCAAATAGAAGAATGCATTTCTGTACCACTCAGATGGAGACAATGGTTGATTATTACCAATTCCATTGTGAGATGGAAGATTGAATTCTTCAATTCTTCCTATCAAATTACATAGGCCTTGTCCTTTCACAACCTTTAAAGGCTTTATCTCGATATTAAATTCTTGTAATTTTTCTAACCAATTTTCCCATCTACCTTCTCTAAGTTGTTGAATTAACATCACCTTGACCAATAGGTATGGTAAATAAGCTAGAGTATGCGAAGTCAAGATGTAACTTCTAAAATATGTTATAGCTTTGACGAGACCAAAATCTTGTTTCTCCAATAGAGAATAGTTAAATTCATGTTTTTGTAAGGATTTACTCATGAAAGCAATTGGGTGCTCATCTTTTAACTCCCTTTTTTGAGTTAGAACTAAAACTACCATCTTATCAAATGTGAAGGTATAAAGAATAAAATCCTTTGAATAATTGAGGCTCATCAATATTGTGGCTAAGGATATTTCCTTCTTAATGTTGTCAAATTCCATCTATTGCTCATTTGTCCATTCAAAATTTTCATCCTTCTTAAGTAATTTGCTAATACATTTGGCACAATAGAAGCATAATCTAGTACAAATATTTTAACAAAATTAATCTTGCCAAAGAATGAATGTACTCCTTTGCGAGTGATTGGGGCCTAAATTCAGCTATGGATTTAATCCTATTAGGATCAATATATATTCCTTTATGACTTATAATGTGGCCTAAGAGTTTCCCTTCTAATACAACCAAAAACATTTCTTGGGCTTAAGTGATAAGACACATTGTTGAATCTTTCAAGTATTTGTTGTAGATGTGCCCAATGAGAAGTTCTCAGATTCAAATAAGTTGTTAATTCATCCTAATAACATGCTATAGCTTTTCCAATTAAATTTGCAAATGCATGGTCCATAGCTCTTTGGAATGATGCACCAACATTTTTTAATCGAAAGGTAATGTGGGCATAAGTGCATATTTTCTGTGGCGTGATAAACGTTTTTTATGACTGCCATCATCAACAACTAAAATTTTATTGTATCAAGAGAAATCATCTGGTGTAGACATTATCTCTTATCTAGTAACTGATTAGAGAAATCTTTCCATGTTTGGGATAAAGTAATTGTATTTAAGTGATGCCTTATTAAGGTCACAAAAGTCAATATAGAGTCTTATTTCTCCATTCTTCTTTCAAATTATTACTGGGTTTGAAATCCATTCAAAGTGCCATATTTTGAATATGATTATGACCTCTTCCATTTTATCAATCTCTATCTTAACCAAAGGCTTAAGCTTGGGATTGATTATCCTTATTTTTTGTCTAATTGGCTTAGCATTTTATTTTAATAGAATCACATGCTAAATGACCTCCTTGCTGTACTCCTTCATGAATTTCGATATCTCCATGCAAAAACATCTTGGAAATTTTTGAATAGAACAAAATATTCATCAATTTCACTTTGAGAATAGTCCATCCCAAAATTCAACCATTTAGGAAATTTAGGAGTCCCAATATTTACCTTTTTGGTGTCTTGAACTGCCATGAAAAAAATTTCTTCAGTGAGGCTAGAAGTTCGTATTTGATCATTTCAATTAAAGATTTATTCAAATGATACTGACATATTATTATCCTTGAGCTTTTCATCATTCTTTTTTTCATGATCAACTACAATAAATTAAAGAATATGTTCTTCATTGTCGAAAACTTGCCAATATTCTTGGTTGTCAGGAATAGAAGATCAAAATGCATTTCTATGCAAAAGGAATCAGATGTTGAACCAGGGTTAAAGAGTGAATTAGATACAACTAAGGAATCATCCTTATGGTTTAGATCCTTTAGGATAAATGATAATTCAAATGATTGAAATTTGTCGATCAAATCCCAAAATCTCTTGACATAAAATTTCAATCTATCCTTTTTAGTATTATACTTCTTATTGACCTGATTGATGATTAAGTCAAAGTATCCTATAATTAAAATATTTTTAATTCCTTTTTGATGGGATAACAATATAACTTGAATTAACGCTTCATATCTTACCTTTGTATCTGTACAAGTAAATTATAAAGAAAAGGAACTTGGAAAATGTTCATCTTGCAGTCATTCTAGAATCACTCCTACTCCCGATCCAATGTTGGATGCAACACCATAAAAAAAATCTTCCAAATACTTGAAAATGAATCTTGATCACAATTCTATACAATATCTACATTACTAAGTATGGGATAATTTCTAGGGTTCTTGTGGTATTCTTGGTAATAGACCATATTTGTTTGGAAACATCATGCAACTTCCATCATCCATCAAGAATCCCTCGAAAGGGAAGCTTCATTCCATTTTTAGAACTAATCCATATGCAATTAATACATCAACCACCACTGTTGTGAATTTTTGGTGTGTGTTACATTTTTCCATGATTATCGTCACGCGATGTACATTGCACTAGGTTCAATGGGGGCAGTATCCCCCCTGCACAGGGTTTGGGGCTGTGCCCCGATATTTTTATTTGTTTATGTGGACCCAATAGTAGTTGGGCAGACTCAAGGATGGGGGGCACACCCAAAGATGGTGGACATACCTACACATGGTTTTGTGCATGGGATTTGCAGATGGTTTTGGGCATGATGGTTTTCTGCCCATGGTATTTTGTAGATCTGGGCAAGGGAACTATGATTATGTTCTAATCTAGGGTTAGTGGATTGGGGTTTATGAATGCTTTAATATGTACATATATGTATTGTAACATTGAAAGGAATATAATGAAAAGCCAATCTAGTAGTCCCAATTTTGGGATCCAAGGGAAAATCTCTATGTATATTTGTTTTAAGTTATCTCTATTATGTATTTTTCTGGTTCAAGAATTAATTCATAGGTAATTTCTATACAGGGTTAAAACCTACAGTGAAGACAATTTCAATATGAGAGGCTAATTGTATCATTGCACAAAATGTCATTTTTCTTCCCATGAGAAAGTACTTTCCTTGAGTCTATCGCACATACGATTTCTCTTATTTCATAATGCTATGTACAATCTAATCCTATTTCATTCATAATATGAAGTGGTATAATGTTATTAGTAGCACTATTATCAATAAAAAAATTATGCAACACGAATTCTAGAGTCTCAAGTGATATATAAAAAGGAGGCAGCTTTCCACACACTTTAGTTTGGACTAGAGGATTTTCTTGTGGGCGATTATAAATAAAATAAAATATTCCTGAACTAAAGTATTTTTCATTTTTGAGAGCTTTGATGAGAATTTATCTTTATTGAGGAATAATGACAAATTTTGAAAACGGAAGGTTAGTCTTAAGTTTATAGAAATCATCCATTATATTGTAAGTCATTTTTATAGCACCTTGATTTTTGTCTTGAGACAACTGATTTTTATATCGAGGCACATTCCTTAGGACTGTTGTCTCCTTTTGATATTTAGTATGGTGTCCCATTTAAGCTTTACACTTTGGTTTATTTAGTTGTGCTATGGTTTGAATTATGTTCTCTTGTTGCACAAACTCTTCATCCTCTTGTGGTGATTATTCTTCTTTGAAAGAAAATATTGGATTATCTCCCATTTCCATTGATTCCAACACAAGGGTACTTTATTGAGAAAGTCTTCTTAAATTATTGATCATTCATAGTTAGTACACTTGGATTTTGATATCTTGGGGGTCTAGGTCAACTTTGTGGTATATTGTCGAGATTTTGATTTTTGAGACCATAATTAGTGTTGAGGTCCTAAATTGTCCTCATTTCGACACCTTTTCCCTCTCCTTCATCCAGGTCACTCTAGGACATGATAAAAGGTATCATTCATTCATATCTTGTAATTTATAGTTTCTTTGCAAAAATTGGTTGAAACATTACTATGGCTACTGAAAAGCGCATATTCCATAGCTAATCAATGTTTCTGTAGATAAGTCAAGGGTTAAGAAGGTTCCCGCGAGCTTGAAGGTGAAAAAGATACATGGATGGATTTGAAATGTTAAGCACATGGATAGCCACCTATCATGCCTACCTGGAAGATCACAGAGCTCGAGAATTTGGTTGGTCAAAATCAGAAGTCAACTCTGGTTATAAAGTCTATCCTCACGTAGAATTTTAAGGTGGGCAATTTCATCACTAAATGAGCGTGGAATCAAGAAAGTGATACTTGGATTTAAAGTTGATGATGTGTTGATCTGAAATATTCTCATGATTTTCTCTTCTCGTAGCAAATCATGAGAAGCATATTTCCTATTTCAATTAGAACATTGAATTTCCAATCAAAGAACTATTTTCTTGGTTTATATTTATTTGAAGTTGTTAGTCTTGAGATATTATAAAGTGCTTTGAAAGCAAAGACATGGTATAAATTATTCTAGTTTGTAATTGTTGTTATCATCCGAGACTCTGTCTTCAGTAATACAATTACTCCATGTGTTTATCAGGATCCATGACAACATATCCATTAAAAATAGATAGAACACCAGCTGGTAGTGTTGGGAAGGGATGTTATTCTCTTTGTAAGGCAAGTGGACTTACTATGTGTATTCTCCTCTAATTTCTTCCTTATGGTTGGCATCTTCTTTATTCTCTTGTTTCTTCCATTTCATCATCACTAAGAGGAGAAAAATGAAACACTCTTTTATTTGGAGGAGTATATATCTCCTCAATCACCTTCTTACTTTGTATTCTTATTATTGGGCCTCAATATGTCCCATATTGCTCAAACTTATCTTTCTTTGTTGGAGTCTCCTATCTAGGTTCTGTGGAGAAAGTTCTTCTTGTTGAACTAGAATGTTCCAAGATCTTTCTAAATCTTCTCTTGTTTTTGTTGTTTGTAAAACAAGATCATATAATTGATGTAAGACACTTATCTGGTCATTCAATCCAACAAAAATATGTGGTTGAATTGGGTTTGAGCGAGTCATGTAGTGGGAAATGAATATTGAATTATTTGAATCCTTAGTCTAGTAAAAAATAATGTTGATATTTTTCTCATCGGGGAAAATTCAACCTCATAGGGCTAAGATACAAGTCCCTCTTCATTTTTAGAAAGGTGGTGCTCCTCTTTTCAACACACTTTAGATTTCTAATATATGCATATAAAGACATGATATACTTTCAAATGATACACCTGTCGATGGACCAGGTGTTATAACCAAAACAAATAGAAAAAAAAATAAAAAGATAAAAAGATATAATTAGTCATGTCCAATCCATTCATCATTCGTGAAGTAAGCATCATTGAAGTGAGATAATAGATAAAGACAAAAAAATAATGGTCTATATATTTAGAAAGCTATGAATTAATTTAATTCATGGAAATCATAAAGGGAACATGAAAACATTCATGAGATTCATACCGCTTTAAATGAGTCTTAGAATCACAAATGAATAACTTTCTCGAAAGGGGCCACTCTATGAGTGTAAAAAATAATTTTACAATTTTAAAGTCTTGGAAAAGTCAAGTGCCTAAATCATTCTTCAAAATCCTTATAAACTATAAAAGTAAATGTATTCATCCCATAAGGGGACTAGGATTGGAATCCCACCGACTAGTGAATATTTAAGGCAACTGAAAGAAAGAAAGAGTTGCATTTAGGTAAAATGATGTGAATAATGTTGGACATTGGATAAACCAACACTCCCCGTGTGTTTTATGGCATGGACTAACCGCCTCTTGTAGATCCTTATCTCTGGCGATGCGACCGTTGACTAACACCTGCGGGTTTTGGTCTAACGCTAATCGCGATTCCCAACAAGTGGTACCATAGTTGTTTTGGCTTCAAGGGGATGCCTTTGCTGCTGCGGGATTTTGCTCAGGCTTGTGGTATACCATGTTCAGTGGGAGATCTACAGGATCGATTCTTGTTGTGAAAGAAGAATGGCGAGCAATGGAAAGATAGAGATTGAGAAATTTAATGGTCAGAAATTTGAGTTGTGGAAACTCAAGATGGAGGATTTATTGATGGATAAAGATCAGTGGGTTGCGGTAGATCTGGGTACTAAACCAACAATAATTTCAACTGAAGATTGAGCGAAGTTGGATCAGAAGGCAAAGAGCACAATACGATTGTGTGTCTCAAATTTAGTATTGCTGAATGTATCAGGGGGAGTTACGACTAAGGACTTGTGGGACAAGTGTTGGTGTCCAAGTGTGCATGATGTGATTCAACCCTTTACCACATTAATATGTCAATCCAAGTGCGTACACTTTTCAAGGTAACACGCAAGGTATATGCAAGAGCAAGGTTACAATCTTACATTGACCAAGGGTTCGTGAATAAGAAATTAAAGCATCACTGTAATAGTAATGGAAATTAAATTTCAGAAAGAAAATCATTCACAACAATCTATGGAAATTTGTAACAGTAATAAAGAAAATACAACAAGTAAAAAAAAATATATAAAAAGGACACATGCACAACACCTGATCAGAAGAGTGGGCCCAACTCCCTGGTCAGGGCTGTGCTTAATTCACATATTGAGAAAAATATCAGAAGACTGTAAATTTCATTAACAAGAGTTCCACTGTTACAAGGCTCAATTCTTACATCAGCTAGCTCCCCTCTCTCTCTGAATTGTGTCTTTTAAATATACAAACATCCAAAGGAAACTTGCAACAAACTGATCTCAATATTCAAGATGAGATCTGAGAGATCTGTCCATCATGATTCAGCTAGAACAAGTCGAATTTGGTTATTACAATTGGGAAATTCTGGAAAACGGTCGCAACAACAAATATGCAAATATGTCCTTCGAAGAACCTTGATTTTCTCCCAATACAAACCGAATTTTTGAAAACTGCTCACTAGGAAACTGATTTGGTCCATTCTGAACAAAACCCATGTCTCGAATTTTCCAGATTCACTTTCATTTGCCCAAAACGTCCAACGCAAAACTGTCACTTCTTATGCCAACAAATTCCTGAGTTGGAATATCTAATTATCTGTTGAAGACCAAATCTGCAATCTGGAAGAGATATTGGAGGCTAAAATCATGAGTGAGGTTATAACGAATGAATAAGCCAAAATCATGCATAATAATCATTAATTATTAAAAATAAATGAGATCATATATTATTTATCCACAAGAGCATAAATGATTATGAAATGGAATTATATAATAAATTATGGTAAATAATGTGATAAAAGAATAGTGGAAATAGATGAAATGAATGTTAAGAAGTGGTAATAATAATGACAAATTAAGAGCCCAACATTCCCCCAAACTGAATATGTTGCATGCCCACATGCAACCCAATGCCTCTGTATAAAGTAGGGGAAATAATGGTTTGAAAAATATGAGTGAATAATGCTCAGTGGTTTTTTTTTTGACATTCTCCTAAACTTTTAATAAATCAAACACTCATGTTATTTCACCTCAATTGTTGCTTTCAACAAAATAACGTGGAATGACATTTATGTATTAACATTTTTTGAAGCTAATGTAGGTTGAGCTTGTGTAAGTGATGCGAAAGGTGGGAGCCATGCAAGCTCAAAGAAAGTAATAAAAAAGTGTAGTAGGATTTCCTTCCCCCAAACTGGTGAGTTTCCCTGTCATCAAAATTTCTATAGCACATATCATGAGTATCCTCAATCAGTAATTAATCAGGATTCAAAATCAGAATTAGGCCTCTTCATCCTTCCCCAAAATAATAGTAGTGTTGTTAAGCTAGAATTAAATAGAGATTGATTGGGTAAAGCAACTATATTTGGTTAAAGATATGAAACTTGTAGAATAAAGGAATGATAGATTATATGATACAAAATTTCAAATATCAAATATCCTAAAAGTTTCATCCCTAACATGTGAAGTAAATATTTATGACTCAATAATAGATATAAACCATAACCACCATTATCTAATAACTAATTAAATATTACCCCATGAACCATGAGTTCTAGCAAACCTTATATATGCAACAGTGGCTTTATCGACAGTTAGTTTTGAGAAAACAAGGTAATCACGTAGACCATAGTATTGAATTAACTTCTATACCATAGGCATGGCCACTTCTGCCAGCAGGAATCCATAGCCTCGACAGGGATGCCTTTTTAACCCATTGAGGTGCTAGTGTCCCATCTATTAGAAATAAGTACATAGTTACAAAATCATTTCAATTTACTTATATGTCTACTAAAGATCATTGTTTTGGCTTGGTAACCAGTTAATAACAATGCCATTCACGAGAACTAACAAAAGTGAACAAGTTGGCTCGTGATGAGACCTCTTGTCCTTTAGTTTTATGACCGAAGCCCATTACCCCGGCTTGGTGACTGGTAGTGGTAGTGTCACTCTATTAGGACCTATGATCATGGTAGGTTGGCTCGTGATGAGACCTCCTATCCTCCAGTTGACTATTTATGTTTAAGATTTAACTATGGTTATTGTTAATCAACAAAAGATCACTTAATAGATGGGGTGGCAAGCCAACTCCTTAAGAGTTAGGGATGGTGTAAAATGTTTTGTAGTAACTATTTTCAACTCGGGTAATTTTTCTTCTTAAATAATAATAACCTTCAAATGACTATTGATAAATATATTTTGTGTTGTTAAGGTTGGGGTTTGAGGAATAATTCATTAGATAGTGATGGAAAGATTTAAGTACAATTTTGTGGTCATCATCATAAATTTTACAAAATCAGGGACTTGACAAATTAGGAAAGTTGAAAGTTGCCATGATGAAATCATCTTTTCATAATTATTCCTTAAAAAATAAAATTATGTTTATAGATAAACAAAGATAAATTGACTACCCAATCATTATGTCAAAGAGGACCTAGACAATTAAATGTATTTCCCCATTCACCAAGTTAATGTCGTCGTGCATGATTCAAGTTCCAATGTGTGTGGATAAGTGGGGGTTACAGATTGTTATGGATTATGGTGGTAATAATCGTGAGATGTATGAGTTGACGTGAAATTTTAATAACAATGATGACATGACATCATTGATATTAAATATAATACATTTTCTATCAAATGCAACACCTCCCCCCAACTAAGATATGACCGTCCTTGGTCATAATTGAACATCAATTAAATACACGGAGTTTATTAGGGATGTACCTGAAGACTTACGTTGGCGGAGTATCAACATGTGTAGAGTAACAACACTGGTTACTTAGAAATTATTTCACCACGAAGTAGTAGCACCAGAGGAGTAACATCACTGAAAGAGTAACAACACCGAAGGAATAACAACACTGCGTACTCATAAAAATTTCAGGAGTAACAACATCGGTGGAGTTATAGCAACGACAGAGTAACAACACCGGCTGAGTAACAGCACCGACAGAGTAACAACAATGGCGGAGTAGCAACACTGGTTGAGTAACAACACCGATGGAGTAACAACACTGATTGAGTAACAACACCGGTGGAGTAACAACATTGGCGGAGTAACAACAACGACAGAGTAACAGCAGTGACGGAGTAACAACACCGACAAAGTAACAACACTAGCAGAGTAACAACACCGACGTAGTAATAGCACTGGCAGAGTAACAACACCAATGGAGTAACAACAATGATGGAGTAACAACACTGACGAAGTAACAACATTGACGGACTAAAAATAGTGATGGAGTAACAGCACCGGTGGAGTAACATCATTATAACAACACTGGCGGAGTAACAACAACAACGAAGTAACAACACTGGCGGAGTAATAGCACTGATGGAGTAACAACACCGATGGAGTAACAACACTGGCGGATTAACAACACCGACGGAGTAACAACATTAGCGGAGTAACAAAACCAGCGGAGTAATAGCACTGGCGGAGTGACAATAGTGATGGAGTAACATCATCGACGGAGTAACAACACGGGCAGAGTAACAACACCGGCGGAGTAACAACACTGGCGGAGTAACAACACCAGTGGAGTAGAAACACTGGCAGAGTAACAACAATGATGTAGTAACAACACCGATGGAGTAACAACACTGGCGGAGTAACAGCACCGACGGAGTAACAACACTGGCGGAGTAACAACACTAGCGGAGTAACAACACTGGCGGAGTAACAACACTGATGGAGTAACAACATTGATGGAGTAACAACACTGGCGGAGTAATAACATCAACGTAGTAACAACATTGGTAGAGTAATAGCACCAATGGAGTAACAGCACTAGCGAAGTAACAACACTGGCAAAGTAACAACATCCAAGAGTAACAACATCTCACACTTGGAAAATTTTCAGGAGTAACAGCAACGACGGAGTAACAACACCCAAAGAGTAACAACATCCAAGGAGTAACAACATTCGAGACTTTGAAAATTTTCGGGAGTAACAACAGTGGCAGAATAGCAGCATCGAATGGATCTGAGGAAACCATATACTGATAAGACTTAGGAACAAATGGATAAATATGAAGCAACATCATGAAACTTGAGAGCTTCCTTTTATTTTGATGAAGGAACAAAATTTGTGACTTTGAACACATGAAATAAAACATAAGAGGAATCAGAAAAGAAATAACAATTTTATTGAAAAACAATAAATAAATAAATAACTTAAGTTGCAATGGCTATGATTTTGACTGCAGCAAATGTTTCCTAAGGGAATATGAATCTGTTTCCAGAAACAACAATCTATCAATGGTAAATGAATGGAAAAATGCTTTAGCGGAAATGACTTGGATCTTCAAATGGAAATCAATGCTCCATTTCTCCTGTTATGAATCCATTAGGTAATGAAAAAGCCTTCATGTTGTTGGTGAGAAATAACAGGAATAATTTATAACAAACTCTTATGATCAATTTCCATGGCACCTCGAAAGAATCAAAAGTATATGATATTATATTTCTTAATAGATTCTGGGATGAAAATCTATTATTTCATTATCATTGCCTTCAATAATCACTTGTTTAAAAACAAATTGACCTCCTTTATTCTCCCCAGACTTGCAAAAAACGAGCGTCTACCTGTAATAAAACATGTAATAATGGAAGAAGAGAGGTGACCGGACTATATAAATCCAATAAATATGAAAAAAATTAACAATTAGTTACTCTGTAAAACAAATCCATGGAAAACAAATAACAAAGTAGAGTTAATTTATTACCTGCAGGACAACAATGGCCAACCATACTAACCAACAATATTTTAATCATAACTTCTTTGTTTTTCGTCCGATTTGCGTGATTCCAAAGCCAAATGAAAGTGAATTAATAGGGATATCTCCAATTTAAATAGGTTTTAAAAATTCCATGATATGATATGTCAAATTTACTTAGAACAACCTGCATAACAGAGTCATTTTTGATTTCCCAACTTAGACCAAAAATTGATATTTTAAGCATAACTTTTTCATTTGATGACGGATTGAACCGATTAAAATTGGATATTAAATTAGATTCATGTAAATATATCCAATAGAAACATTTTTTGAAATCATGAAGAATTGATGGGTCAAATGTGCGAAGGAACAGTCGGAAAAACAAAGTTTTAAAGGTGCTGATTTACGATAGACAGTCAGTATTTTGGTCATAACTTTCTCATACGATATTGAAATCGGGTGATTCAAATTGAATTGTAAACTATATTAATAGGGTGATATACCATAGAAACAGGTTTCAAAATCTAATCATTTAGGCCTCCAAAAATGGACTGTCCCAACTTTGTTCCTGAGCTGCCTACTCGACATACTGTCAATGTTTTGGTCATAACTTTTTCATTTCAAATCCAAATTGAGTGATTCAAATTGGATTAGAAAGTAGAAATAAAGGGCTACTTAGGATAGAAAAATGTTTCGAAAATATGTCCATTTTTTCTTCAAAACATGACTGTACCGACTGTGATTTCAATGGTTTTATCAAGCCCACACGCCCTAAGATATGATATTTTTATTTCTTTTCAAAATGATGACGAGTGTTTGTAGAAATATTTTTTTGAATATAATACATCTACATACAAAATTAAATTCAAATATTTACCATTGATATTGATATACTCAGCAAGTTGCAACAAACACAACTCGTTCTACATATAGCAAAAATTATTTATATACTTATTTATTCTATTTTCTACACTAACCTATTCTACCTCGAAAAGTAAAGCATACTTACGTATAAGGGTACTTCCAATGGAGCCATTTTAGAAATAAGGCCTCAAGTGTATTAACACCCGAATTTGAGAAATGTATGTCAATAAATAGTAGGGTATGAGAGACCAACTTCCCTTGAAAATATGGTGTCAAAATTTTTTGAAGTATGGAGTGACGTTGTGAACAACTGATGGAGTGAAACCAATCTTCAATATATCCTTTACTTTCCTGATTTCCCATAGTTGTCATATCATGAAGTTCTTGAGTTTCTAAAACATCTTGTTGAAGCAGACTAGAAGAAACCTCCTTTTCTTCCATAACTTCTATAATTTTTGGATTTGAAACATTTCCAATCTCGATATAAGTTTTCTGCAATTGTGTATGCGAGATAGATTGGGTGGGAAGGGTAGGTAAATTTTGAAATTCAACACTGTAAGCATGTTGTACTGGTTTATTATGGTGAGGGTGTGGAATGATTTGAGCAGGATATTGTGTAGGGCATGGAGGATTTTGATGATGTAGTTGATTGGGATGTGTGGATGATTTTGATACGCAAGCAAGGTGTTCTTGAAAAGATGGAAAATAATATGGATGATATTTTTGTTCTACAAGATGAGGGAGAGTAGTCATGTAATCATAGGATGAACCATACCAAACTTGTGGACAAGATTGATGGGGGTTATATTGAGATTGGCATGGCTGCCAAAACACATGAGTATTCCATAATAGATTATGCAAGTAAGACAATGGAGAGGAAGTGTTTTGAAACATACATGTAGGCCAAGGTTTCAATGGTTGTGAAATTGTTGCAGCTTCTCCATCTCTTGGAAATATTGTTTTAATCCTAGGTAGGAAAGAGAAACTATCCATGGGATGCTCCTTTTGGCATTGAGGAAAAATCACTTCTTCAAATTCTGCTTGACTTTTCTTAACCTGCAAAACATGCAATTTTGAATTTAGAGAGCTAATAAAATCAACTTTAAAATGTTCAAATAAATCATTGATTTCATCTCTTATATCTCCTGTTCTTGTAGCGAAAGGAAAGAAGACAATTCTCTAGAATTCTTACCAGCCTTGGATATTCCTCTTGAATACCTTATGCATAAATCACAAACATCATCATATGATAGCTGAAAAATGTCACATTTTCCTATCAGATTTAAGATTTCTAAAATTTCATCTTTGATTCCTTTAAGAATGAGTGTTTTTAAGATCTCTTTTTCCAAATGCTTATGCTTTGATTTTTGAAGGTTGTATTTAAATCGCTCCAAATAGTCCTCCAAGCTTTCATCTTCCCCTTGTATCATACTGAAAATATCTTCATTGGCCTTGCAATAGTCTTGGTACTTCTCCAAGAATACATTCTTCATGTCCTCCCATGTTTTGATGCAGTTCCCACCAAGGCTCATGAACCATCAGAGAGCTGCTCCTTTTAGAGTAAGAGGAAACACTTTCAACCTTTGATCATTAGTACAATAATCATATCCTCTACAAAGTACTTCAAACTCAAATAAGAATGTATCTAGGTCCTCATTATCTAAACCATGAAAATTTGGTAGAGAAGATGGAGGAATTATATGCATTTGTGTCACTCCTCCTAGATCGCTGATAGGGAATTCAAAAGTAACAATGTGAGCCATTTCTTACCATAATAGAAGATGTTCTTCATGTGTTGCTTTGAGGTTCCTCCTTCAGATATTCCTATCAATTTGTTAGTGGAATGGGTGGTGCTTACATCACCACTTGAGTGAAATGATAAGATTTCTTCAAATTTCTACCTTTTTCTTCCTAGTTATTAAAAAAAAAATTTGAAAGGAAATCTAAAGCTCAAGACCTAGAGCAGGGTGTCAAAAGACCCTTCCCTCCCTAGGACAAGAAACCAAACAAGAAAATAATGCACACAAGGAAATCTAAAGCTCGGGACCTGGAGCAGGGCGTCAAAGGACCATTCCCTCCCTAGGACGAGAGATTAGTTTTTTCCAAAATCAAAACAAACAAAAATGTAGGAAAATTCTAAGCTCAGGACCTGGAGCAGGGTGAGAGAACTCTTTCCCTCCCTAGGACGAGAGAGTGGATCCTATAAAATGCAGGAAAAATAACTACGCTCAGGACTTGGAGCAGGGTGTCAAAAGATGATTCCCTCCCCACGATGAGATATTGACCCTCTGGTCAATACAGATCGTGTCTTGCACCTTGTTAGCCTTCCCCGACAATGATGCCAAAATGTTGGTGTCCAAGTGTGAATGATGTGATTCAACCCTTTACCACATTAATATGACAATCCAGGTGCGTACACTTTTCAAGGTAACACGCAAGGTATATGCAGGAGCAAGGTTACAATCTTACATTGACCAAGGGTTTGTGACTAAGAAATTAAAGCATCGCTATAACAGTAATGGAAATTAAATTGTAGAAACAAAATCATTCACAACAATCTATGGAAATCTGTAACAGTAATAAAGAAAACACAACAAGTAAAAAAATATACATAAAAAGGACACACACATAACACCTGATCAGAAGAGTGGGCCCAACTCCTTGGTCAAGGCTGTGCTTAACTCACATATTGAGAAAAATATTAGAAGGTTGGAAATTTCATTAACAAGAGTTCCACTGTTACAAGGCTCAATTCTTACATCAGCTAGTTCCACTCTCTCTCTGAATTGTGTCTTTTAAATATACAAAGATCCAAAGGAAAATTGCAACAAACTGATATCAATATTCAAGATGAGATCTGAGAGATCTGTCCATCATGATTCAGCTGGAACAAGTCGAATTTGGTTATTACAATTGGGCAATTCTGGAAAATGGTCGCAACAACAAATCTGCAAATATTTCCTTCGAAGAACCTTGATTTTCTCCCAATACAAACTGAATTTCTGAAAACTGCTTACTAGGAAACTGATTTGGTCCGTTCTAAACAAAACCCATGTCTCGAATTTTCCAGATTCACTTTCATTTGCCCAAAACGTCCAACGCAAAACTGTCACTTCTTATGCCAGCGAATTCCTGAGTTGGAATATCTAATTATCTGTTGAAGACCAAATCTGCAATTTGGAAGAGATCTTGGAGGCTAAAATAATGAGTGAGGTTATAATGAATGAATAAGCCAAAATCATGCATAATAATCATTAATTATTAAAAATAAATGAGATTAGATATTATTTATCCACAAGAGCATAAATGATTATGAAATGGAATTATATAATAAATTATGGTAAATAATGTGATAAAAGAATAGTGGAAATAGATGAAATGAATGTTAAGAAGTGGTAATAATAATGACAAATTAAGAGCCCAACAACAAGTTAGGGACTTTGTACCAATCTAAGTCTCTAGTGAATAAATTGTTCTTACGGAAAAAGCTATGTAACCTGAGGATGAAAGATGGAGACTCAGTGATAGAGCATCTGAACGCATTTAATACTGTGGTAAGTCAGTTATTATATGTTGATATTAAAATTTCAGATGAAGATAAGTGCATTAGTTTGTTGTGTTCTCTACCAGATTCGTGGGATAGTCTGGTTATTGCAATATGTAACAATGCAACTGCTTTGTAGCTTGATGAAATAGTCTCATCCTTGCTATCGAAGGAGATGAGATGGAAAAATATGGAGGGCCAGAATGGTGATGCCTTGTCTATACGAGGACGGTCCCAGAATAGAAACAAAAATAAGTCCTCGAGTGGGATATCTAAATCTAGAGGGAAATCTAAATATCCAGGAAAACCTGTAAAGGAGTGTTGGAAATGCGGAAAGGAAGGACACTTTACAAGGGACTGTAAATCTAAAGCTCCTGAGAAAGGAAAGGGATTTGATGATGCTCCTTCTACAGAGGCTAAAACCACCTCAGATTAAGGTGGGTATGTGTACTTGGCTTCTTCTTCAATTACACATGTAGATCATGAGGCATGGTTGATTGACTCAGGTGCATCCTTTTACTTCACTCCCCATAGAGAGTGGTTATGCGAGTATGAGAAATATGATGGTGGTGATGTCTTCTTAGGGGATGACAGGAAGGCTAGAATCATTGGTCGTGGAAAATTCAAGTTGAAGCTGCAAGGTGGAAGGATTAGAACACTTCCGGGTGTTTTGCATATTCCTGTATTGACCAGAAATCTAATTTCTATAAGCAAGCTGGATGATGCAAGTGTAAAAGCAATGTTCAAGAAAGATACCTGCAAGATGGTTGGGGGAGCACTGGTATTGATACAGGGAGTTCGGATTGGAACTCTGTACAAGCTTCAAGGTAGCACTGTTATTGATGGGTGCAAAAATTCTATGGTTCTTGAAAGTGGAGTAGAAAATCTAGAGGTCTCTGGAGAAAAGACCATGCTATGACATCAAAGGCTTGGACATATTGGAGAGAAGATCCTTCAAATACTTCATGGTAATTCTATGATAGAAGATATGTCTAATAGCTCTTTGGATTTTGATTTTTGTGAAAATTGTGTATATGGGAAGCAAAATCGGGTGAGTTTCCCCTCTGGTGGTAAGAGGGAGAAACAAATATTAGAGCTTGTGCATAATGATGTGTTTAGACCTGTGTCGGTTCCATCACTATGAAAGTTTGTGTACTATGTATCATTTATAGATGACTTCTCAAGGAATACATGGATATATTTCCTTTAGGAAAAAATTTGAAGTCTTTGATAGGTTTAAAGAATTTAAGGCTCTAGTGGAAAACTAGACAGAGAAGAAGATAAAGGTGTTGAGGACAGATAACGATGGAGATTTTTGCAAGAAGGAATTTGAAAAGTTCTGTAAGAAGAGTGGTATAGCACGACAGAAGACTACTCCATACACACCTGAGAAAAATGGAGTTGCAGAAAGAATGAAAAAGACGTTGATGGAAAGGGCAAGAAGCATGCTCAGTTGCCCTGGGTTAGGACAAGAATTCTAGGCAGAGGTGGTGGAGACTGCATGTTACCTGGTTAAAAAATCACCTTCATCAGCGTTGGAGGATAAGACTCCACAAGAGGTATGGACTGGTAATAAACCTTCTCTTTCACATCTGAGGGTATTTGGATGTGATGCATATGTACATGTTCGAAAGGAGAAAAGAACAAAGTTGGATAGTAAATATGAAGAGTGCGTCTTTATTCGGTATAAGGATGGTTTAAAAGGTTATAAGCTTTGGAACCCAAAAACAAGGAAGGTTGTGTACAACCGAGATGTGGTGTTTAGAGAGGTTAAAGATGTTATTAAACATGAAGTCCTACCAAAGGAAATTGAGAAGATATAGTTTGAGCTAAAGGAGGAAGAATCAGACTCTACAGTAGAAGAGGAATCAAAAGATGAAGAGCCAAAAACTTTGGCTATGAGAAGATCATTTCGATAAAGAAGGCAGCCAGAAAGGTATAGTCCATCTGCTTTCTATTCAAAATTTTCTTTATTTATTACTGACGATGATCTTAGAATTGTAAGGGAAGTATTAGATTTAGAGGATGGAAAACTTTAGAAAGAGGCCATGGTTGATGAAATGGCATCTTTGCACAAAAATGAGGCTTGGGATCTGGTAGAGTTTCCAGCTGGAAGGAAACCCATTGGCAACAAGCTTACAACTATCTTATTTAGTAAACTACTATATTACCCTGAATATATGAGCAAGCAAATATCGTCCCAGTAAATACTAAAAAATTATTACATGTCAATAGACCAAGTCAACTCAATGGTTCATGTATCCACGAGTAAAGTAATAAAACCGAGCATTAATAATTATAGTAGGCTTAGTTGCATACTTACTCTTAGTACTATTTCAGATCCAAGGATAATAGCTGGTGAGTCCTTGGGTGTTTAAGAAGAAGATGAATGCAGAAGGAAAGGTGGAGAAATACAAAGCTCGGTTGGTAGCAAAAGGTTATTCCCAGGTGCCCCAGGTGCCAGGAATTGATTTTGGTGATATTTTTTCTCGTGTTGCCAAGGTAGATTCTATTATATTACTTTTATCTGTTGTTGCTGCTTTTGATTTTAAGGTAGAACAAATGGATGTGAAGACAACATTTCTTCACGGGGATCTGGAAGAAGAGATCTACATGAAGAAACTTGAAGGATTTGCAGTGAAGGGTAAGAAAGAACTAGTATGCAAGTTAAAAAGTCTTTGTATGGGTTAAAACAGTCACCAAGTATGTGGTATCCAAAATTTGATACATTTATACGGGGACTTGGCTTCGCCAGAAACAAAGCAGACCACTGTGTATATTTTAAATTAATTGGTGATCGTGTTATTTATCTGGTCTTGTATCTAGATGATATGTTGTTGGTTGGAAATGATAAAGAAATTATCTAGTATTTGAAGACCCAATTGTCCTCCAAATTCGACATGAAATATATTGGTGTTGCGAACTATATTTTGGGCACGGAAATTAAACAATATCGGGAAAAGAGGAAGCTCTGGTTAAACCAGACGACGTATGTCGAGACAATACTGCAAAGATTTAATATGCAAGATATTAAACCAGTGAAGGTTCCTATTGCTATAGGTGTAAAGTTATATGTTGAAAAGTGTCCCAAGACACAAGAAGAAGAAGAGGACATGTCCCATATTCCATATGCAAGTACAGTCGGTAGCCTGATGTATGCAATGGTCTGTACTAGACCAGACATTCCACATGCAATGGTATTAGAGGATAGGTCATGAGTTCGATACACACCCGACTCGCGTTGGGGGGGATTGTTAGACATTGTATAAACCAACGCTCCCTGTGTGTTTTGCGACATGGACTAACCACCTCTCGTGGATCTTTATCTCTAGCGATGCAATCGTTGTCTAACACTTGTAGGTTTTGGTCTAACGAAAATCATGATTCCCAACAAATAAATGATCAAGAAAGTTGGATAACTGTTGGGTCACTGATTTTTCATCATTCTCACTTGTCATTTTCATTCATTAAGCCATTACTTCCAACCAACCATTGCACCATTTCACTCCCTTGCCACTATTTTTACCATAATTCTTCATGATATGCCTCTATATGTCTAAGTGGATAATTAATATCATTTTCCTTTATTCTTAATAGATTAAGAAGAATTATGCATGGTTTACTAATGACAATTTGACCAATTCAGGTTTTTGTAGCTTAGTCAAATTTCCATAGCTATCTCCATGGTTGAGGTAGTAGCACCACTCTAGAAGAAAATCCAACGCATGGATGTTGTTTCTAAAGGTTCCAATATTGATTTGTATTGGTCAAATTCCACCCAGCTTGCACGTGTGGACCTACAACAATGAATCAAAGGAAAAACACAACAATTTTGACTAGTCAACTTCAAACGCGTTTTATGAGAAAATGAAAATGAAATTTGAAAAATGAAAACATGAGTTTTTTCAGAACGAGCCCAATTGGGTTCCATATATGTAGTTTCCTCAAATTCGTTACTGTTTGAGAGATTTTCCAGGTTCTTTGGAGCCCTATTTTCCAAATTATGTGATTGAACAATGCTCCAATGTGTCAAGTAACGCCCAATCAAGCAAACAAAGGTTGGAATGGACTATGCTTCAGTAAATTTGTGGCAATAAGGTGTCCTTTCAGCTTTGATTATTAGCCATAAGGTTCTCAATGTAGTTACAACTTCAACTCTATATAAATGCTTGAGCTAGAAGCAAATGACAGTGTTGGGAAGTCTGATTTATCACTGCAATATTGAAAATCCATTTTACACATTCTAGCAATAGAAATCTGTCCGTGGCATTCATGTAATTGTTGATTGGAAATTCTCTTCTCTTGATCTGAGTTTTCAACACCTCGCAGTCCTAATGAGGGCCTCCTAGAGATTTGTGAGAATAGTATAGATGTTTTCCATTTCTTTCATTTAATTTCTTTATGCTCTGTGCTTAAGATAAAAACTTTGTTTCATTTTAATGTTTTGTTCCTTTAGCTTGAATTCATTTTGCTCTGTTTACTTATTTGCCTCTATTTTCTTATAGATCAAGTGCTTGAAAATAACAAAAATACAAAAAAATTACTTTCATAATTAGCTTTAAATAGAATCTCTATTAGGTTATTCTCATGCATGGTTTGTTTTAGACTTAGTTATTGATTGTCCAGAATAGTTTCTTCCACTCATTTTCTCAAAAATTTCCATTTCATTCAAAGTAAAGTAGTAATTATTTGCATTCAAATAGTTTATTTCACATGCCCAGTTTGATTTATAAATAATTATCATTTCAACAAGTATTCCATGCTTTCTGTAGATTAATTGTTTATGATTTTCATAGATTAAATACTCATGCTTTCCATAGATTAAATTCTTATGCTTTCTTAGATTAAAATTTTCATGATTCCTTGATGTGAAGTCACCGGTTCAATTCCCCACCCCAAACTGGGTGATATATTAGATCCCCGATGGGGGTGGCGGAATCGAAATAATGTGTGGAAAATGGTGGCATATAAAGCCCTCCTGGCTTCCACGCGCCCATGAATACTCCTTAATGACTATGGGCATCATTAATACCCAACAGGAGGGCGTCCTTCCCGCTGTCTACATTGTTAAATCTCCATCTCGGCCTGGGAAGGATTTTAGTGTATTGTGTTGGGTGATGAGGTGGGGGTCTGTAGAGAAATTGGGTTTCGTACTGTGGTTTACCTGACAATGGTCATGGCCCTAGGTAGGCGAGGGATGTGAGGTATCAATTAGCTGAGAGAAAGGTGAGGTCTCATCCTGGGGAGGCCCATGAGATCCTGGAACGCTGAGGGTGGTTGTGGTACTGTAGCTCCATCAGAGTCTTTTGAATTTGTTGTTTGTGCGTCTAGTTCTTCCCACAGAGGACGAATTGTGCTCTGGGTCGTGTCACTGACTCCTCATTTCATGTTTCGGCTCCAGTTTGGTTTCAAAGTGGGAGTTGCTTCAGGTCAATTCCATCCGTATTGGAAAGGGAGGTTCCGTGATGACTGCCTCTTGTTGTCCTATTATCTTGGTGGGTCGTGCAACTCTCATCGGGAGGGGTGAAATTAGTGCGAGCTTGATTTTGGGTGACGTGGAGGACGTCGGGAAGCTAAAGTATCGATCCTCCAGTCTGAGGTCGATAGGGTCTGGTAATTGGTTATGTGATATCCTATTCACTGATCATTTATGTTCAAAATGGTTTTTTCTGTCAAAAGGGAGGTTAAACTGCAAGACCCTTGGAAAGTGCTGCTTTGGTCAGTGTGGGTTTGTTTGTCTGTCATTGGTCATCTGCAATTCCCCTTGGCTGGCCTCAATGTCATGCCAGAGGGGTCGTTCGCACTAGGGGGGAGATGCTCCTCGTCCAAAAGTGAATCAACAACATAATGAGGGGAACCACTCATCCTCTAATGATGCCACCATCCAAGACACGAAGGAAGATGCAGCCATTTCTCCTTCTCTCTATCTAGGGAAAGTTTTAGTCCCAGTCACCCTGGATATGATTGCAGACCAACTTCACCATGTCCAAATGAATATAGATATTATGAGGAACCAACACTATGAGGACCAGAACGAACTGGTGGCTTACATCAATGATGTACAACATGTCGAGAATGAGATCCTTGAAAATTTGGAAAGCCTTCGATGACAACACTGACGCACTAACGATTACCTTCGCACTTTGGAGGCGAGGATAGAACACATTGACTTCCACGTGCATGATCATGCATTTCTCTTTGTTTCCCCTCCTGTCTTTCTGCCCAATCTGCCTCCTTGAGAGGTTGTTTCTTATTGTAGATGTGGCTCAATTTTGGTAAATGTATGGTATTTCCATTTTTCCAAGTGGAAATAAATTATGGTACTGGGTGTAACTGTTTCCTCCAGGCCCTATGCTCTCTAAATCTGGTTAGCATGAGAAGAAAGGGTCTTTGGAGATGAAGTTTGTACTTAGTTTCCTTTCGATAATATAATGCAAGCTTGTTGATCAATTAAAAAAAAAAATTGTTCATGATTCCATAGATTAAGGTTTGTAAGTTTTAGAACAAAATCTCCAAGCTTTAATCATAGGGAGAAATCTCATGTTTTCTTAGATCAATAATCTTTATGTTTTTCAAGTTTAACATTAATTGTCTCTCAAAGAACTTAGTACTTTCATAGTTTATATTAAAGAATATAATTTCCTTTTGAAGTTTCCATTTCATTTCAGTTATGCATAAATATTGAAAGCTAATCTCCTAGCACATATGCTGCAGTGTACTTCACAAACTCACGTACTCGGATTGACATATAAATGAAAATAATTTAAGTCAATTAAATCACACAACATTTTGGCACCATTTCCAGGGAAGTATACATAGGTGTTAGCTTTCAACTGCATCTCATTCTTAGTTTCATCCATTTTTAGTTGCATAAGCTTTCATTTTAGTACATCCTAGAGGTAGATTCATTAAAAAAAAAGAACAAATATACTTCAATCACCTACCACCCTGACTAAATCATGTGGTGCGGTAAGAGCCACATCATCTTTCACATCATGAATTCATATTTTTGCAAGTAGAAGAAGAGGTGAAAAAAAGGTTAAATAAACGGATGGAGATGATGACGATGAGGAAGATCCATTTGGATTTCCCATTCAAGAAAATAATTTCAACGTTCATATGAAGAACATCCTTCCATCCGTACTTCCTAATTTCAAAGGTATGGGATCAGAGGACCCGAGGACCTTTCTTTTCGAAGTTTAAATACTTTGTAGATCTTATGGCTACTCATCACACATTCAAAAATTGAATTTGTTTTTGCAACATTGAAGGATAGAGCTCTTAGATGGTTCATGAATTTAGGAACAAATTCTACAAGGGCATTGAATGATATGAAAATAGTATTTTTGGGAAAATATAAATATTATTGCATACACCATGGCCTTAGAAATGAAGTATTTAAGATGAACCAAAAAGAGGATGAAATCCAAGAAGATTTAGTGGAGAGATTTACTTATAATGTCAAAAGATCTAAATTGCATAATTTAGGATCAGACACATTAAAAACTCTCCTACTAAATTCTATAAGGGATGAATGGATTGATCTTATTAACCCGATCGACAAAGGAGATGTCTCTCAATTGTCATTTCAAGAGATTTGTGAATTGTGTAAGAACATATCAAGAGGAAAAGAAAAGTATGGAACATCCCCTCAGGATCCAATTATGGCAAGAATAAGTAAATCAACATCAGGATTGGTAAGTCAAATTGAAATTAACAATTTGCTAGACATTCTTGGTAATTTAAATGAACAAATTGATATGCTAAGAATGAAAAACAAGAAAAAAGTTGAGATTGTTTCTTCATTTATATTTTTCCCTAAATGTAGAAAGAAACATGCTTTGCATGAATGTCCACTTGATAACATTAAAATTTGTGAAATCTGTGCATGATCACATACTACTAAATATTTCCAATCATTACCAAGGTTAAAGGTAGTTTACCAGGGAGCAAATCAAACACTAGAACAATCCTATTATGTAGCTCCAAGAAGACCATGTCAACCTCATCAACCTGGTATGATGCAAGATCTTGATTCACAATTTCAGGGTTATGCATAACAATCTCAAAGTAATTGAAAAACACCCTTTCCGTGGCAACCTTGGCCATCTCAATATCAACCTAAAAACCAATCTTGGAAACAAAGTTGGAAAGGGCCTTACAGAAGAAATCCACGTATCCTCAATCTTTTCCTCATTGTCTTCAATATCAATCTCAATGCTATCCATACCATTCACCTCCACCACAACACCCGTTTCACCCTTAATTGACCTCAATTCAACCTTTCCCATTACCTCTGACACAAGCACCCCAAAGATCCATTCCCACTCAACTACCTGCACAACCATTTTATATCCAAAATATTAAAACACCTCAATCCACTTACAATGTTGAGGTATTGCGAAATGATTCTCTAGTTGTCATTGAAGAACAAAACCAGAAGAAGAAGATCCATATAAGGTCCAAGAATCATGGATGCTCGTTAAAGAAGAGCAGTCGTTGGAACTTGAGATTGAAAAGTTTTTTGCATGCCTATCACCAGATTCTATGAATGGGGATCACATCTATGAAGACTTGCATGACATGATAGTGGGAAGCCAAATAAGAAAATATTACATCGAATCTTGGTTTAAGACAGTCATTGGATCCCAGTGCTCAATTCTTCAATATTTTTAGGCATCATCTCAATCAAGGCAGTTGGTCTCTCATATAATGGTGTATATCAAAGCATATCTTTGAAACATGCTTATGAGTTTATCTATCATCTTTTTATGCACATGGTTCCATTGGAAGTATTCCTATACTTGAACGAGATTTTCTTTTTCAAGTAGAATATGATATTAAAAAAAAAGTAAAGATAAAAATAATTCCTATTGTGAAAACTATTTTACTGGTGCAATTAGACATGAGATTTGCTTCAAAACTAGGCAACTAGTGAGCAAAGTTCACAATAATTTCTGCAATGTCATGATGGTTCTTCAAATTTTTTTGTTCTATGCTCGTGTTGGCTGATGTGGGATTCCTCAAGGCCCACCTTCCAATAGATATTGTCCCATCGACTTCAACACCTTATCTGGGATCAAGATCAAATATTATTTGGAGTGCCTTGGAACTTTCATACATCAATGGTAAGCCTCCTCGTTGACAACAATGGGAATACAAAAACGTCTCTTCATTGTAAAATCTTCCAAGTGACTCGACTTCAACACATTCATTCATCCCTGTCAAGATGCACTCAGGTACCTTTGACACTCATATAGATTATTAGTGAGTTGTCTTGCATTGGTTAACAATTTTCATCAGTGATCAGTAATCCAATGATTTTCATTCCATGCTCGACTTTGACACATTCAATCTCATGGTAAGAATTGTACCATGAATTTTAGTTTTGATGAAGACTATATGGTTTTATGGAATCAACAACAACTTGCAACAATATATTTTATTAATTTCTTGTAGTATAATGTTCATCTTTTGTCATTCAACAACACCATGATGAAGCACTACTACAACTCTTCTTCATTTCATTTCATTTTCCAAGCAAATCGCATTAATTTCAAGTCATCGTGAATTATGTTTCATGGTTTGTACTTTTGCATACATCACATATTCCAAATCAAAAAATTAGACTGAGAGAAAATAACTTTCGAAAGAGATTGACATTTTTGCAACAACTACAGAAAGTTGCATTTTCTGCAGCTATTGCCATAGTAGCCTTTTTTTTGATGTAGCAGCTTGTTCCAGGGAAATTTTGGCACAAATATTGCAAGATATTGGATCATAAATAAAAAATTCTAAGACATGGGGTTCTCTCAAAGTATGATAAATTGAGGAAGACACAGCAAAATTCCAAAAAATAGCAATTTTCCAAGACATTTCAGTGGGGTTTTTAAGGCATATTTTCATTTTCAACAATGTGCACAAATCAAGACATAATTTAGTATTTTTGTACAACAACATATTTTCTTCATCAAAATGAGATTTTTAAGGCATGTTGTGGTAACAAATTTAAAAATTCACCGTTTCCCTTTTGAAGCACTCAATTTGGCCTTAAAATGAGTTTATGGCATATGTTTTTGTTGCAACATTGGGTAGCATGAAGGGTGAAACATGGCATAAATTGATTTGACCATATCTTGCAAACCGTGCATCCTTTGGTCCTGAATTTTTTAGGGTAAATGTATCATGGTAGGGTAAATAAATACAAAAAAATCAAGAAATTCCAATGTATATTGTTTAAGAAATTGATCGTCGTCACCTTCATCCATTTCTTATTTTTCTCAATATTTGTGCACCCATTGGTTGAGATTTTTTATGAGAAGATGCATAAAAGTAATGGTAACAACCTTAGAAAATTTAAGGAGAATCCAATTTTTCATTTGAGAGAAACTTGAAAAACAAGTCTGCTACATGAAAATGATACATTCTGTGGAGCAAGGTCAAAGTGATGGAGCAACGTACTTGAGCCAAATCAACACCAAATTAACATTCATATCACGTTCTCCTCTCCACCAAGTTATTTAAAAGGTAAACTTGAGGTAAAATTTTTTATAAGACTTTTTAATTTATTAAAAATTCAGGAAAATGTGATAAATAACCACTTCAATTAAAATTCATGAAATCCATCTTCTACATCATTGACCTAGCCCTCAACCATATTTTTCATCATTGACTTAACCACTCACCATTTTTTCCATCATTGATATATCCCTCATACCAAATTCATGCTCTATCCACAAGCTTTGTCATCAAGAAATAGTGTGCAATATATTCAAAAGTCATCATACAAATATTATAAGTATGAAATCTTGGCATGGAAGTGATCCACAGTATAAGTTATCATGAATGTCTTACAGTCCCTGAGTTTGAAATATGATATCAATGGTGAAATATTAATATACTAGCTTATGATGTGTTTAAGAGTTGGGTCCAAGACAGATTTGAAGGGTTTGGAGCAAAGGTTGATTGAAGACATGCTTGTGAAGGAATGAAGGCATTGGTTGGTGGTCATCACTTTTGTTGTGCATTATATCAATAAATGATAGACCTCAATGTCTTATTTTATGATGCTTTGATCCATTGTCTATTTCTTTAAAAGAGAAAATAGATGCACGTGTTCCTTTCTTACATCATTTGTTGGAAATAATAGAAGTCAAAGAAATCTGCTATGTTTTGACTCCTCTACTAAGAAAGAGATGGATTTAGCTAAGGTATGTGTTGAATTTGTAGCTCATAAAGATTTTAGTAGAAAAAGAGATGTTCAATGTACTCTGAAGTCTCCACAAACAATATGCCTATAAACGGAGTGTCCTAGAGAGAAAGAGAAACAAATAAGAGTTCAATCCCGAATATTGAAGACAATGTTGTTTTCACCTTTGTATGAATTGCTACACATTTTTCTCTTTATGAGTATGAGATCACAAAGATGTTTCCTTGCAAGAATATATGCAGCAAACAAGAACAAGATTTGAGTAAAAAGTAAAATAAATCCGACAACATGTTCTTTTGACATCATAAAGAAAATGTAATAGGAGTTACTAGCAACAACACAAATACTCTCTTTTCTTTACATAATCGACATGAATTTATGAAGAAAATCATATTCTATATCATTGATATCATTGACATCATTTTTCTCTATTTTTAACACATTAAGAAGAACTATGCATGGTTTACTAATGACATTTTGGCCTATTCAAGTTTCTGCATCCCAGCCAAATTTTCGTAGCTATCTCCATGGTTGAGGTAGTAGCACCATTCTAGAAGAAAATATGGCACATGGATGTTGTTTCTAAGGGTTCCAATATGGATTTTTATTGGTCAAATTCCACCCAGCTCGCACGTGTGGACCTCCAGCAAGAAATCAAAGGAAAAATGCAGCAATTTTGACTAGTCAACTTCAAACGCGTTTTATGAGAAAATGAAAACGAATTTTGAAAAATGAAAACATGGGTGTTTTTCAACACGAGCCCAATTAAGTTCCACGTCGGAAGCTTCCTCAAATTTGTTACCATTTGGAAGATTTTCCAGGTTCTTTGGAGCCCCATTTTCCAGATTGCATGAACAAACAATGTGTCAATGTGTCAATTAACCCCCAGTCAAGCAAACAGAGGTTGGAATGGACCGTGTTTTAGTAAATTCGTGGAAATAAGGTGCCCTTTTAGTTTTGATCTTAGCCATAAGGATCTCAATGTAGTTACAATTTAAACTCTATATAAATGCTTTAACTAGAAGCAAATGAGAGTGTTGGGGAAGTTTGATTTATCACTGCAATATTGAAGCTTTGTTTTACACATTATAGCAATAGAAAATCTGTCAGTGGCATTCATGTAATTGTTGATTGAAATTTCTCTTCTCTTGATTTGATTTTTCAACGCCTCACAGTCCTCATGAGGCTCCCCTGGAGATCTGTGAGAATATTATAGATGTTTTCCATTTCTTTCATTTATTTTCTTTATGCTCTATGATTAAGATAAAAAAAACTGTTTCATTTTAATATTTTGTTCCTTTAACTTGATTTCATTTCACTCTGTTTACTTATTTGCCTCTATTTTCTTACAGTTCGAGTGCTTGAAAATAACAAAAATATTAAAAAAAAACTACTTTTATAATTAGCTTTAAATAGAATCTCTATTAGGTTATTCTCATGCATGGTTTGTTTTAGACTTAGTTATTGATTGTCAATAATAGTTTCTTCCACTTAATTTCTCAACAATTGCCATTTCATTCAGACTAAAGTAGTAATTCATTTGCAGTAGAATAGTTTACTTCACATGCTTAGTTTGATTTATAAATAATTATCATTTCAACAAGTATTTCATGCTTTCCATAGATTAATTGTTTATGATTTTCATAGATTAAATTCTCATGATTTCCATATATTAAATGCTTATGCTTTCTTAGATTAAAATGTTCATGATTCCATAGATTAAAGTTTGTAAGTTTTAGAACAAAATCTCCATGCTTTCATAGGGTAAAATCTCATGTTTTCTTAGATCAATAATATTTATGTTTTTTCTAGTTTAACATTAATTGTCTTTCAAAGAACTTAGTACTTTCATAGTTTATATTAAAGAATATAATTTCCTTTTGAAGTTTCCAATTCATTTAAGTTATGCATAAATATTGAAAGCTAATCTCCTAGCACATATGGTGTAGTGTACTTCGCAAGCTCACATACCCGGATTGACATATAAATGAAAATAATTTAAGAGTGAATTAAATTACCCAACAATAACTAAAGATTGGGAATAAAGGGGGGAATTGCTTCAATGGATTTAGACACTAAACAAAAAACTATGTGGAAGAACCCCTAGTGTTGAAGAATATGTTCCATTATATGGCCTGAAGGATGTCGTTAATTTAATTGTTTGGCAATTATTACACATTAACGATATGTTGCAATGATTTCTTTCACCATTCATTGATATATTCTTTCGTCGAAGGAACCATTATGTATTTCTTGACATGTAAGTTACATATTTCCTCCTCAATATTTTGGGCATCTTCTTGTGACTATGCAGTTGTAGCTAAGAAATATTCATTATAATTTAGAAATGTAACTAACCACTTTTTAATCTCATTTTCTAGGAAATCATTGGAGTTGTCGAATTTGGAACCCATTGAAGTCTTAATAACTTCTAGATTTTCATGTAACATATATTTAGAGATGAGCATAAATTCTCTGCAAGGGCCCTTGAGGTTGTTGAAAACTTGAATGGCATTAAAAAATTCAATGCTCCTTTTACTATCAATGTTTCTGCAATCAACAATAACATCTTCTAACATCTTAATTCTAGTAGACCAATATCATTTTCTAACATCTTAATTTTAGTAGACCAACCAGCTTTGATCTGCTTTGTATTTTAGGCCCTGGGAGGCTTTGTTGTTTCCTTTGGAATTCACTAAGTAATCTAATCTTATTCATAAAGGTTGACAATTCATTATCAATATTTTTTTTTATCATTGTCAATATCTTTTTTAAGATATTAATGAAATTTAAATAATTCTTTGTTCCAAATTCCTGAAACGAAGAGGGATCTCTCATAGTATTTCAATAATTTCCATTCTCTTATTAATATTAGTTAAAACGTTATACCTTATTCTTGTTAGTTGGTGTGCTTCTTTTCTTATCTAATGGGGTGCGTTGGGTGTATTTGTCGTAGATTGGGGTGCTTTGATAGCTAAGGGGGTCATGAATACAGGTGATAGATTAAGAGTCTCTTTAAGATCATTTTTTCTCCTTTTTAATCTTAAATTTTGAACTTCCTATTACATAATAGAGTTGGATAAAGCTTCACCAATATTCTCGTGTAGTTTCAAGAGTCTAGTCGCTCTTATTTAAGAAATCTCAACTACTGTGTTTGACTTATTAATGACCTTTTTACTTTGAATTGTCACTCTTCCAATCCTTATCTTCTTATTACCTTGACCATAATGAAAATCCTATATGGGTTTTGGATGGTCACAAAAAATGGTTGATTCTTCTGATATCTCTTGAATCATTCTCTGGGTTTCATCCATGTGGGTTGTAACCCAATCAAGTAGTGGAGCACTATTAACTTACATATATGTTGAATCTTACATAGGTTGAGCCTCTTTAAATCTTTTGCTCTTAGATAATTCAATAATATGTTATCTTTCCAAGACCACATTGGGAGGTGGCTCCTCTCCATCTCCTCCACTAGAGTGCTTATCATTACTCGTTCCTCTAGCCACATTGGAGTCCTTTCTTCTATGACTAGATGACAAACTTGGGCAAGACTGAGGTGTCAAATATGGAGGGGAGTTTGTAGGATTTCTACCTCTTTCTCTATTTTTCACTCTCGAAGTAACTTCTGTTTCTTCAACAATTGGTTCAATAGGGTAGGTGTTTGATGGGCTGATATGACTTTCTCAACTTTATTTATAATTATGGTAAATTTTTTTCCATATCTAACTATGGAGAGATATCTTGAAGATATTCCTTGTGGATCAAATCATTGGATTGCCTCTACTTCAATTAAATTGGAAACTTTTAATGATTGAAAATTTAGCCATGAGAGTTACATTCGTTACAGTTATTTCTCCATAAAGGGAAAATAAATAAATTGATTTTTTTCTTTCTCTCAAATAGATAAGCCATGGATGATATTTTCTACATACTTCAACAATGAAGTATTTGTCCAACAAAAATTTAGGAAGCAACAAGGGCTTGTCCTGGAATCCATAGATGCAGACTAGTGTGTTTTCCTCTCTTTCTTCATGTATTCTTTTTCCCCAAAGGAAGGCCTATACTTCATTTGAAATTTGGCTGGGTCCCCACCCAATTATTAGATAATTGACTTCTTTAACAAAAAAATATTGTATTTGATGAAAATGAAATGGGGCCTTAGGTTTCCATAACATTAGATACAAAAATTGCATCGGTTCTAGATTTGGATTCAAATTGTTCTTGCGGGGTAAACCATGGAAGGTATGACATGAGAATAGAGCCATGAATAAATAAATTTTCATGAAAAACTTATGAATTTTGGATAGATTGGTGAGATGGAAGGATAATTCCATATATATGAGGTCTTCCTAGTCGAAAATAAAGCCTCTTCTAAAAGAATAATATAATGCATAAATAATAGACTTAGGTACATTTGTAGTAGTTTCTCGTCCCATTACTAAGGAAAAAAGTCATGAAACGTCTTTGAAAGGCTCAACAAATATTGTAATATCTCATAAAGAAATATCAGAAGGCACTTGTACAGAAGGCATGATAAACTCGTGAATAATGTTCATTCTTCCCACCTAGAAGTCCAAGAAAGTATTGGCCTTTGATAACTTGAGTAGATTTGTATGTTATGAAAACTTAAGAAGCCTTTTGAATGTTTTTGGGGTCATGGGGACAAGGCTCCTTTTGACTTTGAGCTTGACAATTATGGTTTTTGGGTCAAAATGTCATGCACATAAGAAAATTGTTTCTTTGAAATCAAAGATTTGAACGACACATGCAATGTTTTCCAATCCTATGGTCCAAATTCTATTATTTCTCTTCTTGTCTGGTGACAGGTTCAAATACCATTGGTATGTAGTTGACCAATGAACTTTTTTATCTACATGAGCAAGCGAATTGAATGTATCACTTCAAATTGGCTCTCTCTTCTTTCTTTTAGCCATTTGTTTGTTGTACTTAAGGAATATGTATTGATCAATACATACCTTTAGTTAGTCTTAACTATTGACTCCTCATTATTTGATGCAATTACTAATATAATCAGTTTCTCTTGTTCCATTGTATTGGCCGAGGAAAAATAATAAGTAGAGGTTACTAAGCAGAATCATTCTTTACGAGTAATAGGGAGTAGATCCTGAAGTACAATTTCCATCATGTTTCCTTTAGTTGGATATAAATTCCCTTTATTATTGCTTTAAGTGACCTTGAAACAAACAAAAATGGGAGTGAGAGAGTAAAGGTGGTGGAGTGATTTCTTGACACGTGATATATGTAATTATTGCTAAATAATGAAAAGGAGTGCAAATGAATGAATTGTGTGTAGTTTCACGTCGTGAAGAAGATGAGTTTGTGCGGAGGTATGATATGTGGAAGTGAGTGTATGATAGGACAAGCGGAGAGCAAGTGTGTGGAACAAGGTATGCAGAGAGGGAGAGTATGGAGAAGTAATTTGCGGAGAGATATGTGCATGAAGTTTCTTGACACAATGTGAAATCGACTAAGTATTATATATAAAGGAAAGAGTGTGAAGGAACTTAAGTAGAGATTTCCAATGGAATTTATTTTCCACAAAGAAATAGACAATTTTTTTGGGTCAATGCTCATCTCATCAAGTTATTAACTCAATACCACCTAATTTATTTTATCATAGATGCACATTTCTTCAAGTTATATTAGGGATTCCCTCTTTTCACTTTTGGCTTATCAGATATTCCCATTGGCTTGGAATTTAAAGCATTTGGAACCCTACTATCATTACCATTCACAAAAAGGGTTTATATGATTGGTTTTCTTAGGAAATAAGTTCTTTCAATGCTAATGGCACAAATAAGTCTTAGTATATCATCAATCCACTCATGAAACAATGTGTGCAAATAAGTTAAGTACATCCTTTATTAGGCGATTTTCACTTCTTTTATAAATTTGTGCATCATCATTCTCAAGATATTGTTATAGATTTTTCAACAACATGTGTTCTTACACTTTAGTTGTTATCCTTGATCATTTAAAATTTTAAACCTTTTTTATGGTCTGTCCTTTGCTATTTTCAAGTGTCTTCAATTCACAATTGTATCTCTTGACACCTTATAAATATATGGGGTTATCAATATGACTCACACTAGCCATCCCTAATCATCATTAATGTTGATCAATCCACTTAATCTATATCCTTAAGAGAGCTTGTCAGTTGAGAAAGTGACCCCTTTAATTATTATACAAAAAATTGCTCTAGGATTTATTACATTTCATGGTTCCACTAACACTTCCATGCTATTAATTAGGTATACACATCAAGGGATTTATTTGAGTTTTGATTAAATTCTCAAATCCTAACAATTCCATATTATTGTGAATCAAATTGGGTACCTTACCCAATTATCACTAATATTGACTAGTTAGGAGAATACTGCTTTTATTCTAAGGTTTTTTCCTTTTCTCACTTGGAATTTTTTTACAATTTTTGTTGGTTTTCATTGTTCCACCCTATAGGAACTCATGGCTTTATTACTTCTATAATCCAATATCACCATGCTTTCTATGGTTCCTTAAAATGACTTTCACCATTATCATGATCGTATAACTTCATTAGTTGATTGACAATATTTTCTTCCTAATAGGTATCATCCTTAGGTATACCTTATAATGATCCTTATCATGTTCTTTTATGGAAATAATTATTTGATTCCACAACCATCAAGAAAAAATTTGAGGATGGAAATTTATCTAAAAGTTTAGAAACCTTAGCAAATATTAGTAGTCCTCAATATGAAAACTATGATATGTTTGGTGATATTTTTGTAAGACTCTATAAAATTTTGGTTACTCTTTTAAGGTAAAATAATTTTATACTATAAAACTTGGACAAACCATTTAAAAAAAATGGAAATTAGTGAATCTCGTTTCTTGGAAAAAACATGGAAAATTAGCCCACCTGGGAATATTAGCCCCTAAAAGTTTCCCTAACAACCATTTTCACAAGATTATTCATAATTTCTCAAGATACCTTAAGAGTGCTAAGTTATTTAATAAATATTATTCCCTAAATCCAAATTCTTCCATCCTATTATTGAATAAGATATCTGCCATCCTATTATTGAATAAGATATTGTTTTTTGTTGATATCTTATACTCATTTGTGAAACTCCCACTCTCTCACATTAAATATCTATCTATTAATCTTTTCATTCATCTCATCCCTCCAAGTTTGTTATGATTATGAGAACAACAGTAAGTTACCATCATTAGAAAATTTAGAAGTTCATCCTTTGCTTTTCTAGCTTAAATAACTTTGTAACTGCTAGTCATTCAGGATCAAACTTATACTTTTTCCTTCATTTCTTAGAACCTTACCTCTTTATATTTATTATAAAATATTCTTATTCTACTAATAATTTTAATGTCCTTCCAGGGATAGTTGCATACTATCCAATGGTATACTGCTACTTGTTTTGACTTTATTTGATGTGCACTTTGAAGAGAATCATGCTACTATTCTCTCATAATGTCCATATTCAACCTCTAAGCCTATACTCTCATGCATAAGGGGACTCTTGCATTACATCCTAGTTTTTTTTGCATGCATTCTAGTTCTTTAATGTATGCAATTTCCTTATGTGAATGCCACTTTATTTACATACTCTTTCTAGGTGATGAAAGACATAGGAAACATGAGTGGTAAAACCTATCTATTGAGTTCATTAAGTCCATTTTATGAGTTTTCCCTATAACTAATAATGCATGTAGATCATACAATTTTATAAATTAATGATATGAACTATTTATAATTCTCACCTTCTTCAAGATATGATATCCTTAGAGCAAAGTCAAATATTTTTTTCATTATGCTTTAAACTACTCATATTTCAAACAATTATGATAATTCCATTTTATAAACTTTCCATTCACATCCCATCATTGTTAAGGTGTCATTTCATTAATTATTTCTTCTCATAGATATAATCTAATGAATTACTTATATGGATTCAAATTACAACAACTTTTCTCAAATAATAATTAACCATCTAATTGCATAGCTTTATATATCATATTAACGTATTATTCTAACTCTATTTTAGGGAGAGAAAGATCTCAATTTTTTGTTTTCCTGTTAAGCTCGAGTTGTCACTACATTTCTACATTAATAATTTATATATATAATATGTCAACTTATATACTATATATATATATATAAAACCATTCTAGATACTTCAATTTATTTTCTACCATATTTAAAATATGAGTGTAAAATCACAGACAATATTCTTGTAAACAGAGCGCTCTCTCTCTCTCTCTCTCTATATATATATATATATATTCAAACTAGATAATATCAACATTCCTCAATAATATAGCTCTTGAAGTAGCTCACTTGGAAAAAACATGTAAACATGTTATGTAAAATATTATGAGGTTCTTAGTTCGATCTCTCAATTAAGCAATGTCCACTTAACATGGTGCACCTAAAAATTAGAGTATCATTAAACATAATCATCCCCATATCAAGAGTGTACGAGACCCATCAAATTGTTGATTCCATTAATCGCTCTCTTAAAAAAACAATTTTCAATAATATATATTCACACTAACAATATATACACATATTTATAATTATCATGAATAATATTTTTTTAATTTTATATAAATATATAATAACAAAATAGATAACAAGGAAATTCTTATTAAAAATAAGAAACAAGTATTAAATCTATATATTCCGTTATAAAAAATTAAAAGCTTTTTGTTTTAACATTAAAGAAACAAGAGCCACAGTGGTAGAAGTCTCCTCTCGAATGAAGAATTATGAAATGGGAGATTTGAATTGGAAATTCCCCTATTAGTAGCAGGTCTAAAAGGTCTCCATAAATACAAAGGATCAATTTACAATCCCAATAAGCACTGTGTACATTGTTGGAAGGTTGGTCCACTAATAAATTCAAAGAATAAAAATGATTATGCAAGAATACAAGATTACAAGATTACAAATATAAATGATTATGCAAGAATAAAACTTTGTATGGTCACAATGTCACTCTAAATCGTGTCATATAATTCCGATAAATTCTGTTACTTACAATTTTGTTATCACTAGCTTCAATTTAATGCTAGTTGAAGAATGCCACACCATCTCATTTTTATACTTTGCCTAAACGTAGGTTGAATAATGCCACACCATCTTATTTTTATACTTGCCTAATATTGTAATCTGTTTATGGTAAAAAATTATTTGACATTTCAAAATTTTGAAACAATTTATAAAGTTTTTGAAAATTATAATATTAAATCAAATGAAAATTAAAAATAAATAAATAAATATATATATATATATATATATATATATATATATATATATTCTCAATTGATCAATAAATAAGAAGAGACTAATGTTATGTGGTTTTAAATATAATAATCTGAAAAAAAATTTATAAATATAATAATAATAATAATAATAATAATAATAATAATAATATCACCAAGTGTCTATACAAATAATTAAGAATGTTACCAATTAATTAATACTAACAATAAGTACTTGCATCAAATTAATAAGTGAGTACTTCCGCTGTTTTAACCAAGGAATTCCATTAAAAAACACCCCAATCTTAATATAAATTAGTACAACTAAAAAATTCTCCATAAATCTAATGAACATAATCAAAATACCTTTCACTCTAGCTTTATTTGTGTTCCTACACTTGTTAAATTCCCAAACAAGAGTGATGGGCCTTTTGTAGTGGGAATTCATAAGGTGTCAGTTCAATTTATTTTGTTTTTCCTAGTTCCCATTTAACATTTAAAATTGAACCCGTTCCAACCCTTCCTCAGGCTTCTGGCCCATCCCAAAAGGGTTTAAAAAAATTTACCCTTCAATTTTATTTATTTATTTTTGTTTTTATTTTTTTTAAATATAAAAATGACTGGTCGTGTGAAGGTTAGATTAAATTTCTATATTTCAAAAGAAGGTTATTTTTTTAATAACCCACCAATATTTTTTTTTAAGTTCTTTAACTTGACAGGATGAAATTAAGTACTAATGGTGGGCTGCGGTAACTAGATGGAATGAGTTATTCTAAATGAGGGAGTTGTATTTTTTTTATTTTTTATGATAATATGTGTAATTAAATAATAATTATATTACATAACTTGGTATCTTATTCCATGCACCGTGTTCAATAAGTTACATTCAACCATCTCCAAGGGAGAAGGTACATTGACATTGAATCTGTTCAGCTCTTTATTGAACACTGAATCATTATATCCATACATGAATTTGATGCATATCTCAATCCTTGGGAATATCAAAGGGGAACACATGCATTTGATTCAATCCTCATTCAATTCAAATTGCATGTATTTACATTCACATCACCTGATGAACCAAAAACGTAGAAAGTGAGAAGGATACATGTTGTGAATGTAAATGTGAGTGATTTGAATTGATTGAGGATAGAATTGAATAAAAAATGACATGTTGTACTGCCCTTCCTCGCCCCTTCACTCTAAATTTCCAAAGGATTGAGTTGCACCATGCTTCACATGGCAAGTAACTTACATGTATTTTAATTACTGCTTTAGATTCGTCAAGTAATTAATAAATGCCAGTAACACATTGGATTTGAGAATATTTTTTAAATTAAGAATTGATAAAGAAGGTGATTCACATTTGTATGACTCGCTTAATGTACAATCCAAGAATATTTTGGAATCTACAATCTAGATAAACCACCCTAAACATTCATGACCAATAAACTTATCAAATACCATCATCCCCAAACTATGTACTTCATTCACTATCGACGACCTCGTTTTCCAACCATTTAATTGTATACATAAATTTAAAACAATTCCCCATGCTGCCTACCCACCTGGTCTCCTTAATAGTTGATAGTTATCCAACATCACGCTAAACTGAAGATATCATCCACATGGAAATGTAATGTCATGTGACTATTGCATTCAGTATCCCTTAATGCACAATGAAGTAGAGGGAACTCAATTTGACATAGAAATATCTATTTAAAAATTTATTATAATTTATAACTTACAATGCTCTGTTGCAATTCAGATTCATCCTTGTCCGGTAGATCCCAAACCCTTATTGGATACGTTTTCGTTGCAGTAGGGGACTGATCTTATATCGACAATTGAATGGAAGCATTTATGAGCATCGAAACCTCGAATTCAAGAACAATTGAATCTCAACAATAATGATGGTTCAAGATTTCTCCTTGACCAAGGATGAAATATATTCGATACAGTACATATATTCGATGAATCCAACATTTGATATGCTACATTGTCTGGCGAAGAAAGAGGAATATGAGTGCCTAAGGGATGTGTCAGACGATATCACAATCACTCCGTAAGAAAAAATCAATGCTGCTCGATGGTCCCGACTCTTCATAGTGTGATATGGGATTCAACATCAATTAATAAAATTTATGTATGATTAAATTGAACACTAAGTTGGACCTACTACATTGACACCCGACAGAGGGTGGTGGAGTGTATTAAATACCCATTCAACAACTTCACACACCTTTCCCTATAGGTTGCAACTTCCAATTTGTATCCATTATCCTCAAGCAATCTTTCTCCAAGCTTCATCTGAGCAAAATTTTCTGACCCAATCTTGAAGGTTTTCATCTCTAGAGGCTCCGAGCATTAGAGAAATTTTGAGGTAAAAAATGGGGCTCAAAACAAAAATATACAACAAAAATCAACTTTATAAGAATCAATAAGATCCAATATGGTGATGGCAACCATGGGGAATGATTCACCATTTTTGGAGTAAAAAGGTAAAAAGATTAAAAAAAATAAAAAGACTACTTTTTCAACTCATATTTTCAACTTATCTCCTTATAATTTTGGTCAAATTTCAAGCAGGAACACTCATTGGATGCATAATTTAATTTTACATCCAAAGAGTACCCATGTTGCATATTTTCGATGTAACCTACTACATGAAAAATGTGAAATACATGAAAAAAATGATTGCAAAAATTAAATTCCGCATCCAACGAGTGCTCCCACTCAAAATTTGAGCAAAATCGTAGGGAGATAAGTTGAAAATACAAGTTGAAAATACAAGTTGAAATAGTTTTTTATTTTTTCCCTCCAAAACTTGATGAGGTAATCTAATCTAATCTTATTTTATTCTTTCCACTATTATTTTATAATATTCTTTAGGAGACCCATTTTAGAGCTCAAAATTTCTCTAATGGAAATATGTTGAAAATAACAACAAGAAATGCTAAATATAGAAGTGCTAAAAATAGCATTTCAGGATACATTCCAATTTTAGTTAGTCCCTGAACTAAAATTGAGAATTAAAATTCGAATTTGATCTTAGCAGTTGTTTGAAAAATAACTAATTAATTCATCTTGAGTTAATTAGTTGGAGAAAATCAAACATGAAGTCTATGTGAAGACAACAATAGTTTTCCCCTTGATTGAGGAAGTTATCCCTTAATTAAGGAGATTAGGATGAGTTGTACTTTGAGTTGTAATTAGTTAGCTCAGTTAACTGATTTAAGTCCAATTAGATTAATTCCAACAGTTTGTGGAACTGATTGTGAGTTCAGTTAGTTAATGCATGCATGCATGTAACTAGTGTACTTTAGATAACTGAATATTCTCTCATAAATAACTCATGCATGTCAGTTCAGTCAGAGACCCAGTTGAGATCAGAGGATGGGACAATGTACTATCAGTTGCAAGAATATTCCATTGAGGATATCTCTTGCATGCAGAAGGAATTCATTCCTTGAGGATTGCGTAGTTATTTCTGAGTTTGGTGAGTTGTGTGAGAGGTGAATTCACACAGGTGGTAGCCAGAGGACCCAGGAGAAACTGCACAAGGAAATAGGAGGCTTGGAGGACTGAAGGAAGGCATATGTTGTGTCTATTCAGTCTATGAGCAGCATTGAGGGATTGTACTGAGAGTTGGATATCTTGTGAGCTAAAGCTTTGTGTAATCCAGAGATATTTCCACTTGTATGATAATACAGATATCAGGGTTTTTAGCTGAGGCTTTCCCTAGAGTATTCTTCTATGTTCATGTGTGATTGATTTCTCATTCTCTGTTATATGTGTTCTAATTGATCTTGCTCAAAATTGATTAAGCTTCTGCAAGTTTGTTTGTAGAAGTAGATCAAGTATTTTGCTTTAGTATATTGCATTATCAGGTGATCTACAGTGAGAATTTCTACATGGTATCATAGCAAAGGTGATCAAAGCAGAGAACAATATACAAAGAAGTTCGAAGTTCGAAGGTTGAAGTTCTTGATTATAGAAATCAAATTCTTATCACATCTCAAATTTCACCAATGGAGTTCAACAGTTTGAGACTCGAATATGCCCTAGATGGCAGCTCGAATTATATAGCCTGGAAGGATCACATGGAAGCGGTATTAGAGGACAATGGTTTGAAGGACTTCATTGATCAAGAAGTCCCCAAGCCAGCAACAGCTAACACCCAAGAATTGGCGGAATGGAAGAAATGTGTGGCTAGAGCGAGGAGGATTCTTCTGGAGGGAGTTCGAGACCACATTGTCTCAAGTCTCCATGGGAAGGAGACACCGTTTTCAATGTGGAAAACATTGAAGGATCTATATCAGAACAACAACGATCAGAGGAAGCTGGCGCTGAAAGACAAGCTTCAAAAAATCAAGTGTGAAAAGGGCGACACGATCTCTACATATCTGAACAATCTCACCACCTGTAGGGATGAACTTGGAAGTGTAGGAATCACAACAGTCGATGATGACATGGTGAGTCTTGCTCTCCTCGGTATTCTTAAGTGATGCATAGCTACCAAGACTTGGTAAATGGAAGAGAGAAACTGGCATATTGGGAACGACTGTGGTCAAATCTGATTACGGAGGAGATAAGGAGAAGCACCAGAGATGGATCTTCATCAAAGCATGATGATGAAGAAAATCTAGCCTTAGCGAGTAAGGTGAGGAAATGGAAAGGGAAGACGTCCCATTCCAAATCGAGTTCTTCCCATGGTGGGAAGATGATTGACAAATCGAAAGTGCGATGCTTTCATTGTCATGAGGTGTGCCATTATGCTATGAATTGTCCATAGAAGAAATCCAAGAAGGGATCCTCGAAAGGATCAAATGGTGAGGCACTGGCCTCACAGTTCGAATTGGATTTCACCCTCATCGCATGCATGGTTTCATCGATGGTGGGTTATGTTTGGTACCTGGATAGTGGAGCCTCATTCCACATGACCGACGACAAGAGTCTATTCAGTACCTTGGAGGAGAAGGACCTCCAGATGCACATAGAGATGGGTGATGATGGAAAGTACCGTGTTTCAGGTGAAGGCACGGTTGTGTTTTAGAGGGAGCATGGAGCTACTCTCACCCTGAATGATGTAAAGTATGTGCCTGGTTTGAAGAAGAATCTGGTATCCATCGCTATGTTGGAAGACAAAGGCTATGATGTAGTCTTTAGTAAAGGAAAGGCATTCCTGAGGCACATCAGCACTGGAAAAACTAAGAGGATTGGGATTCAAGTAAAGAATCTCTACAAGCTGGTGGTAGATGACTGTGTTACAGTGAGTCCCAAAGAAAAGTGGGTGCAAAGCCAAGATATTGGCGAGCTATGGCATAGAAGATTGGGCCACTTGCACCATGGGGCCTTGAAGACCATGCAACAAATTTCTACCAGACTTCCCAAGGATAAACTGGAGCAAGTGGATACATAAAAAGGTTGTACCTTGGGTAAGTATGCAAAATATTCCTTTCAGGATCGAGACAATCAAGCTGGAGCAATCCTGGAGTGCGTTCATACAGAAGTTTGTGGACCATTCTCGATAGCCTCCACCACTAAACAAAGGTACTATGTTATTTTTATTGATTATTTTTCTCGTAGATGTTGGATCTACTTCATGCAGAAGAAGGATCAAACCTTCTCAAGGTTTTGTGAGTTCAAAGCCTTGGTTGAGAAAGAATCTGGAAATAAAATAAGGACCTTGCGAAGTGACAATGGTGGAGAGTATGTATCCCAAAAGTTTAAGGACTTCTGTGCAGCAGAAGGAATTAAACGGGAGTTGACGGCACCCCATAACCCATAGAAGAATGGGGTGGCTGAAAGGAAGAATAGAACGATTGTGGGAGTAGCCCGGGCGATGTTGCATGACCAAAACCTACCACTTCATTTGTGGGCTAAGGTATGCAATACAACAGTATACTTGCAGAATAGAAGCCCGCATTGTATACTGGGGATGAAGACACTAGTGGAGACCTTCTCCGGGAAGAGACCAGATGTGAGTCACTTCAGGATCTTTGGATCATTGGTTTATTGCCATGTGACCAAAGATGCCCGGAAGAAGCTAGAGCCAATAGCTGAGTTGGGGATACTTGTGAGGTACACTGATACACCCCACAACTATCGAGTGTTCTTGCCTACTAGTTAGAGGACAATGGTACGTAGAGACCTGAAGTTCGATGAGCAGAAGGCCATGCGAGTTTCCCTTGAGAGGGATCTCAAGTTGCATGCAGAGGAGGAAATTTTGGTTTCTAAGGAGGAGGAACCTTAGACTGATGCGGCGCAGCTGCATGCAGAGGATCTAGAAGTGGAGACATCCACTCATGCAGAGTCTTCCAGATATGGGTGGAAATGCTCAAGGGAAGCTGACATATTGGTGATGGATGCGAGAGAGAATGTGGGACAACCATCCTCTCAGCGCAGACATAGGAGATCACCTTAGCGGTACACTGGTTACATGGCCCTGGTTGGGGAATGTATAAAGACCGAACCATCTTCCTTCGAGGAAGTAGTGCAACAGCTAGTCTGGGTTGATGTTATGGTGGAGGAGTACGACTCCATAGTTCGGAACAATGTTTGGGATGTTGTCCCAAGACTGGAGGACAAGTCAGTGGTGAGTTTCCAATGGATTTACAAGGTAAAGCAAGCAACTGATGGCAGTGTGGAGAAACATAAGGCAAGGTTTGTTGCCCGTGGTTTCTCACAGGTCGAGGGGATCGACTGTGATGAGACTTTTTCTCTTGTAGCAAGGTACTCATCTGTCAGATCGATGTTGGCACTATCAGCACAGATGCGTTGGAAGATCAATCAGATGGATGTGAAGACTGCATTCCTCAATGGCAATATTGAGGAAGAGGTGTACATAGAGTGGTTGGAAGGATTTGAGACCTTCGATCGTGAGTCGCATGTATGCCAACTCAAGAGAGATTTGTACAGGCTGAAGCAAGCACCTTGTGCTTGGTACACTAGGATCGACAACAATTTCACCGGGTTGGGCTTCACAAAGAGTGAAGCAGATGTGGAGCTTTACCACATCATGGTAGAAGGTAAGCCATTGATCATTGTTCTTTATGTTGATGATCTGATATTGACAGGTGATGATCAGTTGATCAAGTCTTGCAAGGAGGACCTTGCAAGAGAGTTCAAGATGAAAGAAATGGGTCTTATGCACTACTTTCTAGGCATGGAAGTGTGGCAGAAGGATGGGGAAGTGTTTGTGTCTCAAGGCAAGTATGCCAATGAGATACTCAAGAGATTCCACATGGAGAAGTGCAAGCCCATGCAGACTCCTCTAGCAGGTAACTAGAGGAAGGAGGATGCTACTTCAGGTGAGGTAGTAGCTGCTATTGTTTATCGACAGCTTGTGGGTTCATTGATGTATTTAGTGAACACACGACCAGATTTGTGCTTTGCGGTGAACCAGCTGAGTCAAGCTATGGTTCAGCCTACCAAGCTGTTTTGGAAGGTAGCGAAGCATGTGCTGAGATACCTCAGAGGCACATCTCAGTATGGATTATGGTACAGACAGACAGAGGGAGTGAAGCTTCAAGGCTTCACAGATGCAGATTGGGTAGGGAGTCCATCAAATCGGAAGAGCACTTCAGGAGGAATTTTCAACCTTGGTTCAACTGCAGTTTCTTGGTACAATAGGAAATAGAGGTCAGTTGCACTTAGCTCAGCAAAGGCTGAATACATGGCTGCCAGTCAGGGAACATGTGAGGCCATTTGGATGCGGAAAATTATAGTTGGATTGTTTGATCAGAGGATGGATCCAACTGTGATCTATTGCGATAATCAGAGCTGTATCAAACTCTCCGAGAATCCAGTATTTCATGATAGGTCCAAGCACATCGATATCCGATATCATCATATTTGAGACTGTGTGGTGAAGAGGATCATGTTGTTGCTATATGTTTCGACCGAGGAGCAGGATGCCGATATTTTGACTAAGGCATTGTCAAAATGCAAATTCGAGTTCCACAAAGACAGGATTGGGGTGACAGATAATCCCTTTCTTGTTGAGAGGGGGTGTTGAAAATAGCAACAAGAAATGCTAAATATAGAAATGCTATAAATAGCATTTCGAGATATATTCCAATTTTAGTTAGTCCCTGAACTAAAATTGAGAATTAAAATTCGAATTTGATCTTAGCAACTGTTTGAAAAATAATTAATTAATTCATCTTGAGTTAATTAGTTGGAGAAAATCAAACATGAAGTCTATGTGAAGACATGCAACAGTTTTCCCCTTGATTGAGGAAGTTATCCCTTAATTAAGGAGATCAGGATGAGTTTTACTTTGAGTTGTAATTAGTTAGCTCAGTCAACTGAGTTAAGTCCAGTTAGATTAGTTCCAACAGTTTTTGGAACTGATTGTGAGTTCAGTTAGTTAATGCATGCATGCATGTAACTAGTGTACTTTAGATAACTGAATATTCTCTCATAAATAACTAATGCATGTCAGTTCAGTCAGAGACCCAGTTGAGATCAAAGGATGGGACAATGTACTATCAGTTGCAAGAATATTCCATTGAGGATATCTCTTGCATGCAGAAGGAATTCATTCCTTGAGGATTGCGTAGTTATTTCTGAGTTTGGTGAGTTGTGTGAGAGGTGAATTCACATAGGTGGCAGCCAGAGGACCAAGGAGAAACTGCACAAGGAAATAGGAGGCTTGGAGGAATGAAGGAAGGCATATGTTGTGTTTATTCAGTCTATGAGCAACATTGAGGGATTGTACTGAGAGCTAGATAGCTTGTGAGCTAAAGCTTTGTGTAATCCGAAGATATTTACACTTGTATGATAATACAAATATCGAGGTTTTTAGTCGAGGCTTTCCCCAAAGTATTCTTCTGTGTTCATGTATGATTGATTTCTCATTCTCTGTTATATGTGTTCTAATTGATCTTGCTCAAAATCGATTAAGCTTCCGCAAGTTTGTTTGTAGAAGTAGATCAAGTATTTTTCTTTAGTATATTGCATTATCAGGTGATCTACAGTGAAAATTTCTACACAATATTGATTGGAATTCTTAAGCCTGGGATACCATATTTGTTGTGTTGATCATGACCATGCATGTAGAGAATGTAATGATATGTAGCAGGTGGCTGCAGGCAAGGAGGTAACCTCATAGCATATACATTTTCATGACACAAACCCTCAAAGGATAGGACACAACCTTGGACACATTGCACCAAAACATTTGGATTGACTGATAGGTTAGTCAACTATTTAGTTTAAATGGTAGGAAATTGAAGCATCTGAGCATCTTTTGAAATTGTTCATGGATACAGTCAAAGTTAATAATAATCTTGTTTTGCAACTGTGGTGAAGTCGATTGCAAGGTTTTTATTTTTATTAATTGTTACCTTTAACTTGATTTGTTTTAGTTTGAAGCCGATTAGAAGAGGTTTTTACACCAGATTTGTTTAGTTTGCAATTAAAGGTCTTTCTTTTATCTTTTATAATAATAGAAAATTACAAAATTTTTGTTGTAAACGATCTTTCTTTTATCATTTATAATCATATAAAATTACAAAAAAATTGGCTTTGAAAGCCTATTGTATTCTTTGAAATATATGTCTCTAGATTTTTTTTTTTAAATATCAGAGTCCCTTTCCCAGGATTAGGTGGCTATTGTTGTAATAAAAGTTGAGGTTTGAAGTACTACAACAAATTATGTTAATTGGTATGTACCAAGTTCATTGATGGGATGTGAACAATTTTTCAAAACCATCAACAACAAATATTGTTAACAATTTTCACAACCATCAACATTATTCCTTTAAATTATAAAAAAAACATTAATATTGTCACGAAATTAGTCGAATTTGATAGATGGTTGGATTTTGAAATTGGAACCTTTATTGAAATTGATCTTGCTAGACCAACATACCATGTCTATCAACTCATTAACCATAATTTAAAAAGTTATAATTGATTGGTATTATATGAAGTTGTTTTTATTTCTTTCACCATTAAATACATTATTTCTTTGTAATTTATGTATTAACTTATTCTATTGTTTTTATTGATTGAATAGGTGTAAATATTGAAAAATGCCTCATATTGATTTCCCTAAGAAGGATAAAAAGTAAATGTCAATTCTTAATTCATTTTGTCTCCACAACATTCTAATCAACCATGTAATCTTGAAAATGAAGTTGATGCTCATCTATTTGAAGATGATGAATTAGATAGTGTAGAGCTTGTTAAAAAGGAAAACCCATCAAAGAAACACAAAATAATGTTCAAATCTAAATGGAAGAAAATATTTCCATGGGCTTATGTTGTAAAAGATTATAATGATAACGGAAGGATAAAATTTTCTTGGTGTGTTAGATTTAAAGGACACACTCCATTTGCAAAAGAGGGAAGTACCACTCTTCATGTTAATGGTCTAAGTGGTCATGCATAATCCGAAGCTCATAAATTCTCTTTACAACTTTTTGAGGGAGAAATCAAACAAAGTAATATTCCAATCACTAAACATGTCAAACTAATGGTAGATGTCGAGAAGGAGATAATTATACTAGGGATTTAAAACATGTATTTTGTTGCTATACATGATTTATCATTAAGAAATGTATAAGTTGATATATGACTTGAATATGTATAAATGCACTCCACACATGCCTCTAATAGATGAATAGTTTACATACACAAATGCATCATCAAGAAAATAGTTTCTTCAAGTTGCTAAAGAGGTGTATTAGAACAAACTAAAATATGAGATTTTACATAGCCCATTTTATTCAATTTTAGTTGAGGAAAGCATTGATCGAACTATGGAACACCATTTGATTGTTTATATTACATATTTGACAAATGAAAGAAGAGGTCAATGTGTAACAAAGTTTATATGTTTGCTTCAAGTAAAGGATGGAACAACTTAGTGTATGAATGATGCAGTGAGAACTCTTTTAGGATAAATGCTTCTATCCTTGATGAAGTTAGTTGGTTTTGGCTCGGATGGTGCATCTGCCATGAAGGGTATTCATGAAGGTTTATCTTATAAGCCTCGTTGAGATGATCCTGATTTATTAGATATCCATTGCATAGATCATAGGGAAGCATTAACATAGCCACCGATGCTTCATATCATTTTCCAGAGTTGCAATATAGTGACAAATTTGCAAACAAAATTTATTTAGGATTGAGAAATCAAATAAAAGACATGGATAATTGGAACAACTAATGGAATCATTTCAAATAAATAAGTTAGAGGTCTTACAAATTCATAAAATTATGTGGCTCTCTAGAGGCAAGGTCATGGAAAGACTTTCTAAACTCATAACTGCTTTGTCAAAGGATTAGAATTTAGGGGAAATTTTTTTTCATGAGTTGGCAACAATATTTCAAGTGCATTTTTTCATCCATCTACTTCCAGATGTGCTCATTTAATTAAATAAGTTGAATCAAAATTTTTAAGAGGATCATGTTGATATTACATCTATTGGCACTACTTTAGATGTTTCTATTAGCATGCTTTGCAAATGATTTTTGGGAAGTATTTTTGGGGTAGGTGCAGTGCACATGTCGTCTTTTTTAGGTAAATCACAAGGAGGAACCATTGAATTTATAGATGGCATGGGTATGGTACATTTACATCATTTGAGGTTCCAAAGTTTTCCAAGGATGCAAAGATTGTGAACACTATATGAATGTATTCTTTTGGGAAAATGTTTTGTTGTAATGGTGATTGAATCTTTAGATAGGAGATTCATAGATTTACATATATTTAATGCTGCTAAGTTTTCCAATCCTCGACATTATTATGAAGAAGTGAATGATAGAGACTCTCAAACAAAAATATGGTTGAAATGTTTACATGAAAAAAATAATGTTTGGGAATCACCTATTGTGGATATTGCCAGATGTTTGGGTGAAATGGATGAATTTATTTGCACCATTTCTAAATCATACCCGAAAAAGCATATGTATGGAGCATGAGATATATGTGGAGATGAACCTAAATTGTTTGAAGACTTTCCATATTTGATGCAATTATGGAAAGCTATTGTTGTTATCCTAGCAAGCACAACAATGTGGGGAAGAGGCTTCTCAAAATTAAACAAGATCAAAAGTGATGATAGATCAAGGATTTCATTGGAGACACTAGATATGTTAATGTTTTTGTCTTTTACTACACCTCATGCTCTAAATGAGTTATATTGGAATGCTATCTATGATGTATGGAAACAAATGAAAACAAGAAAGCCTTTTCCAATGAGAAAATAGATTTATATGTTTAATGATGTAAGTCCAAATACTTTTGAAGAACAAGGAATGAATATAAGAAACACATGTTTACCTTTTTTTAGTGGAATTTGAGAAAAATGATTCATTATTTACTAATTTTATTGAAACTTTATAGTGTTTTAATGTAGAAATTGCAAGAAAATTGCTACTGCTAATGAAATCGAGCTGGAATCAAGAACAAAAATTTCTTCTACTATTCTGCGGAAAGGAAAACACACAATAGAAACACATGCAATAACATGCAACCATCAAAACATAAGAAACACAATGATTTTACATGGGAACCCAATTAGGAAAAACCCCTCCTCTGATTTAGATTAATTTAGATGAGGAAGATAAATAATTACAATGTATTGCTTCAATTCGGAAGCACACCTCACACTGCCAAATTGTTCTCTTGCTTCCTGACCTGCTCTAACCAACACTTAGCTAATTCAAGCCTCAACCAACCTCTTATTTCCTTGTGCAATCCTAGAGGAATTAAGCTCCTTAAAAATAGGGAAATTCCCTATTTCCTTGTGCAAATCCAAGGGGAATTGATCACCTTTTGAGTGCAAAAGCATTGTACACTCAACAATATACAATTATAAATACAAATGTTCCTTTTTCCATCCACTCAACTAGGAAATTCGAATTCCATGAATGACTGGGTCTATTTTTAGCTGATTGACTAGTTAACTAAGATATCAATGAGTTAACAATAGTCATAACTACTCAACTGACCCTCAACTAACTCAAATAATGACTAGAGCTCAATTAGTTGAGTTCAAATAACAATAACTCAAGTAGATTTCTAGATCATAGCAATCAACTCATGCACAACTCTACTTCTAGCCTTCAAACTCGAATTTAATGACTTAACTAATCGACAAGGCCATGCCACTCTAACTGATTGCAATCCAAGTCATCCTGTTGATGTGAAAAATCAAATTTTCTCCATTTCTTTCTACAATTTCAACACTCCCTCTTAGAAAGAAAAGGATTTTTCACAATCCCAATACTGCTCCAGTGGAATGTATTGTAGCAAAAATAACACTACCTCTCAATGTCGTTATTTCTACTGCAACAACTGCAATTGAGAAGCATCCAAAATACTGAATCAATTATGTCTCTAAGCTACAACTGTCTCCTAAGCATCTGAATGTTACTAGTGTCTGCATTGTCTACTAGGAAATATGCTCTACTACTGACTCTGCTCCTATGTTATCAACGTTGCTTTGTGCTCCTCAGCATCTCACTGCTCCAACTTACACTAATCCTCCTACTATTGAATAATGTGGGCCCCTGTAGCAAGGATAATGATCCATTAGAAGAGTATATTGTAACTACTACTCCTCTCTTATGGATCCCGTCCAAATATTTGCAACATTGGGACTAAGGCTCTAAATCACCCCACCTCACTCCTGGAGGTATAGCTACATGCATGGTGAAATATACCTCTAGCTTGTACATATTTTTCACTATAACTCCAATCTATTTTGCTTTTCCAGTAGCAACATGCTTCAGAAAATATTTTCCCTTACTGAACACCACATCATAACCTCTGTCCTCCAATATAACCACAAAAATCAATTTTTTCTTTAGCCCAGGCATATACATTACATTTTTCAGGTGAAGATGGGAGTCTGAATCCCTCTTAAAGGTGATAGTACCAATTCCTTCGGTACTATACCTCCAATCATCTCCAAATTCTATGTGCAATTTGAGATCCTTCTCCTCTATGCTATTGAATAATTCCTTGTTTCCTGTCATATGATATGAGGCACCAGAATCTAGGTACCACTTACTCCCTCTTACTGTGCTTTCCATGCAAGTAAAGAGGGTGAAATCTAACTCGAATTGAGACTCCATAGCATCTCCTCCTACTTCTGTTGTGGGATCCTTGCTAGATTTCTTGTGCATACACTTGGTTGCATAATGCCCATATTCATCGCAGTGAAAACAATTTATTTTGTTGAGTTCCTTCTTCTTGCCATTATTTTGGCTAGATTCTACCTCATCTTGGGCATTCGTGCCTTTGGCCTTCTTTCCTTTTCCAACTAGAGCACAATCTTCTTCCTCATCAACAATGGATGTGACACCATTTCTAGTGTTTCTTTTGATGTCCTCTTGCACCAAATCAAACCAAATTCTCTCCCAATATGGTAGCTTGTCTCTTCCATTAACTCAATCCTGATAGTTGTGCCAAAATTTCGGAAGGCCAAGGAGTGTGAATATCACAAGTTTAGACGATGGCACATTTTCTCCTACTTCTCCAAGTTCATCTTGAACCTGAATGAATCTAGATAGGTATTGGGGAATGGTTTCATTTTTGTGCATTCAAATTCTTTTGAGTTTATCTCTGAATGCTAATTTCCTGGCATCACTGCTACTCTAGAATAGATTTGTGAGATTTTTCCACATTGCAAAAGGAGTCTCCTTTCCATGAAAGTTCAAAACCACTGATCTCTGAAACCCTACAAAATAATCCTCTTGGCTCTTGTTGTGTCTTTCTTCCACTGAGAAAGTGCTTGTGCATCTAATGTTGTTGGTTTTGGAATATCAGTTTGTGTATATTACCATACTCCATTGACATCTAGGACAACTTCCATCTTGTCTTTCCAAGAACAAAAATTCGAGGTGCCATCCAATGCATACTCTAACCTCAATCCGTTGAAAGACATTTTTTTGCACTAAAGAGAATCTGCACCGAAAAATCTGCAAATCGAAATTTATCTGAGAGAAGATCTAGAACAAGGTTTCTATGTAGTCTTCTAAGCCTCTGATACCATGCAAAAATTGCAAGAAATTGGCTACTGCTAATGAAATCAAATTGAAATCAAGAGACATAAATTTCGTCTATTATTATGCAGAAAGTAAAACACATGATAGAAACACACATAATAACATGCAACAATCAAAACACAAGGAACACAATGATTTTACAGGGGAACTCAACTGGGAAAAACCCCTCCTATGCTTTGCATTAATTCATATGAGAAAGAGAAACAATTACAATGTCTTGTTTCAACTCTGAAGCACACCTTGCTCTAAAAAATTGTTCTCTTGCTTCTTGACCTGCTATGACCAACACTTATCTAATTCAAGCCTCAACCAACCTCCTATTTCCTTGCATAGTCATGGATGAATTAAGCTCCTAAAAAATAGGGAAATTCCCTATTTCCTTGTGCAAATCCAAGGGGAATTCATCACCTGCTCAGTGAAAAATCATTTTACTCTCAACAGTATACAATTATAAATACAAATGTGCCTTATCCATCCACTCAACTAGGAAATTCAAATTCCATGCATGACTGGGTCTATTTTTAGTTGATTAACTGAGATAACAGTGAATTAACAATAATCATAACTACTTAACTTACCCTCAACTGACTCAACTAATGACTAGAGCTCAACTAACTAAGTTCAACTAACAATAGCTGGTGTTGAGAATGGAGCTTGTAGAGGATATGCGCAAGAATAGGTGAGGTAGCGGTGCAGGATAATTAAGGTTTGCAGATTGACCATAACACTCCTTTTAATGATGCTAATACAACCAGACTTTAGTACTGACCTTCATTACCATATCTGAATAAAACTAGGGGAGGTAATGACGCATATGGAATTGAACGTGGTCGGAAAACTACTATCAGCAACTCAAGAAATATAAGGAAGTGTGATTTGTTAAGGATAAAGCATGAAAAATAGCGAAAGATGGAAAAAGGACATATTCTACTCACAATAGAGCATAAAGAGGAGATTATTACTAACATCAGATATTATGCAGATCACTGGATTTTTTGGCTACAAAAATGCACAAAAGACACTTTGAATAGATGCAAAGAAGATGGACATCGAATAATACTGAGAACAAGGGGAACGCTGCCGAGATCAAAGGGAGATGATGGAACACTCATGGTAACAGGTATTTGAAACATTTGAACGAGATGGTACTTAGAACTTTTTAGTGGAAGTCTTTTACTTTACAGGGGAGTTTTGATGTTTCTGGGTAGCCCTTCTTTTTCCATTTCTCTTACTCAATGATCCCTGCCTACTAGCATGAAGAGTTCAGAGCTAGAAAGTCCCACAAATTCCATTAGTTACTTACTTATTGGATTGAATATACATTACATATTATCATTATAGGAGGATGACGACAAGCTCATTGACATATTTCCCTGACCTGGATTTCTTACTCATTCTTCAACAAACTGCTTTGGTTCTGGTGGCATCGACCCTACATTGATTTTAAATTTTTTACTTGCTCTTATCGGGTGTGGTTTTCTATTTTTTGGTCAAATAAGAGTGGAGACTTCTATTAATTGCATGAAAGATTACATATGTGACATGGCTTTACAATGTAAGGACCAGCAAGGGTTGTCCCTATGAAGGGTTACCAACTACACAACCCAAAATAATCCCGAAACCCTCAACCTGAAGCTTACAAAAAAGTCTCCATCCAAGATCCCGAGATCTGACGGTCACAAAACTATCGTCTCGGCAACATGCTCCCCTGTTACCTAGTTCGTGGACCTGATAAGGATTGGGAGCCAAATTTCATAAATGTTCGGGTCCGGTTTGAAACTTAAGCTTCTATTACTTTTAGATCCCTAAAACCAAGCGAAAAAACCCCTGTTGATCAGACGGTCCTCCGAGACATCAGAGCGGAAACCTGCACAGTCTTTACTTTCCTTTTCAGACCCGTTGAGAATTGTAAACCACTTATCTAAAATGCATCGGGTCCGCTTTGGTGGTTAACGTCCGATTACTTTTCCATCCGATGGCCATTCGATTACAAAGGCTGTCAGGATCCGTGGCCGACGACCTACTGAGAGGCCTGCTGTTTACCAAGTGCCTCTCCCCCGTGGAAAGCTATGTTTTAAGCATTTTTCTTCTCCCTTTTTCATCTTTTTTTGAAAATCAATAGTTAGGAATGACTTACACTTCCGATTTCTCCTGCTTCCACTAGTCTTCCTTCTTGTTCAGTCCTGATAGTTTGGAAGTTTCCCATGTCTTTGTCTGCCTGTCTTTGACAATCCTCACGCAATTTCGCTGAGGGTGTCGAATCCCATGCATACCTTCTATAGATTTCTTTGCAAAACACTCCTTCATTTGCCAGACAATCAGCTAGCATGTTGGATTTTCTTCGCACATGAACAAAGCTGGCCGTTCTCAGGGTTTATAGGTGGGAATGAATGCGCTGAAAGACCTGCAAAATTCACCAATGTTTTGATACTTTTCCAGGTGCTTTTCCATTGCAGATCTTCTTGGCCGCATTAATAACCAATTCCGAGTCAAATTCAATGATGGAATTATGAGAATTTGACTCGATTAGTATTTCTAGGCACTGCTCTAAGGCCATGAGATGCACCATGTTATTTGTAGCAGTTCCCAGATGACTATGAAAGATGTCCTTTATGCACCCCTGCTCATCTCTAATGACCCCACAAAACCTAGCCCTGGGTTACCTTTAGAGGCTCCATCTATGATAACTTTCAAGAAACCAAGAGGAGGAGGTTGCCAAAAGTCTTTACCATCATTTATCTAGCTCACATCCTTGTGTATGCTCTGGGAAACTAGTGAATGGAGACCCAACTGCATCAGTATACGAGTGTCCTGGGGCAGATTTGGCTTCTCAGGAGGTCTCCCTAACATGGCACCAACAATATCTTTGAGCTGTTTTAATATCTGTGCAATAGTGTCCTAGGTTGAGCCAGTTTTTCTCTTGAAAATCCCGCCATTGCATTCTTTCCAGACGTCCCAGATTAAGAAGCCTGGAGCCAGAGTCCAAGCGTTGTTGATGAGCTCATTGCCTGAGAAGTTTCTTCTCCAATTCCTCAAAGTTTTGGTAATATTGAGGCCATCCATATCAATTTTCCTGAAGAATGAGGCCACCCAATCCCATAAGGTTGAGGTGACAGGGCAAAGGTTGAGTAAGTGTTCCATCGTTTCCTCTTTTTTCCAATGGAAAAATCGGTAACCTTTTATTTAAAAAATGAAAAGTTACATTTGCAGATGCATTGAAGCATTTCCATAAGTTGCCCATTGGGCTCGAGTGCTTAACACAGAAGGTACACGGCCTCCTCATATGAGGAAATTTCGGCCAGTGTCTGCCAAAAGTGATTAACACAGAAAAAGAATAATGAAGACAAAACTGTAAGTGAAAAAGACCACAAGGAGGAAACAAAAGTGCTGACATTTGGGGGGATCATGACTTCCTCCCCTTTTTCTTCTCGACCTTTCGCCATTCTCCTTGGGCCGGAATAATGGGAACAATTTGAAGTGGATTTTCATTGGCGGGTCGAGGGATTTCCTTGTCTGAATCAGAGGTGTCTGGTGAATGCTGCCTTTTGGTTCCACTTATTTCCATTGGATTTGAATTCTTTCCGGATTGTGAGTCCATGGGCTCTTGTGTAGAAGTCTTCTGAGTTTCTGTTTCATTTGGAACTAGTTCTTCCTCTTCATATTCTTCCTCCTCGTCCGAATCTGAATGTATAATTTTCCATCCCTTTTGTTGATTGCCGGTTTTCTTCTTTTTGCGACTGTTCTTTTTGTATTCAGGACATGCGTTTTGGAGATGTCCGGTTTGCCGACATGTTCTGCACCTGAAAGCTGTATTTTCATAATCTAATGACTGCATCCAGCTGCGATCTTTGTGTTTTAGTTTAATGTTTCCCGGTAATCCTTTACTGAGATCTACTTCTACACATATGCGTGCAAAAGTAAAAATTCTTTCATCTATTCTTTGTGTATCCATTTTGATGTATCTGCCTATGGCATTCCCTATGCTTGCAAGTATTTTTTGGTCCCAGAAATGGATAGGGAGATTATGAAGACGTACCCATACAGGAATTTTAGATACGACGAAAGTATTTGCATCAAATTCCGGGAACCATGGAGTTATAAAGAGGCCCGAAGATCCCCAGAACCAAGGTCCTTCCTGAATCACAAGATCTCTAACTTCTGATGATTGGAATTTTACTATAAAAAACCCTTTGGAACAAAGGTGGATCTCACAGTCCATAGACCATTTTGTGAATATCCAGTGAAACAGATCCAAGGGTTTGGGCCAAAATCCGTTAAAACGACATATGATGGCTAGCTTCTCATAGCTACAACATACCTTTTCTGCTTCTGCTGCATCGATTGTTAGTTCTAGATTTTGCTGCATTTGCTCCACTATGTATGGACTTGGTTCTGATCCAACTTGCTTTGGAGTTGCTGGAGAAGCTTTCCCTCCTTGTAGAATATTCTTGTAAGATGTTCCTTCACTTCTGTGCTGCTGGTGTAGATCAGGGTTGTGATTTGATTTGGATCCGCTTCCTCCTTCTGTTGATTTGCTTGTTGCTGCACCTCCTCTTAGTCTCATATTGAGAATGATTGTGGATCCTGGTTTGACTTTGTAGTCTTTTATGGATCTGGAATCCTGTAGCGATCTGCCCCCTGCTAATAAGTGTTGCTTGTCAACGGGGTAGCCGATCTGATCGGCAATGTGGTTTTTCAGATCTATTACGCTGTCTGTAGCATAAACCCAGGTCAGTTTTGTATTCCCTGTGGGTGTTCTAATAAAAATTTGAAAACGCTTGGGGGTTATCTCATCATAGTTGACGATCTGCGTCCAGGGGCCAGTTTTGTGGTCTTCCCTTCCCACTGAAATGGCTTTGGTACTTTCCGAATCCGGCCCATCCATATCTGCATTAGATCTGTGTAGAACCTTGATCTTATGAAAATAGCTGTGGATCTGCCTTCCCTTGAGAATACCGTCTGCATCTGATCCATGGCAAGAGGACTCTGCGGCACAAAAGATAGATTTGTTTCCGGATCTGGGCTTTAGCACTGCCCGAGGTCCAAGATCTAATCGCCCTGCTGCGAGAAAACTTCGATCTATCCCTCGGATGCTCCTCTCCTTCGATTGCATGAATACGACAACATTTAGAAACCCCAGATTGATCTTGAGATCCTAGGCAGTCACCCTCACCAGACGCTGGAAGGGGGATAGCTCAGAATTTTTCTGGTGCTTTCGGATCTCACGAAGGGCCACGGTGCTGAGCCTGAATCTGTGGGCCTTCCTTGCTCCTACCGTCGCTGTGACGGACTTCGTCGCAGCCTTCGTTGCACGCTGCTCCCACGGATCCTCCTCGCCATTCGGCTTCCAGACTGACTGCTTCATGCGAGCCCTCTCTCTGATATTGTTCGAGCCTGCATCATCTCGGCACTTGTTCGCAGAAACCCTTGCCATCGCCTTTTTTCTGCTTTCCTATCACAGTCCACTGTTCATCATCGTTTCCTCTTGTGTACCACACAGATATCATTTGGATGGGCCAACAAAACATTTCTTCAGAATATTTTCCCAAGTTAGAATTTTCTTTTGTTGAACCAACCACATGAACAACTTTATTTTCATCGAATGTGGGTTCTGCCAAAGGTCCTTCCATGCCTTATCAGGGTTTTGATAATCACACCCTATGGCTATTTGTTTGGCTTCTTTGAGGTTAAAGTTACCTTCTGTGTTTCTTCCCCATCTTAGTTGGTCAGATGAGGATGAAACCAAAATCTTCCTTTGTGCCAAGTCCATAGCAAGAGAGTTTGCCTGAGCTTTCAAAGGGCTCTCTTCCCTGTAGCCTAGATCCTTCCATGTTCTCCATTTGCCATTGTTCCTTACCTGATCCCAGAAGTCACTTACCATGCATAAACCTTTGTTTTCAGTGTCATTTTTGAGATCGATTAGTTCTTCCCTAAATAGGTTTGGTTCTTGCTACCAGCTATCCTTCCAGAATCTTGCCATGTTCCCATCTTGGATCTCTAAGAAGCTGTGCTGCTGGATAATGCCTCTATTTTCCCAAGTAAGATTCCAAATGTGGGAGCCCTTGATAAGCCCAAAAATTTGAATATGATCCCTCTCCTGCCAATTGTTTGCATATTTATGTTTCCAAAGCTTGGCCCATGGGGTTGCCGATTCCTTGAGCCACCTCCACCAAAGCTTTGCACCCAAAACTCTGCTGAGGGTTTCGGGGTCATGAAGCCCCAAACCTCCATGGGCCTTAGGTTTGCAAAGCTTATCCCAAGCTACCAAAGCCCATTTCTTTTTCTCTTCCCCTTTGCCCCAAAGAAAATCTCTTTGAATGTTCTTGATCTGTTGCAAAACTCCTTTAGGAATAGGAAGAGATGACATCATGAAAATGGGTATGGCCTGTAGGACAACTTTTGTGAGCACAAGGCGCCCTGCTAAATTCAAATATCTGCAAGTCCATTTCCGGATCCTATCCTGAAGTTTATTAATGACCAGCTCCCACACTCCCCTGCTTAGAGGTTTTTCTATAAGGGGCATTCCAAGGTACTTAGAGGGTAGTTGATCCCTTTGGAACCCTAGAATTCTGGTGAGGTTTCTCTGAATAGCAAATTAGCAATGTCAGTGTTAAAAAAGAAAACTTTTGATTTATCAAGGCTTACCTCTGTACCAGCGGCCATGGAAAAGTCATTTAGGATTTGTTTAAAAGATTTTTCTTCCTTGACCGTGGGAATGCCCTGCAGCATAGTGTCATCCACAAATTGTTGGTGAGTTGAAGCCGCTCCATATGTGGTGAGTTTCAAACCCTAGATTCTTCCCTCAACACTTTCCATTTTTATTGCTCTGCCTAGCCCTTCCATCATGAGCACAAAGAGGAAGGGGGAGAGCGGATCTACTTGTCTTAGTCCCCTAGAAGGCATGAAGGTTCTTGAGGGCGAGCCATTAAGCATGATTGAAAAACTAGCCATGGATGCAAGGGCCATGACCATCTGATCCAATTGTGGTCAAAGCCATAAGCTTTCAACACTGCCCTGATGTAAGACCGGCTTAGCTTGTCATAAGCTTTTGCTAGGTCAAGCTATATGATCATACAAGCTTGCTTGTTGCTCTTCAGAGTGTGTACCATCTCATGAGCTTGTATGATATTGTTGAGAATCTGTCTTCCTTCCACATAACCAGTTTGCTCCTCTGAGATGAGAGTTGGAAGAAGGGGTTTGAGTCTGTTAGCGATCACTTTGGAAATAATTTTGTACACCACATTACATAAAGCTATGGGTCTGAATCTGTCCGGTGTTATGAATTTTTCCTGCTTCGAAATCAGAGTTATGAAAGAGGTATTGAGAGCCTTCAAGATTGATCTGGATCTTCTTGAGTCTTCCACTGCATCAAGGATGTCTTGTTTGACTGTTTTCCAACATGCTTTGAAAAAGTCCACATTGAAACCATCAGGGCCAGGAGCTTTCCCATTTTGCATCTCGTTGATAACTTCCCTGACCTCATCTTTAGACAATGGCCTTTTGTCTTCCCTTGTTACAAGCTTGGGAATGTACCTTGTGAATTTGTTGATGAACTGTGACCTATCTAAGAGAGGCTCCTTTGCAATGCTAAGGAAGTGTTGTACTAGGACAAATTCCATTTCTTTGTGGGTGATGAGCTCATTACCTTGAGAATCTGTAAGTTTTAAAATTCTATTATGTGACTTGTGACTCAAAGTTGACTTATGAAAAAAAATTGTGTTTCTTTCCCTTCTCTAATCCACTGTACTCTCGATTTCTGTCTCCAGAAAATATCCTCTTGCCTGCACCTATCATCCCATTCCTTTTGAAGAGCATCAGCTTGAGTTTTCCTTTCCTTGGTAAAGCCATCTGTGATCATGAGCTGATTAATCCCCTGAAGTTTTTGTTCAACTTCTTTTTTGGCTTTGAAAATGTTACCAAACTGTTTTTGTTCCAATCTTTGAGTCTGACTTTGATGTGTTTAAGTCTTTGTTGTAGCATGTACATTTTAGTGCCTTGAAAGGGAAACTCTTCCATCCACCATTTATCAATATTGCTGGTGAAGTCAGGGTGAGAGAGCCAGACATTTTCAAACCTGAAAGGTATGTTCCTCGGTGTACCCATGAAAGTGGCTTCACGCCAGTGGTCTGAGCCTCCAAATGGAAGGATTAATGCCGACATGTCAGGGCATGTGAGAAATAGGTCCTGTGACATCAAGAGAAATTTTATGTAGTTTTCTTGTTTCATTTAAAACAGAGAAGCCACAATTAGTATTTTGTTTGGCAGAAGGTAAGAGCTCTAAATCTTTGCAAGGGATCCGAAGCAACTGGTGCATGTGCATATAATGGTGAACCAGATAGTTTTCCGCTGTCTACCACCTGGTTCCATAAGTATAAGTAATGGTTGCAGATGCAATTCCTCGCTCATGTACGATTCGTTTAATGTAGATGATATTGGTATTCATAGGCAAGTGCTTTACACCATTTTAAATACTATATGAATAATTTTGTTTCTACTACATCTGTGTTTGCAACTCGAAAAGACCGATAAATGCTTAGACACAAAGGATTCTACATCTCTTAGGTATAAATCTCACCTTTTAGTAATTCCCGTGTCCATGATTATGGCAACGATCATAATAATATAGACAACAGTACGCCAAAGCATTATATTTCTCGACTATTTTAATTTTAATATACCTGAAACTGCCCCAATGGGTCAGTCGGATGGAGAGACCACTCAATGATCTTGATGGTGTTGCCACACTGCATAGGCACATGTACCTATCTATTCCCATATGCATGTGTATTGGGGAGTTAGGGTTATGGGAAGATGCAAACCAAAAGTCGGGCATAAGAGCTAGTTAAGCCAGGTTGAAGAGCAGCATCACAAGGAGGTGGAATATGTTCAAATTATAATACAAGTATGCATAAAGAAGATGAACAACCTATATACACAGATTTTATGGAGTGCTTAAAAGCTCTGATAACAGGTAATTCAGTGAAATATATATATATATATATATAATTAGCAGGAAAACCTAGTTAGATAATTATATAAATTGTGGGAAATACGACTAGACTAAAATACATTCGTCCTTTCTACTCTGTTATGGTTGAGTTTGGCTGCGTCGGCCATATCGCCCACCTCGCTTCTGGATTTGCTATTTCTTTTGTTGATCCTACTTATTGCTAAGAAAAGAGGATTTTGAAGACTCGGAGGGTTTTAGTTAAGGTAAATGACAGATTGATGTTTTGCTAGCCAAGGCTTAGCCCAGAATATTGGGAGTGTGTAGTTTGAATGGGTGATGTTTGACGATTTCTTGAAAATTAATCATTTTATACCTTTCTTATATCATATGTTTGACCTAATCAGATTTGCATGGCGTTATATTGATAATATCTCTCTGAAATGATTTGATGGTGAAAAATTAGGAAATTTCGGTGCCTCTACATAGCTCCGCGCAGAGTGCATGGTTCTGCCAGTTCAACGAATCCATGATCGATCCATTTCTACTGTGGAGCTTCCTTCTTCGGTGGCACGCAGATATACTTGGTTCCACATCTTGCCAGCTTCTATATGAAACGGACTTCGTCCAATCAAGCACTTTTGATTTTTAACTCTGTTATGCTCCAAATCCCTCGAGAACCGACAACAACTGTAGCGAAGCTCAATCCTGGAAATTTCCTCACCTTGTGCTTAGCCAAATTGATTTATCTACCTTTTTGAAGTGGTGTTGTCTTTGCAATACTTTTCTCATCTAATTTGATGGTGTGACACTTGTGGGAATTTTGATATTTTATCCGACTTTTATATCGTGATTGTCCTCTATTTTCTGCATCCTTAATAATTTTCTAAGTATTATCAAAATCAACACGAAGTACTGCCAACAACAGTAAAATTCCAACTCGAAAATCAACAATTTTCAGTAGATACAATCGATCTTCTATAAATGCTATAAAGGGCAATAACAGGGCAATAACACGAAATACTGCCAACAACAATAAGATTCCAACTCGAAAATCATAGAAATTTCAGCTATATTTTGATAAAATTTTGCAGGGATTTTTGTAAACCTAGGTTACAACTGCCAAACTTGAATATTTTGGGTGCCTGGGAAGTTTTTGATGGTGCTGAACCCTTTTCCACACCATCAAAAACATGATTCAAACACTGCAAAATTTCTTGAAATTTATTTGCTGGATTCTGGCCACTTTTGGTGGTAGACGACTTCTATATTATTGAACTATGTACCTATAGTTAGTTTCCATAATTGTCATTGGAAACTAATCATTGGCATACTTAACACCTTTTAGGTGGTCACAGTTGATCTGCTATTTTGTATTTGTGACACATATAGCTTGATTATAGAGATGAGTATTCTTGTTTTATTTGCATCTTCATATAAAAGTCGTCAACCTTTTTCTTCACCATGCGTATTCCATGTCTTACACTTGAGGCACTCGCTATGAGGTCATCTACTGCAGATGGCATAGTGATCATCAATCCGTCCTAGTTTTCTCATATACTTCTTCTGACTTTTGACAATAATATTTCAATATCCAGTTAAATGTAGAAGTTGCTCGAAAGGTTGAAAATTCCATTGTGTAGATTTATTGTAAAACAAAAAGGTCAGCAAAATCTTACTTTTGTCACTAATACTTGTGATTTTTTCAAAATTTGTACAATCTTAATGACATTTTTCTAGGTAGAATGGGTTATTCTTTGAATTTGGATAGAAGTTTTCCCTTCTGGTGGAATTTAAATGGCTTCTCTTAGGAAAATTCATACCTCTTGTTGGCACCCTATTTTTCCTCTATCTTTCTGTCACTCGAAAGATCAAAGCCTGCTCGACATGTTTCTTCATGCTAGCCTACACTATTGGAGATTCCTTTCAAAATTTCACTATTACATGAGCTCAGTGATTTATTTCCACATACTTATCTCTAGAATAGCCTCTCTTTGAGGTTCTCCAAGCTCATGGCTCTAATGTCCATGTCAGAATTTTTCTTGAAACTTTATGAAAAATTAAACTGACCTTTCATTAATGTCCTTTCTTGCTACAATCATTGGTGTATTTTTTAAACTATCAATATATAATATTTGAACTTGAGAAAAAGCTTCCATCTTTGTTAATCCTGATCATTATGTCTATGATGGACATAAAAATTTGAAATTTTGGTGCCCATTTTTATGCAAATGATCAGGTGCTCATGTCCTAAATGTCGTAAAATGCTCAGAACTGGTTCAAAGTTGAACTACTAGAAATTTCTCGTCTTCCTGATTTCGGCGCCGCAAACGGTTCGAAAAACGGTCGCTGTATGAGAAAGTTATGCCAAAAACAAAATCGCCCAATAACCCTTAATTTTTGAATTTTTAAAAAAAATTTAAAAAAGAATATTCCACGGAATATTCTTTTTGGACAACGAATTAGAATCTGCTATGTGGCAGGCCCGGAGGCTGCCACGTGGCCCTGGGTGACGTCAGCAAAGGTATATATCGGTGCATACCAAAATTGTGGCAAGGCACATGGTTTGAACCCATGACCTCTCTTGGAGAAATGCAACGCCTTACCAACGCGCCACAAAGGTTGCATTTGAAATGGTTGCCGAATGTTTTGAACAGATAGTTTGAATTTCCTTTTGGGCGGGAAATGAAAGGGGGCCAGCCCCTAAGCGCCAGCCCCCCATACCACGTGACCAGCGCCCAAAACCGTGGGCCTAAACCCAACTGTCAGCGCGCAATCCGATGCAAACTGCCAGTTAATGTAAATGCGTTCACATGCGCATTAAAGACCGACAGTTAAATCTGGCGGTCAGTCAGGATTTGGCGGAGATTTTGGCGGAGGTGGCGAATTTGGTGGTACCGCCATATTTGGCGGGCCTATCTGGCCGTAACTAAAAGTCTAACTGGAGTTTTTCAAGGGCAACTGGCAATTGGGAGTAAATGGCCATAACTTTGGCTAGGAAAGGCGGTTTTGGACGATTTTTTTTTGATTTTGGGTATTTTCGACCTTCTGAAGCCATTGGTGCAAGTTTTACAGCCATCTGAGGTCATTTGCAGAGGTTTTGGAGCCGTGAAAGTTCTAGGAGCCACTAGGGCCCAGTATTGTGAAGAATGTATAGGGTTGCAGGTATCCATTGGAGGTGAATCAGTAGTAAATCATGAAGGATTCAAGTGTTCTGAATCCATTTTTACCATCTATTCCACCTGTAGATGCTTCTATTCAGCTGTATATTCAATTTGAGCATTTAATTAAAACAAGGACAAGCCCATTTGGGAGCTTTGGACCCAGCAGATGTAGCCTAGGAGGGGTGAACTGCTTTATCAGCTTCTTTTGCATCTGTGGTTGATTTATTTTGTAGAACAAATTCGTTTTAGTGTGTTAAACAATAAAAGAAAATAAATCTACTATGCGTAAATGGGTCATCAACAGCTGAAATTTTCATTTGTTTTCTTTCTGCAATACATGGACATCTTTTAAATATGTATATATCTGAATTGAATACCTTGTGAGCCATTTACAAGTAGTTTCAAATTCAAATCAGCAAATCTGACAAGGAATTATTGTTGTTGTTCTTCCGAAAGCCTTGATACCCAGTCAATCTCATAATCAATTATCCTGGATGGGATATGAAATTCCACTTTCTCCATATAAGTCAAATGAGGTTGGAAGCACTCTTAAACACCTAGAAAAAATTAATGCTAATGTTAAAAAAGTGACATTCTTTGGACATTCTCCAAACAATCATAAATGAAACTGTTTGGATAGAAAAAGTAGAAATAAATTAGAATGTCTCATTTATGATTGTTTGGAGAATGTCACTTTTATTTTAAGAATTTGATATTGCCCTTAATTTCCAAGGTCACAAACTCAAATTTTTATCCCATACTTTTGTTTTGTCTTAAAGGGTTGTTGAACAAAAACATTGGGGGTCATGGCACCCAGGCCGGCATGCATCCCCTCTTAGAGTTGGTGGGGAGACAGGGAGGGGGTGCCTAGATACACCCTGTTTGGGGAAATGTGTCCCCCACATTGGGAATTGTTTCCCTTGGTCCCACGCATAACATGAGATACATGGGGGCATGTCTCCGTGGAACATTGGAGATAATATGCAACAACAAAAAAACCAAGGTGGTTAAAATGTCGAAGCAGACATCTTTATAGATACGAAAACATGCATTCCCCAAATTTTTAGAAAATTAAAAAATATACATAAACCATCCAACATTTTAAACTAACAATCTTTCTTCATTGAAAAGCAAGTTGAAATATAACATACCACATACCTATGTGACATATATGTTCTCATCATCTTGATTCCCTCACTAATCTTAGGAGAATTCTTATTGTAAAAAAATTAAATTCAATACACAAGTTTTTAACACAAAAGAACAGATGAAGCAACATGATATCAATTAGAGACATTTGAAATCATAAATTAAAAGTATAGGCTCATGGTCTCAATATATTTATGTAATTTCATATCCATCTTCATCATTGACATCACTAAACTCTTTAGCTTTGTTATTATCTGGAATATTTTTAAGCAGTACAATGCCATCCTCATTGTCTAGGTGCCTATGAAAACAAGAACGGTGCCCAATAAAAACTAGGTCCCTTCAACCCAAAATTTGCCTCCCAGCATAAAGTTGTTATATACCATCAAACATATCTGTCAATAGTCCTTTTAGAGTTTCAGGCTTTTACATCATAAACAACCACAAAATAACGAAATATATCCATTCCAACACTACCTTCAGAGACTTGTTCCAGCTAAACATCAGATGCAAGACTTACAAAACCCTTCATCTTCAGAAAAATAAATGAAACATAAGCATTATAATCAGTTCAGAAATCAGGGCAGCAACAAAGACTCCATTCGTATTTTCTCCACAGCCATGGACCCCACTAATAACTGTTAACCCTATTTTGATATGTGTCCACTTCCTCATTTATTTCCCTCAACATATGAGTAAAGAAAATCCTGTCGAAGGTGGCTGCTATCTCATGTAATTGATCTCCTTTAAGTCTGAGCAGGATATTATGTAATTCAACACTTCCCTTCATCCAGTTTATGACAAAGGAGGCATAATTAACATTCTGAATATGTTTGAATCTCCTTCCTAGTGCACACTAAAGAAATAACCTCAAAGTAATAATCTTTGCATAGTTATTGGTCCTGCCTCAAGGCCTGCTTTAAATGTGACATGATGAGAATCAAATAAAAACATAACACCTTCAGCATTGCTAAACTCTGGTGGACCCTGCCTAGCTTCGTCAAAAAGGCCCCAAGCTTGAATTTTTTCTAGTCCCAGCTCTTTCAAATGATGAGGAGCATCTTGCTTCTAACATTTGAAACCATTGATCCGATTTGTTAGAATTAGATCTGACTTGTGAGAAAACTTGAAAGGTGAGGAATGTGTTTATCCCCCAAGCTTGAATCTTGTCTAGTCCTAGCTCTTTCAACTGATGAGGATCATCTTGCTTGATAGGCAGTCTAACATTTGAAACCATTGATATGATTTGTCAGAATTAGATCTAACATGTGAGAAAACTTGAAAGGTGAGGAATGTGTTTATCTTCAAAGACTTGACTATTCCTAGCCATCCAGATTCCCAAATGATTAGGCATGTCAAGGCTATAAATTATTTCAATTCTTTTTTGATATATCACTGCTTCAAACTTTACTCCACTGTCTCCTCTTTCCACACATTTGAAATACCCAAGATCTGCTCTGACTCTTTCCATATTTGTGAGCATAAGGACATTTTGTTAACTAGAGTAATATATTATATTCCTCCTTTCTACACAAAATCAAATCCGTGGTCCTTGTCTACACCTCCTCTGTATGAATTCCCATCCCAATTCTTTATTTATCAATGTTGACCATAAAAAAATGAGTCTTCATGGGGATTTTCATTGCCAGACCTATCTCCACCTCCAGGTTGGCTCTTGAAATTATGTAACAAACAAAGCTTTGCATCGATGCTTAAAAGAAGGCTTATCAATCTTACTCTTCTTATGTTACAAGCAAAAGAAGAAAGAAAAATATTATTTTTTTGTCCTCAGATATACATGATGTCATTTTTTCCATTCTCAAGAGCTAGGGCTTCTTCTTATATAAAAAATGATTAATTCTAGGGTTTTCTAATTCATATTGTTTCTAGGGTTTATGAACCCTATATGCTTCAATGTCCAGAGCCTTCAATACATGTCACCCTTCAAGCTTGCAAATTCTACAAGTATACTAATGTGTTAGCTACAAATCCTAGAAATGTTATTGACAAGCCTTCTATACATGAGATGGATTTTCATTTCATTCGTTGATCACAAAAATCTAGTCTTTATATATAAGGAAAGGATCTGAATGCTAACATATCGATTATGATAGGATCTCTAATATATCTATACATACCCTTTTATAATATGTCACTATCTTTCAAAGAAGCATAAGGTCGTTAGCTTATTCTTCATGTGATTTCACCATGACCTAGAAGACTTAGCATTATATGACATATAGTTGACATAAGTCATTGGTTGTGTTAGTGTCAGTCTTGTTAGCCTATCACCTGGATCAAAAAATGCTTTTACCATGTTCTTCTCAGGCTTTCATCATCAAATTTTTCTATTACTAGGTCTACACAGCAAATTTGGTCATTGTATGGTCAGTCCAAAGATGGAGTCATTGTTTCAAATTTCACTCATGCTGGTTGCTTATCATATTTTATGAAGGTTTCACCATGAAAATGGGTCAAGTCATCATCATCATTCCATTAGGTCTTAGGTCATCCATTAGGTCACAAGGGTCCCCAAGGTCCACCATTTCCATAAAAAAAAACCAGAAATAAGTCAAACATGACAAAGCAACTATTGATGAATTGATCATGATTTATTCACACACTTTTCATATTTTCATGACATCAAAGGTTTCAGAAGAAGGAAGCTCCAGCACTCAGGAAAGCAAAAGCACACTTGCAATGGTAAAGGTAAAATCTGTCTTCAAAAAGTGAAATCAGTTCACAAAGGAGGGTTGGTTTCTTTTCTTTTTTTTGAAAAAGTGAAGAAATTATCCCTATATAAACTCAAAAAGACTCATAACCTTTTCATTCATATCCCATTCACTCCTCATCATTGAGCTCACTTGCCCAAAAAAACAAAAAACTTGTTTCCCTAGGAGAAATTGGCCAAAAATTGAAGGCGCTACGCGTAGATACACTGCGCTACACTTAGGAGGCAAGTGGTGCGCATAGGTGAACTGCGTTGTGCTTTGGCGCTGTGGGTAGAAGAATTGCGCTGCGTGCAAGACATAGTACCTAAAACTCACCCAAATTTTCCCAAATTCCAAATTCTTGCTTACAAGCTTGGTCAAATAGCTTTCTAAAGCTAAGGAACAAGTAAGTATATCATTTCCCTCTCTATTTTCTTTCCCAATTTCATTCCATGTCCATAATTTCTCAAGCTAGGGTTTGTAGCAAAATTTCCATGGGAAATGCTAGGGTAGAAATGGTCATCATAACTTTTCATCTCCAAAACATGTAAATTGATATTCTACACCTGCACACATGTCTGATGAGTCATTTTGACCAGTTCATCCACCTCCAAACAAAGTTTAAACACTAAAAAAACAAAACCCTAGCTCATTCCTAGAGTTATTTTGGGCAAATCTCATCATAAACCTTCTTGGTCTCACTTACAAGCAGCCACATTTGTTCACTATTTTCCTCACTCATTTCCATCATTTTTCAAAGCCATCTCATCTTTCATAAAACCCCTCCCATCATTTTGTCAAAATCTCTCACATATCACTTCATTTTCATTCTCACCTCACATCTATTTTCACTTCTTGCTGCTAGGACTTTGTGTCATCATGGAGGTTGAATCTTCACCAGAAAGAAAGAGACAACACAAAGGAGGGAGGATTCTTAGATATGAACCATCAGATTGCAACCAAATCAACTCCTATCCTTTCATCAAGCAATGCTTTGAGGATGTTCACTACTTGGAGTTTTGTAAAAGAGTAAGTGAAGTAGGGTTTTATGAGTAGCTGACAGATTGGGTAGCTACACAACTGAAAGGAGAGATTGCTGTCATTGCTGGTATTGAGTTTAGCTTCTCAGTGGCCTCCATCTCACTAGCAACTGGTTTACCAGACAATGGCGAATATTGGTTCAAGGGAATGAGTCTAGATCTTGAAAACTACAAGCCCTTCTTAAAGACTCCATATAGAGATACACATACTCACCTCATGCCTTTCAGATATTTTCTTGAGAAGTATGCCCCTTTAATGAAAACTATCATGAGGTTCTTTACCTATGAAGGTAGATTCTCCAGGTTGTATGCCTATCATATTCGCCTCTTGATGCACTTCACATCTCAAAAGCCGCTCAACATGTGCAATTACCTGTTTAGGAGCATTTCAAAAATGTCTAAAAAGATACAATTAAAGGACAAAGAGCACTCTCCAAGCTTGTTTCATCACAATCTCATCAAAACCATTGTCCTTCATCAGCTGGCAGAGAGGGGTATGGCTTGGGAAGCCTTTTTAGAAACAACTTTAAAATGGCATGAGGAAAATGCAGCATCTCAATCCCCAAGTGCACCAAAACAACAAACAGAGATGGGGTCATCTAGCAAAACAACAGAGAAGATTCAGCTACCTAAGCCAGAGGTGACCAAAGTGTATAAGAAAGGGCAGAGGCTTGTGTTTTCTTCTCACAAAGAGAAAGGGGCCAAGCCTTCTTCATTGACAAAGCAGGAATCAACAACAAAGGATAAGGAGACAGTTGAGCACGAATTTGAGCTTATTGATTTAGAGGAGGAAGATGAGACTTCAATTATGAGACAAACTATCAGGGACAAGGACTACCAAATCAAGGAGCTAGCAATAAATCTGGAAAGGGCAAAGTATATTATATCATTCCTTGAACAAGAAAACAGTCAACTCAAAGCAAAAGAGTTGATCCTAGAAAAGGAAAAAACTAAGTTAATGCAGCAAATTGGCAAAGGTAAGGAGATCGTGACATCAAGCGAGCCTGAAGCATCACAGGTGAAAGGGAAAAGGAAAAGACCAAGAACCAGAGGTCTCAAGGAAGCTTTGCAAGAGGAACAAAAACAAATATTGCTTAATGAAGACCTTGACCTAGAAGAAAGGATTTCCCTAGAGGTACATCAAGATAAAGAATATTGGCTTAACAGGGTAAATGAACACTTAGAGAAGCTCCTGGAGAAGGCAAACAGAGATAATCAAATTCTCAGACACATGGCGCATCATTATCAAGCTCAAAACATGATCGCCAATGTCAAAGTGAAACAACTTAAAAACAAGCTCAAGGAGGCCAAAAAAGATCAAAAGGATGAGGGAAACTTGGAGATGCTTGCTGAAGCATCCATGAAGCTATAAAAAACTCATTTTTACACCTTCCCTCCAATTTTGAGCTAATTCTGAGCATTTTGAGTTTTTTGGCAAATTTTGGTCTAAATTCAGAAATTTAGCCTTTGCGCTGCGCTTTTTCCTCAGGCCTCCATTTGAGGAAAGGTCTACATTTTTGGAAAGGTCTTGACATCCTCTAAAAACCCATTTGCCCAGATTTTGCAGAGGTGGCTTAGTTTTGGAGAAAAATGCAAAAAAGTGGCAAAAAACTAGCATTCTGGACCATTTTTTGACAAGCGCTGCGCTTCTGGAGTGACCTTGGGAGAATGGAGTTTTGAAGGTATTCCCATGCTCCAAATTCATAAATTCAAACTGTTCTCGAAACGAAACTAGACTTGAAGGTCTAGTTGACCGTTCTCTCAGATTTGCATTTTGACCCCTAGAAGGCACCTAAAAATCAGCTCAAAGTCGGCGCTGCACTTCTGCACTTTTTGTGTTTTTATTTGCAAAATTTCACTGTGTAAAATTTCTAGTTTCTAGTCTGACTTGGTCAAAGTCAAGATTCTCTATGTAATGGCACAAGTTACGAGGCTAGGTGATGTAGGCATGAATAAATGTATATCATAGGTTGTTTTTGATGTTTATTAGGCCTCATAAAAGAAGCAAACTCCTAAACAAACTCTTCATGAGGTGTTTGAGTTGCACCTTCTCACTCTCACCTGTTGGTTGAGAGAATCTTGGAGTCAGTTCCTCCACCAAGGAATTCGACTCCTGAAGGTGGGAAAGTGGTCTAGGAGAGTCTATAAGTACTATTTCACCTTAGGAGAAGAGGGTTGAACTTTTTGTGAAGGAGGCTTGCATTGTAATCATCTTTCAGCTAATACAGATACAAGTTGCAACTATTTTCAAGGAACTCTAGCCCAGTGAGTTCATGGTGCTTGTACTTCATTATTTTTATTTTCTCATGGTCTAAACATCTTTATCTACATTATATCTCTTCTTTCTATGAATGCCTTGTGATAAAATACTCAGAATTCTTGTTTTTCAAGCTCTGTTATCTGGTTTTCATAGTTATGTGTTTTGTCTTCCTAAGCTAATGAAATCATGTTTATTTATGCTCATTAGTTTCTTCCACACTATATCCTCTATACTACACTGAAAAATACTCAAATTACACCATGGCTTCTGACATCTAGCTCCTTCTTATGTTTTCTCCTGCATTCCCACAACCTAGACCTACTTGTGGCTCCAAACCCTAAGTTCAACAAATCCTTAAAAAACCAAATTTTCAGCAAATACACATATCTAGCCTAAAATTCATTTTCTTTGAAGTCATATCACTCATAAGAGACTTAGAGAGATCCCTCTCACGCTCAGTAGGGCTAGCTACTGAGCTGAAGTGGTTTGAGGTTACCCTTGTCGATTTCCTTTTCAGCCTAGGAGATTGTAAGGACTAATAAGTTGCAAGAAAACTTTGAAATGAACAAAATTATATGTACTTATTGAACCTTACCTACCCATTTTTACAAATATTTGGTCATCTACAACATATATTTTCTTCAGTTGATATATATCATCTTTCTGTAACATAAGTACCTCAGACCTTTAGCTATCAAACTAGAGCACAAATTACATATATTTCTTTAGGTTGCTTCAAAGAGATATGTTCACTAAAAACTTAGACTTCTCATCATAGTAGATTAAGTTAATAATTCCTTTCAATTTTTTCCATAAGTTGTTATATTCTTTCTTTCATATTTCCTCAGAAATGTTATGTGAGTTTCTTCAGAAGTGTTTTCTTTAATCATAGTAGAAGGTACCATATACCTTTGTATTATCCATAGAGAGTAACATAAGTGTCACATTTCCTTTCATGAGCGAAGGCATATATACACATAAACAAGTGATATTTTCTTCAAAGATACAAAATTCAGACTTCAGACTTCAAATCTAGTGCTTTTATTTTGTGAGAAAAAATACTTCACGTCATAAATTGAATTCCATGGATGTTATGTCATAGGAATTTTCATAATTCAGATAGTGTTCCATGAGAGATCTTGGACCTATTTAGAAAGGATAAGACATGTGCTTGGACAATACTGAGATACAAAACTGCCACTTCACATATCAAGTACAAACCTTCGATCTATCTCAAGAACTTGGCTTTATACACAGGGATCATAGTCATGTAGACTTTGGATTTGATTCAAGAGGAGACATAATCATGTCACTATTCCAGAGAGGCTTGGAATTATTTTTCATCAATCACAGAGAGGAATTTTGGATGTCATACACCCTCTTCTTTTTAAGTCTAAAACTCATCCTCGACACTAATCTCTTATACTTGCCTTAAAAATAAATAGTCAAACTTTAAAAAATGTGGATGCCTTGTTCCATAGAGAAAACTTGGATGCATTCACAACTCAAACTTTGTATCTCATAAAACTTTTAGCCTTTTGAGAATTATTTGTTCAGACCTGTTAAATTCTTGAAATTTTCCTTGTTCTACCATAGAGATTATTACTTCATTAGATAACTATTTCATTGATTGATCACTGCTTCAAGGATATTGGATCTTTAAGTAGACATAGGTCACTAAATTGCATAGTTTGAATTTCATAGAAGGGTTTCAACATGTATTATTGTTTGTTATTATTCTATATATCTTGGATTTGTCATAGATATATCACAACTTCAGACTTTTTACTTTCCATGCTCAGACTAGTTATTTTTTCACAAATTTGGATATCATTTGGATATTATATCACAGATATGAGATTCAATATATATTTTTTTGTTTCCATAGACTTCAAAATTATATAGTTTAGATACCTTCAAATCATAATAATGAAATACTTCAGATTTACAAATTTCCATGTAAACTAAGTGCCATAGATAGCTTACATGATCCTCAGAGGACTACCACAGAACTCGGCTGAAGTTGTAGAGGTATAAAGTCACAGGTAAGCATTATCCATAGCAACATATCGCAAGGTTCCATAGGGATTTTGAGTAGTCATTTTTGAGTGAGATGTGTGTCCAATCATTTCTTTGCAATTCTTCAATTTAGCTTTTATAGGACTTGAACCATGGAATCTAGCTTCATCAGATATCCATTACCCTAACCCTAACACTAATGCACCTAGTGGATATCACCATCATGTGTGTGGATAACACTGCTTCAAACACAAGACCTAGCAGGGTAGACTGAACGCATGAACTCATGCACCCAACACACTTAGAAAACTGCACCATTCAGAGAATAGAAATTCATGCATGCCCTCTCTTGGATGGGTAACTGTGCCTTCCTAATTGAAGACAATACATTCATACATGTTCCTCATCCAGTGATCCTACTAAACACCTCCATTAGAGGATCTCTTATGGGCCCTCTATTAAATATCAACTTTCCTCTGTACAATTTGGAATGTATTTGTTGAAGGATGATGTTGTTGCCGAAGGAGAACAACTACTGAGAAATATGTAAAATCTAAGACTACCTCCACTCTTATATCAGATAAAAGTAAAACTGTTGTCAAATTAAGCAATATTTTTAGGCAATTTTCTCTTTGTATATTCAGCGAGCCAAAAATGAAAAAGGACAATTGTAATTTTCTTTCACCTGATGAAATAAAGAATATAGATCTGATTTCAAAGTGTTAAAGATAGAACACTGAGTATTATCAATACATAAAGGTGGAGGACTCTTACCTCACGTAGGCAATGATATGTTTTAGTTGTTCAAACTTCATTTAGAAGTTGATTGCCATACCTTCCATTTGGAAAATAAATTGTGGAGCCACCTTGAATAATGACTCCAAACACCTCCAAGTCTATATCCACGGGAAAGTCCCTCTTTCATTGCTGAGTTGGTTTCCCATAAAGTACTAGATTATCTTTACAAAAACTTTGGATTTAATAAAAATTTAAAACTCAGGGTTCACGCTGATATTATGGTGTTTCTTTCCAATGTTGTGAGAGTATGTTCCGTTTGCAGGCCTATAACTCTCCTATAGATTTTGAAACTTCATAGAATGCGAATGTAGTAGAAGATGCATTCTCTTCTTTGAAAAAAAGGAAAGAGAAGTTTCTCAGGCTAGAAAAGTTAGAGGAAAAGCCTGGCTGTGTAAGCCTCCAAGCTGACTTGCGTAGTAAACTACAGATGATCTAATATCTCTAATATAAAGTAGTGATTATAGAAAAAAAAATAGGGTCTGGAGATTCTTCTTCCCTACTCTCCAAACCAAGAGACAACAAAAAGGGAGAAATCCAAGACAAAAACAAAAATTAGTAGCAGCGCATGCAAGTGCCTAAAAACTATCTGCTTATTCCATACATGTAATCTAGAACTTACCACATCAGTTAATAAGTACAAGTACAAAAAAACCTATTTCAAATTCTTTTTATCTATAAAAGATTCAAGATTACTTTAGAAGACCTTGGTAGGGAGACATTGACTAAAGCGAACCTTCCATTTGGATTCTACAAGAAACACGGGATATAACCTGCATGATCGTTGAAAACAACACATTAAAGTCTTTGGAAAAGGGTTATTGAGAGAAAAAGCACGCAAGACAAATCAGGCTTATTTCCAACTGGTCAACATAGCAATAAACATAAGATAAAGGTGCAAAAATGAATCCCATTTCTCAAAATTTCCAACACGATTAGCGACAAAGATCTATCTATAAAGGCATCCCCACTAAGACATCCTCAATAGTTGCCATGATAGTAAGGCCAGGAAAAATTGGATTGATTATCGATATATCATAAAAAATACGTTTATGAGGATTAGGATATCCCAAATAACATATTTCTATCTCGGGGGACCTAAGGTAGAGTGTAGACTCCCAAGGTAGATAGTCTTGTTCTTCAAGGTAGATTTTCATGATGCTTGCATTATAATTGGGTAGAAATCATTAGACACATACTAATATGGCTGGATTGGCAACAAATTCGAAAGATGATAAGTTTATTATTTATTGATTCTCCAATAAGAATTCTAATAAATAGGCAAACCACTATAGTTATAGAACTTTTGATAATATGTAAGGCAAGGTTGCCCGATTTTTCCTTGTCATTATGCTACTAATGTAAATGCTCTTAGCTACTATTTGGATGCTGTTGGAATAGCAAGATATGTGCATGGATTGTCTTGCCTGAAATCCAGCTTTTTAATAGCCACTTTGTACACAACTCCAATTTTCTCCCTGCATTAACACCGACATATGTATAAAGCAACAAGAAGGATCAATTCCTCAAGGCGATTTTTTTTTGATGGTGTAAAAACTTGGGAAAAGGTTTAATTGATCCCACCTACTAGATCCAGGATTAATATGAATCTAACTTGATATTATTATTATTATTATTATGAAATATTTTCTTATATGTAAAATGGAAATGTTAACTAGTAATTTAAATACTTTTCTATATGTAAAAGGGCAATGTTAACTAGTAATTTATCTCCCTAAGCTAATTGTACGATGTTCCTCTCATCACAAAAAGAATATATAAAGGCAACTTTGAGCTGCCTAAAGGTCTTTTACATCATCTCTGTTGTAGTGGTAAGTGGTTTGGAAATGAAATTCTTGTTGGCAAGTGAAGTAGATCCCCCAACAACGACCAAATCAATTTTTGCTGAGAAACTCCAGGGAAAGATAACTAGGTTTCTACATATTCCCTTTTTGAGATGGAACTTATAAAAGATATCTGCAAAAAGGTTCAAATGACGTGGGCCCATAGATTTTCAAAGATAAATATTTCTTCATTACATGATCTATTAGAAGATTAGAAGTTACAATTATGTGGGTAATATATTATATCATATGTCATTGTACATGGAGCAATTAGAAATCAGTCTACTGCCATAGATTGAAATGGAGTACAACCATATTACAAGGACTATTGTACCAAGTGCAACATCTAGTTTAATCACAATAATATTCATTGGATTGTAGAAATCTTCTTCTGGAAAGCAACTAAAAGAGCTTTATTACGCTTTGAATTTCAAATGCTTGTTAAAGGATCAAGTGGTGGCTGCAATGAACAACTCAAACTGGGTGATCTCATAACAAAATAATTTAGTATTTCCAAGACAAAATAACATTACTGATGTATCTCTAAATTCCATGAAAACATAACAATTTGATGTATTGAAATGATGTTAGGAGATTAGTAAAGAGGATCAAATTAAGTGATGTTATGGCCATACCATTGTATCCATTGACGCTTCGAGCGAAGAGACTCGGCAACACCAAGAACATCGAGTGCCCTCCAAGCATTGGTCATCCGAGACAATGTAGTCCTTGTGGTTTGTAGAGACTCTTCTCACTCTAACATCGGGCTCTTCAAACCAACTCTGCACAAGGTCATTACAAATGTAAAAAATCAGTAAGACACAAATTTGGTAGTAAATATGACCAAAATAAGAACTAGTTCAAACAATTTTCACAATCCTACTTTTGAAACCAACATTCTAATCTCCTTAGCATTATGATAAGTTGTCACTATTCTTCCCAGGTCAACGAACTTAGCTCCGCCTTAACAAAGTGTAATTGCATAAAAGGAATGTCGATCTCATGCCAATAGGTCTCCTATGATGAATGCGTAGGAACCTAGTACATAAACCATTTTTCTCTTCGCTTAGCTGCCCAGGGCTTATTTCCCTTTCCAAATATCAATAATAATTTTCCAAGAAAATATAAAATAAGAATAATATTTTACTATATTCTAAAAGGTGAAGATGCTGAAATCATGCCAAAAAGTGAAAGGAAATCAAATATCTTTCGTCAAACCACCAAATATATAAAGAAAACAATAATAATTATAAAAATAAAACTAGATCTAAATCTGACCAAAACAAACCAAAAATTTCAAACTTGAAAAAATCCTCTAAACAAGCAGCAAACAAACTGCTAAAATTTTCTAAGATATCAGAGCTAGACATCAACACAATTTCATGTACTTGAATAAGCCCATTGTTGCTTAGTGTTAGACTTCTTAAATTAGTTATTTATCATTTAATACTAGGACACTATCTATGTGAAAAGAAATAGGTCCCAACTTCATCAAATCCGACTTCATTTCCAATCAAAGATCAAATCCAAAGGACACTAACTCGTTACTCTAGGATGGTGCTAAAGTTAAATACAAAAAATACAAAAAATAAAGATATGATAAAAAATAGACCTGCAAGATTGTATTGGTTGAGTGTGATAGGGACACCAATAACTGAGACTAGAGAGATTTATAGAATGTGGTAGTTACTAGTGTGTGTCTATTGTGCGATTAGTGGTATGGTGGAGAGACCTACCAAGAAGGGACGTTGGTCTCGGGAAAGTATAGTAGGGAGATCCATAGAGAATTTATGTAAAAGGAAGATGAGAAGTGTTGTCTTCAAGTTGGGTTATGTTATGGTAGAATTTTGTTGGTGATAAGCGGTAAAAAAACACTTACATCAATAGGTAAAAAGTAAATTCGAGGCATGAGTTGGACTGACTCATGTTATCTCATCTCTTAATGGTCCTAAGGACATTTGGGGACCCGAACAACTTAGTCTGTGAAAGACTTGAAAGCATGGCTGAAAAATGACTGACAAGACTATACAAAAAAATGTCGGTCTCATGTCAATAGGTCTCCTACAATGAATGCGTAGAAACCTAGTACATAAACCTTTTTTCTCTTCGCTTAGCTACTCATGGCTCATTTCCCTTTCCAAATATCAATAATTATTTTCCAAGAAAATATAAAATAAGCATAGTAGTTTACAAAGTCATGCCACAAAGTGAAAGGAAATAAAAACAACTTTCTTCAAACCAAAAAATATATAAAGAAAACAATAATAATTATAAAACTAGATTTATGAATCTAAGCATGAAGTAAGAACTAAAATAATTTAAGGGACTAACATATTCTTTGACCAAAACAAAACTCAAAACTCAATAAAATGGCCCAAACACAAGCAACATATAAACCATTAAAATTTTCCAAGATATCAAAGTTAGACATCAAGGTAGTTTCATGTACTTGAATGAGTCCATTGATGCTTTGCGTTAGTCTTGTTAAATTAGTTATTTATCATTTAATAATAGTCAGGCACTATCTATGTGAAAAGAAATAAGTCCCATCCTCATCAAATCCAACTTTATTTCCTGTCACAGATAAAAAAAAAACAATGTAATGATTAAATATGAAACATCAATCTTAAAATAACACGCATCAAAGTAATGTCGCCGTAATGTTACAATGAAAAATACAAATATAGAACCTATTTTTACCTGAATTTGACATATAGTAATCTTGCGTGATCAATGGAATATGGATACCAAAATAAGAGTCCTAGGGTATTTCAATTTCCTAGTTCTCATCTTGGTCCTCATTTTCTAAATTGCGAACATGATCTTCTCTAAATGAACTGTCATTATGAGCCTCCAAAACATTATGTTCTATATCAAGTTCATTAGAGAAATTTGTTATATTGTTTTTTCCCTTCTATCACAATATGATCGCCAAAGAGTTAGTGCTCTTTCATATGGAAAATTGTCAATGTCATACTTTGTTACATATAATATTAAACATGTATCCGCATGTTTGTCAAGCTTGTTCCTCAACTTCGACTTCAAGATGATAATGCACTAAACATTCTCTCATCCTCCACTGATCCCAAAATCATGGTTTGACACAACGATGCTAATTTGAAATATTCTGATATGTTTTCTTGCAGGTATTGGCTAGCACTTAAAGTAGTCCATAATCTTGTTATAGCACCATTTTCATTAGGATTCTCCAAAAAAGGATATTGCTTCCACATTGTTTCAGCAAAGCGTCCACCTTGTTGATACAATTTTTATGAATATAAAATACCTTCAATTTGTTCTCCATGTATCGAGACTTTCTTGCAAAAATGGTCTACTAAACATTTTAATCTTTTTTTAAAATCGGATTTTAAAGTTCTTGGACATTGACAATTGTTCCAATATTGAGGGTATACCACACACATGGCCTCCAAAAATTCATCTCAAGGAAATCGTTCTCCTATCTCTAATGATAGTGATCTTGCAATTTCTATCAAATTTTGTCTCACTGAAATCACAATATTATTGGTCTCTTGACACGGGGCAATATTTGGCGATTTTTCTCGTCTTACTAATATAATGAAAGGGAACCATACACCCACACACTATGATACATAGTATCCCTTTTTCATCAAACGTCAATTTTTTTTCAGTATTTTCTATATTGATGATATTAGTGCAACTTTTAAACTCTGGACCAGTAAAAGAGTCTAGCATCATATACAAATTATCCAATGCAAAACATGCTGACTTTCTCGCATTTGTGTATTCTGTAATATACATTGTGCGCTTCTGAGACATTTTCACAAGGACATTCATTTCATGTAGCATAGGAAGAATTCCAGCCAATGTCAAGAATGTCTCTATATTAGTTAGTCGAGAAAGAAGACCTTGAGCTTTGTCTACATTGTAGGGATTTTCATACACATCCTACCAAAGATTTGAACTCACTAAATAGTCTGTGAGCTGGTCCATTTAATGAGATCCATCTTGCATCAACATCTTTCAGTAGTTTTTTTCCATTTGTAACACCATCTGCAAATTTTTGAAACTCTAAATATCGTTTGGGATTACGAGAAAAGTATGCATGAGCCTCACGTACACGATCTTCAACTTTTGAAACTAATGGAAACTTGCTTACTATTTTAAATGCAAGATTCGTCCTATGAGCCATACAATGAATATTAAACATATATGGTGAAGTTGATAGTTGTAGCCTAACACAAAGGCCATTCCTTTGTCCTTGCATTATCGATGCTCCATCTTGTTCAACACATACCAACTTTTTCGCAATCATTAAATGATCCATACCACTTTCCTTCAAACCATTAAGAACAACTTCATAAATATTTTCAGCTGTAGAAGTCTCTCTCATCTTTTTAATCCCAAGTAGATATGAATGCCTAATATGGTCATTAACCATATAAATTATCATGCAAATCCATGAAGTATTATCTATAGTCGTAACCTCATCCAAAGACAATGCCAAAAACCTAGCATTTGCAATCTTCTCTTTCAAATCATCCTTTTCTACTTGAGCTAGATATCTTGCCCATTCCCGACCACTGGTTACAGACCAAAGAAGAGATAGAAAGTTTGACACTTGAATGATAGAAGATGGAAAGTTACAACCTTTAGATTAGATGTGAAATATAGTGCTCAATTCTATCGTCTTGGATAACAAACTTATTTCCATCATCTTTTCAAATAGAGATATGATGGTTCCTCCACTTGCCTCAAGTTTCCTCTTACCATTAAATATTTTTTATATTCTTCTGCATATTCAATATGTTGACATTCCTCAGAAGACTTCCATCTAACAATAGATTTCTCTTTACCATTTACAATTTTCTTTTCATACACCTTTCCTGCATGCTTTTGTACTGTATTTAGCTTCATCTAAAATTTCACTACCTTTTGAGTTTTCCAACTACACACATTACATCTAACTTGTCAGAAACCTCGTTCTCATTTGTAGGAGGCATTTCTTCAATAAATGGAAAAATTGAGACCCAATGTTCTTGGAATCGTCTCCCTATGGTCCACTGGCTTTTTTTCCTTTTCCCTGAATGGATTGTGTCACCTTCCAAGGAAAAATATTTAACATTTTCATCACCAATTTCTGTTGAAACTACATTTATCTCACCCTGATCACTTGAGGAACCTCTTATTTCATCCATCTTATAGATATCAAATGCATTTCCACAAGAGTTACCTCTCTCTCAGTAACAGATTGTTCAAAGGAGATTGAATCATGAAGAGAATGTGTATTTTTGGATGGAGCCTTTTGAAAGTATGATAATAAATCCATTTGCCTTGATGGTTTTTTCCCACGATTATCTTTTGACATCTCACTAAATATTCCAAAAGTAAAATTTCAAATCGATCTGCAAACCTGCATCAACAGTTTCCAAGAGTTGAGATATGCTTCATATAAATTCACTTGTTCATAGAAAATAGAATTGTACTTTGCAAAAGAATTGTTGAGTCAACATTGAAAGAACATATATTAGAAATTGAATTTTGAGGCAAAATGGAATTTCACAAAAATGATTTAACAATGATAATTGGAAACTATTAACTTTTAAGACACAAAATATAATAATTCATTTGTATAACATTGAAACAACATCATCCTTGTAGGTAAATCTTAGTCCTTTTGGTTTACTAGTTTGGCTTGGGTCGATATCCATGTTGGATATCTATGGATGGGCTTTGAATCATTCCCATTCCATGCAGTCATTTTTTTGGACAAATTCTATTAGAAAAATTAGTGACTCTTTGAATTCTGTGCAGAAAATAGAATACTAATCCTCATAGATTTGAATGTAGGCATGATCTAGCATGAAGTCCTTAGTTAAATGAGTAAATTTCATATGGATTTGTTGTAGAATTCCCTTGTTGTTTTACATTTGTGTAGCCATCTATCATGCTAAGAAGTGGGTGAATCAATGAAATTTTCATGTGTTAAATGGGAATTCTATGTGAGCATTTGTAATTCCATCTGTAGCTTTCATCACAAATCCCATCTCTTCAATAGTGCTAACACTTTTATTGGTTCTTACTAGATTAACACACTTCTCTCTATCTCGATGATTTGGGGTTTCTTGGGGCCATAGTGAGCGGGGTCTGTCACACAGCTTTCGCTCCCTTAATCCAGATATATATTAGCTTTCGCTCCTATTGAGGCCTTGAAAATCGCTGCATCAACATCGGGAAAAACCACCCGGTCCGGACCTTAAAGGCAACTCCTTTTCCGTTTGGTGTGGTGGCTCCGAATGGAAATAATGGGACCAATTTCCAAATGGTTTGTAAATAGGATGGATAAGTGGTTGATTTTCTAATATCTAATGATAATGGATGGATGATTTAATCTAAAAAGTAAAATTATAAACAACTAATATATCCCAGGAAATTTGTGCTTTAGTGTAACTTTTGATGATCTTTATTTACAAACAGGCATATAGATGACTCTATTGGTAAACAAAGACATTTATTCATATGATAATTACTTTTTCAAGTAGTTGAACAAAGTAATGATTAAAGCATTGTTATACTATTCTTCATATATCATTGACATAAATATGATTGAAAGAATAACACTCCTTAAACATTCAATAGTGATAAGTATAAGGACTGTTGTTAAAACACATACATATATCCAATGATAGCAAGATTAAATAAATGCTGATTCATATGAAAGAATGGAGCAAAAGCATAGATAATAGTACCATATGTTATTTGGATCACTCCCGATATCAATCACATTCAAATTCCTTCTTCTAACTTAAAAACACTTCTACAAAAAGCAATAGTGCATATCTCATCAAAGCATTCTTCGTTATAATTCAGAATATTGGCCCAGTCTTCATAAAAAATATATCAGAAGCACAATAGTGTGACTTCCCGATCCAAGTTTATACAAAAATTGAGGACCCTTTCTAAAGACATGAAAGGGTCTATAAATACTATCTAAGCTAACTAATTATGAAATAAAAATGCTATTAGGTGGTATAACCAAATCATAAAGATCTCCTTAAAATAGGCTTGCTTGCAGTCGGTAGCATGATTCACTATTTTGGCCGATCATCCTTTGGCTTGAGCTGGCAGATAGCAAGCATTGGTTGCAATTCTGGAGGGTGACTCAGACGAGAATGCAGTTGAGCTGAATACGTAGCATCATGAATTTCGGGAATCATATAATCGATTGCATCGGTTAAACATTTGAGTGCTGCCCTTTGACTGTATGGTTTAACTAAGAAGAACCAAAAGGTGTCCCAGGTTAAACTTTGGATGCCTCCGATTAATCACTCCTTCTTTTCCAATTCCTGATTACATGTTTGTTCCAACGCTTTGGCTGCTGAGTAAGCTTCGGCATACTGAGAGAGATTTGTGAGGTCTTCAGAGGGATTGAATTCTTCTTTCCATACCACATTAGCTGTTTCTGTTTGTAAAGGTAAAAGGGAATATTGATCAAGCCTTCTCCTTTTCATGTTCTTTCTCTTTTCCTTTCTCGAGAATCTTCTCCACATTAGGAGGTTTTTGCTGTTTAGGCTCGCTTGACTGGATTTCTGGGGTGGTAGCTAATAAGTTCAGAGGCAGAGTTTGCAACCTCTGTTCTCTGACCCTATTGAATACTTCCAACCCTTCATCTGTTCCTGGCCAATGTCTTCACTTGAAATAATGATTCTGCTGAGGAAAACAGGTCATCAAATTCATCCTTTTCATGATCAAACTTTGCAAGTTTGGCCTACTCCAGAACATTATAGACAACTTTTCTTGGATCATATTGTTTGTTGGGAATTGTTGCAAGATTGAGCATTTTTATTTTTTTCTATTTCCTTCTCTGCATGTTTGTAATCATGGAGAGTGTAAACACCACATCTCAAAGGAAATGAAGGTGATACCTGCTTCTTAGAATTTTTAAAGGTTTTGGATGTCCCTTTAAAATATTTTAATAATGAACGTTTTCTGTTTTACACAGAAAACACTACAATACTGTAAATCCTTCCTATTCTGCTTCTTTCGGACTTCAAAAGTCCTCAAGCATGGTTTAATTCCTTTATTGGGTCTGCCCTTCAGGTCGCTGTCGCACTGCCCCAAGGTTCCTTTGTATTTTGTTTATACAATGAAAACACACAAAAATACATTGAAAATGGGCCTTGGGGGACGTGAAAGATTAAACATTTTGTCCCTGAAACCCGCCGGGTTCGGGTCTTATCGCATCGCGCATATAAACAGGTAAAGGTTGTGCCCCTATGGTTTCCGCCGATAGCGATATACCGATACGATGTGGGCTGTCGATATATGCGCTCCTTCCCCCTGGTCTGTGCCAATAACAGCGATTAGATCTGGACCATTGATTGGCCATATCGAATGGCTGCTGTGTAACCATTGTTTAAGCCTCCGCCTGTGGGTTTTTCTTGGTTTTAGAGTGTTTTTTGTCTCCCGATAGTGTATTGCCGACCTTCTAAGGGCTTTCTAGCTGCAAGTCTTTTGGTCGGTGGATGACCTTTGACAAACATTGGAGATTTCAACAGCATGAATGGATCCCTTGGCATGATTTTAAGCAGCTTTGCGTCAACAGAGTTCTGCACAAGCAATGAGAAAACGTGATACAGAGAAATGCTACTATAGAATAATATGAAAGAATTACGTCAATTAGCAGGTGATAATGGATTATAGTGAAATTGCCGCGGATAAAATCTAAAGGAAAATCTTCCCTTAACTGAGGTTTTAAATGCCCATCATGTCGTTTATATGCCAAATAATTCATTGAATCATGGCTTAGATTTCTTTGACGGATAATTAGAAGTAAATCGCAAATCAGCGGTTGGCAACGTGAAAGAAAAGGCTTTTAGTATTCGTTTAAAATATTTCCAATCAACGAAAGGTGATATAATTCATGCAAACCTTTTAAATACATTTTCGAAATATGTGCCTCATTTAATGAATCGCAATCGGGGAATGGATTCGGGTCTTATTACTGTGTCAATATGATTTCATCGATCGCCGATTGCGAAATGCTTTATCGCATTGGAGGATTTGAATATGCCTTTAATCATGTGTTGGCTTGTTATCACCAATTGCCGATGGCGATACAATTTATCGCATCAGAGAAATGAGGGAGGCTCTTTTAAATTGTTGCTTTGACATTTTCCCTTTCCCAATATCCGATTGCGATATGATTTTCGGATCGGAGAGAATGGACATATCGTTTTGCATGCTTCCTTTGTTATTGCGATATGTGATCTTTCGATCGCTTTATTGTAATAACAAAGAATTTTATAATAGTTTTAAAGCCACATTTTATTTCTTTTCAAAAGGTTATTAAAATATATCATTTTCATTAAACCTTTTGATGAGAGTTTTTCTAATGATGGGTTAATACCAATTTATTCACATGTCTAAGTTTAAAAGGGACCCATTTCATATTATGATTTTAAGTAAAAATTTTATGAAATGGGGGGTTGTTGTACAACACAACAATTGGCGATTCATTGGGAGAAACAATTATCTCTGAGAAATTAATTAAAATACTTAAACTTTCTTAATATGGAAATCCTATCTGATAGAGAGAATCTAATATAACTAGGTAATCATAAATTCTGAATATAATGATAACTATTTCTGCTATTTCCTTCTCTTGTTAAAATTAAATACATTCTAAGTTTTAAATTAGCCTTAATTGGTTGATAATGATAAAACAAAAGACATTTCCAACTTAGCTTTATAATGACTCCTTTGTCATAGGTAGAGCCTCTGCTGCCAGCAAACGTCTATAGTCTCGACAAGGATACCTTTTAACCATTTAACTATTCATTATCCCATCCATTTTAGAGTATAATTAAAAAGAATGAATCCAAAAGATATGTTTCCATATTTTTGTATTACTTTTTCTTTTTTCCCTTATTTTGTAAGATAAAAAGCCATTGTCTTGGTTTGGTGGCCAGCTGTTGACAATGCCATTCACTGGTTGTAGTTTAACTGAACAAGTTGGCTCGTGATGAGACCCCTTGTCTTATATTTATAAGCCATTACGCTGTTTTGGTATGCAGAATTGGTAATGTCAGTTGAACTATTTCCCTATGATCATTGTATGCAGGCTTATAATAAGACCTCTTATCTTTTATATCAAATATATTTTAGAATTACACTATGAGTAATTATAAACTTTGATGAATGGGATGAACAATTTTCTCCTTAAGAGAATATGGATGACAGGGTGAGAGTTGAAGATGCTAAGATTGAATCAGTTTCTGTTTTGTATTGATAACCGTCTTCAGGCTTTTTGAAAACATTAAGATGATTTACAATATTTCTAAGTCTTGAGAAGATTTCAAAAAAATAAAATGGGGTTTTCAGAATCTAAATATACCTAATTTCCTAGAAATTTCCTTTTTGTTTAAGGCTTCCATTTCTTAAAAGTAAATATCAGAACTATTTCTTTTGAGTAACTTTTTCAATATAGCAAAGACCAATTGGAGGCTTCTTACAACTTTATTTTCCTAAGATTCTAAACAAAATAAGTTATGCACACAAATTCTGCTGAAAATTGAATATTTACAAAGTGAGAAGGGGTTACCTCCTCAATTGAAGAATTTTTTCAAGATAAGGCCATTAACAAGAAGAGAATCTCTCTTTCCTGATAGATCTTGCAATATGAATGTAGAAGGGCCTATCTTCTCGCTGATTTGGAATGGTCCAAGCCACATTTTTTGGAACTTAGTGTGTTTTCCTTTATCCTCATGGGCTTTGTCCCATTTCAAAACTAGATCACTAACTTGTAATTGTTTTGAACTGGTTGAAGTTGCATCTAAAGATGACTTAATAATTTGCTGATGTTTTGCATGTATAATTCTAGCTTTTTCCCTTTCTTCTTCTAGTTTCAAGATTTGATCATGTCTTAGTTGAATAGAAGATGAGGGACTTTCTTCAATAAATTGCACTAAATCTAGTGATGGAAGTACTAAATTTGCTGGTATGACAACTTCCTTTCCATACACTAGATTAAATGGAGAAGTGCCTATGGAGGCTTTCTGTGTTATTTGATCAGCCCATAGTGCAAATATTAAAGATTTATGCCAGTTTTTATGATTCTGCTCAATAGTTCTCTTAATGATTTTGATAAGATTTTTATTGGTGGATTCTGCTAAACCATTACCCTGAGGGTAGTAATTTGTGGAATACTTCAATTTAAATCCCCTTTTGATAGCAAACTCAAATATAGAATTTCCAGAGAAATAAGATGCATTATAAAAAACAAGAGCGTTTGGGACACCAAACTTGGTAATAATGAACTGATCTATGAATTCAATAATTGCCTCAGAGTTTGCTGCCTTCAAAGGAATTGCTTCAACCCACTTAGTGAAGTAATCAGTGGCTGTAAGGATATACCTATGCTGTTTGGATGAATGTGGAGTGATTTCTCCAATGATGTCTAATCCCCATTGTTCAAAAGGTTGTTCAATGTTGACTGGTTGCAAAGGGAAAGCTGGATTTCTTTGTCTTCCACTAGTGGTTTGACAACTTTGGCATTTCCTTACGTATTCATAAGTATCTCTGAACAGGGTGGGCCAATAATATCCAGCATGAATGATTTTGTGAGCTGTTGTATCAGCTCCGAAATGTCCTCTTGCTGGTCCGTCATGTAGCTCTTGCAAGACCTTTTGCGCTTCAGGTTTTTCTAAGCATCTTAACAAGATTGAATCATAATTTCGTCTAAATAACACATCATATACAATTATGAAGTTTTTTGCTTTCAATCTTATGGAAAGTTTGTTTTTATAAGAAAGATCAGAAGGAGCATATCCATTTTTCAAATAGAAAATCAGATCTGCGTATTGAGATTCAGGATTAGTGATACTTATCTGATTGATTTCTTCAATATCTTTTGTATCTTGAGGTTCCTGAATATTGGATGCTCCTGCTAATAACCTGCAAAAACCTTGGCCTTTGATAATTTTTGCTGGTTTGATTTCCAAGTCATATTCTTGTAAAGCTGTGACCCAATTTGCTCTTTTTTCTCCTAATTCCCTTTGGACTAGTAATTGTCTTACTGTCGAAAAAGGGACTATAACTGTTGTATGAGCTTTTAAGAGAAAGGGTATGTAGTGTTTTATGGATTTGTACACAACAAAGGCTTGTTTTTTCAACTTCCGAGTAATTAAGTTCAACACCTTGAAGGTTTGAGTTGTAAAATGATATTGGTGCTTCCAAGTTTTGATTATTAATTTGTGTCAGTACTGTTGCATAAAATGAATCAGATGCAAGGGTATATAGGATGAAATGATTTGAAAAATTAGGAGTGCTCAAAGCAGGGGAATTTATGATTGATTGTTTGATGGAATAAAATGTCTCTCTTTCTGAAGGCCCCCATTTAAACATCGAATTTTTCTTGATCATGGTTTGTAATGGCAAAACAATCTGGGAAAAATCTGGGACAAATCTTTTTACAAAGTTAATTTGACCTAAAAATGATTGCATGAATTTTTTATTATGAGGGAATGGAATATCAGAAATCTCTTTGATTCTATTTGGATCAATATAAATACCATCCTTTGAAACAATGAAGCCCAAGAGCTTTCCTTGATCAAGAGTGAAAAAAGACTTCTTTGGATTGAGTGAAATGCCAAACCTATTGTAGCGTTGAAATATTTGTTTCAGATCATGCAAATGGTTTGACATTTTCTTGGAAAATACAGTGATATCATCCAAATAGATAACTACTAATTTATTGATCAATCCTTTGAATGCTATGTCCATCGCTCTTTGGAATGTAGCTCCAGCGTTGATTAATCCAAAAGGCATTTTTTTGGTAGGCATAAGTTCCCCACTTAGTTCTAAAGGTAGTCTTAAGTCTGTCATCAGGATGGACCAAAATTTGGTTATACCCTAAAAAACCATCTAAAAAGGACATTAACTCAGAACCAGCTACTGAATGGAGTGTCTGCTCCATGGTAGGTAAAGGGAAGTTATCCTTTTGGCTTGCTTTGTTAAGATTTCTGAAATCGATACAAATTCTAATATCACCATTTTTCTTCCTTACTAGCACCATATTGGACGCCCAGTGTGAATGTCTAACAGGAAAAATTATCTTAGCCTTCAAGAGTTTGTTTAGTTCAACTTTTATTTAACTCTCTAAGTTAGGATGAATCCTCCTTAACTTCTGTTGCACTGGTTTTTGTTTAGAAAGCATTGGAATAGTATGCTGAATGATGGATGTATCGTATGTTTTCAAATCATCATACTTCCAAGCAAAGCCATTTTTATATTTATGCAATAACCTAATGAATGAAAATCTTTCTTCTGAAGAAAGTCCTAATCCCAAATTGATGTTTTGAGGATTATTCTCAGTACCAAGGTTTATCAATTCAAATCTCAAAGTAGAAATTTGGAGTTTTGAATTAGTAACCTGTTTAAACCTGTCTTTAATATCATAAAGATCCTCAAGCTTGACCACTGGTTTAGGTATTGAGTTTTCTTCTTGCTTTTCCTTCATTTGAAGGTCATGATCACTTTCAACAATAATTTGATCATCATAGGTCTTGTCAGAAGTTAAGAAGTTTAAAATGTCTTCATCATGATTGAACACTCGTCAATTGGTGACATTGTCGGGAATCGATGGTCTAAAAATTAATTCTACTGAAAATTTCTCTGGGCTGTAATCTTCAGATGGAAGGAGTTTGGAAGCAACATTAGCTAGTAAATCTGCTACTGCATTCTGGGATCTAGGGATGGGCGAAATATTGAATGATAAAAATTGAGATATAAGGTCCTGTACCAAAGACTGATAGTGTTTCAGGTGACTAGAAAGGCAATAAATTGTATTTCTAACTTGTTTTATAACAATTTCTGAATCACCGAACACTTTCAAATATTGAACTTTAAGACCAATTGCTTTATAGAGTCCTTGAATCAAAGCTTCATATTCAGCGGTATTGTTTGTGCATTCAAATTCCAACTTGCATGATAACATGGTCTTTTCCCCCTCAGGACTGATTAAAATACATCCTGCTCCTGCACCTTCACTAGATTTAGACCCATCAAAATATAATGACCAAAACAAAGATTTATCTACAGTTTTATTTATAGTTTCTTCAACAATTTTAACACATCTTGATGTATCTGTTTGCGAAATTTTTTCAATTTGAGATGTGGAATTATTAACTGAGAAAGGGGATTGTTGAGCAGTAAAATTGCCAAAGAATGATTCAGATGAGTAATTCCCCAAAATATTGTTATTGAATGCTATTGGTTGATTTTCTCGTTTGAATTCAGTAACAGTATGGGTCATGTGTTTCTCTCGATCAATCTTGATCTAATTTGGCTTTCCTTTATAAGGTAGCCACATATGAGACCAATTGGTGGAAATATACCCATGAAGTTTCTCAGACCAGTCTCTACTCAAAATCAAACCATAGAATTTAGGTATATCAACGATTAAAATATCAATTCTTTAAACCACTCTTGGATCAGTTGATAACCTAATAGTAAATGAGTTGATTTCTCCTAAAACTTGGACCTTAGTTCTATCCAACTGTACAATATGAATTGCAGACTTTTGGGGTTCAATGTTTAGTTTTGAACAAACTGAAGCTGGCATTATATTAGAGGAATCCCCTGAGTCAATCAAACAACTGTGTAGATTTCTATTATAGATCTCGTAGGTTAAGAGGAAAGGAGGAGTATGGGAATTCGATCTATCCCCAATTAAAACAACGTCAATAGCTTCTACGCTACCAGGAGGTGGTTTACCTGACTCATTAGCAGCTTTGGACAATATATCATTGGGAAGAGGAGAAGAAGGTACAACATCTAACTCCTTAAGAAGTAATTTCTATTGATGTTTGAGTTTACTAAGCTCAAACATAGTGATATTTTCCTTTGTCTTCTTCATGTCTTCGATAATATTGTAGTCCATAGAATCTGTAACTACTAATGTCTTAGATGTTGAAGGTGGATTTGAAGATGATGGCTGATTTTGGGATGATATTGTTGTATATTTCTTTGTGGGAACCTTTTCTTTAGTAGTAATGGTACCTGCATTCCTTTTCTTCAAAGTTATCTGAACAGGTTTAGGAGTACCCTTAATCCTGGTAGTCACAGGGAAAGCTTTCTATTCATTTTCTGTATCGGAATTAGGTAAAATAAAGTCCCACATCCCATGACATTCTACAGTCTCCTCTTCTTCAGGTTCTTCGAATGACAAGACTATTTCTTCCTCTTCTTCCTCTTCAGGATCTAAATCTGCATTGGATATAGTATTTGGGGGATTTGATTCAGGTTTCTTAAAATTTCTAAATGGCCTTTTTGTTGAAGTCTCAGCTACTTGCTTCTTGATTTCTACCATTTCATTTGACATATTCTTGAGAACTTTTTGGAGACCCTCCATATCATATGGATCTTTAAGCATTTTCTTCTTTGAATCATATTTGAAAGAAACTTTTTTGGATTTTCTATATTTAAGAGTAGCTTTCTTTTCTAAAGCAATAATGCGTTTCTCTACAGCAAGTGCCTCTTTCATGTTTGCAGCTAGAGTTGGTTTTGCAGCTCTATCTACAAAGATAGCTATATTTGAAGGTAAAGCTGTTATATACCATTCGCTTCTGATTTGCTCACTTGGTTTAGAGGCGGTTGGAATCTTATTCAAGAGTTTATTAAACCGTGAATTTAACTCCTTTATAGGTTCTTTAGATTCTATCCTAAGATTCGAGAGATCGTTGATTAACGTTGCTAAAGATATATCATCACCATACTTAGTCAAGAACTGTTCTTGAAAAATGTTCCAACTTGTAATGGATCCAGAGGGAAGGGAAAAATACCAAGACCAAGATGATCCTTGTAAGGTGTAAGGGAAAAGCCTAACAACAACATCTTCCTTTGTCACTCCTTTTAAATTAACTGATAACATGAAATTGTTAATATGCTCGTCGACTTGTATTCCTGCATCTGGATTAAATTTCGACAACCATTTTTCAGGATGCGCTGGCAATGGATGTAATGGTGCAGGCATAGTGACCGCACCAGGATTATTCCATGGATTCTGAGCCATTGTAAAATTAACAGTAGATGATATTGCCGATGAAATTCCAGATGTTTGGGAAGGAGATGCTATTGAGGTTTGAGGTGGTTTGGATGTTGAATTTCCCGATCCCTGTTGAACAACAATGTGTAATGGAGGAGTGGATCGCTGACTTCGCACTGGAGAAGATGAAATGGAGGATGATGATGAGAAGATCTCACTATTAGATCCTTCAGTTGTCTTTCTTTCCCTTTTCTTTTTAGGTAAAGGGAACTCAAGAGGCTCAATACCGAGCTTCCCACTTTCAAGTCTGGTGAGGTGGTGAGGTGGAATGAATTGCGAAGTCACACTACCTTGAGATACCTCAGATTTCTGTGGTGATATCGAAAAGCCTTGAAGTTTGTGGATTAGAGACTGAACTTCGGGAGACTCATGAGTTAATCGTTTTGGGGTATGTTGGGTTTGAGTAGTGGTAGTTGACTCCTCTTCTTCTTGTTTGAAGACTGGAGTTCCAGCATGCAAAGGAGAGGTCTGAGGTGAGGTGGAGGGAGATTTACTCTTAGAATGGGTTGTAGGTTTGGGTTTGCTCACCATTCACAGTTCATGCCCTCCTTCTAGAGGCAAAAATGTTGAGGGCTCGAAAATCGTTGCATCGACATCGGGGAAAACCACCCGGTCCGAACCTTAAAGGCAGCTCCTTTTCCGTTTGGTGTGGTGGCTCCGACTGGAAATAATGGGACCAGTTTCCCAATGGTTTGTAAATAGGATGGATAAGTGGTTGATTTTCTAATATCTAATGATAATGGATGGATGATTTAATCTAAAAAGTAAAATTATAAACAACTAATCTATCCTGGGAAATTTCTGCTTTAATGTAACTTTTGATGGTCTTTATCTACAAACAGGCATATAGATGACTCTATTGGTGAATAAAGACATTTATTCATATGATAATTAATTTGTTCAAGTAGTTGAACAAAGTAATGATTAAAACATTGTTACACTATTCTTCATATATCATTGACATAAATATGATTGAAAGAATAACACTTCTTAAACATTCAATAGTGATAAGTATAAGGACTATTGTTAAAACACATGCATATATCCAATGATAGCAAGGTTAAATAAATGCTGATTCATATGAAAGAATGGAGAAAAAGCATAGATAATAGTACCATATGTTATTTGGATCACTCCCGATATCAATCGCATTCAAATATCTTCTTCTAACTTAGAAACACTTCCACAAAAAGCAATACTGCATATCTCATCAAAGCATTCTCTGTTAAAATTCAGAATATTGGCCCAGTCTTCATAAAAAATATATCAGAAGCACAATAGTGTGACTTCCCGATCCAAGTTTCTACAAAAATTGAGGACCCTTTCTAAAGACATGAAAGGGTCTATAAATACTATATAAGCTAACTAATTATGAAATAAAAATGCTATTAGGTGGTATAACCAAATCATAAAGATCTCCTTAAGATAGGCTTGCTTGCAGTAGGTAGCATGATTCACTGTTTCGACTGATCATCCTTTGGCTTGAGTTGGCAAATAGCAAGCATTGGTTGCAATTCTGGAGGGTGACTCAGACGAGAATGCAGTTGAGCTGAATACGTAGCATCATGAATTTCGGGAATCATATAACCGATTGCATCAGTTAAACATTTGAGTGCTGCCCTTTGACAATATAGTTTAACTAAGAAGAACCAAAAGGTGTCCCAGGTTAAAATTTGGATGCCTTTGATTAATCGCTCCTTCTTTTCTGATTCCTGATCACATGTTTGTTCCAACGCTTTGGCTATTGAGTAAGCTTCGGCATACTGTGAGAGCTTTGTGAGGTCTTCAGAGGGATTGAATTCTTCTTTCCATACCACATTAGTCGTTTCTGTTTGTACAGGTAAAAGGGAAGATTGATCAAGCCTTCTCCTTTTCGTGTTCTTTCTCTTTTCCTTTCTCGGGAATCTTCTCCATAGCAGGAGGTTTTTACTGTTCAGGCTCGCTTGACTGGATTGCTGGGGTGGTAGCTAATAAGTTCAGAGGCAGAGTTTGCAACCTTTGTTCTTTGAGCCTATTGAATACTTCCAGCCCTTCATCTATTCCTGGCCAATGTCTTCACTTGAATTAATGATTTTGCTGAGGAAAACAGGTCATCAAATTCATCATTTTCATGATCAAACTTTGCAAGTTTGGCCTGCTCTAGAACATTATAGACAACTTTTCTTGGATCATATTGTCTGTTGGAAATTGTTGCAAGATTGAGCATTTTTATTTTTTTCTGTTTCCTTATCTGCATGTTTGTAATCATGGAGAGTGTAAACACCACATCTCAAAGGAAATGAAGGCGATACCTGCTTCTTAGAATTTTTAAGGGTTTTGGATGTCCCTTTAAAATGTTTTTATAATGAACGTTTTCTGTTTTACACAGAAAACACTATAATATTGTAAATCCTTCCTATTCTACTTCTTTCGGACTTCATAAGTCCTCAAGCATGGTTTAATTCCCTTATCGGGTCCGCCCTTCAAGTCATTGTCACACTGCCCCAAGGTTCCTTTGTATTTTGTTTATACAATGAAAACACACAAAAATACATTGAAAATGGGCCTTGGTGGATGTGGGTCCGGGTCTTATCACATCATGCACATAGATAGGTAAAGGTTGTGCCCCTTTGGTTTCCGCCGATGGCGATATAGCGATATGATGTGGGCCGTTGATCTGCGTGCTCCTTCCCCTTGGTCTGTGCCGATAACACCGATTAGATCTGCCGATGCGATCCGCCGATTAGATCTGGACCATTGATCGGCCAGATCAAACGGCTGCTGTGTAACCATTGTTTAAGCCTGCGCCTGTGGGTTTTTCATGGTTTTAGAGTGTTTTTTGTCTCCCGATAGTGTATTGCCAACCTTCTAAGGGCTTTCCAGCTGCAAGTTTTTTGGTCGGTGGATGACCTTTGACAAACATTGGAGATTTCAACAGCATGAATGGATCCCTTGGCATGATTTTAAGCAGCTTTGCGTCAGCGGAGTTCTGCACAAGCGATGAGAAAACGTGATACAGAGAAATGCTGCTATAGAATAATATGAAAGAATTACGTCAATCAGCAGGTGATAATGGATTATAGTGAAATTTCCGCGGATAAAATCTAAAGGAAAATCTTCCCTTAACTGAGGTTTTAAATGCCCATGACGTCGTTCATATGCCAAATAATTCATTGAAGCGTGGCTTAGATTTCTTTGACGGATAATTAGAAGTAAATCACAAATTGGCAGTTGGAAACGTGAAAGAAAAGGCTTTTAGTATTCGTTTAAAATATTTCCAATCACCGAAAGGTGATATAATGCAAGCAAACCTTTTAAGTACGTTTTCGAAATATGCGCCTCATTTAATGAATCGCAATCGGGGAATGGATTCGGGTCTTATTACTGTGTCAATATGATTTCGCCGATCCCCGATTGCGAAATGCTTTATTGCATCGGAGGATTTGAATATGCCTTTAATCATGTGTTGGCTTGTTATCGCCGATTGCCGATGGCGATACACTTTATCGCATCGGAGAAATGAGGGAGGCTCTTTTAAATTGTTGCTTTGACATTTTCCCTTTCCCGATATCCGATTGCGATATGCTTTTCGGATAAGAGAGAATGGACATATCGTTTTGCATGCTTCCTTTGTTATTGCGATATGCGATCTTTTGATCGCTTTATTGTAATAACAAAGAATTTTATAATAGTTTTAAAGCCACATTTTATTTCTTTTCAAAAGGTTCTTAAAATATATCATTTTCATTAAACCTTTTGATGAGGGTTTTTTTAGTGATGGGTTAATACCAATTTATTCACACGTCTAAGTTTAAGAGGGACCCATTTCATATTATGATTTTAAGTAAAAATTTTATGAAATGGGGGGTTGTTGTACAACACAACAACTCCCTAAATCATATATATATCAGCTTTCGCTCCCTTAATCCAGATATATAAGAGCAGGGATGGACATATGTGAATGTCAAATGAAAATTTTGTTGTACACATAGTTGTCTTTATTTTTGGATGTGAAGAATACTTTGATTTATATATAATACCACAACAGCCATTTCAATATATGAGCAGGGATAAGATATTGGTCTATGTATATATTTTGTTGTTATGAGATGGGCATTTGTGTATGTGGATGTTTTTGGATGTGAAGAATAATTTGATTTATATCTCACTGTAGTGATTGTTGAAAAATGTGCAACAAGAAATGCTAAATTTAGGAAGTGCTAAAAATAGATCTGCTAAAAATAACATGTCTAAAAATAGCAGTTTGGCCAATGAGCATTTTGGCCACCTTGGGTGAGAGGTGAAACTGCTAAAAGTAGAATCTTCTAAAATTAGCATATCTGGTTCCCTTCCTATTTTTAGCAGTCCCTAGTCTAACTATAGGAAGTAAAAACGAATTTGGTATTAACAACAACTTAAAATATTAATTAATTAATCTCCATAGTTAATTAGTTATGGAAAGTTAAACTTGAAGTCTTTGTGAGATCATGCAATTATTTTCTCTCTTGATTTAGGAATTTATCCCTTGATTAAAGGAGATAAGGTTCAGTTCTATATTGAGAGGATCAGTTGACTTAGTTTAACTTAGTCAAGTCCAGTTAGATTAATTTAACAAGTTGTTAAATTAATGAGTTATAGTTTGTTGATGCTTTCATGCATGTGACAACTATTATTTTCAAATAACTGAGTATTCTCTTACAGAGAACTGATGCATGGCAGTTCAGACAGAGACCTAGTTGAGATCAGATGAGGGACACTGTACTATCAGATGCTTGGATATTTCTACTAAGTATTCCTTGCATGAGGAAGGAATCTATTTTCTTATATGACTACGTAGTTGGACCTGAGGTGACAACAATTATGATTAGGCCAACTTACAATGTATATATTGAGGCCTAGGTAGTCCATGATTTAGATCATCAGAGTACAGAGAGAGCAGAATAGCTTTTGAGCTGATTCTTTTTGTATGTTGTTGAGGATTTCCATTTGATTGATAATATAGTGTTGGGGTTTTATGTTGGTGCTTTCCCAGTGATATATTTCGTGTTATGTGTTATTGATTCCTTCTTATCAGTTATACGTGTTCATGCTTGAAGTTGCTCATGTTCAATTAAGCTTCTGCTAAGTTTATGGTAGATGTAGATCTAGTATTATGCTTTAGTACATTTCATATATCAGTTGGATCTGCAGGTGAAATTTCTACATGATATCAGTGAGCTAGCTGATTTGTAGAGAAAATTCTACAGTGATTTCAACTATGGCTCGACTTTACAAAATGCGTGCAGGAAGGAAGAAGTGATGTCATGTATAATATTCCCAAGTCATTAGCAACATGAGAAACACTCTGGTAAACATTGAAAATTTAATTTTGAAATGTGAGAATGGGGGTTAGCACAGTACGTTTCTAGACAATTCAAGTATATTTTTCATTGTTAGTGAGATGATGGATGTTGGACTATATAATGTCGAATTCTTCTTCAACACATCATCATGATGTTGTGAAAAGGGCAGAATAGGGATTTCTTAGGGAGAGTGCAGGGTGTGTGCTCAAATATATATGTGTACAAGATTTTGCTTGCTGGACCCATTTTGGGCAAAGGCAGATGACACTGTGCTGCACCATATGTTGTTTGGGATAGGATGGGATGCCCACTACAACATTGCAGAATAATGTCATGTTTGAAGATATGACACAGGAACAAGCCAAGTGAAAAGGAACTTGACAACTTTTGGCTATAACACACATTTCATTTTGGAGGAGAGGTGGAAGAAAGGTTGATTGATTATGATAAGAATGTGAAGTTCATTTTGATTGGTAATGATATAGATGCCGTGCTTATGACTCTATTTTTAAGAAAGAAATAAACACAACAGGTTTTCCTTCTTATTTATTAGTTATCCAGGTAATGGAATTTACAATGCTTGCAACCTCCAATGGTTGTTGTTGTTACAACAGTTACAGCCGCAACATGAACAAGTCCTCTTTATCTCGCAAGTCCCATTGGTCTGAGTCTCGGTTGCACCCACATTCACTGTACAAACTAGCTGTCAATGGCTCCTCTTAAAACTAGGAATTATGGTTACCCTGTTTCTGCATTTTCTCTACTCCACACACACACACACACACACACACACACACATATAGTAGGATTGGTGGACTCGTTTTGGGCAGAAGGTAGATGACACTTTGAACATCATCCAAACCTGATGTGAAAATAGGAATGAGAATTTGCAACTTTGGTCTTTCCCCTTCTTTCAAGGTAAGGTAGCAAAATCAATTGTGACATTGGATTTTTGGTTTCTGATGCATGAAATATTGTTGAGCCAAATATTTGCAAAATTGTTCTCTGCTCTTCCACACTATTAGTCTTAATGATTAAAAAAGAAGAAAGTGCTTCACTTGACCCACGTTGGCTCCAAAAATTATATTTCACAAATCTAATGATAGACAATATGTCCAACTGTGAAAGTCTCCATTCTAAATTCGATTTTGATGGTTCAAAAAATATATTTCACATTGTATAAACCAAAAATCCAATGACAAACAATATGTCCACTTGTGAAAGTCTCCATTCTAAATATGATTTTCATGGGTCAAAAAATGATATTTCACGCTGTAAAAACCACAAATCCAATGACAGACAATATGCTCACTTGTGAAAAGTCTCACTACACCACAAATCCAATGACAGAAAATATGTCCACTTGTGAAAGTCTCCATTCAAAACACGATTTTCATGGGTCAAGAAAAGACATTTCACGCTGTAAAAACCATGAATTCAATGACAGACAATATGCCCACTTGTGAAAGTCTCACCACAAATCCAATGACGGACAATATGTCCACTTGTGAAAGTCTCCATTCTAAATTCGATTTTGATGGTTCTTCAAGAGGTTTCCCTAGCAAATGCAGGTTTTGAGTTTGTAATTAGGAATCACATGGAAGGCCCATCCTATGTTGCTATAGGGAATATAGGCTGACCTGCCAAGAATTATATCGACGTTGTGGCAGCCAAGAAGGAGCTAGATCATCCATAAATTTGAATTCAGAAGTGTAAACTTGGAAGAGGACTCAAAACTCAACTGCGATGAATTAAGGAATCAACAACCTTCCATGAATCATTGGAGGTTGGAGTCCATTGTCATAAATGAAAAGGGCGGCTTCCCTCATCCCCAATTTGTAACTCAAACACGCAAGGAGAAGGAAGGACGGGTGCAACAAGATATCCAGATATGTGGAGCATCCTCCATGGGGATATGAAAAGACAAACTTCACTTCATGAATGATGCATACAGGAATAATGTGGGAGGATCAAGGATCTTTAATGATGGAAATTCAATCCATCAAACCACCTTGCCACAAAATGAATAATCGGGAAGGATTCATCCATCATGGCACTTAAAAAGTGCCTTAGAGGTGTGGAAACCCTTTGATCAAATTAACCATCAATGGAGAACAAAACCTAGAGCCAAGTATGGCGAATGAGGTTAATGTGTTAAGTCCATGACAAGGAGATAGTTAAGATGCAATCCTCACTATCTCCAGTGGTATACACAAATTCCTAAACTTGTGTTTTCATTTTATGGAACTCTTATCGCATTCTCTCTTTCTCTAATGTGTTAAGTCCATGACAAGGAGATAGTTAAGATGCACGCCTCACTATCTCCAATGGTCTACACAAATTCCTAAACTTATGTTTTCAGTTTATGGAAATCTACTCACATCTCTCTCTCTCTCTCTCTCTCTCTCTCTCTCTCTCTTGTAATGTTGTCTATCTTGTCCCTGTTTGATCCTCTCTCTCTACCATGGAGGATACTCTCTAGGTTTCTTTAGTGCATTTGTAAAATATTTAGTTTTCCTCCCTGTTTGACTGAGGTTATTTTTGTGATATCTATCATGGAGGATCCTATCTAGGTTTCTTGTGTATGATTGACTCTTCCTCTTTCCCCAAGCATCCACCACATCTATGTGGCTCTTGGAAGCATCCCTTCCTCATTCCTACCTGAAATAGAATTATGTTATTTGCTACCAACAAACATGGCATTGCTACTTCAAGACAGAGTTTTGGGAACTATACCTTCTTCTTGGGGTTGGGGAGGAGTTTTGGGAGCTATACCTTCTCCTTGGGGTTGTGGTGGAGCTTTGGAGCTATACCTTCTGGTTGGGCTTGTCATTAGACATGACCCAATCTTAATCAGAGTGTTGGGTCTCCTTCCTTTGTTGGGGGTATTGTCCTTTTTCTTTGGCGTTCCAACCAATTATGTATTATCCACTTTTCCGTCTCCGAGTTTGATGATATTCATGATTTCAATTTCAAAGATATCGAACATTGCTCCAACACTTTTCATTTTAGGTTTTTAACCCAAAAGGTTAAGCCTTCCCCTTCCAAAATTGGCGAGTAGTCTTTCACGTTATTCCAATTTTGTGTTATCGTAATCTTGGTTGTCCTACTCAATTCTTCAAGGTTCTTCCAAATCCAACAAGGGTGGAAATCCCTCGCAAGAGTCCCCTCCCGCATACAGAGCCATTATCCCACCCGAGTCCGGAGGTAGTTCCCAACGAGTTCCAAAATGTCGGTCGCCATTTATGGTTAGCATGTACATGTACGGGGATGGCATGGTAGTGATGCCCTTCATATCCCATCGCTCTCTCGATATCACTTGACATCATGGCTTCCTTGGCATGTGTTTGTTGGTGACCTCAAAACACGCCTTCATGTTGGGTGAATTGACTTGACATGTGTTGGTTGGTGAGCTGAAGGCGTGCCTTCATGTTTGGTGAATTGACTTGACATGGGTTGGTTGTTGAGCTTGTGAATTGACTTGGCATGTGTTGGCCTTCATGTTAAGTGAATTGACTTGACATGTTAGGTGAATTGACTTAACATGGCTTGGCTGCTGAGCTCGTGGATTGACTTGGCATTTGTTGAGCTCGAAACATGCCTTCATGTTTTGTGAATTGACTTGAAATGTGTCGGTTGCTGAGCTCATGTGAATGGACTTGACATGTGTTGGTTGCTGAGCTCATGTGAGTTGACTTGATATGTGTCGATTAAAAATGCCTTCATTTTTGGTGAATTGAAAATAAATTGTCTTGATATGTGTTGGTTGTTGTTGAGCTAGAAACATGCCTTCACATTTGGTGAATTGAAAATAAAGTTAGGGGATGGGATAGGAACATAAAACCTCAATTTCTTTTATTTTCCGAGATCCCCTCATTTAGTGTTGTGCCTCCATTTTCAAGACTGTCGCCTTGTTGGTTGAGAGCCCTCGGGGTCCGGAAGAAGGTAACCCCTTGCAAATGAAGGGTTTCGTTTCGGATTCTCACGATGAGGGATGTCAACTTTCTATTTATTATTCTTCCTGAGATCCCCTTATTTAGCGTCGTCCCTCTATTTGCAACACTGTTGGACGGTCGGTTGAGAGGGTTGATGCTAACTTGATGTTTATTATTTTTTCCAAGATCCTCTCATTCACCGGTGTGCCTCCATTTGCAAGACTGTTAGCTTGTTAGTTGGGAGCCTTGAGGCCCTAGAAGAAGGTAACCTCCTAGAAATGGAGCGTCTCTCTTTAAATTCTCAGGATGAATGAACTATGTGAAAAGGAAAAGACCACCTTAAGTGAACAACATATTCAAATAGAGATAGGTGAAAACTTGAAACTCGTGATACGAAAATATAATTTTTATTAATGCCCCACAAATGACCAAAAGGTAGGTCAATGGGGGTGTGGAAACCTAGAAAGGTCCTCTCCATTCAAGTCATCCAGTAAATTAGATTTTCATATGGAGGTATGTGGAGACCGAGAAAGAAAAAACCTGCAAGGATAATTGTATGCCCGCATATTGACAAAACTCCTATGCCTAGGAATATTTTGATGCATCCTATTAAGGAGAGCCACAGAAGTTGGTGTAGGAGGAATTTCACATTTGCAGGAATCTAAAAGGTAATTGTTCCATTGAAGCTTTGGGAGAGGGTACAAATAACTGGGCTAACGTTGAATTCTCTTTGATTGCTGACAAGGGTAACAATAGGAAGGATGATTCTACATATTCAAATTTTAAGAGATTTCAAGATCGCCATTGACCAGATCAATCGTAAAGTAAATCAACCAAATTTGGTCCTTTCCCCCAATCTTGGAAAGAATCAAGGAGCTGAAAGAGAATTTCAATAAAAATTATTTTTTCCCAATCTTGGGGAGAATCAAGGAGTTGAAAGAGAATTTCACTAAAATTCCTTTTCAACACCTTTGTAGAGTTGAATCTTCCTACACAGGAGGAAGAAGCAGAGTCTCAGCTCTCGGCCAAGGTCTGATGCTTGTACAATTAACACCTAGCCAGCCACTATCAGATGCTACTATGATTAACACCCAATGAGGAGACCAACCACAAGAAGTGGCTAAAAACTGTAGGACGAATGCTCACAGAACTGCATTGTTTCATTTTCTTGTTTTTCGACAGGGAAGATCTGGATCCAAGATTTTGTTAGAAGAGCCTGTATGACAATTATTTTTTGATGTATGTAGTAATTGGGCTTTATAGCCCCTATTTTTTTATTATCAAGTTTCAATGTTGACAAACAATTTTTTCTTAATTGCAACATATATTCAAATTCAATTCCTCTCTCTCATATGGTAAATATACAATTTTTGTTTGAAATAGTAAATATACTATTATTTTAATTTTAATTTTTCATTTTCCTTGAAAAGGAAAAGCAACACAAACATAGCATCCCCTTAATATGGCAAACAACTCATCATGAATATCCAACAATTTACTACAAGAATACAAACAAATAAGAAATGTTTGCCTTGTTGTGAAACCTTTGCGACTACTGTTAAAATGTTTGACAACAAAATTCCACTACCGAGATATAGAGAACCAAACCAGGGTCTCTCAGGTGAGAGCGGAAAAAGTAGAATAAAACTGAGAAAAAATAAGTTAAGTTGAGAACGTGAAGTAATTTTGAAGACAAGCTTGTAATTTAGGAAATTGGCGTTGTAATTGGTTTGAATCCACGATCAATCCATCAATGGCGTCTTTGTGTTCATATATATTTCTAGAACAGAAGAATGGAACACTAATATCAATCTGTGAATTGAATGGCACTTGCAAACAAACAAGAACAAGATTAATGGCAATTCATGAATGGAATGGTTAATAGCAATCTGTGAATGAATGGAATGGCATTTGCTAACAAACATTAACAAAGATTACTAATAGCAATCTGCGATTGGAATAATGGCATTTGCTAACAAACATTACTAATATTAGTTTCAGTTCAGAAATAGTTGCAGATAATTTCTTTATTAGTTTCAGTGTGGAGGCCAACTCTAATTACAAACAGTTTCAGTTGGTTTGATGGTTGCGACTTACCTGGAATGCCAAACCCCTTTAGAAATGGTTCAAATGGAGGATTCTGATTCACAAATTGATACGATGGCGCTGCTTGCAATGAGTCACCAAGAAATGGAGGACTCTGATTCATAAAATGTAGACCCTGGTCCCTGGCACTGCTGGAAAGAGTCACCAATTTAGAAATCAGAAATGGAGGATTTGTGAACTGAGGAATTTGAAACTATCTAATTTATACACCCTTGCCATTGATGAAAACCAGATTTGAAAACAGGGAGCCGTTCACCCTTGCCCTCCATTTGAAAACCAAAAAATCAGGGTGATTGGGACCAAATCGAACCTCCCATACCGGAAAAACCAAAAAATCAGGGCGACTGGGACCAAATCAAACCTCCCAAACCAAAAAAACCAAAAAATGGGTGGTTGCAAATGAATTTGACATTGCAAATCAGAAAACCGGGTGATTGTAAGGGAATATGATCTCCCAAACTACGTGAATTAGGCCAAATGAGCCTTTGCATGGTTTATCCACCCCTTTTTCTGGGATAAAATAAAAAAAAAAATAAAAAAAATTATTTTTTAAATAAAAGTTGGGCTAACTATATGAAAATGGTGTTTTATAAAAATTTCGCCCCTCTAAAATGAAAAACCTCTTAAATTTCACCCTTGGGCTAAAATTCGCCCCTAAAGTTTACCATGCTTTCCTTAATATTGGAAGAACATGAATCTAGATAGAAGAGAGAGTATGCATTAGAGAAGTCAAAATCTAGCATGCACCAAATGACAACATGGAAGCAAGAAGGACATCCTAGTCAAATGGATAGGATCATGTTAATATGATTGTTGTAGATAGAAGAATTATCCCAAATTTTGAAGAAGCCTCATGATTAAAGAATACCTTGTACTTTGGAAAATAAGGATTTATGAGCCAAAGGAAGAAATTTTGACTTCAAAGGGAGTCGGAAGTAGAATTTAACATGAAGGACCTTAAAACTTGGGACTTGAGGATACATCAATTGAGTTGGTAGTGTTGATGGTGAGTAGAGATACTACTGATGGTTGGGATATGGTATGGTTTCTTGGAAGAGAATCAAGCAGGATTTTGTTACATTGCAGAGGAAGAATATATGGAAGTTGTGAAGCATTTTATCTTGGTAAAATGATTAATGGACTATTTGACGATGTGCTAGATTCGATCGTGATACCCTATGAATATTGACAGAGAACCCAATTTTTCATGGAAGGTCAAAGCACTTTATGATTCGAGAGTATGGTGTAGATAGGATTTGAGAAGCTACAACACAATCTCCATGGATGAACAAGTAGTTATTGTAAGGGAAGTATGAGTACTTCTGAGACAAGCTTGGGCTTATGGATATCTCCTCCTAGTTTGAGAGGGAGTGAGGATGGGCACATTTTTTCTCCATGTGTCATGTATTATGGCGAGGATTAACCATCGTAAGTCCAGTACATGAACACGAATAGGGAGAATGGCAGATTGGATAAGCATCAAGCACTGACATTCTTGAGATCTGTACTATGACTAAGACTAACAGTCGTAAGTCAAGTGCATTGAACTAATGTAAGAATGGTCTAGAGGACCAACATTTCCTTGTGTGAAGTACTCTAACAATGGATTAGGAAATGGTCCTATGAGTACATACTTTGGTGAACCTAAGTGGATTATGTTCTTTAGAGAGGCGGTGCGATGTCCTATTGAATGCCTCCCAACATTGTGGTCTGATCTAGTTGAGAGATAGAGCTTACTTGTCAAGACCTTGGTATTTGACAATGTTGATTATGATGATGCTATCATCATTGATTCTTATCAATCTATATCCTTTCTTATAGAAGTCTTCAACTTGAGAATATCCTATTGAGTCAATATGAATACCTCCCTAGCTAAGAGGGAGTGTTGAAGTATGTAGCTATGGTTAGTCTTCATAATTGTCATTGTACTTGTATCAATATGTATTTTATGTAAAAACAAAAGGAAGAAAATAATATTATTTTTATTTTTATTGTCAAGCATGTTCTTCATGCTAATTGGTTTTGGTCAAAAGAAAAATTAAAATGGCATGTTCTTTGTGACCCTTATAAAAGAAGAAAAATTTGATTTTTTTAAGTGTCATTAATCCCTCCAATTTGTCAAGTCAACCCTCTTGACCATCAACTTGGATCTTCTCTTTGAGGTACCTAGGTTGTCATTGATGTCAATATGGCAATATTCTGGATACTAGAGGATGACGCGAAGCCAAGGGGATGCAAAGCAGATTTATGAAGAGATAGGAGCAAGGCCATCAGGATAGCCAAGCCATAAGCAAAGAGGAGTTACCTAAGGAGGCATATCAAAGCATATTACAAGATATCAGAGCAAGAGAGGCATTCATATATGCAAGGAGGTCCTTGAAAGACACTGCCAAGCCAGAGGAGCCACATTAGACTAAGAGGAGCTGCAGGAGGAACCATAAAGCAAGGAGACATATCAGAGTCATCAGGAGCCATCAGAGGAGCAATGGAGATGAGAGAAGCAGATGGAGACGAGAGGAGCCATAGATGAAGCAGACATAGTTAGAGGAGCCAAGAGGAGCACACAAGAGGAGCCAAGAGGAGCCAAGTGGAGAACACAGAATGCTGTAACACTATCCACATCATAAAAATGAATATGGCGGCAATTACTTGTATATGCATGTAACACAAACAGAGCTATCGGAGGCGGAAGACTTAGACTCATATGCAAATACACTGACGGAGTGAAAAAGGTAGAGTTTATATTGTATGAGCAGGCTATGTTATCGGGCTTGTAAAACCCATGTATGCATGCTTTAACAGCTATTGAACACTGTTGAGAAAGTTGGAGAAAAGTTGTTGAAACATCAATTTATTTGTTGCTGAAACACCAGTTTTGGTGTTGCTGAAACACCAGTTTCGGCGTTGCTGAAACACCTCCGTGACGAAATTATATTTCGGTGTTGCTGAAACAGCTCCACGACGACATTATATTTTCGTGACACCATCAATCGAAGGTAAACATGAGGAAGCTAAAGTGAATGGAGGAGGGAAGACAAAAGGTCAAGCGAGTGCTGAGGAAGCCGAAGCTCAAGCGAGCGAGGAGGAAGCCAAAGAGCCATTGAGTAAGCGGAAATGAATAGACAAAGGCATGAGAATATATAAAACAGTAAAAACAGGTTGCTGTTGTTGTTGCTGTTGCTGCCGTTGCTGCTGCTGCTGTTGCTGCTGCTGTACCGTTGTTGCTGTTGCTGTTGTTGTAGCTGTTGTTGTTGGAGCCTTTTTTTGGTGTGGCAAAGAACCAGAATATGAGGTAGCAGAAGCAGCAAAGGTGGTTAAGCATTGTATGAAGTTGCTGGTGAACGCTGCTGCAACTGTTGAACGTTGCTGAAATACGCTGGAGGAAATAGAGGCCATGTGAGGGTCCAACAGAACAGAAAGAGGGTGTAGCAGAACATAAAGAGGGATGAAGGACCAACAAAATAGTAGGCAGTCGAAGGGGAGAAATAGCCAGCAGAGAAACAGTCATGTTGAAGCATTCACTGTGACAATGAGAACATAAGCTTGAATAGAAAATTGTTCTTTATACAGAGTTTAGTGTAGCTAACAGAAGACTGACTAAAGCTGTGTGAAGACATTATCGGAGAGAAAAATGGCTATTGGAGACTATGTGTGGGCAGTGTGTAGAGTTGTAAAGACTCATTCTTAAGAAGACCGGTTGTCATTGATACTGTAGCCTGGAGACTACAGTGAAGCTGTAAATAGACAGAACTCAGCAGAGAAGAGTTCTAAGAGCAAAAGATTACCATCAAACAGTGCCTTGACAAGATAGGATTGGAGTACTTGGGGCTGGTGCCTCAAAAGCAAGAAGGATTGGAGTCCTTGGGCTGGTGCCTCAGAAGTAAGTAGGATTGGAGTCCTTGGGGTTGAAGTCTCAGAAGTAGGAAGGATTGAAGTCCTTGAGAGTTTGTGCTCCTAAGTCCAAGATTGGTGTCTTGGCAAAATAGAGTTGGTGCTCTGGAGGTTGGAGCCTCACCAAAGTCCAAGTTGGAGCTTGGCAACTGATTGCAACCATCTATATATTGTATCTATTTTACTGCATAGTTTATATTAATAAAAACATTTATTCTTGTTGTTCATCTTGTGTTCTGAATATATATGTTTTAACTGGTAAAACAATAGTGGGAAAAAAAATACTGATTCACCCCCCTCTTAGTATTTCCAACAGTTAACACCTATCCTCCACCATTTGACATCCAATTGAGGTCTCTTCCATGGAAAAGCAATTCGGGTAGGTGGCATGGAATTTGAAGTGCATACAATGAGTTTTTCGTGGGACCTTCTATCTTTGTGAATACTAGTTACAAGAAACATATCATCTCTGTGATGTGCTACAGGATGACACCAATATTTGTGTGATGTGAGTTACTATCTCTGTGTAATACAACCTAGAGGAAGGCCATTATTTTTTTTAAACGGGGCATCTAAAGGATAAAGAAGGTGCAGATTGGTTAACTATCTCATGGATAGAACATGGAAAAGTTTGGAGGGTTGACTTGACACTTGGATCACTGGTTAGTTTGACTTGGATTTATCTTATTGACCAAGATTCTATAAGGAAAGGATTGATGGGTTTTCCTCTTGTGAGTTTTGCCTTGTCCTCCAACTTAATCTTTAGAGTCTCTTGTGTTTTGTATTTTAAAACTGCTTGATGAATTAATGAATGATGTAAAAACTAAATGAGACACACACATACACACATATATATATATATATATATATATATATATATATATATATATATATATATATATATAAACACAAAAATAGAATATATATATAGTCACAAGTAATTATCATATTAATAAATTCTATCTTGCATTTGAATTTCAACATATACATCTATAAAATACATAGAGGTAAGCATATCTATAAAATGTTTTACCAAAAAGTTTTGGTGTTGGTATTTTAAAAAAGATTCTATTTGGGGTGGCAAGTGCGGGCAAGTTATCTTTGGCCGCAATGAAGAAAGGGAGATGGGAGATTCATTTTGCTTGCAGATTAGGGGATTCAACTAATAACTATGCAAAATATTTAGGATTATGATAGGAATTAGATTTGGCATTGTCCAGAAATATTCATTGTTTAATGGTTTTTGGGGATTCAATGATTGTTATCCAACAAACTCAATGATATTTTTTATTGATTCCAAACTCCCATTCTGCACACAATAAATCTTCAAATTTTAAGGTTTGAAAAAAATGAATTTTATCATATAAAACACGACCTAAACTCCCAAGAAATTCTTTTTGGCCAACAATGACATTGCTTTGGATTAAGGAGTAATGGTTTTGGATGACAAGGACACTAACATAAAACCTTTTCCATGAAATCCAAAGGTATGGTCAAATGATGATGATCATTAAAGGCTCAATTGTTCTAATCAAAAAATGGGATGCTACTCGACTCATTGCTAGATCGCACTATGGTCATACGTTTAATGAAATTATGTCTCCCTTGCTTCAATATAAATTTTCTAATGTTGAAGGATGGACTACTCTCCTAATGCTTATCGCATCAGAGGATAGATGGAGGATATGTTGTGGTATTAGAAATAACGTCCGAGTGCGTAGAAATCTCATCACTTCACTTGATCTGTAGTTCACATGCTCGCTATCTTTGCTCTCCTGGAAGATCGTTTCTAGTTGTGGAATGAAACAATTAGTATTGGATCTTTCCATCCGACCTTTGCATGTGAGTCTGTTTGGCATTAAAAGGCATGAATGAACTTGAAGAATTGAGTAAAACAACCCAATATGGTTATAACAGTCACGCGTGTTGAATTGAAAGCCATGCCCTTAGTGTGCCAAGGAACAGAGCAGGTTTGGTGTGTAGATTTTCCAATGAATAGTCAACCCAGTGTCAATGCAGACTCAAATTAGTCTTCATATAGCTTAGATGGTGGCGTCTATGGATTTTCTCATTACCCTGACCTCCAGGCTTGGAGAAATGCAATTGTCATAGTCCCATGCCCAGTTTGGGCTCATGCCTCATAATCTTAACCGGTTGGCGATGAAGCTAGAGAAGTTGCAATTAACGGTTGAGATGATGAATTTTCGAATGGATAATCTAGTGTCAGATGTAGCAGAAAGGAAAATTGGGGCCATCGGTGGTGAATCTGAAGAATTCGAAGCGTATAGGGAGGCAACTTCAGGCTTGCAGAATCCGTCTGAGGATGAAGGGGACACAGGCTAAGAAGCGCAATCTCTCCATAACGGTTTTGAACACTCAAGGTTGGATGAAATGACTGCTGCTCAGAACAATGTTGAAGGCTAGTTATGCAATTTTTATTTTACATGTTCGGTAGATATATAGTAATAATAAGTGTCCTTTCGCAGTTGTATAAGGACAATTTAAAAAGAATAGCTGAATATGGGCCGAGTGTAAATCCATGTTGGAAATTTTGGATTTTTTTGAATGATGTAGTAAAAGCTATGGATAATGATGTAGAAAGTTCTGAACTTCAAACCAGGAAATTTTAATATTCAAATGCATATCATTTTTATCCTCTATTCTAATAAACAATATTCTCACCATTTAGAAATCTAATTACCTCTTTTATATTAATGTTTCATGTTTCTTACCACATTTGCACTGTAATAAATTTTTTGAATGCAATTCATTGGTATGCAGGGTATTTTGACATGTGCTTTGAAAAGCTTTCATGGCAGCTACATAATAGGCTTGCACAACGAAAATTAGTTCGATTTAGAGTAAAATCTGTCCACGGATGAATTTGCAAAGTTCTTCAAGAGGAAATGCCAGAAAATAAGGTATACATACAACTGAGCAAAGATGTACTAGATTCCTCAGAAGCACTATCAACACCATTGACATTGTATCCAACATCAGCAACATTTGCTCTGCTCTTCCTCCTCCTCATTTGAAGCTTCTGCTAATTAACTTTATATGCAAAATGCTCCCTGCACAGGTCAGTTGTTATGATACTATAACAACTAGATGGTAAGAAGATTGTTTATGCACAGGTCAGTTATTAAAATACTAAAAGGCAGTTAGTTAGGCGGTGAGGTGGTGAAGCTCTCTTAGCGCCAAATGCTTGTTAACCAAACGAGTTAGCCGTAGCTGAGATGCATGCGCCCAGCGTCAATTTCAAATCATTGTTTCGAAGGGCGCAGAGATAAAATGGGCAATTTCATCTCGCATTGAAGCTTTATTTTATAAGTATTGAAAAATAGCATTGAAACTTCGATTTTACAGGTATTGGAACTTTGGTTTAACAACTTCGTATCAAATTTTTAAGCTGACTGGTTTTTTCAAGGAAAATAAATGCACTACGAGGAGCGATGTAGTCCTTATTTAATTAATGAAAACAAATGCATTGAGAGGAGTTATGTTCGTAAGCGTAGTTATTAATTGGGAGGAGTTATGTTCGTAAGCGTAGTTTTTAATAACTGTGAGAAGTTTGTTTTTTATAGGGTTATAAAAATTATCATAATTTAATTGTTAAACCACTGGTGAGGATCAGGCCTGGAATTTCAAATCCCTTTTGCTTGTCAAATGAAAATTTGATGACGTTTTGGCATTTTCATGCCTTTTATTTTATGTTCTACTTAAATTTGTTAGTGTCAATTTTCCCTTATGTAGAAAATCTCTTACAACTATTCCTTCATCTCAACTTCCTTTAATCTCCCTATGGGAGTGTCTTGTTTTTTCTCAGCATATGTGTTTTACCATGTCTCCACTTCCTTTAATCTCCCTCTTAGAGTGCCTTGTTTCTTCCTAAGTTAGCATATGTGTTTCCACCTAGTATACAACCTTATTTTAAAGATTTTATAAAGGTTTTTAGCCTTTGGGAATTAATAATTTTGATTATGTACATAAATTTTGACATGTGAAAGAAACTAAAGAAAGCCATATAATTACTATGATGAGGATCCTCAACTTCTAGTAAATGAGATAGATTTTTTTTTTTAAATATCAAGAATTTAAATACTATCCCTTTTTATAATTTATTTAAATCCAATAATCTACTACATATGTTGAATTTATTAAACATATAATTACATGTTTAACTATTTCTTAATAACTTATTTTCACCAAATATTTTATTTACAGAGGGACACACATCTTTGTTTACTCACTACATATTTTATTTACTGAATTCTTTATTTATACCAAGATAACTTTAATCCCTATAAGTGCACTTTCAACCAACTGTGAACTACTTGAATAATAAATCCAGTAATGATAGCTAAATATTTTTAAAATATTTGTATATCCTTTCAACTAATTTGATATCCATTACACATATTTGGAACACATTATTCCTAAAACCATGACGCTGAAAAATGTCAAGACTAAGCAAACTCTGCAATCTACGAGGTAAACTCTACAATCTATCTACGAGGTAATCAATTCATCATCTGCATTTGAACATTGTTAACTAATCATGTTCATAATATCTTAAATATGAACCTATGATTTCCTCATCTTAAAAAATTAGATTCACATTATTGTCCACATCATAGATGAAATATACAACCCAACCAATTACACAAAGAAATCCTTCCTATTAAACAATACCATCACTTATTCTATTCATGTACTTAGTACGAGTTGAATCCTCCAAATACAACTATATTAGAAGTGGTTGACAATCTAAATAGGTATATTAAATAAATATGAGTTTGTAACATCTTCAATAATTATTTGTATTGTAAGAGAAGTTTAGCTTAATAACTATATAATTTTTTTTTAAAGAGAAATTCACTACAGTAAAAATGAAGTCGATTTCAGAGCATTTAGTAAAAAACTCAAAATACAAAATTACTCAAAATAAGCTAAGGCACTTAAAAAACAAAAATAGTCAAAATAAGTCTCGGCTTTTCAAAATGGTAATTGAGCGCTTTATGGAATAAATCACAAGCTATTTTTAGTCAAAATAAGCTAGGGCACTCAAAAAAACAAAAATAGTAAAAAATAAGCATGAGATTTTCAAAATGGTAATTGAGCACTTCATTATGGAATAAATCACAAGCTATTTTTCTAATATTTAAGACATTTTTTTAATGTGACATGATATATTATTCCTGTAAAAGAATGGACCTCATAGAAATTCATTTTGACAAGCCTATATAATTTCACATCATTTATTCACATGAAACAAATACTAAGAAAGAAATATAAAAAACAACGACCGAATGAGATTGAAACTGGTTGAAGAAGACAATTTACTTGGGACTTAGAAAACTAGGAAATCCTGTCGATTGTGAAATAAATGATGAGGGCAAGTTCAGTAGAAAGCTCCAACATTTATTTTTAGCGGCTTATTTTTGGTTGTGGTGTTGTTTTTCGTATTTATCGTATACAAATTTTTGGAATCGAGGTTTCAAACCATTCTTCGTAGTTCATGAACCACTGAAGATGGTTCAAAACTTCGATTCCAAAAATTTATATGCAATGACTCCGAAAAACAACACCACACATAATATAGATAGCAAGAGCTTCAAATCAATAACTATCCTTGCTTTAACACCACACAATATAGATAGCAAGAGCTTCAAATCAATAACTATCCTTGCTTTTCAAAAAAATAGCATGGTAGTGACTACTGTTTTGAATGAATTTGAGGTCCACCTTTTGCTCACCCCTTTTCATTGTTATTTTGTTGTTTGTTTGCTTGGGAAGGTGAGTAGCAATGGCAGACCACCTATTTCCCAGTAGAGCATGAAGTTGAATAATAGTCTTCTCTTCCTGCAAGCTGAATTTTTCCCCTTGATATTTGGTCTTAGATAGTTAGCCCAATGCAATCTCTAGCTCTTTCTGATCTCAACAACAATCTCCAGCTCTTTCTGATCTCAACACTCAACTTTCTACCGCAGAGCCCTCCAGCTTCCATGGCTGTGCTAGAGTATGTAAGTAACAAGCTTTTGATTTTCTTCGGGCGTCCAAGGCCCTTCTTGAGCCCAACTTTTTTGCAGTAGGGAGCCCTACCATTTTTTCTGATTTGGTGTGACTTTTTGATAATCCTTGGCAAAGATGTTGTCGAATTTCACATCACTAGTTGTTCCTCAGCTGCTTTTATTTTTCGATCACACTTCTTTGTCGATTTTTGGAAGATGGCAGAATCAAATAAGAGGGAGAGTGTGGAACGATTGAGGGAAGCCTGTGGAACGATTGAGGGAAGCCTAAGGAACAAAAACAAGCACACCACCCCTTCTCAGTGTTATACACACCAAAAAATGCATGTATATTTTTAGTATTTTTCAATCACGTACTAGCTTATAGTTTGATGGTTGAATTCACATTCTTGACGTAGACTGGTTGGTCGATTTCTTGAATGTAACACCTAGATTACAATTTAGTTGTTGGTCGGTTTCTTGAATGTAACACCTAGATTACAATGTAGTTGTTCTTAGTTGCCTAGGGCGAGATCTCCCTTCATAAAGTTCAAATCTACGAAAGAACTATAGCTAGATAATTTTTTATACGATTCAAATCTATGAAAGTGTGCCACGCTCCATTGCCATGTGAGCCAGAGGTATTGTATGCATTTGCGTTATGACCCTGGGCTTAGTCTGACTTTGGTGTTTTTAACTTAAAGACGAGTACTATAAATTTTGACGAGACAAATCCTAAATTAAACGTCGGTTTTTGATTTATGAAGCACGTCAAATTTGACGGGTAAAAATTTAGAGCAACTGTCAAATACCTCTTAAAATATGAAATACGTCCTGTGACGTCAAATTCAAGGCCTGATGAGGTATGTTATTTCTAGCTGCTATTGGGGCATGTACACTCATCATCTTTATTCAAGGAAAACCACCCCACTGGAATAATAGGGTGGTGGTCCCTCTGGATCTTGGGCTGTTAATCTGACCATCCTAGAAAAACAAGCACTTAGCCAAGTAAAAGCAATTTTAGGGCATAATCCAACCCTAAAAATTTGTTATATTAAATTACATGTAAATAATAGTTTTTTTCTTAATTTTTTTTTTTATAATTTAAATTATATGTATTGAAATTTGTATTTTTTTTTAAGAAATATTGAAGTTGGTTATATTCAATTATATGTAAATAATAGTTTTTTTCTTTAAATTAATTTAATTTTTTAAAATAATTTAAATTATATGAATTGAAATTTGTATTTTTTTTATAATAAATATTGGTGTAATTTAATTAATAGATGAAATTGTTTTTTGGCCTAACAATACAATTACAAGATTGTGATTTATTGTTGTTTAAAATACTTTTTTAAATGCATAAATAAATTCAACACTATGAAAACTTAAACACTTATTTTTGCAAATTAAATAATTTAAACATATGATTTTTAAAGATATATACAAAATTTTAAACAAAATTAATAAGAAAAATTGCTTGGAAAAGACCATTTCATCTATTAATTAGAATATACTATAAATATTTTATATTAAAAAATAATAAAATATTATCTAACCAATGGAATAACGAATGCTCATGTATTCCCTAAAAGTATTTAATTTTCAAACTTATGTATTTCCCAAAATATTTATTATTCTTGTCCAAATTGTGTATAAAATAATAAAACTTGTCCATTGAGTGTATAACATGATACGACTGAGCAACAACAAAGGATTACATTGAATGACCCAGGCAGGAAGAGAGGGAAAGACCGCGAGGACGAAAAACTAAGGTTACAGGTTGTTTTTGAGGTTGTTCTCCATGGAAGGACGCAAAGGAGGGAGCTCCACTCCCTCCTATAAGCAGGTTGTGGCCAGCAGGGGCAAAAAACCAATGGAAAATGTTAGAGAGCCTTCAGAAGGAAGGAAAAGCAACAGTGAAGAGGAACGAGATGGAACCAAGTCACGGGAGCATAATGGCACAAAGGAAAAGGAGGAAGAAGACAAGGAGCAAGGAACAAAAGACAAAGCACACATGGGACCATGTAAACCCAAAACGACGGTTACTCCCAGAGTCATTTTAAATGATCCTGCGCTGCAGGCGCACAGGGACCACATGCAGACATATGCAATCATTTGTAAATTCATGGGTTTATGGCCCACTGAAAAAGCCTTACAAACATGGATTAAATACCACTGGAAACCAAAAGGCAGCATTGACCTACATCTTGGGTCCAAGGGTTTCTTCACTGTGGTATTTGCAAATATTGAAGACAAGGACAGAGTGTTTGAAGGAGGGCCCTACTTTTACGTTGCAACAGGACTCTATATGCGTCCATGGATCATGAATTTTGTTCCAAAACGCGAAACCTTTACATCGGTCCCAGTTTGGGTAAGACTTTACTCTCTACCCCTTGATTACTGGCAAACGAAATCCTTATCCACCATAGGAAATAAGTTAGGACGTTTTGTTAAGGCTTCTGAAGCCACTAGAAGGGGAAATTATACTTCCTTTGTTATGCTCTTAACCTGCAAAACAATACCCAAGCGAAGAAAAGATACCGAGAACACAGAATATGCGAAGAAAATATACCCAGAACACAGAATAGCAATGATTTTATTATTCAGAGAGAAATGTTCACAGGCCTCTTCGAGGGGGCAACCTCCAATAGAGCAGAGCTCGATTACAAAACAAGACACGATGCTCCTCGCAGGGACTCTCTATCCTTTATATATGACTCATACATGCAATACCACAAGCCAATATCGTGGGTTTTATTAATACCATCTATCTAATACTACCACCCATTTACCATCTATCTAATACTACCGCCCATTTGCAACTAACTGTGGTCCCGTCATTAATTGCGGGTTAACCACTTACAAATATTAATATGGGCTTTATTGACTCTTGACTATGACGTGATCCCATGACATAAATAAGGGGGTTAGGGTGGGACCCTAACATGCCCTCCCCCTTAAGACTAGCCTTGTCCTCAAGGCTGAAGCTGCGGAAACTGCTGAAGAATAGTGGCTGGTTCCCAAGTTGCATCTTCCGGAGAGGTGTCTTTCCATTTGACGAGGACCTCCTTAAGCATGCGGCCGCGCAGGTGCTTCTCTCCTGTGTCTAGAACCTGTTCAGGTTGAAGCCAGATTGACCCTTCTTCGTCCAATTCAGGTAGACTGGTTTGAACTCGGCAATTGTTCCCAATCACTTTCTTGAGGCACGATACATGGAAAACTGGGTGGATTTTTGCTGTAGGTGGAAAAGCCAACTTGTAAGCCACTTCTCCAATGCGCTGAAGTACTTGGTATGGTCCGTAGAATTTTGGAGAGAGATTTTGACAACCCTTGTCTTTGAGTGATGTTTGCTTATATGGTTGCAGCCTCAAAAAGACCTGATCCCCTTCTTGAAATTGGCGCTCTGAGCGATGTTGGTCAGCCTGTTGCTTCATACGGTTCTGAGCTTGATGAAGATTCTCGCGCAGATGGGCAAGCATGGTTGCGCGGTGTTGTAGGAGTTGATCCACGACTTGTACTTTGGAGCACCCCGTGAGATAAGAAGTAGGGGAAGGCGGAAGTTGTCCATAGACTGCTTCATAGGGATTCATTTTGGTAGTGGCATGATAGTTGGTGTTATACCACCATTCCGCCAGAGGTAACCACTGTACCCAAAGGTGTTGTTTTTCTGAAGTGAAACACCTAAGGTAGGTTTCTAGACATTTGTTGACTGCTTCGGTTTGACCATCTGTTTGCAGATGATATGAAGTACTGAGTTTGAGTTGAGTGCCTTGTATTCTGAAGAGCTCCTGCCAAAAATTACTGGTGAAGATTGGGTTGCGGTCGGACACAATAGAAGTGGGCATGCCATGCAATTTGAAGATTTGATCCATGAAAGTTTGAGCAACCAAAGTGGGTGTGAATGGTTGGGGTAGGGCGCAGAAATGAGCATACTTCGACAGTCGGTCCACAACCACCATGATGACTGACTTGTTCCCAGACTTTGGAAGACCTGTAATGAAATCCATGGAGACCTCCGTCCAAATTGATGCCGGAATGGGCAATGGTTGTAATGTGCCTGGTGTGTGGACGGTTTCCCCTTTGTGGCGTTGACAGACGTCACATTCTGCTACGAAAGTAAGGATGTCCTGTTTCATGCCGGCCCAAAAAAATGATCTTCTGGTGCGAGCATATGTCTTCTGAAAGCCCGAATGTCCTGTAATGGGAGATGAGTGCAATTCTGCTAAAATGCGACTTTTGAGGGTGGATGTTGGTGATATTACGACTCTGTCCTTGTAGCGAAGAATATCATTCTGCCACGAGTAGCCCTTGCTGGAATTAGGATCTACCTGCAACTGAGAAATGAGTTGAGAGAGCCCGGGATGTGAAAACCATTCCCTGCGAGCCTCTTCAATCCAGTCTGGAATGGGGAGTGAAATTGCGAGCAGAGTACTTTCCTCCTCAAATTGGCGCGACAATGAATCTGCTACCCTGTTGTCTTTCCCTTTCTTGTAAATGATCTCATAATCATATCCCAGCATTTTGGCTAACCATTTATTTTTTTGTGGGGAAGATAGGCGTTGCTCCAAAAAATATTTAAGACTGTGATGATCTGTGCGGATTTGGAAACGTCGCCCCAACAAGTAAGGTCGCCAGGTCTCGACTGCATGTAAGATGGCCATCATTTCCTTCTCGTAGGTATATTGGCCTAGATTCCTCCCACTTAGTTGTTGGCTGGTGAAGGCCAATGGTCGCCCTTCCTGCATTAAGACTGCTCCAATACCTGTTCCCGAAGCATCAGATTCAATGACAAATGATTTGGTGAAGTCCGGTAGTGCTAAGACAGGAGTGGAACACATGGTGGTTTTGAGAGCGGTAAATGCCTGTTGTGCTTCTTCGTTCCAGAAGAAGGAATTTTTCTTTAGGAGTTGCGTTAGGGGCTTCGCTATGCGGCCATAGTTGCGGAAAAATTTACGATAATAGCCGGTGAGACCCAAAAATCCTCTCAAGCTTTTCAAGGTCTTAGGTTGAGGCCATTCTTGCATTGCCTGGATCTTTTTTTGGGTCCACCTTGACACCTTCACGCCCCACAATGTGGCCCAAATACTCAACTTCTTCCATGCCAAACGATCACTTAGACATCTTGACAAATAATTTATGCGTGCGGAGCAGTTGCAAGAGTAGATCTACATGTTGAAGATGTGCCGCCCAAGTGCCACTATAGATGAGGATGTCATCGAAGAAGACAAGGACAAATTTTCTGAGATATGGTTTGAGGAGGTGATTCATAAGGCTCTGAAAAGTAGAGGGGGCATTACAGAGACCAAATGGCATGACCAGGAACTCATAATAGCCTTCATGAGTTCTGAAAGCTGTCTTGGGAATGTCGACTTCCTTCATGCGAATTTGGTGGTAACCTGAGCGAAGATCCAACTTAGTGAAGAATTGAGCCCCATTGAGTTCGTCCAGCAAATCGTCAACCACTGGGATGGGAAATTTATCTTTGACTGTTAACTTATTGAGGGCCCTGAAGTCTGGACACATCCGCCACTCCCCATCTTTCTTGAGGACCATGACCACTGGAGATGAATAAGGACTAATGCTGGGACGAATGACACCTGCTTCCAACAATTCCTTGATGATTTTTTCTATTTCATTCTTTTGGGTGAACGGATATCTGTATGGCCTCACATTTGGGGGTTGGGCCCCTGGAACCAATGTGATGCTATGATCATGTTCCCCTCGCGAGGGTGGAAGCTCATGATGCTTGTCAAAGACAGTCCGATGTTTATTTAAAATCTGTTGCATCTCAGGATGAATTGGCGGGGGCATGGTGTCGACTACCTGGATGGCATTAAATTGAGCTACCACTCCATGATGGCCCTTTTTTAACAATTTTTCCATCCTATGCGAGCTGATGATAGAGGGGGCTCCCGCCTGTAGTCCACGGAGGGTATGTGTGGAGTTGTTCTACTTAAAACTCATATATAACTCCTGGAAATCCATTGTGATTGGCCCAAGAGTGCGGAGCCATTCCGCGCCGAGGACAATGTCGCAACCCCCCATGTGTATTGCAAACATGTGGGTTTTCAATTGATAATCCCCCATTTGAATTTTGACATTTTCACAGCGACCTTCACATTTCATTGTGCCCCCATCTGCAATCTGGACTTGGAAGTTAGAAACTGCCCGGACGAAACAATGTGCTGCTTCAATGATATTTTGGTGGATGAAATTATGGGTACTTACACTATCAATCAAGACTACTAGTGGGCGATGTTTAAGAAAACCCCTGATTTTGAGAGTTTGAGGGGAAGAAATTCCTGCCAATGCATTCAACGAAATAATTGGTTCATCAGATACAATCTCCTGTTGGTTATCTTCTTCGATCGCCTCCGGTTCCTCAAGTGGTGGATCTTCCTCTGTGGAGCTGTAGTCAGTGGCATCTATTTGAAAAAACTTGTGCTCTTTGCATTTATGACCCGGGGAATATTTTTCATCACAGTAGTAACATAGTCCTTGCTTCCTTCTTTCAGCCATTTCTGCAGGTGACACCTTTTGAATCTTAAGTGTCTGAGTCATATTGGGAGCCTGTGAGGGACGACCTTTAGCGGGGAAGTTGGGGCAGCTGGATTGGGCTGTTAATGCACGTTCCACCTTATGGGCTACCTGGCAAGCCTCTGTCCATGTGGGAGGGTGGTGGAGTAGAACCTGAGCTTTGATGGCTTCTTTAAGACCGCTGATAAAGCATTCCATGTAGAACTCATCTGTGAGACCCTTAGTGCGGAAGGCTAAGGTTTCAAAAGCAGTAATATATTCCTCCACTGTACCCGTCTGTCGGAGCTTAGTGAGACGCCCCAAAAAAGAGTCTTCCTGTTCAAAGCGACTGCGAAGAGTTTTGGCAAATTGGGCCCAATTCTGAAAATGTCCATTGCAACGCTGATGCCATTCCTTCCATTGCCATCGTTCATTGTCCAAGTACATGGTGCCAACCATAAGCTTAGTCCCCTCATCTGTGATATGATTCAATTGGAAATACTGCTCCATTTGTGCTAGCCATGCGGACGTGTGAGAACCGTCAAATTTCTGCATATCCAACTTGGGAGGTCGCTGACTGGGTGGTGGGTGGGAGTGCCAAACGTGAGGAGAGTGGCTAGACTCACCCTCATGGTATTCATGGCCATTATACGCCTCCTCGTGGGTTGGCTTCTTGCCCTTTAAGAATGCCTCCTGTAACTGGTTACTCATTCCTTTAAGCTCAAGTTCTATGTGGTTACTCATTCCTTGAAGGTCAAGTTCGATCTTGTTCACCGCAGTTTGGAGGGAGTTGACATAGTTTTCAATTTTGTCGATCCTTTCATTGGCCATCGCTTGAGCGCGAGTTTCTACCATACACCAACCTGATGAAAAATTGGGACCGCCTAAAATTTTTTACTAAGAAATTAAATGGTACCACCTTGCTCAGCTCGTCGTCCTGATACTGATGGGCTAGGTCACCAATAAGCGCCCCGGAAGATGTTTTTTTTTTTTTTGGAAAACTCCTAACGGAGTTTTACTCCTTCCTGATCAATACTGCAGTCGCCAAATCCTCAAAATGTCAATGCCGCCAAAAGTCCTGCGAAAATTATATCCAGGTACAGGAACCCTTCACAACTACTCCGATCTGGTGGATCTGAGAGATCTAAATGGTGGAACAACTGCTGCTGCTGATCTGGAATATCCGATCTGGTGGATCTGAGAGATCTGAATGGTGGAACAACTGCTGCTGCTGATCTGGAATAGATGATGTGTGATCCCCCGATAGAAAGGGAACTATGGTCTTGGGGAGTGTCAGGTGCTACAGATCGCAATATACATAAGGGTCTGACAGTAGTACTCGGCCCAATGTTTCAGGGCTCTAACTAAGGAGGATCGACCGTACCCTTAGCCGTACAACCCGACTACCCTATCGCACGGGCGAGTAATCTCTTCGAGTGCTGTTCTCGGTGTACTGTAGCCACAAGACGGCCGAAGGTTTATCTATGGCGAGGTTTCAAGGGAGCTAGGGGGCTTCCTATATACCCAGAGGGTACATGGAAGACAGTCCATGCGCGGTTTTGTCTAATGCGCTACTACTCGAAGGGGTACCCACAGGGGTTACAAGGGAGTCTAATAGACGTGACCACCTCTTGTATTTCCTGTGTGCATGCCTCCCCAAATCCGCAGATTTATGCGCTTAACGACAGATCCCGTGGTTTAAAGACGCCGGAACACGTCTCTAGCCAAAAAAAAAATTGCTAAAATTTGGAGATCCCACCGAGCCCTGGAAAGTGCTCTGATACCACTTGTTATGCTCTTAACCTGCAAAACAATACCCAAGCGAAGAAAAGATACCGAGAACACAGAATATGCGAAGAAAATATACCCAGAACACAGAATAGCAATGATTTTATTATTCAGAGAGAAATGTTCACAGGCCTCTTCGAGGGGGCAACCTCCAATAGAGCAGAGCTCGATTACAAAACAAGACACGATGCTCCTCGCAGGGAGTCTCTATCCTTTATATATGACTCATACATGCAATACCACGAGCCAATATCGTGGGTTTTATTAATACCATCTATCTAATACTACCGCCCATTTACCATCTATCTAATACTACCGCCCATTTGCAACTAACTGTGGTCCCGTCATTAATTGCGGGTTAACCACTTACAAATATTAATATGGGCTTTATTGACTCTTGACTATGACGTGATCCCATGACATAAATAAGGGGGTTAGGGTGGGACCCTAACATCCTTTGCTAGAATATGTGTGGAGATGGATCTCTCTGGAGCTCTGCCGGATGAGGTTATCTTGGAAGTATTTGATGAAGAATGGGTACAAACAGTAGATTATGAACACATTCCTTTTAGATGTCGCAAATGCCACGAGCATGGGCACCTGTTCAGAGATTTCCCTCTTAGTAAAGTAGAAAATAAAAGCAAAACTGACACAATGAAGGATTCCGAAAGCTTCCACAAGGTGGCACATAAAGGAAAAGGAGGCAAAAGAGGGCCAAAGACACATAAATCTGAAGGGCAACAAGCTAGCTAGAACAGGTTTCAAGTTCTCGAAGAGGACGAAGGTATAATAGAAGCAGATCAGGCAAAGGGAGGAAGTCCAGAGGAGGAAGGGAAAGAAGAAGACAGTGAACAAACACAAGATAATAACAAAAAGAAAGAAACTATGATGAGTGATGCAGAAATGGAGGTGGACCATGAAATGACCCAGAGCGAGATGGAAATGGAGGACCATGAACTACAGGAAATTCTTGAGAAAGAGAACCTAGATTTGGAAGGTTTCTTGAATCAAGGAACCAGAGAAGGGTTAGACTCGTTACCTTCAAAGGAGTTCAATAGAGTCCAACAACTGTTTATATGGAAAACCCAGACTCAAGGGGTGGAGAGACAAAGAAACAATGATAAGCAGGGCAAAGAAGGAGTGAAAATGATTAAATCCACAGCAGGACTAGCACCCAGAAACCCAGGAAAGAAAAGAGGCAGAAAAAAGCAGAATGAGCTATTGATGGAATGTGGAAAGCTAATGATAGATTCAGGTAAGATGAAAGACCTATCTAGTTACTCCTTTAATAATCTTTAATTATGAAGTTCACTTCTTGGAATATCACGGGTCTAGGTAGTAAAAGAAAACAAAGATTACTAAGTAACAGAATGAAACAAGCAGCTTCGGATGTGATTTTCATCCAGGAAACCAAGTGTTCTATTCAGAAAATAAAAGAGATCCATAGTAAATGGCTCAATAGATTTGAGTTTCTGGAAGTCAAAGCAGAGAATACAGCAGGAGGTATTCTCACTCTTTGGAACCCACAAAAAATTGGTATAATAGATGCTGAAGCATCTAGGGATTATTTATCTGTGGTCATTCAACCTGTGGGAGACAAGGAAACCTACCTGGTAATGAATGTGTATGGCCTTCAAAGAATGGATGATAAACTTAGGTTTCTAAATTCTCTAGAGAATCTCAGAGATAGATATGCTGCAATACCCTGGATCTTGGGGGGTGATTTCAACTTGATCAAATCACTTTCGGAGAAAAAAGGGGGAACCAGAGTTCTAGGCAAGGACTCTTCGACATTTCAAACCTTTATCGATAAGATGAAACTAGTGGACATTGTAACGAATAATGGTATCTTTACTTGGAACAATAAAAGAGGAGGAGAGTCTCAAGTGGCCTCAAAATTAGACAGATTCATAATCTCAGAGGATCTTATGCTCAATGATAAGGAAATGGTAGCAAGAGTTCTCCCCTTTGGAGGCTCAGATCACTGGCCGGTTCAACTGGAGGTTCAGGGCATTGGTACCCCTAGGATAGACCTTTTCGATTTGAGAACATCTGGCTTTCCCACCCAAATTTCATCAGCAACATAACCAAATGGTGGTCAGAAGATTTAAACATTCAGGGCACTAGAATGTTCCTTCTTCAGAAAAGACTAAAACACATCAAGCTCCGGCTTAAAGACTGGAACAAGAATGAATATGGCAATATTTTTGAGGAGAAAAAATCTATTGAAGGTAAAATGCAGGAACTCAACCAAGCCCTCATCAAGGAGGGCTTTGATAAAGTCAGAAGTGATCAAGCCACCAAATATCATCAAACCTGGGAGAAATTATGTAAACAAGAGGAAATATTTTGGAGGCAAAAATCTAGAGTTCAGTGGCTAAAAGAAGGAGAACGTAATACTAGATTTTTCCACAAATCCACCATGGTGAATAGAGCTCATAACAGGATTTCTTTGATTAAGGACGGAGGAGGAAATCTTCTCAATTCTCAGGAAGAAATAGAAGCAGTTCTAGTTCAGCACTTTCGAAGCATAGCACAGGAAACCTGTCATGAAAGAGAGCACTCCATTAGGGACTTCACTAAACATATACCCAAGCTAGTTTCTCGAGAGGATAATGTCAACCTTTACAGACCAGTGACTGAAGAGGAGGTTAGTGGGGTACTCAAAGAAATGCAGAATGGTAAGGCGCCAGGCCTGGATGGTTTCAATGTTGACTTCTTCAAAGCTTGCTGGAATATTGTCAAACAGGATATTCTGAATGTAGTGGAAGACTCCAGAATGAACAGAACTATTTTGAAGGCTCTGAACACCTCTTTTATAGCCCTGATCCCTAAACAGGAGTTGGCCCAAACCCCTGATAGGTTTAGGCCAATAGCTTTGTGCAATGTGGTTTACAAGATAATATCAAAAGTGGTAGCCAATAGACTCAAACCCCTCCTTCCCACCCTAGTTTCTGTGGAACAATCGAGATATGTGGAAGGAAGGCAAATTCTTAATAACATCATTCAAGCACATGAAGTGGTGCACTCTCTAACTAGCAAGAAAAAGGCTGGAATGATCATGCAATTGGACATAGCCAAAGCTTATGATAAGCTGAATTGGACCTACATCAGGAAGGTTCTTATAGCTTTCGGGTTTGATCACAATTGGGTGAGGTGGATCCTGGCTCTGATTACTTCTTCCAGCTTCTCTATTCTGGTCAATGGTTCTCCCTCGGAGACTTTCATTCCTTCTAGAGGCCTTCGGCAGGGTGACCCACTCTCTCCCTTTCTCTTCATCCTCATGATGGAAGGACTGGGTAGGTCTATCAAGCATGCTAAAGAAGTTGGTAAAATCAAAGGTCTCCAAATCTCTGACAATGGACAGGCCTTGACTCATCAACAATTTGTTGATGATACCATGCTGCAAGGAATCCCCACAATCAAAGAAGCTCTTGTGTACAAACAAATCCTCAGTGACTTTGCCATGGCTTCAGGTATGGAAGTTAATCTATCCAAATCTAAGATTTTTTTCTTCAATACTAATATTGCTATTCAGAGGAACATATCTAGAATTCTGGGCTTTCAAAGAGATTCTCTCCCCTCAAAATATCTGGGAGTTCCTCTAACTGATAAACCATTACACAAGAGCATCTGGGAGCCGGTGATTAATAAATTGCAGGATAAAATCAGGAAATGGACTATGAGATCCTTAAACTTGGCTGGTAGGTTGGTGCTCACAAAAGCTGTTCTTCAATCAATCCCAGTCTTTATGCTCTCAGCTCTCCCAGCTCCTAAAGGAGTCTTGCATCAATTCAGAAACATACAAAGAGACTTTCTTTGGGGCAAGGGGGAAGAAAGGAAGAAATGGGCCTTAGTAGCCTGGGAAAAAATGTGCAAACCCAAAAACCACGGGGGTCTTGGATTGGATGATCCTGAGATTCTAAGCAAGGTCTTAGGGGAAAAATTATGGTGGCGCTGGATAAAAGAACCAGAGGCTCAATGGGCAATCATTTGGAAAGAAAAATATGCCAGCTCATGGCAAGATATTGACCACATAAGGATGGATGGTAATATAAAGGGATCACACATCTGGAATAAAGCCTGGGAAAACAGGGGCTTAGTTCAAGATAACAACTTCTGGGAAATTAGAGAGGGAGACTTAGCTTTATTCTGGGAGGACAGATGGCAACAAGAACCTATTCTGTTAAAAGAGGATCTGGAGGACCTCAAAGCAGAGGCAGATACTAAGGGGCTTTCCAAGGTTAAATATTTTTGGGATCAAAACAACAGTATAGGGAAATGGAGAAATTGGAGGAGATTTGATTTCAATGATGACAGCCCCCTGAAAGCTAAGGCTGAGATACTAATGAAAGAGTTAGAACAAAGGAAAATTCTAGTATCAGGGGGGCATGACCAGCTGAGATGGGGCAACAACAATGAGGGTACCTTTAAGCTCAAGGAAGCAAAACTCATACTCCTTGGACTAGATTCCCATGCTCTGGATAGGTTTTGGCAAAACCTATGGAGGCATCAAGGCTGGATGAAAATTAAAATTTTCATGTGGTTGGTTCTGCATAGGAAGATTCTGACCTGGGATAACATTCGAAAGAGGGGTGTCCTGGGACCTTCCAGATGCCAGCTCTGTGAAGCTCAAGAGGAAACAATGGAGCACCTCCTCAACAACTGCATTTTCACTTCCAGGCTTTGGGATTCTTTTGCCTCCATCTTCCAACAGTCTGACAGGGACTATGGGAGCATTATCCATACCCTTATCAACTGGAGAAGAAACTTTTCGGATAATGAAGTTCTTGGTTTAGCTTGGGCCCTTACACCAAGCTTCATTATTTGGAATGTATGGAAAGAAAGGAACAATAGAATCTTCAAGAATGTTAAGAAACCTTTCCAGTACCTTCATGATTTGATCCTAAAATAGCTTAAGGAGACGGTTAGCACTAGAGTTTTCAATCTCCCTACGAATCCACCTTCAGCAACAGATATGAGGATTCTTTGTCAGCTAGAGTTGCAGGGACTTATTCCTCAAGGCTTGGATGGGAAAGTTTCAATTTTTAAACTTGGGCTAGATTTCTGGCATCCTCCCCCAAAGGGTTTTCTGAAATTCAACATTGATGCTGCTTCAAAAGGTAATCCGGGCATGACTAGCCATGGAGGGGTGTTAAGGGATGAAAATGAAAATATTCTATTCATCTTCTATTGCCATTTAGAAAGACCCACTAGCAACATGGCAGAATTATTGGCAATGGAGCAGTGTCTAGAGTTCCTGGTCCAAGATAACCGCCAAAATGTGATCATTGAAGCTGATTCAGAGTTAATTATTAACTCGATCAAGAAAATTAGTTGGGGTACGAAGCCGGAAAAAGCCTCGAGCAACTAGAGACTGATCCAGGTCTTTCAATGGATACACAATCACCTCCAGAGTCTGAGAACAATCAGGTTTATTCATGTGCGAAGAATGGCCAATAAACTGGCAGATTTTTTGGCCAATCAAGGAGTGATTTGCACAGATAATAGGGTGGCGAAGTACTGGCAAGAGCTACCTCCGAATAGATTAAGAGCGAAGTGCCAAGACCAAGCAGATGAAGACAAGACAATGTTTCTGAATAGTGCCATAGAGGAGGGGTACATATGACTAACAGTTTTTGGTTTAGGAGTTTACTCATAGTCGAGTTTAATGTGGGTTGCTTGCAAGGGTCAACCCTCGCATCTCGAGCTTATTTGTTCACTGTAGTTTCTAGTTGCAACAGCGCGGGCGACTGGGTTTTTTGGAGTACAGACAAGATTGTGGTTGAGTCAAATCATATTGGTTCTGGTAGGGAAAACACAGCGAGAGGTCGGAAGCCAGGATCTCTCAGACGCCGCGAAACCAGGGGTTTTTCCTCTTTGTTAGCTTTTCCGCGGCCTAAGCGGTTTTCTAGTGATCGCAGCCCTAGCAAGCGGGAAGCAGTTTTTCCTTTTCGGGAGCGATTCCATTCAGAGTGCTCCACGTGGCAGTGGGGTTGGGAGGAATACCGCCCTCATCGCACGCTATTGTTCATGAATGTAGGCGGGCACAATATTATCCCCAACCGTCGGATCCGGCCAGGCAGATCCACGGATGAGATTGTTCGTGCATGTTGGTGGGTCCTCTGGGTAAAAGTCATGCTGCTTAGCATAGCGATTTTAGCCATGACCGTTGGATCGAGCAGGGAGATTCAATGGTTGAGATTAAAGAAGCAAGTTAGGAATATGGCGGGAAGCAATTTGTTCTTGGCGGGAGGTGGCTTAACACTCATTTCCCTGATTCGCGAGTTAGGGAGTGGTGTGGATATGAGAACTTTATAGTGTGGCACTTTTGTTCCTCTTTGGGTCTGAATCCAGATTCTTGTATTTTTCTTTTAGAGAGTTGTAAGGTTTAGTTGTAGGGGGCAAAGCTTTGGCCTTGGGCCCGGTTACGGGGTTTTGTTGGGTTCTCTCCTTGGCCCATGACCCTTCGAGATTGGTTGTAAATTATGTACTCTATTTGTTGATTAATGAATTAGAAGGTCCGACTCTTGCATTAGCAAAAAAAGAGTGTATAACATGATAGATTTTTTGTTTGATAACTATTAATCTTTGTTACCAAAAAAATTACATATTTTTCATATTACAACATTGCATATTCAATTTTATTATTTTTTATTAATATTTTTATTTATTTATATAACATGATTGGTGGACTCTTATTATGCAATGATTTAATTTTGTTAATACAATGTTTATCATGTAATGATTTGCTTTTGTTAATACAATGTTTGTTGACATACCAACACTAAGATTTAAATCTCTAAATCTCAAAACCACGGTGCAAATTGTCTTGAACGTACTCCCTTATCTATTGCAAAACCATTCGAGGCCAAAAATTCATGGCAAAGGCATTCACATAAATTAGGTTATACAGTCACGACGAACCTATGTCAACAAAACTAATGCATTTGAGCCATTGCATTGATTTTCTAGTGATGCTACAAAACCTCATTCTACTATGCGCACCTGCTTAATTATGTGGTTAATCCATAAGACCTAGATCACATTGTTAATCAATGTTTATATTCTGAAAGAGATCACATGGTTACTAAATAGCCACAACTTGGTCAAAAAAGTGTGGATGGAATTAAATGTCAATTTTAGAAATTTATAGAAATTAGAACTGTTCAAGAAATCGAATTGAAATTAGGAGACACAAAGTTTATTCTACTAATCTACGGAATGAAAATCACAATTTAGAAAAACATGCATAGATATGCAATAAGAAAAACCACAAATACACAATGATTTCTAGGGGAACCCAACTGGGAAAAACCCCTCCTGTGCTTTGCATTAATTCAGATGAAAAGAGAAACAATTACAATGTCTTGCTTCAACTCTAAAGACACCTTGCACTGAAATCATGTTCTCCTACTTCTTGACTTGCTCTGGCTAACACTTAGCCAATTCAAGCTTATCCAACCTCCTATTTCCTTGTGCAATAGCTTGAGGAATTGATCACTTGCTCAATGAAAAATCATTATACACTCAATAGTATGCAAATATAAATACAAGCATGCATTTTCCTCTGACCTCAACTAGGCAATTCGAATTTCATACATGACTGTGTCTATTTTTAGCTAATTGACTAGTTAACTAAAATATTAGTGAGTTAACAACAGTCTTAACTACTCAACTGACCTTCAACTGACTCAACTGACCTTCAACTGACTCAACTAATAACTAGAGCTTAGTTCACTGAGTTCAACTAACAATAACTCAACTAGATTGATAAATCTTAGCAATCACTATACACACAACTCTACTTCTAGCGTATAACTCAAATTTACTGAGTAAACTAGTAGACAAGGCCATGTCACACAAGTTAACTACCTCCAAGTTGTCTTGTTGATGTGGAAATTCGATTTACTCAATTTGACTAAGGCACAAGTCAAAATTGAGCCTTTTTCTTGCTACAATTTCAACACTCCTACTTAGCAAGAAAATAGCTTTGCACACCCCAATCCAGCTCTTGTAGGAATGCATTGTAACACTACCTCTCACTATTGTTGTTTCTACTGCAATAAATGCAATTGAGAAGACACCAAAATACTTAATCACTTGTGCCTCTGCAACTGTCTACCGAAAAAATTTCACTGATGGTGATTTTGCACCGTGCCTCCTGCACTTCTATCAACACTCCTCTATGCTCCTCAACATTTGACTACAACAAATGACACTAATTGTTCTGCTGCTAAACACTGTGGTCCCCTTTAGCAAGGTAATGATCCATGAGCAAAGCATACAATAATTGTTATTTCTTTCCTATGGACCATGCCCAATTCTTTGAAACAACGAGACTAAGTTTCTACATCGCCCCACCTCACTCCTGGAGGTATAGCTGCATGCATGGCGAAATTTGATCTACTCATACTATTGTTGTTACTTATTTACTGCTACTTTCACACTGCTTCTGCAACTACTACAATAACGAGTCTGATCTCTCTAGATCCTGAAGTACTAGCTTCCATAGGCAACTCCCTCTAAAGCTAGACTCCCTTTGAGTCTCGATCTCCCTGTGGGAAATCTCTCTGCTCCTCAATTTGCTAATATTAATTATCACAACTTCTTTTTGTGTCACTAATCATTGGCTCACTGATCTGTCCACTAGAAACCTTCTAGCTCCATCAAGAAGTCTACACATAGGGTCTTCTGAATCTTCCCTAAACTAGGGCTCGATAACTTTGCTTCCTAACAACTCATTAGTGAATCTTCAATGATCATTGTACATGAGGCCTTCAAGGACTACCCACTTGCTCCAGAATGCTGCTCCTAGGGAACTTGTGATGATCGTAAATCTAATCCAAGCTCAGAAATTTGAAATTCCCTCCAAAGCATACTCCAATCTCAATCTGTTGAAAGGCATTCTTCTGAATCTAAAGAAAACTGCTTCACTAAATATGCAAATCAAAATTTTTGAGTGACACATTTGAAACACTAGTTCTAATGTGATTTTAGGGCTCTAATACCATGTAGAGATTTCATATAAATTGCAACTTCTCAAGAAATCGTACTAAAATAAGGAGACACAAATTCTACTCTACTAATCTGCCGAATAAAAAACACAATTTAGAACAACATGCATAGATATGCAATAAGCAAAACCACAAGTACACAATGATTTCTAGGGGAACCCAACTGGGAAAAACCCCTCCGCTGCTTTGCATTAATTCATATGAAAAGAGAAACAATTACAATGTCTTGCTTCAAATCTAAAGCACACCCTGCATTGCAATCCTGTTCTCTTGCTTCCTGACTTGCTCTGGCCAACACTTAGCTAATTCAAGCCTCAACCAACCTCATATTTCCTTGTGCAATCCTGGAGGAATTAGCCCCTAAAAAATAGGAGAAATTCCTTATTTCCTTGCGCAATAGCTTGAGGAATTGATCACCTACTTAGTGCAAAAGCATTGTACACTCAACAGTATACAAATATAAATACAAACATGCCTTTTCCTCCACCTCAACTAGGCAATTTGAATTCCATGCATGACTGTGTCTATTTTTAGTTGATTGACTAGTTAACTGAGAGATTAGTGAGTTAACAACAATCTTAACTACTCAACTGACCTTCAACTGACTCAAGTAATTACTAGAGCTCAGTTAACTGAGTTCAACTAACAATAACTCAACTAGATTGTTAAATCTTAGCAATCCCCCTTAAAAAGCTTGACATTCAAGACCATAACTCTTCCCCCAAAAGCCTGAGCATAGTTCAGGACGAGCCTATAACTCAAATTTATTGAGTAAACTATTAGACAAGGCTATGTCACACAAGTTAATTGCCTCCAACTTGTCCTGCTGATGTGGAAATTCTATTTACTCAATTTGACTAAGGTACAAGTCAAAATTGAGCCTTTTTCTTGCTATAATTTCAACACCAATCAGATAAAAGTCCATCGATTGCAAGAATCAGAACACAAGCACGTGATTAATGAATAGCCGCAACTTTGTCAACAAAAGAATTAGTGAAATTAATTACCAACGAGAGAACAAGTCCTTCGGGAAGTTATAGGTTTGTCAATCTAGACTGGATAACGCGAATTTAATTGTAAAATACCATCAAGCCAGTTTTAAAAGTCATGAGTGTCAAACTGATTATGAATCTTATCAACCATGTGCTCACTAATTTCATTGTTAATATTCTAAATAATTTTTTAATGTATTTAATTCTCAATATGCTAGGCAACCTTATTAACGACACATTAAGGGAGGCAATTTCATATTAGTTAATATTTTAAATATTGGGTTAAAAATTTAATTTAATTTTTTAATGCATTTAATTATCAATATGCTAGGCAACCTCATTAACCACACGTTAAGGGAGGCAAAGGCTAGAGATCACATGGAAGAACTAGTAAAACTGCGAGGGAGATATGATTCAAAAGCTACGAAGATGACATTGAGATGGTTGATGTAAAATGGGTTATTGATGGAAGATATTTGGATGCAATTCGACCAAACAATGGTGTGTTAAAAAAGGCACACAAATAAAGAAATCTCATCTTTGCTTCACAAGCAAACAAGAAAACAAAATTAATGAAGATTGAAGTGGTATGGTGAAGCACACTTGTGAGATGGTCCATGTAGAATCCTTAGACTTGAGAGTACCAAGAAAGAGGAGGATCTATTCAATGGCGTTGCACACATTACAATAACGAAGGTGGTGGTTCTGCCCTTTCCTACAATTGGTGGGTGAATCATAACTTTGGTGAGCTCAAAATACATTGAAAATGTTCGAGAGATAGAGACAAATTTGAAGAATGAAAAATAAATTTGTATTTATATTAACTGGCGTGTCCGTGTCCAAGAAAACTCTTACATAACCATGCTCATAATCCTCAATCTTGAAGGCGTGTCCCTCACACAAGCTTGGTGGCAGAAGGATTGGTGCATCCATGAGAGAGGGAGGATAAAAAAACCAATACCTGCCTGCCTCTCAACGTACAAACCTTACATTCTTCCATTTAGATTTTTCTAGCCTTTGAGATAGCTACACGCTCTTCAACACAAAGACGTCAACTTATTTCAGAACTTGTACTATTATCATAGGTTCAAGAACAATCACAAAAGATGTGGATAATACAGATGTGAAGATTCGTTGGTGAAAGCAGTGAATGAGCAAGTTGTGCTCCAACAATGGCACCAACTAGTTTTGCATGCATACAAAGATGTCATATACATGGCAAGATGCATGCCCTATGTTAAGCACAATTACAAAGTCATTGATTGGGTATTAATTGTATTTAATTAAATTAAATATAAATGACTATTTTTCTGACCTCATTTAAGTTAATTTTGTTTATAAATTTCAATGTAAAAATTTTAAATTATTTATACTTTTCGATTTTTATTATATATAAATTTGCATCAAATATTTTTATTTTAACATTTCACTTTGAAGATTTACAAAATGTTAGGAATAATAATATCTTAACATTTCACTTTGAGAATTTATGAACAAAATGTCACGAATAATAAGATTTAGATTAATTTTTAATATTAGTTATAGGATTAAAATTTAATTAATTAAAATTCTTAATGTTATATATTCAATTTAGAGATTCCAATTTTAAGGTGTTTTTTTTTCCAATTTTAAAGTTTTTTGTTTTTTTTGTTTTAATTCCAATTTTAAGTTTTTTCATATTAATAATATTTTTTCTATCACTATTGATACAATGTTATTTATAAAATAAATTTCTATGGTTATTATCTGGATAGTTTAGTGAAATTAAATTAAATTTTAACTTTTACAAATATTTAATTTATTTTTAAATTATATTTTAAAATAAAATAATATACCCCAATTTTAAAATAAATATAAAAGTATACATACGTATGTAATTATAGTATTAAAGATGAACACATTTTTAAAAAACAATGTTTCATAAATTATAGATTCGAAGCTTTAAGGATCTATGGGTTTAATTTTTTTTTACATTATTTTGTTTTATTTAATGCAATGAAAGAAGAGATGACAACTATCTCCCCAAAGTATTGAGTGATCAATATTTATTAGATATTAGTTATTTATTTTTAATGACTAAATGCAAAGAATTAAAAAATGTTGATTTACATGAATAAAATATAGTAATAAAAAAATGTTGATTTACATGAATAAAATATAGTAATAAAATATTTTTTAATTGTAACTTTTATTAATATAAATTATTGATAATTTTTTTTTATGTCATTATTAGTTTTTGCTTTAATTTAAGTATATTTAACTTAAATTATAAAAATTAGTTTTTTAAAAACCACTTGTATATATTAAGAAGAGTAAACGAGTACAAAAGTATTGTTCATAAGAGATCGGTATATGTGTACCCTTCTGATGAGCTTAGGTATTGCAATAATAATGATGCAACTCCTAGGGCTACCAGCTTAACTTATCAACCCGAGGTTCGTACAAACTTGGAGGTGACAGTGCTATATGCACAAGTAGAAGTGAAGGTCCTTCTTCTTGTCACTGTTTGTCTGGAAAGAGACCCCAAGGGTTCCAAGCCAAACTTCTATAAGGTCAGAAGAAGGTTAATTCTTTGATGGAAGGAGAGAAAACCTATTCTAAGAGAGAGCTACTCTACTGCAGTAATGAAGAAAACAACATGAAATGCTAAATCACACCATGACCTAACTAACCAATTAAATAGCTATGCTAAGCAGAATTGCTAAATTAACACTAACCTAATGCTAATTATCTAAGTTGCAGAAGTAAAGAGCATCAAAACTAGACTAAGGTGTAACAAAGAAACTTAGGCTAAATTGGGTTTCAAGCAGAAAAAGCAATCAGAGGTCGAAATCAGTGAAAGGAGGACGTGAGGGAGCAACAGTGCATAAGAACTGTTGGATCAGTCGGGTGAAAGGAAAATGAACAGTGGAGATTGGATTGCAGGAGGTTACGTAGATAGATGGGCGAATAGGGTTAACTAATAGGATGAACGGTGGAGATCTTATCACGAAGGCTTAAGTGAATGGATGGACGAACAAGGGAACAAAGCAGATGAATGACGAAGATCGTGTCGCGAGGGATTAGGTGAGTGGATGGACGAACGAGGTTAACAGGAGATGAATGGCCGAGATCTAATCGCGCGGGTGAAGTCAAGAGATGGATGGACGAGGCTAACATGAGCGATGAACGGTTAAGATCTTATCGTGCGGGTGGAGTCAAGAGATGGATGACGAAGATCATATTGCGAGGAAAAGAAATGTGTAGAAATGAGGGAGCGGGTTTCTAAGGCGGTAAGTAGTTTCTCGTGCGCCCTTCAGGCTATAAGCAGTATTTGGAAATTTCACACGATTAGCCTTACTGTGCGACATGTAGCACGAGAAAACCACTTTTCTCGCGTGCTCTCGGGTGGATAACGTTACGAGATTGCGTGATAACTGTTAGATCAAGCGGGCTGATAAACGGTGGAGATCGACCAAGCTAGTTGACGATCAGGTGAAGCGACAGTTGTCGGATCAGGCAAGGCAGATCGACGATGGGGGTTTAAAGCACCTAAAGTGATCAGGTGACGCGATAGCCGTCAGATCAAGTGAGGCAAATCGACGGTGGGGACTTAAAGTTCATAAAGTAAGTGGTGGACTCTACGCGAGGTAGCAGTTGGAGAAAATAGTGAATCGGACGGTGATTGTGAAGGTTTGTTGGTGATCGGATGGCGAGGAAGCAATGCATGAGGAACGTGCTGGATGTGGTTTCAAATGAAAATGACAGAGAAAACCACTGCGGGTCAACAAATAACTGCATTAAACAATGAACTCCATAGCTCATGCGAGAACCAGAGACCTGTGTTTTTGGGGTTGCTGAAGGGTCTCTTCCTCAAGTCATGGCCCCAGAGGGATGAGATGAGGCCCAGACACCTGCGCACAACCTACTAGTGATGTTTTTCACCTAGCTAACCTGTAAACTAAAAGAAGGCACAAATGGAAGTAAAATATAGCACAACCGATCTACTCTACGCTACTGTAATGAAAATGCAGCTACCTAAGCAAATAACCAGAAAAACCATGAATCCTACTTAAGCAACTGAACAGAACCAGAAAGCTATTTAAACAAATGAACAATGAAAACTAGGAAACTATGCTAGCATACATGTACAATAAAGAGGAACTGTGGCTGCTTGGGTCAGGCCCTAACCTAAGAGCTTCAGCCCTCAGAGTTAACTCAAAGCTGGCTTAAACATAACTCATTCTTATTATAAAAACCATGGATTACAGAGCAAACTGTCACAAGTCTTTGCAACTCATAAATAAAATAGAGTTTTACAAATGAAGTTCGAATCCTATTGAGGTCCTAAGCCTCTCTACTTATACATTTGAAGTCTCTAACGACTTTCTTCCCATTAGGGAGGCTTCGCCTATAACTCAAGAAAAATGGTTTCTGTCCCTTTCTCTTGCTCGGTTGTCTTTTAGTATTCAAAGTGATGGTCATGTGCACTCCGAGCTGATGGTGGAATATTTGAATGGAGGGGTAGTAAATGAGGATGATTTACCTCCTATAGTTAATCTCCCTTGTCCTGTTCGAGTCTTTACCAAGGTCTTTGCCATAGTTCTTTGCTTTTATCCTTTATACTTGCATTTTCCTTTTCTTTTATCCCTTACTCCTGCATTACACGCACATTAGACCACAAAGCCAAATATCCAACTCTAATTCATTTCATAAACAAAATATAATCAAAAGTATGCAATAAGTTGTGAGAATAGTTGGTTTGACTAAGCTAGGAGGTGAATTAAGGCCAATTAAGGCCCATATAATTACTCAATGATGAGGCTCATCACCTTCAACATCAAAAAATAAATAACACACATTTCTCAATAGCCATGCATAGTGTGGAAAAATCAACAATTTCTAAATCGTGGTGAGATCTTCATAAGAGAAGCTAAAAACTATTTCAAAACCCAAAAAAAGCTAAAAACTATTTCAAAACCCAAAAAGGATAAAAACCTGTAGGAGCCTATAATCACAGATCCATATGAGCACACCTCGTAGGTCCAGGGAATCATTACTATGTTAAATCTATGGAACCCTCTCCACAAATTGTCCCATCCAAGTAGTAACAGAATCTAATGGCACCTTCGTCGCCATAGAGGCTAATTTTGGAAAGTGAATCTGCAGTAATTTCAAACCAGAGAAGGTTGTTGGAAATAATTACGCCGCGTGACATATTAATCACCGAACACCACCTCACCGCCATGACTTGTCCTACATTGAAGAGGCACCACTGCCATGATCTGTTCAACGCTCAAAGAGCCATCACTGCCGTAACCCTTTTGAATTGAAGGGGGCGTAACCGACTTTAGTTTTGTATAAATACATTTAAGCTCAGATAGAAGAATGGAGAGTCGGGACACACAGTCTAAATTGTACACATTTGTAGCTTCTTGATCTTATGTAAATTAATATTTGGCTTTATGGTTTATTGAACAGTCGTAGCTGTGTTCTTATATTCTTGTTGCGTTTTTGTTTCTATTGTTTACTCTGAAATTTCAATTGGTATCAGAGTGTTGCTCTCCCCAATCTTTCAATTGGTATCAAAGTCAGACTAGCAAGATCTAGTTCTTGAATTGAACGTGGAGAAAGTGCCTAGGATCGTGAAGGTTGAGTGTGAGTCTGTTTAGTTGCTAGAGTTCGCTAAGTCTATGGTGACGGAAGCAACTTTATAGTTTGGAGCCAGTAGGATTGAGAGAATTTGTAAGTTTCTCTGTAAGGGTCCGTTCTTGTGTGAGGTTGAAGAGGTCTGTTGTGCAATGAACCTGTTGTTGTGGAAAGTGTTAGGAAAGTGTTATCTGCTTGTGTGGACTAATTTAATTATCCCTCTATGCATGGAGAGAGACCTGTAGCCTAAAACCTAGTATTGCAGGGAGTAACTATAGTAAAGTCGTGGTGGTAGATTGAGCCAAGGGCGAGCAAAGTATATCAGGGCCAGTGAAGTTTGTAGTCGTTGGTTTGGTGAAAGGAGGTCTGGTTAAGTGCTGAGTGCAATTTGTGTGAAGCTGAGCTGGGATAAAGAGTAAGAGACTGCCTGTCTGACTGCTGCGTGCCTTTTTCTTGAATATTTCTGTTGAAGCTGTGAAGGGGTTGTCTTTGTGTTTGAAGGCCATCCAAGGAGCCTGTGTAAATCCCCAGCCGTCCTGACTGGCCATTGTTGTTTGAGATGTGGGATAAATCTGCAGTCTTGGAGTTGAAGCGTGAGAATGTTGTGCCAAGCGTGAAGGAGTGTGGATGTTGCGTCGAGACATCAGAAACATGATTTGAAGTTCTTGTGTCTGCGGTGAGCATGATTCAAAGAGAAGAGTTGTAGAGATTAATGATAAAAGAGAGCATTGTTGAAAGCTTGTCGTATTTTTATTCTGAAGTAAAGCGAGTGAGGGCTGTAACCGAAACTTGTTCTTCACGTGGAAAGAATTGAAGCGACTGTGGTAGTGATTTTTTTAATCATATTTAAGATGCAAAATACCTAACAATACAGACACATAAATACATCAACTACCACTCAATGCTCTCTAGCGCGCTGAAAATTATCCGTTTTCAATCAAAACAAGGTGAGAAATATCGAAGGAGAATATTGTACTGGAGAAGGTGTTGGTTCTGGTTACCAGAGTATTCATTCCAATATTGGAAGGGCCACCTGCGAAAGTGGGCGTAGTGAATGAATCGTTTGTTGGGCACATGTATAGTTAATGACGAAAATATTGAAAGGTGATTCATATGTGTGATTGTTTTTATACTAGCATTTGCACCACATGTCGCAAAGAAAATGCCGTAAGGCAATGATGAGAAACAATAGCATAGAAGAAAGAAGTCAAAAGTTTATGCAATTTTGTTTCTTTATTGATGTTTTTTTTATCATATGTTATGTTTCAGGGAGATTCCAACGGGGATATCTTCAAAGTGAAGGATTTATGAAATTTTTTGAAATTTTTTTGCCCGGATTCCGACCACTTTTGGCGGTCCAGGCAATTCCTCCGCCTCGATAAACGCCTCCGGAAATATCACGGGCGGCTCTGCTAGCTCGTGCTCATTCGGAAACAACCTTTGATTCTGGCAGTCACTTAAAGCGCCTTTTGACTATTTCACTTACTCTACAAATCTAGTCAACAGCTTTAAAACTTTTGACTATTTAATTGACTTTCGAAATTTAATCAACCCTGGCATGCTGGATCTACATAAACTCAAGGGTTTGAGGCAATTGGAGATCATTGAATGTCCTAGAGTAAGTTTGTTTCCAACAGAATTTGGTCACAAAGGAGCATTTCCTCTTCTGGAAACATTTTCTCTTGCTTGGCTACCTACATTAAAGGAGTTGCCTGTAATAGAGAAAGGTGCAATGGCTTCACTTAAAATATTTAATATAATGGCAGGTACAACATTAAATATATTACCAGAGAGTTATATGGATCTGAAGACACTTCAGAAAGTAAGAATTTTTGGTTGTCCAATAAGAAATATAGGAACTAGAGAGAACACTAATGTAGAAGTGATGGCAATGTCTATGGTAGACATGGAAGAAATTACAAAGAGATATTCCCAATTGTGAGATAAAAGGGAAAGTTGGTTGTATGGTGAATTTTGGTGCAATGAGCTCTTCTTCTTCAAGTACTTCCCATGGCCCTGTTGTTCCAACAGGCTCTGCAAAGATGAAATTGATCGAAGAGCCCCTTATAGTGGGACAGGATAAATCATTTTCGATTCTCGAAAAGCTGGTGTTGTTGACAAGGGTGGATCCGGAAAAACTCTTCTTTTGAAGACGCTCTTCAATAGCCAAAAGGTACGCAGTAATTCTAAGGATGGTTTATTACTTTGGCTCACTGTTTCCCAAAGTCCCTCTTTTACAAGTCTTAGAAATGCACTCCGTACCCAAATAGCCACACAAAAAATGTAAATTTGGGCGAAAATATGAACGAAGAAGAGGTAAAGCGATGGTTGAATCAGACAGTGCACCAGAGCACCGGGCTTATTCTGTTCTTAGATGATGTATGGGGATGCAATGCTGCAGAATTGTTAGAGGAATTAGGTGTACTGTGCCCTGTAAGGAACCACTCCACCTCCAAAGTCATTGTCAGTTCCAGGGTTCGCGCTGCACTCTTAAAAACAGGTGTCGCAGATAAATACACAATAACAATGGAGGACTTGTCGGAAGATGAGAGTTGGAAGTTGTTTGCTTGTCACACTTTTCCATATAATAATGGAAATCTGCTAGCAAACATAGAAGAGGGAAAAGCCAAGCTTGTGTGTAAAAGGTGCAGAGGGCTTCCCCTCGCTATCAAAGTGGTTGGCAGGGCAATGGCCGGGAGTACTCATCCACGACAGTGGGAATGGGCTGTCCAAAGGCTGCCAAACGTGGACAGTGTGTACAATTGTGTTAGGTTGAGTTATGATGCACTCGGCTATGAGGATACTGACCTGCAATGTGCTATTTATATGGAAATCTGCCAGCAAACATAGAAGAGGGAAAAGCCAAGCTTGTGTGTAAAAGGTGCAAAGGGCTTCCCCTCGCTATCAAAGTGGTTGGCAGGGCAATGGCCGGGAGTACTCATCCACAACAGTGAGAATGGGTTGTCCAAAGGCTGCCAAACGTGGACAGTGTGTACAATTCTGTTAGGTTGAGTTATGATGCACTCGGCTATGAGGATGCTGACCTGCAATTGTGCTTTTTATGTGTAGCTGCAAACATCTTGGAAGACGCAGTCGTTCATGTCCAGTTGGCGATTTAGGTATGGATAGGGGAAGGCTTAATTGCCAAGAAGACGTTGGAACATGAGCATCGACCCGCTTATGATCCATTCGAGCTGGGAAGATATTATCTCAACATTTTAGCAGATCGTTGTTTGATCGAGCCAATGATGAGAGACTTTGATGGGAAAGTACTCTGTTTCAGGGTGCATGACTCCCTGCGTGATATGGCAATCCGAATCGCAGAGGAGGAAGAAAATTTCTACTGCCGTGTGGGTAATGGTTTGACAGCTGTGAATGAAAATGAGTGTTTGGGCCGCATTCGGATTTTTTTGAGTGAGAACAGATTGACGTCTTTCCCCTAATCACATTGTCTACACAGATATGCTCATTGCTTCTCAGTGGAAATCCATATTTAACAAAGATCCCAACAAGGGTGATCAGGAGTATGATCTCCCTTAAGGCGTTCTCTTTAAGTGGGACGTCATTGAAATCATTGCCAAAGAGTATTGGGTGTTTGGAGCAGCTAATATATTTGGGTTTAAGACACATGCCCATCAATACGTTACCTGCATCTTTTACCAGTCTTGTAAATCTGGAGATCCTTGATCTTTCCTATTCTGCCATCCAAGAATTACCGTCCGCCATCCATATGCTGTGATCTTTAAGGAAATTAATCTTGGAGGGATGTAGAGATCTGCAATTTCTACCTCCCTGTATCTCAGGGCTTACCTCTTTGGAGCATTTGGAAACTTATGGTTGCAAGGCCTTTTTGGAAGAAAGATAAGGATACCAGATGGAAATAAAACAGCTTCTATCAACAAATTGGCAAGTTTAACACAACTTAAAACATTACAACTACAAAATAATGAGGAAATTATTAGTGATGGCACACTGGGAAAGATGACTCAAATGAACTCCCTCACATTGTCACTCATAAAGCTGGAAATTCTACCCAACGATATAAGAAACATGTCAAAATTGAGAAGACTAGTATTATTAGAATACTTTCACTTGGTTAAAATGGATTATAATTTTTATGACTTTCAATATTTGGGCTATCTTAAATTTGTTGGTTGTCATTTCTTGGAAGAAGTTCCACATCTACATAAACTCAAGGGTTTGAGGCAATTGGAGATCATTGAATGTCCTAGAATAAGTTTGTTTCCAACAAAATTTGGTCGCAAAGGAGCATTTCCTCCTCTGGAAACATTTTCTCTTGCTTGGCTACCTACATTAAAGGAGTTGCCTGTAATAGAGAAAGGTGCAATGGCTTCACTTAAAATATTTACTATAATGGCATGTACAACATTAAATATATTACCAGAGAGTTATATGGATCTGAAGACACTTCAGAAAGTAAGAATTTTTGGTTGTCCAATAAGAAATATAGGAACTAGAGAGAACACTAATGTAGAAGTGATGGCAATGTCTATTGTAGACATGGCAGAAATTACAAAGAGATATTCCCAATTGTGGGATAAAAGGGAAAGTTGGTTGTATGGTGAATTTTGGTGCAATGAGCTCTTCTTCTTCAAGTACTTCCCATGGCCTTGTTGTTCCAACAGGCTTTGCAAAGATGAAATTCTTCTTCAAGTACTTGCCATGGCCCTGTTGTTCCAACAGGCTCTGCAAAGATGAAATTGATCGAAGAGCCCCTTATAGTGGGACAGGATAAAGCATTTTCGATTCTCGAAAAGTTCCGGAAAAACTCTTCTTTTGAAGACGCTCTTCAATAGCCAAAAGGTACGCAGTAATTCTAAGGATGGTTTATTACTTTGGCTCACTCTTTCCCAAAGTCCCTCTTTTAAAAGTCTTAGAAATGCACTCCTTACCCAAATAGCCACACAAAAAAAGGTAAATTTGGGCGAAAATATGAACGAAGAAGAGGTAAAGAAATGGTTGAATCAGACAGTGCACCAGAGCACTGGGCTTATTCTCTTCTTAGATGATGTACGGGGATGGAATGTTGCAGAATTGTTAGAGGAATTAGGTGTACTGTGCCCTGTAAGGAACCACTCCACCTCCAAAGTCATTGTCAGTTCCAGGGATCGCGTTGCACTCTTAAAAACAGGTGTCGCAGATAAATACACAATAACAATGGAGGATTTGTCGGAAGATGAGAGTTGGATGTTGTTTGCTTGTCACACTTTTCCATATAATAATGGAAATCTGCCAGCAAACATAGAAGAGGGAAAATCCAATCTTGTGTGTAAAAGGTGCAGAGGGCTTCCCCTCGCTATCAAAGTGGTTGGCAGGGCAATGGCCAGAAGTACTCATCCACAACAGTGGGAATGGGTTGTCCAAAGGCTGCCAAACGTGGACACTGTATACAATTGTGTTAGGTTGAGTTATGATGCACTCGGCTATGAGGATGCTGACCTGCAATTGTGCTTTTTATATGGAAATCTGCCAGCAAACATAGAAGAGGGAAAAGCCAAGCTTGTGTGTAAAAGGTGCAGAGGGCTTCCCCTCGCTATCAAAGTGGTTGGCAGGGCAATGGCCAGGAGTACTCATCCACAACAGTGGGAATGGGCTGTCCAAAGGCTGCCAAACGTGGACAGTGTGTACAATTCTGTTAGGTTGAGTTATGATGCACTCGGCTATGAGGATGCTGACCTGCAATTGTGCTTTTTATTTGTAGCTGCAAACATCTTGGAAGACGCAGTCGTTCATGTCCAGTTGGCGATTCAGGTATGGATAGGGGAAGGCTTACTTGCTAAGAAGGCGTTGGAACATGAGCATCGACCCGCTTATGATCCATTCAAGCTGGGAAGATATTATCTCAACATTTTAGCAGATCGCTGTTTGATCGAGCCAATGATGAGAGACTTTGATGGGCAAGTACTCTGTTTCAGGGTGCATGACTCCCTACGTGATATGGCAATCCGAATTGCAGAGGAGGAAGAAATTTCTACTGCCGTGTGGGTAAGGGTTTGACAGCTGTGAATGAAAATGAGTGTTTGGGCCGCATTTGGCTTAATCACATCGTCTACACAAATATGCTCATTGCTTCTCAGTGGAAATCCATATTTAACAAAGATCCCAACAAGGGTGTCAGGAGTATGATATCCCTTAAGGCGTTCTCTTTAAGTGGAACGTCATTGAAATCATTTCCAAAGAGTTTTGGGTGTTTGGAGCTGCTAATCTATTTGGGTTTAAGACACATACCCATCAATAGGTTTTACCTGCATCTTTTACCAGTCTTGTAAGTCTGGAGATCCTTGATCTTTCCTATTCTGCCATCCAAGAATTACCGTCCGCCATCCATATGCTGAGATCTTTAAGGAAATTAAGCTTGGAGGGATGTAGAGATCTGCAATTTCTACCTCCCAGTATCTCAGGGCTTACCTCTTTGGAGCATTTGGAAACTTACGGTTGCAAGGTTCTTTGGAAGAAAGATAAGGATACCAAATGGAAAAAAAACAGCTTCTATCAACAATTTGGCAAGTTTAACACAACTTAAAACATTACAACTACAAAAAAATGGGGAAATTATTAGTGAGGGCACACTGGGAAAGATGACTCAAATGAACTCCCTCACATTGAAGCTAGAAATTCTACCCAACGATATAAGAAACATGTAAAAATTGAGAAGACTGGTATTATTAGAATACTTTCACTTGGTTAAAATGGATTATAATTTTTATGACTTTCAATATTTGGGCTATCTTAAATTTGTTGGTTGTCATTTCTTGGAAGAAATTCCACATCTACATAAACTCAAGGGTTTGAGGCAATTGGAGATCATTGAATGTCCTAGTTGTCACTCATAAAGCTGGAAATTCTACCCAACGATATAAGAAACACGTCAAAATTGAGAAGACTAGTATTATTAGAATACTTTCACTTGGTTAAAATGGATTATAATTTTTATGACTTTCAATATTTGGGCTATCTTAAATTTGTTGGTTGTCATTTCTTGGAAGAAGTTCCACATCTACATAAACTCAAGGGTTTGAGGCAATTGGAGATCATTGAATGTCCTAGAATAAGTTTGTTTCCAACAAAATTTGGTCGCAAAGGAGCATTTCCTCCTCTGGAAACATTTTCTCTTGCTTGGCTACCTACATTAAAGGAGTTGCCTGTAATAGAGAAAGGTGCAATGGCTTCACTTAAAATATTTACTATAATGGCATGTACAACATTAAATATATTACCAGAGAGTTATATGGATCTGAAGACACTTCAGAAAGTAAGAATTTTTGGTTGTCCAATAAGAAATATAGGAACTAGAGAGAACACTAATGTAGAAGTGATGGCAATGTCTATTGTAGACATGGCAGAAATTACAAAGAGATATTCCCAATTGTGGGATAAAAGGGAAAGTTGGTTGTATGGTGAATTTTGGTGCAATGAGCTCTTCTTTTTCAAGTACTTCCATGGCCTTGTTGTTCCAACAGGCTTTGCAAAGATGAAATTCTTCTTCAAGTACTTGCCATGGCCCTGTTGTTCCAACAGGCTCTGCAAAGATGAAATTGATCGAAGAGCCCCTTATAGTGGGACAGGATAAAGCATTTTCGATTCTCGAAAAGTTCCGGAAAAACTCTTCTTTTGAAGACGCTCTTCAATAGCCAAAAGGTACGCAGTAATTCTAAGGATGGTTTATTACTTTGGCTCACTCTTTCCCAAAGTCCCTCTTTTAAAAGTCTTAGAAATGCACTCCTTACCCAAATAGCCACACAAAAAAAGGTAAATTTGGGCGAAAATATGAACGAAGAAGAGGTAAAGAAATGGTTGAATCAGACAGTGCACCAGAGCACTGGGCTTATTCTCTTCTTAGATGATGTATGGGGATGGAATGTTGCAGAATTGTTAGAGGAATTAGGTGTACTGTGCCCTGTAAGGAACCACTCCACCTCCAAAGTCATTGTCAGTTCCAGGGATCGCGTTGCACTCTTAAAAACAGGTGTCGCAGATAAATACACAATAACAATGGAGGATTTGTCGGAAGATGAGAGTTGGATGTTGTTTGCTTGTCACACTTTTCCATATAATAATGGAAATCTGCCAGCAAACATAGAAGAGGGAAAATGAGGCTTGGCCTATAACTCAAGAAAAATGGTTTCTGTCCCTTTCTCTTGCTCGGTTGTCTTTTAGTATTCAAAGTGATGGTCATGTGCACTCCGAGCTGATGGTGGAATATTTGAATGGAGGGGTAGTAAATGAGGATGATTTACCTCCTATAGTTAATCTCCCTTGTCCTGTTCGAGTCTTTACCAAGGTCTTTGCCATAGTTCTTTGCTTTTATCCTTTATACTTGCATTTTCCCTTTCTTTTATCCCTTACTCCTGCATTACACGCACATTAGACCACAAAGCCAAATATCCAACTCTAACTCATTTCATAAACAAAATATAATCAAAAGTATGCAATAAGTTGTGAGAATAGTTGGTTTGACTAAGCTAGGAGGTGAATTAAGGCCAATTAAGGCCCATATAATTACTCAATGATGAGGCTCATCACCTTCAACATCAAAAAATAAATAACACACATTTCTCAATAGCCATGCATAGTGTGGAAAAATCAACAATTTCTAAATCGTGGTGAGATCTTCATAAGAGAAGCTAAAAACTATTTCAAAACCCAAAAAAAGCTAAAAACTATTTCAAAACCCAAAAAGGATAAAAACCTGTAGGAGCCTATAATCACAGATCCATATGAGCACACCTCGTAGGTCCAGGGAATCATTACTATGTTAAATCTATGGAACCCTCTCCACAAATTGTCCCATCCAAGTAGTAACAGAATCTAATGGCACCTTCGTCGCCATAGAGGCTAATTTTGGAAAGTGAATCTGCAGTAATTTCAAACCAGAGAAGGTTGTTGGAAATAATTACGCCGCGTGACATATTAATCACCGAACACCACCTCACCGCCATGACTTGTCCTACATTGAAGAGGCACCACTGCCATGATCTGTTCAACGCTCAAAGAGCCATCACTGCCGTAACCCTTTTGAATTGAAGGGGGCGTAACCGACTTTAGTTTTGTATAAATACATTTAAGCTCAGATAGAAGAATGGAGAGTCGAGACACACAGTCTAAATTGTACACATTTGTAGCTTCTTGATCTTATGTAAATTAATATTTGGCTTTATGGTTTATTGAACAGTCGTAGCTGTGTTCTTATATTCTTGTTGCGTTTTTGTTTCTATTGTTTACTCTGAAATTTCAATTGGTATCAGAGTGTTGCTCTCCCCAATCTTTCAATTGGTATCAAAGTCAGACTAGCAAGATCTAGTTCTTGAATTGAACGTGGAGAAAGTGCCTAGGATCGTGAAGGTTGAGTGTGAGTCTGTTTAGTTGCTAGAGTTCGCTAAGTCTATGGTGACGGAAGCAACTTTATAGTTTGGAGCCAGTAGGATTGAGAGAATTTGTAAGTTTCTCTGTAAGGGTCCGTTCTTGTGTGAGGTTGAAGAGGTCTGTTGTGCAATGAACCTGTTGTTGTGGAAAGTGTTAGGAAAGTGTTATCTGCTTGTGTGGACTAATTTAATTATCCCTCTATGCATGGAGAGAGACCTGTAGCCTAAAACCTAGTATTGCAGGGAGTAACTATAGTAAAGTCGTGGTGGTAGATTGAGCCAAGGGCGAGCAAAGTATATCAGGGCCAGTGAAGTTTGTAGTCATTGGTTTGGTGAAAGGAGGTCTGGTTAAGTGCTGAGTGCAATTTGTGTGAAGCTGAGCTGGGATAAAGAGTAAGAGACTGCCTGTCTGACTGCTGCATGCCTTTTTCTTGAATATTTCCGTTGAAGCTGTGAAGGGGTCGTCTTTTTGTTTGAAGGCCATCCAAGGTGCCTGTGTAAATCCCCAGCCATCCTGACTGGCCATTGTTGTTTGAGATGTGGGATAAATCTGCAGTCTTGGAGTTGAAGCGTGAGAAAGTTTTACCAAGCGTGAAGGAGTGTGGATGTTGCGTCAAGATATCAGAAACATGATTTGAAGTTCTTGTGTCTGCGGTGAGCATGATTCAAAGAGAAGAGTTGTAGAGATTAACGATAAAAGAGAGCATTGTTGAAAGCTTGTCGTATTTTTATTCTGAAGTAAAGTGAGTGAGGGCTGCAACCGAAACTTGTTCTTCACGTGGAAAGAATTGAAGCGACTGTGGTAGTGATTTTTTTAATCATATTTGAGATGCAAAATACCTAACAATACAGACACATAAATACATCAACTACCACTCGATGCTCTCTAGCGCGCTGAAAATTATCCGTTTTCAGTCAAAACAAGGTGAGAAATATCGAAGGAGAATATTGTACTGGAGAAGGTGTTGGTGCTGGTTACCAGAGTATTCATTCCAATATTGGAAGGGCCACCTGCGAAAGTGGGCGTAGTGAATGAATCGTTTGTTGGGCACACGTATAGTTATTGACGAAAATATTGAAAGGTGATTCATATGTGTGATTGTTTTTATACTAGCATTTGCACCACATGTCGCAAAGAAAATGCCGTAAGGCAATGATGAGAAACAATAGCATAGAAGAAAGAAGTCAAAAGTTTATGCAATTTTGTTTCTTTATTGATGTTTTTTTTATCATATGTTATGTTTCAGGGAGATTCCAACGGGGATATCTTCAAAGTGAAGGATTTATGAAATTTTTTGAAATTTTTTTGCCCGGATTCCGACCACTTTTGGCGGTCCAGGCAATTCCTCCGCCTCGATAAACGCCTCCGGAAATATCACGGGCGGCTCTGCTAGCTCGTGCTCATTCGGAAACAACCTTTGATTCTGGCAGTCACTTAAAGCGCCTTTTGACTATTTCACTTACTCTACAAATCTAGTCAACAGCTTTAAAACTTTTGACTATTTAATTGACTTTCGAAATTTAATCAACCCTGGCATGCTGGATCTACATAAACTCAAGGGTTTGAGGCAATTGGAGATCATTGAATGTCCTAGAGTAAGTTTGTTTCCAACAGAATTTGGTCACAAAGGAGCATTTCCTCTTCTGGAAACATTTTCTCTTGCTTGGCTACCTACATTAAAGGAGTTGCCTGTAATAGAGAAAGGTGCAATGGCTTCACTTAAAATATTTAATATAATGGCAGGTACAACATTAAATATATTACCAGAGAGTTATATGGATCTGAAGACACTTCAGAAAGTAAGAATTTTTGGTTGTCCAATAAGAAATATAGGAACTAGAGAGAACACTAATGTAGAAGTGATGGCAATGTCTATGGTAGACATGGAAGAAATTACAAAGAGATATTCCCAATTGTGAGATAAAAGGGAAAGTTGGTTGTATGGTGAATTTTGGTGCAATGAGCTCTTCTTCTTCAAGTACTTCCCATGGCCCTGTTGTTCCAACAGGCTCTGCAAAGATGAAATTGATCGAAGAGCCCCTTATAGTGGGACAGGATAAATCATTTTCGATTCTCGAAACGCTGGTGTTGTTGACAAGGGTGGATCCGGAAAAACTCTTCTTTTGAAGACGCTCTTCAATAGCCAAAAGGTACGCAGTAATTATAAGGATGGTTTATTAATTTGGCTCACTGTTTCCCAAAGTCCCTCTTTTACAAGTCTTAGAAATGCACTCCGTACCCAAATAGCCACACAAAAAATGTAAATTTGGGCGAAAATATGAACGAAGAAGAGGTAAATCGATGGTTGAATCAGACAGTGCACCAGAGCACCGGGCTTATTCTGTTCTTAGATGATGTATGGGGATGCAATGCTGCAGAATTGTTAGAGGAATTAGTTGTACTGTGCCCTGTAAGGAACCACTCCACCTCCAAAGTCATTGTCAGTTCCAGGGTTCGCGCTGCACTCTTAAAAACAGGTGTCGCAGATAAATACACAATAACAATGGAGGACTTGTCGGAAGATGAGAGTTGGAAGTTGTTTGCTTGTCACACTTTTCCATATAATAATGGAAATCTGCTAGCAAACATAGAAGAGGGAAAAGCCAAGCTTGTGTGTAAAAGGTGCAGAGGGCTTCCCCTCGCTATCAAAGTGGTTGGCAGGGCAATGGCCGGGAGTACTCATCCACGACAGTGGGAATGGGCTGTCCAAAGGCTGCCAAACGTGGACAGTGTGTACAATTGTGTTAGGTTGAGTTATGATGCACTCGGCTATGAGGATACTGACCTGCAATGTGCTATTTATATGGAAATCTGCCAGCAAACATAGAAGAGGGAAAAGCCAAGCTTGTGTGTAAAAGGTGCAAAGGGCTTCCCCTCGCTATCAAAGTGGTTGGCAGGGCAATGGCCGGGAGTACTCATCCACAACAGTGAGAATGGGTTGTCCAAAGGTTGCCAAACGTGGACAGTGTGTACAATTCTGTTAGGTTGAGTTATGATGCACTCGGCTATGAGGATGCTGACCTGCAATTGTGCTTTTTATGTGTAGCTGCAAACATCTTGGAAGACGCAGTCGTTCATGTCCAGTTGGCGATTTAGGTATGGATAGGGGAAGGCTTAATTGCCAAGAGGACGTTGGAAAATGAGCATCGACCCGCTTATGATCCATTCGAGCTGGGAAGATATTATCTCAACATTTTAGCAGATCGTTGTTTGATCGAGCCAATGATGAGAGACTTTGATGGGAAAGTACTCTGTTTCAGGGTGCATGACTCCCTGCATGATATGGCAATCCGAATCGTAGAGGAGGAAGAAAATTTCTACTGCCGTGTGGGTAATGGTTTGACAGCTGTGAATGAAAATGAGTGTTTGGGCCGCATTCGGATTTTTTTGAGTGAGAACAGATTGACGTCTTTCCCCTAATCACATTGTCTACACAGATATGCTCATTGCTTCTCAGTGGAAATCCATATATAACAAAGATCCCAACAAGGGTGATCAGGAGTATGATCTCCCTTAAGGCGTTCTCTTTAAGTGGGACGTCATTGAAATCATTGCCAAAGAGTATTGGGTGTTTGGAGCAGCTAATATATTTGGGTTTAAGACACATGCCCATCAATACGTTACCTGCATCTTTTACCAGTCTTGTAAATCTGGAGATCCTTGATCTTTCCTATTCTACCATCCAAGAATTACCGTCCGCCATCCATATGCTGTGATCTTTAAGGAAATTAATCTTGGAGGGATGTAGAGATCTGCAATTTCTACCTCCCTGTATCTCAGGGCTTACCTCTTTGGAGCATTTGGAAACTTATGGTTGCAAGGCTTTTTTGGAAGAAAGATAAGGATACCAGATGGAAATAAAACAACTTCTATCAACAAATTGGCAAGTTTAACACAACTTAAAACATTACAACTACAAAATAATGAGGAAATTATTAGTGATGGCACACTGGGAAAGATGACTCAAATGAACTCCCTCACATTGTCACTCATAAAGCTGGAAATTCTACCCAACGATATAAGAAACACGTCAAAATTGAGAAGACTAGTATTATTAGAATACTTTCACTTGGTTAAAATGGATTATAATTTTTATGACTTTCAATATTTGGGCTATCTTAAATTTGTTGGTTGTCATTTCTTGGAAGAAGTTCCACATCTACATAAACTCAAGGGTTTGAGGCAATTGGAGATCATTGAATGTCCTAGAATAAGTTTGTTTCCAACAAAATTTGGTCGCAAAGGAGCATTTCCTCCTCTGGAAACATTTTCTCTTGCTTGGCTACCTACATTAAAGGAGTTGCCTGTAATAGAGAAAGGTGCAATGGCTTCACTTAAAATATTTACTATAATGGCATGTACAACATTAAATATATTACCAGAGAGTTATATGGATCTGAAGACACTTCAGAAAGTAAGAATTTTTGGTTGTCCAATAAGAAATATAGGAACTAGAGAGAACACTAATGTAGAAGTGATGGCAATGTCTATTGTAGACATGGCAGAAATTACAAAGAGATATTCCCAATTGTGGGATAAAAGGGAAAGTTGGTTGTATGGTGAATTTTGGTGCAATGAGCTCTTCTTCTTCAAGTACTTCCCATGGCCTTGTTGTTCCAACAGGCTTTGCAAAGATGAAATTCTTCTTCAAGTACTTGCCATGGCCCTGTTGTTCCAACAGGCTCTGCAAAGATGAAATTGATCGAAGAGCCCCTTATAGTGGGACAGGATAAAGCATTTTCGATTCTCGAAAAGTTCCGGAAAAACTCTTCTTTTGAAGACGCTCTTCAATAGCCAAAAGGTACGCAGTAATTCTAAGGATGGTTTATTACTTTGGCTCACTCTTTCCCAAAGTCCCTCTTTTAAAAGTCTTAGAAATGCACTCCTTACCCAAATAGCCACACAAAAAAAGGTAAATTTGGGCGAAAATATGAACGAAGAAGAGGTAAAGAAATGGTTGAATCAGACAGTGCACCAGAGCACTGGGCTTATTCTCTTCTTAGATGATGTACGGGGATGGAATGTTGCAGAATTGTTAGAGGAATTAGGTGTACTGTGCCCTGTAAGGAACCACTCCACCTCCAAAGTCATTGTCAGTTCCAGGGATCGCGTTGCACTCTTAAAAACAGGTGTCGCAGATAAATACACAATAACAATGGAGGATTTGTCGGAAGATGAGAGTTGGATGTTGTTTGCTTGTCACACTTTTCCATATAATAATGGAAATCTGCCAGCAAACATAGAAGAGGGAAAAGCCAATCTTGTGTGTAAAAGGTGCAGAGGGCTTCCCCTCGCTATCAAAGTGGTTGGCAGGGCAATGGCCAGAAGTACTCATCCACAACAGTGGGAATGGGTTGTCCAAAGGCTGCCAAACGTGGACACTGTATACAATTGTGTTAGGTTGAGTTATGATGCACTCGGCTATGAGGATGCTGACCTGCAATTGTGCTTTTTATATGGAAATCTGCCAGCAAACATAGAAGAGGGAAAAGCCAAGCTTGTGTGTAAAAGGTGCAGAGGGCTTCCCCTCGCTATCAAAGTGGTTGGCAGGGCAATGGCCAGGAGTACTCATCCACAACAGTGGGAATGGGCTGTCCAAAGGCTGCCAAACGTGGACAGTGTGTACAATTCTGTTAGGTTGAGTTATGATGCACTCGGCTATGAGGATGCTGACCTGCAATTGTGCTTTTTATTTGTAGCTGCAAACATCTTGGAAGACGCAGTCGTTCATGTCCAGTTGGCGATTCAGGTATGGATAGGGGAAGGCTTACTTGCTAAGAAGGCGTTGGAACATGAGCATCGAACCGCTTATGATCCATTCAAGCTGGGAAGATATTATCTCAACATTTTAGCAGATCGCTGTTTGATCGAGCCAATGATGAGAGACTTTGATGGGCAAGTACTCTGTTTCAGGGTGCATGACTCCCTACGTGATATGGCAATCCGAATTGCAGAGGAGGAAGAAATTTCTACTGCCGTGTGGGTAAGGGTTTGACAGCTGTGAATGAAAATGAGTGTTTGGGCCGCATTTGGCTTAATCACATCGTCTACACAAATATGCTCATTGCTTCTCAGTGGAAATCCATATTTAACAAAGATCCCAACAAGGGTGTCAGGAGTATGATATCCCTTAAGGCGTTCTCTTTAAGTGGAACGTCATTGAAATCATTTCCAAAGAGTTTTGGGTGTTTGGAGCAGCTAATCTATTTGGGTTTAAGACACATACCCATCAATAGGTTTTACCTGCATCTTTTACCAGTCTTGTAAGTCTGGAGATCCTTGATCTTTCCTATTCTGCCATCCAAGAATTACCGTCCGCCATCCATATGCTGAGATCTTTAAGGAAATTAAGCTTGGAGGGATGTAGAGATCTGCAATTTCTACCTCCCAGTATCTCAGGGCTTACCTCTTTGGAGCATTTGGAAACTTACGGTTGCAAGGTTCTTTGGAAGAAAGATAAGGATACCAAATGGAAAAAAAACAGCTTCTATCAACAATTTGGCAAGTTTAACACAACTTAAAACATTACAACTACAAAAAAATGGGGAAATTATTAGTGAGGGCACACTGGGAAAGATGACTCAAATGAACTCCCTCACATTGAAGCTAGAAATTCTACCCAACGATATAAGAAACATGTAAAAATTGAGAAGACTGGTATTATTAGAATACTTTCACTTGGTTAAAATGGATTATAATTTTTATGACTTTCAATATTTGGGCTATCTTAAATTTGTTGGTTGTCATTTCTTGGAAGAAATTCCACATCTACATAAACTCAAGGGTTTGAGGCAATTGGAGATCATTGAATGTCCTAGTTGTCACTCATAAAGCTGGAAATTCTACCCAACGATATAAGAAACACGTCAAAATTGAGAAGACTAGTATTATTAGAATACTTTCACTTGGTTAAAATGGATTATAATTTTTATGACTTTCAATATTTGGGCTATCTTAAATTTGTTGGTTGTCATTTCTTGGAAGAAGTTCCACATCTACATAAACTCAAGGGTTTGAGGCAATTGGAGATCATTGAATGTCCTAGAATAAGTTTGTTTCCAACAAAATTTGGTCGCAAAGGAGCATTTCCTCCTCTGGAAACATTTTCTCTTGCTTGGCTACCTACATTAAAGGAGTTGCCTGTAATAGAGAAAGGTGCAATGGCTTCACTTAAAATATTTACTATAATGGCATGTACAACATTAAATATATTACCAGAGAGTTATATGGATCTGAAGACACTTCAGAAAGTAAGAATTTTTGGTTGTCCAATAAGAAATATAGGAACTAGAGAGAACACTAATGTAGAAGTGATGGCAATGTCTATTGTAGACATGGCAGAAATTACAAAGAGATATTCCCAATTGTGGGATAAAAGGGAAAGTTGGTTGTATGGTGAATTTTGGTGCAATGAGCTCTTCTTCTTCAAGTACTTCCCATGGCCTTGTTGTTCCAACAGGCTTTGCAAAGATGAAATTCTTCTTCAAGTACTTGCCATGGCCCTGTTGTTCCAACAGGCTCTGCAAAGATGAAATTGATCGAAGAGCCCCTTATAGTGGGACAGGATAAAGCATTTTCGATTCTCGAAAAGTTCCGGAAAAACTCTTCTTTTGAAGACGCTCTTCAATAGCCAAAAGGTACGCAGTAATTCTAAGGATGGTTTATTACTTTGGCTCACTCTTTCCCAAAGTCCCTCTTTTAAGAGTCTTAGAAATGCACTCCTTACCCAAATAGCCACACAAAAAAAGGTAAATTTGGGCGAAAATATGAACGAAGAAGAGGTAAAGAAATGGTTGAATAAGACAGTGCACCAGAGCACTGGGCTTATTCTCTTCTTAGATGATGTATGGGGATGGAATGTTGCAGAATTGTTAGAGGAATTAGGTGTACTGTGCCCTGTAAGGAACCACTCCACCTCCAAAGTCATTGTCAGTTCCAGGGATCGCGTTGCACTCTTAAAAACAGGTGTCGCAGATAAATACACAATAACAATGGAGGATTTGTCGGAAGATGAGAGTTGGATGTTGTTTGCTTGTCACACTTTTCCATATAATAATGGAAATCTGCCAGCAAACATAGAAGAGGGAAAAGCCAATCTTGTGTGTAAAAGGTGCAGAGGGCTTCCCCTCGCTATCAAAGTGGTTGGCAGGGCAATGGCCGGAAGTACTCATCCACAACAGTGGGAATGGGTTGTCCAAAGGCTGCCAAACGTGGACACTGTATACAATTGTGTTAGGTTGAGTTATGATGCACTCGGCTATGAGGATGCTGACCTGCAATTGTGCTTTTTATATGGAAATCTGCCAGCAAACATAGAAGAGGGAAAAGCCAAGCTTGTGTGTAAAAGGTGCAGAGGGCTTCCCTCGCTATCAAAGTGGTTGGCAGGGCAATGGCCAGGAGTACTCATCCACAACAGTGGGAATGGGCTGTCCAAAGGCTGCCAAACGTGGACAGTGTGTACAATTCTGTTAGGTTGAGTTATGATGCACTCGGCTATGAGGATGCTGACCTGCAATTGTGCTTTTTATTTGTAGCTGCAAACATCTTGGAAGACGCAGTCGTTCATGTCCAGTTGGCGATTCAGGTATGGATAGGGGAAGGCTTACTTGCTAAGAAGGCGTTGGAACATGAGCATCGACCCGCTTATGATCCATTCAAGCTGGGAAGATATTATCTCAACATTTTAGCAGATCGCTGTTTGATCGAGCCAATGATGAGAGACTTTGATGGGCAAGTACTCTGTTTCAGGGTGCATGACTCCCTACGTGATATGGCAATCCGAATTGCAGAGGAGGAAGAAATTTCTACTGCCGTGTGGGTAAGGGTTTGACAGCTGTGAATGAAATGAGTGTTTGGGCCGCATTTGGCTTAATCACATCGTCTACACAAATATGCTCATTGCTTCTCAGTGGAAATCCATATTTAACAAAGATCCCAACAAGGGTGTCAGGAGTATGATATCCCTTAAGGCGTTCTCTTTAAGTGGAACGTCATTGAAATCATTTCCAAAGAGTTTTGGGTGTTTGGAGCAGCTAATCTATTTGGGTTTAAGACACATACCCATCAATAGGTTTTACCTGCATCTTTTACCAGTCTTGTAAGTCTGGAGATCCTTGATCTTTCCTATTCTGCCATCCAAGAATTACCGTCCGCCATCCATATGCTGAGATCTTTAAGGAAATTAAGCTTGGAGGGATGTAGAGATCTGCAATTTCTACCTCCCAGTATCTCAGGGCTTACCTCTTTGGAGCATTTGGAAACTTACGGTTGCAAGGTTCTTTGGAAGAAAGATAAGGATACCAGATGGAAAAAAAACAGCTTCTATCAACAATTTGGCAAGTTTAACACAACTTAAAACATTACAACTACAAAAAAATGGGGAAATTATTAGTGAGGGCACACTGGGAAAGATGACTCAAATGAACTCCCTCACATTGAAGCTGGAAATTCTACCCAACGATATAAGAAACATGTCAAAATTGAGAAGACTGGTATTATTAGAATACTTTCACTTGGTTAAAATGGATTATAATTTTTATGACTTTCAATATTTGGGCTATCTTAAATTTGTTGGTTGTCATTTCTTGGAAGAACTTCCACATCTACATAAACTCAAGGGTTTGAGGCAATTGGAGATCATTGAATGTCCTAGAGTAAGTAAGTTTCCAACAGAATTTGGTCACAACGGAGCATTTCCTCTTCTGGAAACATTTTCTCTTGCTTGGCTACCTACATTAAAGGAGTTGCCTGTAATAGAGAAAGGTGCAATGGCTTCACTTAAAATATTTACTATAATGGCATGTACAACATTAAATAGATTACCAGAGAGTTATATGGATCTGAAGACACTTCAGAAAGTAAGAATTTTTGGTTGTCCAATAAGAAATATAGGAACTAGAGAGAACACTAATGTAGAAGTGATGGCAATGTCTATGGTAGACATGGAAGAAATTACAAAGAGGTATTCCCAACTGTGGGATAAAAGGGAAAGTTGGTTGTATGGTGAATTTTGGTGCAATGAGCTCTTCTTATTCAGAAAGCTTAATACCATTATATGATTTATGATTTATGTTTTGGCCATTATCTTTATTTATTATCAAATTTTAGACAAAAATGTTTGACATTATAGAAATGAGCTTGATAAATAGTTCATAATTCTTTATAATTCTTTAGATTTTTATGACAATTTCAAATTTATTTATTTATTTATTTATTTTTTATATCTCGAACTTAAAAAAAAAAAAAATCAATTTCTTAATCTCTAACTTTAAAAAAAAACAAGAAGACGGAAATTCACTTGTACATGGCTATGAAAAAGGATGAGAAATAGCGGAGAAAAAGAGTGAATCTAGGGAAAAAGAAAAAAAACAGAGGGGTCCATCTCAATAGCTTTTAAAATGACACTCCCTTGCAAGAAATAAATGTTTATTTGCAATGTCATAATGTATTAATCTTGTTATAGAAAAATATTCAATTGAATGACCAACCTCAAGGCCTTGGCCCAGTGAAATGGTATTCACGTCTCCATAGAGTAGAGCAGCTTCACATAGTTTTATCTCTTTGTGCAACTCTTTCAGATGCCCCCACTTCCGTTGCCTTATATTGCCTATATTTCCTATAATGATTACAGAGTACCACGATTATATAGAGGTATATATTTTATTTGTTTTTAGTTTGGAGAATGATTTTTATAGATTATTTTTACCTAAGATACAAGGCTGTGAGGGGCACATCTACAGTAAAAGTCACTCAGAATTTACACTCAGCATCATCTAACTTAATAGAAGACCAATCACTTTACTACTTGGGCTAGACCACAATCCGGTAGGCACAGAGTACAACAAATTAAGCAAATATGGAACAGAGTACCAAAATTTCCAAATATGGACTCACAATGGTTCCTAGCTTTTCTCATTGTGAAAGGATAATTGAACCAGACTAAATTTTCAGTGCTATACAATCATGGTGCATATAATCCCCCTCCTTACCCCCGCCCCAAAAAAACAACACTCACACAGTTTCAGTGCAGACATCCAAGCCTTTTTAAGTGAAAGCTTATGCAAGAATCTCTCATCAAATTTACAATACTTTGGATGACTATTTGAATTTGAAATCTGCTATACTTCAGATTGTAGCAGAGGCTTCTCATAGAAAACTATACCGTCCACGCCCAATTGGATGCATCAACGAAAAAAACATTCACTAATGTCCTCATAGATGAAATCACACATTCCTGTGGACGTTGCTGAGAAAGGAAACACATACATCAGAATTCTTTGTAGAATATACTATTGCCTGCATATTCAACATAAGTTTGATGCCTACAGTCAGTGATTAGTTTCCATCTCAACAACTTTTAAAACGACACTCCCTTGCAAAAAATAAACGTTTATTTGCAATGTAATAATATAACAAATATTTAGATTTCAGTCACTTTCCTGAATATAATTGATTGGCAACTTGTGATAAGGAATCACCAACTTACTAATAACTACATGTGAATTATGTCATTGGAACTTACTTTTGAATGTAGGGAGATGCTAGTCATTACTTGAAGAAGAAGTAGTGTCCATGTGATGAAAAATATGTTCAGGACGCATGATGCTTTTGGAGCATACCAAATGTACATCAGTATGATTCCAGCCAGGGAAGCAACATAGGCCATCGTTGACATTGTAATCACTAGGATCCGACTCTGTGAAATTAAATTTTCTTTGTTCATCAGTTTTATGCCATATACGAAAACTGGGCGATAAAATAAATGTCATGATAAGGAGAAAATGGATCTCAATTAAAGAACAAAAAACTCTTAGATTAATAGCTTTTAAACAGGGGAGGTGGAAATTTGAATATGTTTTTGGATGCATTATAATCGATGTTTCCATGAGTTATAAAATTCAGATTTAGTACATTGGCATGTCAATTCAATATATAGAGTTGTGTTGAGCTGTGGAACAGATAAGGCAAGTTCTGTATTTTTAAGTTGGGATTTCAAGTAACAAAGTAAACGCCCATCTTCTGCATTACTCAAATTTTCTTCACTTTCTTCACTTACTAAGGATGCTTCTCGTATTCGTCGATATGGTCATGAGGCAAATATGTGTGTATATCTGTAGATAGACAGGGCTTTATTTTTCTAATCCTACTTAAATGTTCTTGATTCTGTTATCTCCTGATTTTTGACAAGATCCAAGAAAGCAAACTCTAAACCAAATCTACATATTGGAACTAAATGATAAATGGCCAAATGAATCTCAATTTAGGTATTAATAGCCATATGCCTTATCTGCATCTCGACTATTTCTATGTTTTTGAATTTCCTTATAGGTTATTTTACCCATTAACATAATTAATACCAGTTCGTCATCCAGTAATTTTCCTTTTCTTTCCACTCTGTAAAAGGAATTTTTTGTTCAATCTAGGGATGGCTTCAGCTGGATGAAACTGATGGTAAAAAAATCTCCCAAATTCAAACTTCAATTTTTTAACATATCCATCTTCCTTGAAGTTAAAAGAAAAAAAACCGTGAACATGAGGGGAAAGAGTTGTACCATCGTTCAACATTTTTCTCCAATACCCAATATAATAATTCCCCCAGGTGATGAAATTGATCACACTGAAAAGTTGTATGATGAGAAATATCCTACCAAAAAAAAGAGAAATTTTGGCCCTGGTTAGTATTCCTTAACAAGCAATTAATTTTAGCCTATAAGATAGAAAACATAATATCCATTTAGTGATTGATCAAACTATATCACCCAAATGTAACCAATGTAATCTTGAATTTACCATGGACAAATAGCATAGCATATACATATTCTCTTTTGGAAGACAAAGGTTATCTAGTCGTAGTATTTAGGTTAAAATAGCAAAAGACATTTTGATGACGTGTACGGGGGATTTGTTAGATATCATTGAACTAGTGAAACATTGCGTGAAAATATCACCAACTCCCACCCCTGGATTTGTCATCAACAGTTTTCTACAAATCAGCAAATGTAAAATTGATTCTCCAGAAGTTAATTTATCCAAGGAGATTGTTTGTGTACTTAAAAGGCACATTGTATCCCCAAAAAAACATGAAATGTAAAATTGATTCTCCAGAAGTTAATTTATCCAAACAGATTGTTTGCGTACTTAAAAGGCACATTGTATCCAAAAAAACGTGAAAGAAGAGAAGCATACCCGGCACCAAATCTAGCAACTTCACCTGCATCAATAGTTACAAAGACGATACGAATTTTATGAAGTCCATGTTTGGGCAATTTTGATGTCTAATTGCAATTTGCCACAAAGTCATGAAACCTGTCTAATTTAAGCAGAAACAGAGTAAAAATTGGTAATTTGAACCAAATTTGGTATTGAAATAGATTGCTGAGAATCATTTTAAGTAAACTCACCATAGAATTGAATAAAAGCAGATGGAATAAAAAAGGGGATCACCATCAGAGCAATCCACATAAGGCTCTTCAAGGGCCACCATCCTGAATGCCACGAGTCATGACATTCATGCAACTTCGTAGTTCCAATTGTTGTAAGAAACATAGCGAAATAAAATATCTGAGGTGATGTTAAGGTAAACAGTTCAGACTCCAGAGGCCTATCGCTATGGTCCAATACTGTTGGGGAAAATAATGTGCTTGACATCGCACGAAGTGCCCGAGACGCATGTGCCACTTATAGTCAAATGGCATCGATACGCGGATATGATTTTATGTAAGTTATGTTGCCGTGGTCATGCATTTGAAAATTGCAAAGGCCACTTGCATGTTAAAGCCCCCAGAAATAATCTGGGTTGTAACCAATGGGTGGTTAGTTCTGCGTGAAAATTCAGACCTTGACACTGATCCGGATTTACCTTCTGTGAAAGACATGATGCCACTTCAAACTTAAAAAGCTCATGACAAGAAATTAGAATCCGGTATCCAACGTGTTTAAAAGCCAAACAACTTGTAAGGCATATAAATTTTGAAATTGGATACAAAGCAGCCCAGGCTTACTCGAAGCACACCTTCTGTACCCAACCAGTCATGACCTCCTTGACAGCCTTTCAAATCTGTAAAAACGAAGATCTCAAATTCATATATATATAACGAAGAAAACGGCATACAATGTAAATTAGGTTCATTTTCCAAAGCCAAATGCAATTACATGTACATCAAAAGAATAATCATCTAAATGGATGCAGATAAGTTAAAGAGCTATTTGAAAAATTCACGATTTTATGCGTAATTAATACTACGCGCCATCATAACACATCCCACTAGGTTGAGGGAGTGAACATCGCTTTTTCTAAATGCAATGACAGAATATTCTATATAACATTATCACTCTCTCCATCGAGCACTATCTTGTCTTGCACACTTCCAAAAAGTCTTGTTTTCTCATACACATTTCCCGCACACCAGCATTTCCGAACTTCACGAATTCGACGTTCAGTGGTAGGAACATCACAAATTCGATGAGGCACCGAATTAGAAGTCGGTTGGGAGGAAACCAACTCATGCAATCTGTGCACTGTGAAAGGCAAGGCCTAAAAATATGAGCAGACACATCGTTTTCATTAATATCAAACATTCACACAAATGTTGTTTCCTTCACCTAAATGTCATTTCATATCAAACAGTCAGACGCATGTTAATTCCTGAAACTCCAAGTATTGATAACAAAATAGACTCAAAAGCAAGCGTAAAACCAGGGATCTGAGTCAGATCGAGGATGTCTTTGGATGTAACAAAGCGTTTACTGGCCAACACAAAGGCCATGGACGATAGTTAAATACATCAAAGTGTAGATTGATTGGACATCCAAAGCGTTTACTGGCCAACACAAAGGCCATGGACGATAGTTAAATACATCAAAGTGTAGATTTATTGGTCTATCTCATATCTGCAGGTTAGAATTCAGGGATATTTTAGAAATTTACCATTTAAATAAAAATAAAAATATTATAAATTCAAATTAGGTTATAATGATATTTCTCAAAATTCAAATAATTCAGTTGGAATACTTCTAAATTTCAAAATATTTTCAAAATTTACAATGGAGTTAAATTCAGGTTAAATAGACTTAAACCTTTACATGTATCTTGATTAAATTGAGAATATCAGCTGTACCATCTTGGAATTTTGCAGATGTCAAAGATGAGCGCTGCTTCTCTTTTCTTTGTTGTTGTGAGTGTTCTTCTGTGCAATATACTGCACAGATTGGAATCCAAATGTAATCCAAAGTCGACAGTAGATTTTAGCAGAAAGAATTCCCCCCCTGGATTTGTATTTGGCACGGCCTCCTCAGCATTCCAGGTTCAAAATTTTCATTGGAACTCTACCTTTTCGCCTTGTATGAATACTCTGATGCTGAGCCATTTATGCTAATGTGCCACTTTGCAGTACGAGGGTGCAGTAGAAGAAGATGGGAGAGGACCCAGTGTATGGGATACCTATTCTCATAAATTGGTATTGGTTTCCAAGAGCAAGCTGTGATCTTAATCCCTTTTTTTGTGCAAACAGTATAAACCATTTAAAATCATGTGAAAACCATTGCTTTTACAGGGAGTATACTGGATTCCAGCAATGCAGACATTGCAGCCGACCACTATCATCGTTACAGGGTCAAATTTCCAACCTCCCAATAAAACCCTGCTGTAAGAAGGAATGTGTGTAGGGTAATAATCATATTTGAATACGTTGTGCAGGAAGATATCGGGCTAATAGTGGATATGGGGATGGATGCTTACAGATTTTCGATCTCCTGGTCACGCATATTTCCCGGTAAGATAAATCTTCTTTGTGAATGTCTCTCCAGACTTGATCAAGACTTCCCCCGGCTGCAACGCTCACCTGGCGCTGCATGGCACAAGGTGGGGAGCTGAGAAGGCCGTCCTCCATGTTACTATTTCCTGCACTGCCATCGCGGTGAAGCTTCTCTACCCGCCTTTCCAGGGGTTGCAAGAACCTGAATTCAGAAGGAGCGAGCACTGCCTGGGACCCCATATGGCTGATTCACGAGGTACCGGTTTCGGTTTCATTACCGCCCAGGGGAGGTCATGGCATGTGTAAGCGACGTGGAAATAAGGAATGGTGGCCACGGGCTCTGCAGGATACAGAGCAGAAGGAGCGTCCATGTAACTGTATCGATCTTCGCCGGAGTTAGTAACCACGTGGAGGTATGTATAGTTGCTGGTTAATCTGACGGTAGAAGATGCTTCTATCGTCTAACATAGATAATCGATGGTCCATAATCGTCCACCGTAGCAGCTGGGGGTGTTGATTCCAGAGGGAACGCCTTACGGCGTAATTACAAGGTTTTTAGATAAAATGTTTTTCAAATTTGATTTGTTTTTAAAAGAAAGGCACATTGAATGAAAGTTATATGAAGTAAGAAGAGTATATGAAATATTTTTCATATTGTTTAAAGGTTTGAAAAATATTTATTTGAAACGTTGTTTAGAGTTCAAGTGAAATATCATTGGGTTTTTGGATTAAAAGCTTTAGAAAAAGTAAAGGTTTATTAAAAAAGGTTTATTTGAAGAAAGTTGTAAGCTTTGCAAAAATTTGTTTGTCTTCAAAATATTTTGGTTTTTTGTCAAGTATGACAATGTTTTGGGTAAAGATTGTGGCTGACGGGGCGTATATTAAAAACCATATTTTTTTCGGGGGCTGATATGGAAGATATACAAATTCAATCATGAAAGCAGCTATAAGACAGAGGAAAGACAACAGTCATGGGTCGCAATCACGACTGGGGCAGATGAATAAAATGAATCGAAAAGAAAAGGAAAATATCATTGCCATGTTTAGAGAAGTTCACGTCGGAGCTGGGGAATTAAGAAGTATAGCAGAAGACAAAGAAGAAATCGAAGGTGATTGGTGTAGCTTTGATATGCTACCACCACCTATGTTTACTGGTAAATATTTTGATTTATGGGTTATTAGAATGTTAACTTTTCTTCGAGCTAAACACTTAATTGAACATTGGTCTAATAAACCATATGATGAAGTATGTGATGATTTAGCATTAAATTTTATAAAACAAGGATTGGATGAGAAGTTTTTATGCAAGTTAGCAAAAGCTACATCTTCCAATGAAGCATGGAAGATCCTCGAAGCAGAATTTGGTGCGAGGGGGAGTAATTAGGTCAAAGACAATAGTGTTGTTCAACCTATTGTAGCAGTGCTTGAAGATCAAAATGAAGATGGATATGTAGTGGCGAATCTACAAAGAGATGAAGGATTTTGTGAATCTCACTTGAAAGTGGATCACAATGTTGATGGTGTGTTATCAGAAGATGCCGATGTTGGCATAGATAATGTTGCCAATGGAGAAGCATTTGGTTCAATGGATCAAGCAATTGGAATTGCTGATGTTAAATTTGATGAATAATAATTAACTCGTGATGAGAAGTTGCAGATGATGCAACATAAACATCTTATTGATACATTGTTATTTGGCGGGAGAATCCCACTTGCGCCTGAAAGCCAAGTGGAAGATACAGAGAGAGAGATAGAGGCAGAAGTAGAGTCAGAAACAAAGAAGGAAGCCCACAAAGAGAAAACAAAGATAGAGGAAAAGTGAGAGAAAGAACAGAACCAATGTGGCTTTGAAAATATTTTTAATTCTAGCATTGATTTCAAGTGTGCAGGTACGCATAATGATTATGAAGAAGAATTAAAGTTCCTTAAAGCATGGCTTGAAAAACCATGTATTGATGATGCTTGAATAGAAGTTGCACCTATGAATATTGAAGAAAGTATGGATGATATTGAAAATGAAAATGAAATTTTCATGTTTTGGAGCCCTTAAGGGATAAAATTCTATTATGAACTTATGTTGCAACAAATTGATAATCAGAAGATTGATGATGTAGAGAAAACTATAGAAGATGACATGTGGCAGCAGTCCACATACAAACACATTTTTGAAGACGTAGAAGACATCCATGGACAGTCTGAAATGATTTTCTATGTTTTTATGATAAATAAAGATATAACGATGGTACAACTGCAACAACAAATGAAGAAACTGAAATTTGGAACCTACGCCAAAAAGACAAAGATGAAGTAGTTCAGAGGATACAGGATCTGGAAGAAAAGGAAAAAGAAATCGAGCAAAAGAGTCAATGTCAAAGTTTTGAATCATTATAAGCCTAGCTGAGACTTAGACGAGCATGCATGTTTAAGTTATGTTGAGTCAAGGTTAAGTTATCGGTCGTAATTAAGGGGGAGTGTTGGAAATAATTACGCCGCCTGACAGATTAATCACCGAACACCGCCTCACCGCCATGACTTGTCCTGCATTGAAGAGGTGCCACTGCCATGATTTGTTCAACGTTCGAAGAGCCATCACCACCATAACCCTTTTGAACTGAAGGGGGCATAATCGACTTTAGTTTTGTATAAATGTAGAAATTTTGAATAATATAACACTTATTCACAAAGATTATCTCGATTATACACTATTTGCGGAATGCATGCATAATACATAACCTCCTCTACGTTGATCATCAGTTTTGCAGAATTAAGAAACAATCGCATGTGCACATTGAAACATCAATCACACATATCAACACAGTATGTACTGGGGAAAACATATAGCTGAAAACCCCCAACTATCTGTATATTATGATGATAGAGAACATGTAACAATACATAGTACAATACTCCTCACAAGTACTCAGTACTATCTCCACCTGCTACACACAAACTAGCTCAGATTTGAATCAAGTCATAGGTTCAAATCTCCTCCGTTGTTTGCCTGCCTCTACTGCGCAATCCAATGTGAGAATAGATCTTATCCAAGCTCGTTTTCCCTTGGCTTGTACTGTGCAATCCTCATTGGCAATCTCAATCAATGATTGTGCAAATCTCATGCACAACTATAGTCACAACTGATAGTAGACTCACCTTTTCACCCACCTCTAACAGTTGTCTCCACTGAACTGTCCATGCACTGAGTTAACTGATGTATTCTTTAGTTGATTTATGAGTTAATAATTAGTGAATTAATTAATAATTAATTCAAATCACTCATCACTAGTGTATTTGGCAATTAGACTAAATACAACTAGTTCAACTAAGTCAAATTGAACACAACTCCATCAACTCCTCAATCAACTCCACCAAACTCAATCACTTGAGTTCTAACTGAAGTCCATCATGCAATAGCTCAACTAACCCATAAGAAAATCGTATTTCCTTCTGGCAGTTGCATGTGCCACATCCGTAGCTCGAACTGAAGTGCTGCAAGAGGATAAGATAATGTTTATAGTCCAAATATTATTAAGAGCTAATAATATTCGACTGTTTTATTTTTAGACTGGCAGTCTAAAAATAGACTCCGTCCATATGTCTAAAAATAGAAGTCCATCTATTTTTACCAACATGACCAATCATCCACAAATAGCATCCTACAACTCATAGACCATGATCCATATGTCTAAAAATAGACATAGTCTAAAAATAGACTTTGCGCCAAAAATAGCCTGCGGGTCCACTTAGTGAAGGCGACTTCTTTTCACTAAGCTCCATAATCTTGTTGCATTTTCAACAATAAATACAGTTGAGCTCGGACAAAAGAAAGGAGAGTTGGGACACATAGTCTGAATTGTACGCAGTTGTAGCTGCTTGATCTTATGTAAATTAATATTTGGCTTTATGGTTTATTGAACAACTGTAGTTGTGTTCTTATATTCTTGTTGTGTTTGTGTTTTCGTTATTTACTTTGAAATTTCAATTGGTATTAGAGCATTGTGTGCTCTCCCCAATCTTTCAAAGGCCCCATAAAGTGCATGCCTTTGCCCTTGAATTTGTGTCATTCCCAACAAACCAATGTAACTTATAATGTTCTCTTTCGTTGATCCTGAGCCAGGCCCCGCATCCACATCATCCTCTCTGTGTAGCACCATCGAAGAAACCAATCAGCATGTAGATTTGCGGGTGAACAAGTATTGCAGTGAGGTCCCTTGTGATCTCGAGGTGTGTATCTTGTGAGCAAATGCAGAGGTGGTTGACATGGATTCCATAAAAAATGCAATTGTTCCACACCCTCCAAATTTCCCAAATGACAAACAAGGGAGAGTATCTATGAGCACCATGAATGGCAAACCACCAAAGGATACATGATTCCACAGAGTCAAATTGTTGATAAGGAATCCTGAAATAAGAGAGAGTTTGCAGCGAAATTTGTTTGGTAATATTACAATAAAGAAAGAGATGTGTAATAGACTCATCAACAACACCATAGAGGGGACACCATCCCGAGCCATGATATCCCCGCTTTTTGAGGTTATCCTAGGTTAGTATTTTATTGTGGCATACTAAATAATATGATATTTAATGGGATGTTCTACTTCTAAATGCATAGAAACCAAGGTGCAGTAATAAAGTTGTATAAATTATCCATTATATATATGTAATTTTCTGCATCCAAAATGTAGCCCTTCCACAATATTCCACTTCATATCAGCGAGTCACCCCTCAAATTCCTGCAAAACTAAGTCCACTTGAATTCCTAGACAAACCCATTCCATTCTCACACTCTATTTATTAATTAGTAACCCGTGTTTACCAAAATTATTTTTGATAAAAACAAACTTCTATATAACATTTATTTATTCATAAATAAATATTTAATTATTTAAAAACCTACTTATCACTCTACATATATATCCATTAATCATTTTATCAATTACTAACTGTAGTTATATTAATTAATGTGATTCTCCATCCTATTAAATTAATTCGAACAGGAAAGACAAAACAAACATGAGTTAGAAAGAAACAACAATAACGAAAATATTGCGGATGTTATTTCACCATACAATTTTCTGTTTTTGTTGCATTGGTGTAATTATCTTTATGTTTTCTTTTTTATTTTCCCTTCCCCTTTCTTTTCATTTTTTTAATAAAATGAGAAAACTCGATATAATTGAATGGTTAAGCAGTGCAGATAAAAGTTACACTTAAATATCAGTTGACGGAAAAAATACGCCATTTAAAATTAATCATTGGTGGTCTAAATTACTCATTAGTGATGTAAAGGTGTAAAGGGCAGAGTTTCATTTTTTTCGATGCCTCTAGGTCTTGTGTAATTAACCATCCCTACATCTAAGAAAGACCGGTATTAATTTTATGTTTAATTTTTTAAATATATATATTTTAATTCTATATTAATAATATGGATATGTTTTAATATTAATTTATAATTTAATAATATTTTATTAATTTGATTATTGTGAAAGATTAGTTAGATTAAAAAATAAAATATTTAATTATATTTTATATAGTTGTAGTTTTAAAATTATATATATATATATATATTTATATTTATAAAAATTATTATATAAGTAGTATTTTTTGTCGGTTAATATCTTTTCATTAATTTTTCAGAAAAAAGATGAGTACATCATAAATCTTTTCACCACTTTGTCTCTTAATTTACACAACTTTCGAAGATGGGTGGGGTAACCTGTTTCTACAAAATTTCATACTAAGAATCAACATAACTTACTACAAAAAACACTCAAAAAAGGAATGACATCATTCATCATCATATAAAAAACTAAGGAGGGGGGTGCATAGCTGCCCCAAGTTCACCAAGAGGTCTTGGACCCAAGTGTACATGGTACTCCAGATGACTTAATCTGGCATCAAGCTCATCAAAGCGCTCTAGTAACTGGTGTTGGCCGTGTTTGACTGAAGCATTTTGATCTAGTATTTTCCTATGTGCTCTGTATCGTTGATATATACTATCCATTCAAGCTTGTCGTCATGCATATTCTGGTGGAGGTGATCCAAGTATGTACTAATGTCTTAATCTGCTTAGACACTGAAGCTAGAGAGGGGACCTGGTCAACCTTCCCATCGTCCTCCTCCTGTCCTCGCATCTTTTCGATATCACCTTTTTCTTCCTCCTCCTATTACTCTTGATGACACCAAACACCATCCTCTCTAGGCCTTCTTTGTTGACACCCTCCTCTACGCGTTCGACCCCTTTGCCACAACATATTCCCCTAGAAGAGGTCACGATCAGCTCCCAAAACTTGTCCCTAACCTTTTACCCACCACCATTGCCTAGGCTCACAAAAAATAAAACAACAATGGGAAATCACCACAAGAGTAGGGAGGTAGGCCCAACGCCAAACCTCAACCTCTACCTTCACACTCCACTACTCCTTAATATTGTCAGACGACAACAACCACCACCCTCCCAGCCCGAATTTGGGCCTCCAATGCCCAAAAAGAGCTTGCCGACACTGTAATCTCCCACACTAGACAAACATAACACTTAGACATAGAAGAGAGCCCACTCAAGCAAGGAGGAGACTAAGTGAGAAAAAATAAAATTTCCTAATGTTGACCACCAAGCCACCCAATCACATGACACCACAAACAACTAGAATCCAAATTATTCACCACATTTCCATTACCCTTAATTGAAATCATCCCACATGAAGCACTTCCCAAACGCAGACAAAGAGTGATAGAATTCCAAAACCACCGCCAAGCCTTGGCACGCATGAAATTTAGCTAGCTAGAAAAATTCACAATTGAAATCCTCAGAATAGAAGACCACCATGAAATTCGACAGCACATGGAATTCTTCTCCATTTCTTCACAGTTCAAAACTTTACAAAGTACTATCTTATCAAGACAAGAAATTACTTGAAGATTGACACCCAAAGAACTCCACGAGCCCGCTCCAACTAAAAACTCAGGACTCTCAATGTCCAAAAGGGAGCCTACTCCTTCCACCACCTTTCTTTTGGTGGCCCAAAGTGGATGGCTTTCCGGCTGCTCACCGAGATCCCATATTTTCACTTAGAGTAATAGGTAAGCCGAGTGTCCACTTGCATTGAACCAACATTCCAAGTTTTCCATGCACCAATCTTCTACAACCCTTGAAACTCCAACATAGTTGAATCCCCAGGGAACTAAGCATTTGCAATCCTTAGGCCACCAAAGTTTCATCTCCCACGCCATTACAATGCCTAACACACTAGCTCACAACCTCCCCATATTCTTCTTGTCCGTCAAGTCTAGAAACTTCTCCCATGAATTGAGAGTCAATGCCACTTGCTTGGAATGCATTAACATTTGCATAACTGCCCCAAGTTCACTGGGAGGTCTTGGACCCAAGTGTACATGGTACTCTAGATGACTTAATCTAGCATCAAGCTCATCAAAGCGCTCTAGTAACTGGGGTTGGTCGTGTTTGACTGAAGCATTTTGATCTAGTATTTTCCTATGTGCTATGTATATCGTTGATATTTACCATCCATTCAAGCCTTTCATGATGCATATTCTGGTGGAGGTGATCCTAGGATGTACTAATGTCTTAATCTTCTTAGATACCGAAGCCGGAGAGGGGACCTGGTCAACCTTCCCATCGTCCTCCTCCTATCCTCGCACCTTTTCGATATCACCTTTTGCTTCCTCCTCCTATTACTCTTGATCACACCAAACACCGTCCCCTCTAGGCCTTCTCTGTTGACCCCCTCCTCTACGCGTCCGACCCCTTTGCCACAACATATTCCCCTAGAATAGGTCGCGATTAGCTCCCAAAACTTGTCCTTAGCCTTTTACCCACCACCACTACCCAGGCTCACAAAAAATAAAACAACAATGGTTAATCACCACAAGAGTAGGGAGGTAGGCCCAACTCCAAACCCCAACCTCTACCTTCACACTCCACTACTCCTTAATATTGTTAGACGACAACAACCACCACCCTCCCAGCCTGCATTGGGGCCTCTAATGCCCAAAAAGAGCCCGCCGACACTATAATCTCCCACACTAGACAAACATATCACTTAGATATAAAAGAGAGCCCACTCAACCAAGGAGGAGACTAAGTGAGAAAAAAGAAAATTGCCTAATGTTGAACACCAACCCACCCAACCACACGACACCACAAACAACTAGAATCCAAATTATTCACCACATTTCCATTACCCTTAACTGCAATCATCCCACATGAAGCACTTCCCAGACGCAAACAAAGAGTTATAGAATTCCAAAACCACCGCCAAGCCTTGGCGCGAATGAAATTTAGCCAGCTAGAAAAATTCACAGTTGAACTCCCTTGAATAGAAGACCACCATGAAATTCGACAACACAGGGAATTCTTCTCCATTTCTTCACAATTCAACACTTTACAAAGTATTATCTTATCAAGACAAGAAATTACTTGAAGATTGACACCCAACGAACTCCACGAGCCCGCTCCAGCTAACAACTCAGGACTCTCAGTGTCCAAATGGGAGTCTACTCCTTCCACCACCTTTCTTTTGGTAGCCCAAAGTGGATGGCTTTTCGGCTGCTCATCGAGATCCCATATTTTCACTTAGAGTAGTAGGTAAGCCGAGTGTCCACTTGCATCGAACCAACATTCCAAGTTTTCCATGCACTAATCTTCTACATCCCCCGAAACTCCAACATAATTGAATCCCCAGGGAACCAAGCATTCACAATCCTCAGGCCACCAAAGTTTCATCTCCCATGCCATTACAATGCCTAACACACTAGCCAACAACCTCCTCATATTCTTCTTGTCCGTCAAGTCCAAAAACTTCTTCCTTGAATTGAGAGTCAATGCCACTTGCTTGGAATGCATTAACATTTGCGTAGCTGCCCAAGTTCACCGGGAGGTCTTGGACCCAAGTGTACATGGTACTTTAGATGAATTAATTTGGCATCAAGCTCATCAAAGAGCTCTAGTAACCGGTGTTGGTCGTGTTTTATTGAAGCATTTTGATCTAGTATTTTCCTGTGTGCTCTGTATATCGTTGATATATACTATCCATTCAAGCCTATCATGATGCATATTCTAGTGGAGGTGATCCAAGGATGTACTAATGTCTTAATCTGCTTAGTTACCGAAGCTAGAGAGGGGACCTGGTCAACCTTCCCATCGTCCTCCTCTGGTCCTCACATCTTTTCGATATCACCTTTTGCTTCCTCCTCTTATTACTCTTGATGACACCAAACACCGTCCTCTCTAGGCCTTCTCTGTTGACCCCCTCCTTTACGCGTCCGACCCCTTTGCCATAACATATTCCCCTAGAAGAGGTCACGATCAACTCCCAAAACTTGTCCCTAGCCTTTTACCCACCACCACCGCCCAGGCTCACAAAAAATAAAACAACAATGGCAAATCACCACAAGAGTAGGGAGGTAGGCCCAACGCCAAACCCCAACCTCTACCTTCACACTCCACTACTCCTTAATATTGTCAGATGACAACAACCACCACCCTCCCAGCTCGCATTGGGGCCTCCAATGCCTAAAAAGAGCCTGCCGACACTGTAATCTCCCACACTAGACAAACATAGCGCTTAGACATAGAAGAGAGCCCACTCAAGCAAGGAGGAGACTAAGAGAAAAAATAAAATTGCCTAATGTTGACCACCAACCCACCCAACCACACGACACCACAAACAAATAGAATCCAAATTATTCACCACATTTCCATTACCCTTAACTGCAATCATCCCAAATGAAGCACTTCCCAAACGCAGACAAAGAGTGATAGAATTCCAAAACCACCGCCAAGCCTTGGCACGAATGAAATTTATCCATCTAGAAAAATTCACAATTGAACTACCTAGAATAGAAGACCACCATGAAATTTGACATCACAACGAATTCTTCTCCATTTCTTCATAATTCAACACTTTACAAAGTACTATCTTATCAAGATAATAAATTGCTTGAAGATTGACACCCAACGAACTCCACGAGCCCGCTCCAGATAATAACTCAGGACTCTCAGTGTCCAAAAGGGAGCCTAATCCTTCCACCACCTTTCTTTTGGTGGCCCAATGTGGATGGATTTACGGCTACTCACCGAGATCCCATATTTTCACTTAGAGTAGTAGGTAAGCCAAGTGTCCACTTGCATTGAACCAACATTCCAAGTTATCCATGCACCAATCTTCTACAACCCCCGAAACTCCAACATAGTTGAATCCCAAGGGAACCAAGCATTCACAATCCTCAGGCCACCAAAGTTTCATCTCCCATGCCATTACAATGCCTAACACACTAGCCAACAACCTCCTCATATTCTTCTTGTTCGTCAAGTCCAGAAACTTCTCCCTTGAATTGAGAGTCAATGCCACTTGCTTGGAATGCATGAAAATTTACATAGGTGTACCCACCTCATTAATGCCACTCCTCACCCCCATCGAGGACACAAGTAGTATTAATACAATGGTTAATTTTAATATAATTGGTAGCCATCCCTTCATTTTTGTAATTATATTCACTTGTATTTTTGAAATTTCTATATGCTCCAAGAGTTAAAACCACAACTTTAATACCATATGTAATGGCTCGAACTTCCAATACAATTACATGAAAATTACACATAGGAATTCAAACCATTCGTTGACAAACATAAAGAAGATTCTATTAATAATTACATAATTCATATAAGCAGTGGGTGATAAGAACTTACTTGAGATGAAGAACACAATTCACTTATAACTTTATGGACACAGAGAAACCATGCATCAGTCTCTAATCCAACCGACCACAACCAAAATGTCAGGGATGACTCTCCACCCAACTATAGGCTAGGTCGCACATATCTTTCAGCATCTGGACACCCCAGAGCCCTCGATCAACTACATTTACCAATGACTAATCCTTACTTCTTAATAAGTCTTCCCCCAAGAAAATATACTTCACATCTTTCTCCTCCTCCATCAAATATAACTCACTTGTTTAGAAATGGAAGGAAAAACTCTTGCACATAAATGCAATTTTTATTTTTCTTTTATTTTTTTTTCCATAAATTCCCCTTTAGTTATTTTTACTCTTTTACTTTTATTCATAGTTTCTTTTATGATTTTCACTTTATTAGTTTTCTTTTTGATTATTCTTCTTTATTATTATATAATAATAATAACATGGGGCATTACACAACATCCTCACCATACTACACTGTAAAGCACCTTTCAAAGTGATAATGTTGTTGCATTGAACATAGTATCTATCATTACCTTCATTGTAGAGAATATTAGAATGAGAAGATCTTGATCCAAAGAAAACACGCTTGGTAATAAAAATTTGGGTTTTGAAAAACAATCAAACCATTTATGAAAAAAAGGCAAACCTTGATATAGTTTAGTTTTAGAATACTTTTCACATTTATTTGATATCGAGAGACATAACAAGAGAAAACACAATATATTCTTAATAAAAGTAGTAGTAGTGTTTAAAGCAATAAAACACAGAAAGGGGCTAAATTTCATGAGAAGATGTGGTGTTAAGATACCCTAAATGTGATATCATAAAACAAAATGGACAAGGTGAAGATAAATTTGATGATGGCCTTGGCATGCTAGATGATCTTGCTAGGGAGAATAAGTTTAGCAGTTGTACTTCCGTAAATGATGGCATGTCTCTCTTGCCACAATGAGTGAGCTTTGATGATTTTGTAGCCACTTTCTTAAAGATATCGTGGAAAAAAGTGTTCATGATGGACATGGCCTAGTTGGAAATGAAAATGCTAGGATGAAGCTAGCCATACCTCATGTAACAATGCTCAAAGAGTTCATGATAGGCATGGACTTGTCAGATATGCTAATTTCAAGGTGAAGTTGGCCATACCTCTTGCAAAAACATTCAAGATCATATAGCAATGTGTTAATATGTGATTTTTCTTGCTTTAAATGTTTGTAAATTATTTCTCATCGAAAATTCAAGTGACACCAAAATGAATTTAAATTTCAACTATATTTTTATTAATATTATATTTTGACTACAAATTTTAAAAAATTTATACAAATTTATACATATAAGAAAATGAATTCTAATTCAAATCAATTTGAATTCTTTGACTAAAAAACAAGTATAGTCCTTACTAAGTAAGGGCTACAAAAAGGGACACACCCATAACCTCCACAAGCAGAACCAAAATGCAAAATATAAGAAAATGTTCGAAGTGAAAAAGTCAAGGTGAAGCTGATCCAATATTAACAACATCCTCTTGTGTATTATCTATGTGAAACTGCCCATAAACATTACCTAAAGAGGAAAAGTGTAACCACCTAAGCAAATAAACATGAAGTATTGATCACACAGACCAGAAGAAGAGGCTCACCATGGTCATACAGGGAATGACCCTATCCTAAAATAGGGGGGTCAACATCACTAAGCTAGAGTGGGTCCCACTCATGTATGAGTGGGTTTTTTTATCACACTCACCATTCTCTCAAACACATATCCTTTCCCAATAGTGGCTCTATTATGCTAATAATTCTCTTAGGAAACTACAAAGCCATGTTTCCTGCCACACTGGGTGGGATATCTAGGTCACAAGGGTGAAATGGGCCACATGGAACTCTACTCATTATGAAAGGGGTTCCATGCCAATACTCCAACAATTATTGTAATGCTCCATTTTGAGCCTCACTTTACACATTTTCACAAATGATCTACAATAAAAAATTGGTCCATGTCAATGAGCCAACATGCCTCAACAAGTTGTGTGACGATACATGTGAATTAAAGAACACACCGTTTCTCTTTCGAGAGCCAAAAAATGATATCTTATCCAATAAGCATTCATGAGATTTAAATTTGATTGCTTAGGGTGAGTGATCTCCACATCAGACATCATGCCATGAGATGGAGGTTGAGAGACATCACTGACATAGGTCCTTGACCCAAGTCCTCTTAGCATTGATGAGAGGGGAGAACTAGGAGAGCTCTTTTAAGTGTTTTTACATGGGTTGGATACCCCGAGGTCAACAACTAGGCACGAAGGAAAGAATGATTTTTTAGGCTCCAAAATTGGTTTCTAAATATTGTGAAGTCAAAACAACCAATTTTTTTGTTTGGAATTTAATTTTCAATGTTTTCTACTTTCAAGAAAAGGATTCGAGGAACACCATTGGTATCCCATGGTTGGCTTATATTCTATAAAATTCAAGTCATTTTTGCAATGCTAGTCATGACACCAAGATTAAGGTATCAGGAGGCTATGATTCGACAATTGGTCTTGTGGTTTAACCCCTATATCTAGTTCAAGATGAATTTATCGATGTCAACTAGTGCAAACTTGTATCTAACCTCAATCTAAAGGATCCAATGCCTAGAGGGGCCATCCAAAACATCATTAACAATTTAAATGCCACTCATTAATAACATTAAGGTTGAGAATCAATAGAATTTGATCAATGGATTTATCTAAAAAATAATTATAGGCTATCACTAGAGGCAATTTTCATTGAATGAAAAATTAGACCGAAGACATGTCTCCTTTCAAGAAATGTAGAGTTTTATGGCCTCTCGGGATTTCTAGATGCTTTGAATAACAAATGTACTCATGATCTTGACATGCGGAAAATTCAGCGTAAAGGTATGGAAAGAGACCCCTTGTTATCCCATGCTCCCAAGAGGCAATATTTGATGAATTCAATGCCTTATAAGGACCTTGCAAACTTACTTTCCTCCTACAACTGAAACCACCCATTTTACACATTGTTTTGGGCTTCAATACTAGTTTGAATAACACCCTAGACATCGAGGTTTCTTAGGGTACAATAGAGCTCCAAACATTGTAACTACAATATAGTGCCATAACATCACATTTAGCATCACATGGAAATGTATATTTTTTTGGGGTTTCCATGATGTAGAGTATGACACATTAAAGGGAATTATACTTTATCATTTTTGCATTGCACTAGTTAGAATTTTTGTCTCATTGTGCATCGTGCCATTGAATTTGCATTGATATAAGTTTTACGTTATACATGTTTATTTGATTCATACTTTGAATCATAGTGGGTGACACAAAATAGAGATAAAATGTTTAATTACATTAAATTTTTACACCATTACATGTTTTTGATGTCACGTGTTATGTCATTCGCATCACATTTTTCATTATATTATATTTTTCCAGTATTTTTTAATTAATAATTAATATATTAAATATATTAATTCAGTTATTATAATTATTAATTTCATTATTAAATGTGTTTACATGTATACACTCACCCCACCTTCTTACCTTCTTGTCCATAGCGAGAGTGATATATTTCTCACGGCTCCTCGCTTTAGCAACAATTGGCTCAAAGAGAGTAAAACATTTTTTGAGAAGGATTCAAAATCAAGTGGGGAGGATAAAATCCTCCCACATCACCCTTCCCCCTCAATATGTAAATTACCATGGATATTCCACTGCAATAATTCATTCCAATAGATCTTACAATATTTTAAAGTTTCTTGTTATACTATGTTTTAATTAGATTCTAGACTTAATGTTATGATCTCAATGCATGAAATACTAAATAAATTGAGACTAAAATTAAATATACAAGCAAATAAAACACCATCCACATAATGAAACAAGATTTACCTTGGGAAAACCCAACATTGGGAAAATCGAGTTAGAAGGTGAGGCATATGCTCTACTCTTTTCTTCCAAGTTATGAAATGTAAATATAAAGGGGCACTAGCTATGGCTAGTATGGTCGCTACATTATATTTTACTTCCTTTCCTTCGTAATGCAAACCACCTAGATATTTGAGTACATCTAGGTAGTCAGGAGATATCCCAACATAATGGTCATTTCTCTAAACTCAATGGTGTACTCTTGCACATTTTCCCCTAGTTATTGCTGAAAGTAATACCAATGGATCCATTGGTCCACTTTGTACCCAATACAATAGAACTAGGGCTTAATGAGGGTTTTAAACACCTCCCACTTAGTTACTAAGGGGTTACCCTCCAACCTAAGTGTCTTTATGTGACTTTGACACCAAGTTTGGACATAGACCTTTAACTATAGTTGGAAATATCAAAATGCTTCTCTTTTGTTATGTTATGAACAATGAAAAAACTTCTAAATTTTGCAACCATTGATTAGCTTAGTATGATTCGATGTCCACTTTTTCTTCCACTTTGAAAAAAGCAGAAAGAAGTGATGGCACTAGAACTTGATCTCTTTGTCTTTGGTCCTATTTTTAACTCTTTTTTTAGGTCTTCATTATCCCTAAATTTATTGTTGGATTCAAATTTTGAGTCAGAGCCATCAAAATCTTGGAAAGGTCCAATATTGTTCTCTAAAGTCACCATAAGAAAGGTCATGTTGTGATGGATGTTAATTACTTGTTCTTCCAGCTTTGAAACTATCTTGTTTGACTCATCGCATGGATTTTTATTGTACTCATCCACCATGCGCAGGGTTTTTAGAATTTACACAAATTCTTGGATCCTACAACTTCCCACAAGAACATCAAAGAAAGATGCTCTAATACCAATATGAGTTGTAAACTATCATAGATATTTCACTAGAATAGTTTATCAAAAAAGATCTTACAATAATCTAAAATTTCTTATTATATTATGTTTTACTTAGATTATAGATTTAGTGTCACTAGCTTAGTGCATGAAATATTAAATATGAAGTTGAAATGAAATAGAAAAGTGAACAACACACAATCCATACAATGAACACAAGAAACACAATACAGAAAAACCTAGTGTTGGGCCAAAGAATTGTAGCAATAAACATTGAATCCATCATGTCACTTTAATTATCACCTTAGGGTTAGTGCAAGTTTATGATGTATCATACACTACATATACAACTATAAACGTGTAATCTTAAATTAATATTATAAAAACTACATAAAGAAAAATCCCAACTTTGAAAAGTCATTCCTTCAACTCTTTATACCACTTATCTCATGATCTTCACTCAAACTCCCTTAATAGTGTGCAAAGGTAGACAAAGGTCTAGGATCATTGTTCTTGGTTGAAGATATAGGTTACTGCATCATTGGAAATAATATTCTAGGGATACTATTAGACCGTTTGGTCTTTACAACCATTATCAATCATATGATTTCCAAAAAGCATGCTTCAAAGTACTGAACATCGTAGTGTAAAATTGTGGCAATGAAGTACATGAAGAAACAAAATGCAAGTGTTGGTCAAATATTAAAAGCACTAGAAAAAATGTTGTGAATGACATAAATTAACTAGTGTTATATCTTAATAGAAAATTTTATGTCTAAAATATAATTAAAGGCAGCGAGGGAATAATGATAGGGGCTATCAGTCATTTCCTTGAGTGGGCCTACCCAAGGAAACTCCTATAACCATTATAAGAAAATAACACTTAAAAATGTGGCAAAAGTATATCCTCTCTATTTAAAATTTGTCATGAGCATCAAGATAGTGCTCTGCCTTCTAATTACAACTCAAATTTCAAGCAACAAATAGATAAATGAAAACAAAATCCTAAACATAACTATCCTATCAATCTATACTCTTATTTATACTTGAAGGAAAACCTAGTTGAGCTTCCAATCAATTGCTTGATTGATGGAAGTTATCCCATAATGCTATAAAAATATGCATGTTGTTCTATGGGACCCATAGCTCTGTTGTGTAATTTGAATTTACTAGATCAAATAGGGTTTGATTTGTTAGAGATCATCAATGCTACCTTTGAGTGATAACAACTTCTAAAGTTGCTAATGTGACACGATTATGTTGAATAATGTAACTAGTGTTAGTCTTCATAATTGTATATTGAGTCATGATGTAAAAATAAGTTTTTATTATAAAAGAAAATTTATTTTGAAGCATGGGCTTCATGCTATTTCATTTATTTTCAAGGTCATAGCCTCCATTCAAGGCTTCTAGGTTTTGTCTTGATTCATAAGAGTCATTGTCACACTTATTAGACCCTTCTTGGGCATTTTTATAATGTAAGGAAAATTATTTTTGAGTCAAATTAGTCATTTTATCCCTCATCAAGTTGGCCCTGTCCTAGAGAAGTCAACCCAGATTAGGGCTATTTGACCCAGAAAAAGCAGTATAAATAGAATTGGAGTTCCACCTATTTGGAATCATCTCATTCACAAGCTCAATATGCGATTCAAGAGCAATAAAAATGAGAGAAAAGTCAAGGATAAGGAATATGTAAGTTTAGGAAGACAAAATTGAAGTTCTTGGGCATCTCTCTCACACGTGCAAATTTTTATAGGGTTTCTAGACAAGTTGTAGGGGTTGAAATTTCTAAAGTAACTATAGGTCCGAAATTATGTAGCTGTGGGGCCAAAATTTTGGATTGAATCTGCATTTGAGAAGCTGACACTTGGATACTTTGGCTAAGTTCATATACTTGAAGGAGGGGCTAACTTGGTGAGTGGAGGAGGTCTTTGTCTAGGTTAAAAGGGTCTTGGATTATATCATTTCAAATCTATTAGTGGAAGGGTTTGATTGGGTTTTCCCCTTGATAAGTGTTTTTTGTTGGTTGAGTGATTATATCTTGTGTTCCTTATTCTTTTGATCTTCATGCATTTTTTATTTGGTAATCTCTTGATGAAAGATAAAATAATAAAGAAGTATCAGAAGCCAACACACATCACAATTAATTATCAATAAAAGAGGAATCAAACCCTAATATCTACATACCTTGATTTCTCAACATATTCCTTTAAATTATCAAAATACACTAGATTGGTCTTGAGTGATAATGAAGAGGATAAATCTTGTCTCAGTGATTCAGTTTATTTCACTTCTAACCTTTAGATGACACTTGTCCTCGCATGAAATATACACATAATTCACAAAACCATTCCAGATTAATGTTTATCACATTTATGCTTAGTAATTAAGAAAATTATGTATACATTGATAAGGAAATGTCACAATAACCTCAATTATCATTTAAAATTCACAAATGTTTCATGAAGGTCTATTCTTAGGGAAAAATACATCAAATGTTTATATAGAATGGGCTAAATAAAAGAAAATATGGAGGCCCATAATTACCTACCAATTTTTTCACACCCCTATGCAACAAAACAATCCATAAAAATTGGTCCTTTCCTTGCTTAATAATCATACTTTCATTGTTTATCCCTATATGTTTTATTTCTAAAGTGATAAGCTACAATCTAGTAGATTTCATCCCAATTGTGATATCCTACTCTTATCTCTATGTTACCCCATCTCTTTTTCTTTTCTTCTTCATCTACCTCCCTTGTAGATTGATTGCAAGGATGGAATGAGATAGAGAGGTATTAGACATTTGAATCTAAGTCCTGTCCAATTGAGCTTCCTTATCTTAAGAGTCTTAGTGTATAGGCAAGCCATAAATAAATTAGCTTTCAAATTAGATGGAGAGTGACGCTCCATCTTTCTCCGAGCAAGTGGGAGCTCCCCACCAAATTTAAAAACGACACATTGATTTATATTTTGAGTTACTCACCACAACTTCCTAGTCGTACTTTTCCCTTATATGGTAAATCTATGTCAAAAGTCAACCTTTCATGGTTTATGAGTATTTCTTCGAGTGTAATGGTTCAAATACTCACCCAAAGTGTGTTGTGCTCTTCAATATTGTATCTCCATGACTCAACAACCCTTTTCTCTTAATTTTTCACCCAAAAGAAAAATACCATGAGTTGGATATCCACCATTGATGTACCTGAGCCAGGAAGGTCATAAACACACGCATAATCCCTTCATTATGCAAAGCAAGGGACATCCAAATATATGATTCCAAACCCCCAAAGTGGAAATTTTATTAATAAACGATTATTATGTGTTCCATTTTTGTGTATAAATGGTCTCTTATATTACTATAGGTGACCAAAACAAACATTTCATATTTGGAGATTTAATTCAAACCATTTCCATAATTATGTTCACAATATCTCATGAATATCTTGATATATCTTCATCCTTAACTTCTCTCATTTCTTTCCATATCTCATTCCTACGTAGACTTCTAGAATTATCTTCATCATTACAAGTTCCATCATATTATTTATTAAACATTATAAGTAGGATTTGTTCTTTCATTTTATTTCCTTAATGAGAAATATTCATTAAATTGGTTCCTTCTCCATGTTATAGGTTATTTTCCTATGCCATTCTCAGTCTTCATCTTTAGTCTTCTATGGTCTTTGTCCTTCTTCATCTTTTTTGTCGTCAGTCTCCTCCACTTTCCATCTTGTATTTGGAAACATAGGTGATGAGCCCTGGTATTGCACCAAGGATTTTGAAACTCCCAAGGGCTTCTCAACTTTAATTATCAACCCAGAGTTCATACAAACTTAGAGGTTACAATGATACATGCACATTAGGTTAGGTTCTACTCATGTCAATCCTACTCATGAAGTCAGATCAGGGTATTTAGAGACCATTCCTCCAACTAATTATAATGAAAACCTCTTATGAAAGCACAAATGAACATGATTCTACTAAACAAGTGAAAATTCCAATCATCAAATGTAAATTCTAATTGAAATTTCATAAGGGAAAATAGGCTAATTTAGTGGCAGAAATAAATCATACTACTTTGCTTACCATTCATCAAATGTAAATGCTAATTGAAATTGCATAAGGAAAAAAATAATATATTTGCAGAAATAACTCATGCTACTCTACTTTAACATTTGATTCAAATCAATAACCTACCTTTCATGTATCATTTATCTACTCACACTTGTTGAAATTGAGAAATCACATCTTTAACATGCCTATGAAGAAACAAATGCTAAATCTAACTCTGTTTCTCTATTTGATGGTTGCAGTGATGGAAGGATGAGGTTGGAGTGGTCCTAAGGTATTCCCTAATAATCAAATGATAGTGTGGGGGATATTTTTCAAATTAACTAGGCCAGAGCCCAAGTTTGGAGCAAAATTGGTTAAAGAAATCAAATCTACATGGTTGCTACAGGAGGTGCTATAGGAGGCCCTGTTTTGCTATAGGAGGGGGTCCGAGAGCGTTTGAAGGGTGGAAGTGGTGTATTATAGGTGGAGAGATGTGGACAAAGCTAGAAGGTGATAAATGAAGGGTGTGTGAGGCCCTTAGCCAAGCCTAGTACCCCTCGGAGGTCTATCTTGCACCAAAGTTGATGCCCATGGTGCCCTTCATTTGCCTTAACAGAGTGAATTCGAAGATAGAATTTGGAAGCAAGGTAAGAACCTAAGAGGAATATGGAAAGGCCCAGGTGGATGTGGAAAGGTGTGCCCACCCCTGCAGATCAACACAGTCCCTGCAGCTAGCCAAATACATGCATCAACTAATCAATAATGCAATGAGACAAATTATTATGGAAAATATGAGTTGAATTTGATTAAGATTTATTCTATCCCACAACATTACTCTAATCACTCAAGATAATAACACTAACTCCTAATTTTCAGAGAATAAGCAGGAAAACTAACATATATCCATTTCTAAGAAATCATAAATAAATATTTTTGAGTTGTTATTGTAGATCTTTCCAATCACTTTTCCCACAAGAGAGGTGATATGAAAGCCTGCAATTACAAGTTTTTATGATATATTTTCTACTGAAACAAGAGAAGGATTACAATGCTTTGAAACAATAACAAGAAGGAAATGGAAGAGAGGTACTAAAGCCTTTGGGTTGGGCCCAAACCCAAGGATTTCAGCCCTCCAAAACTAACTCAGATGTAGATCAATGGTAAGCTTCTCATTAATAGAAAATAATAGTCTCATACATCATATGAATGTTAAGAATAACAATGTCAACCACTAGGATTTCAGTATCTACTCCTAGTTGCAACAAAAATTTTATTCCTAATGAGCCTTTCAACAAGTTTACTTATACAAAAATGATTGAGGGGTAGCTTCCTTGAAAGGAGGAATGATCCCCTCCAAAATCTCAATATTTGTGGATCTGGTTCCCTTTTTCCTTGTCATTCACTTGGAGTTCCTCAGATGCTAGTGAATTTGAGATTTTGGAGAGGATTATGTGATCTCAAGCCGAGTTAGGGAGTTAATGAGGTGGACAACCTCCCTATATTCTCTCTAGGTGTCTCCATCAAGCCCCTGCATGGTAAATATCTCTAAAAATGCTTCTTTGACCTGCATATTAATCACATTAAGCCATACAATATGACAAACACCTTTTAGTCTTCCTACTAATCATATTATGGCTAAAAATGTGAATTAATGTGAGAAAATGAGAGTTTTAAGGGATGGAGGATAACATAATGAACTCCAAAAGATACCTATTGATGGGAACCATCATCACCCCCCTGCTAAAAGTGTTATTCACCTTCTGAGAAACTTAGTCACTGATATGAATTTCATTCATGGCCTTGTTGACCTCTTTGACGTCTCAAAGCCCTTCAAATGATGTGCCTTCTTATGGATAGAGACCTACATTTTCCTCTATGTCTACCCATTCTTTTTGTTCCTCTGCTTGGTTTTTTCCTTCTTGTAGGTCCAATAGTAAGGGAGGACTAATTTTGAGGCCTATCCACCTAATCTTTAGCCTTTTCATGATCCTCTTGTATAGGGCGGTTTTCTCCAAGGAATTCCTTAGTATTTCTGGGGAGTGATATTCTCTTATTTGTAAATTGTGAGGCAAGGCCTGCCATCTTCTTTTACAAGCTTGTAGACTCTCTATCCCCAACATCCTAAAAGTGTCCTCAAAATGCAGGATGGATTTCTCTTGGGTTGTTATGTACCTAGGTACCAATTCAGTATCAGAGGAGATGAGATTGTGGTTGTTGATGACAACCTTGGAGCTCACTAATTCTTCCTTGATATATAAGGGCTCCTTTTCTTCTTTTGTCTCTTTTTCTTTCAACTTCTTTCTTAACCTGGTTTTTTCCACCTATAGTTGTTCCCTCATGATTGACTCTCCTAATTTCATATCATTCAATTTTCCCCATCTCATTAACTTTCTCCTCCATGAGACCCACATCCTCTACACTTGGATTTTTCCATTTGCATCCATCTATGTGTTCTGCCTCTTTCCTTCTCTAACTAAAAAAGAGTGGGATGGCAAATTTCTTAGGTATAATCCTTCCTCTCTCAACAAATTTGTAGTAAGATTCTAGGTTGGGTTGTGGATCGGTCTCTTGAATCTCTTTGAGGCCTTTTTTCTTATTCTTTTAAGGTGGTTTCTCCTTTATGTAGCACTTCATGTTCCTCTTATAGAATCCCATGTTTCTCCTGTAGCAGACCCTATCTCTCCTGTAGTAGCCCCTGCTTCTTCTGTAGTTGCTTTGTTTCCTCCTGTAGCTCTTCTTTTTCTTCTTGTAACATGGCATCTTGTGTCTTGAGCCTCTTAAAGGTGACTGCCCTGGTGGTGGGCCTTCCCATATGGAGCACAAGTTTCTTGGTTTTGATCTTAGGAGAAGCAATTTCTTCAATCTTCCCTTTACTAGGTCCCACTTATTCCTTCTTGCTTGATAACTCCTCTTTGGTGATAGGGACATTTGTAGTAGGTTGAGGCTTCACTTGCCTTATCCTTGTGCTCTTCCTTGTTTTGAAGTATAAGGGAACTTGCCTTAGATGCCTCATATTGGGCTTGACAGGTGTGCTCAATGTGGCCAATGTTGCATCCACTTCTTGCTCAGTATTTCCTAGAGAGAGATTGGTTTGATGTCCTCGTTTCTTTTTCCCTTAAGGCTTTGAGTTCTCCTCAGGGTTCTCTTTTTCTGCTACTAAGTCTTTATGGGATAAGAAATTTTGATTTGAATCTTAACTCATGGAGTAACCTAAAATGGTAGGCATATACAATGCTCAAACTCCCCTCATAGGATATGTATTTGAGAATGTGGTAGGCCACTTCATCCCAGGGGTAAGGTAGGCTCTCCCTTCTCACTCCATTTTTGTCTTCTATAGGTTTTTTCTTTCAGAATGAAGAATTTCTTCCTAGCTGTGACACTCATTGATTTGTCCTCCTTGCTCCATCAAGTCCCTAAGGGTAATGTAGTCACTTTTCTTATGAGTTCAATAGATAGAGAGATGGAAAGGCCTCTAAAAATAATGGTGGCACTATCTCCTCCTTGAGTATTTAGTTCCATGGAAAATTCCTAGGTTATGTCATCATCATACCCCTTCAATAGTTCAAAGAAACCCAACCATTGATGTCTCTGAAAAATATTTACCACAGGAGGATGTTGATGAATTATCTTTGTGTCTACCAGCTCTCTTTTGTTATACCCTCACCCCATTTCTCCTATTTCTCCTTCTCGAGGATACTTAGGTGTATTTCATATTCCGTCCTTATAGAAGTCTTAGTTGTAGAGAGAGTGTCAAATTTTCCTTTTTTATCAGAGGGGGAGAAGGATGCCAATAATTTCTTAACAAAACAAACTTTTCTTTGACCCTATCTTTCTCTTACATATGATAATTTCCAAAAGTGAACTACTGTATAATTCTTTGCTACAGGGCACTTATTTCAAGCATAAATTTCTAGACATAGATATGGAAATTAGAGAGGGAAAGGATCACTTACTCCTTTTAACGTTACTTTGTCATGTGAATGGGGGTTTAAGGGAAACTTTGGGTAATTTCTAATTCATTTCTTCCTTCAATTCCCTCCTATAGCATCCCAGCGACTCCTGTAACATTTCATAGCCTCTTGTAGCTCCTCTTGTAGCACCTGCAAACATTGTTTGAAGCAACTTGGTGGCACCCTAGGCAGTCTTTGATAGCACTAGGTCGTCCTTCTCTAACTTTTTCTTGAAATGAGTGATTATAAAAATGGAGTTGAGCCTTGTACTTAATATTCCTTTTGTGGTAAAGGCTCGGAGTGCTTTGATGACATGGCTCTTACACGAACTTCCCTTTTCTAATCATTGTCCCCACTCCTTGCAATCACCACCCTGCTCCTTGTGATTATCACCTCACTCCTCAGAATCACCACCTCACTTGAGTTGACTTTTCCACATGCATGTGTAACTAAAATTAAATTTAGTTTACTAATTTGTTGACGGTTCTAGACCCACCAACATGTTAGGGGATCTCCCTGTTAAGAAATTTCAACTAGACCTCAAACCATTTGGAGTAGGATTCTGAGTAGTGGGTAGTAAAGGTAGCCCCTTAACCACGGTAGCACGCAAAGGTAAGTATGGTAACTTTGTCAAAAGCAAGTGTGATACCTTGTAGTGAGTCAACTGAGATGCATGGGAGGTTCTAACACATGGGAGGGAAAAATAAATGTGTCCCTTAGAAGCCTGTAATAGTACACAACTTGAAAAGAACACACGAGTTGAATGACATCACGAGCTGGAAGCAAAATAGTCCACAATCCAAAGTGACAGATTAACACAACAACATGTCTTCAACAAGATTCGTAAAATTTGATACAAAATAGTTCATACACAAATGTGTAAGTTAAATAACATACATTGCTAAAGTAACTAGAATATTCGAACTACAATAACAACATATGCATGAAAACGTGATAGCTCATTTATATTATTAAGTGAATTTCCATCCATACATACACCATTAATAGCCACTAGCTCCAGTAGTGGAACATTACAGTCAACGCTGCCTACTCCTCCAAAGGTGTGCACTCGCTCTGCATTGTGGAGAAGCCAAGGCTAATCACAATACTCTCCAAGCCTTCTCTAAGCAATGCCTAGCCAAGCGCTTGGCTCCCAAAAGCATGTTCCATGAGTTATGAGGTTCTATTTATAGAAAAGGGTGGGATGACCCTTGACATTCCCCTTTGTGACTCTTCGTCTACCCTCATGACTCTTTACATTGCATAATGATTGTTCACATTCCACTAATGACACTTGGAATTTCACTTACAACATATTTACAATAATATACAATTTACACATATACATGTAGAGTCCAAGAACTGCTTTATCTTGACACCCTTTTTGCCCATATTTCCTCCTTTTTCCTATTCCTATCATCCAAAAAAATGCAATATATATAAGTTTTTGTTAAGGTAAGCACTTATATGTCCTCTTTTTCATATTTTGTCCATATGCCTTATTGTTTTATTAAAGTTTTCATTCAACTACAAAATTGACCTGATTTTGCAGCTAATCCACAGATCCGCATTTACTTCCATTGTTGATAGGGTCTGAGTGTGCCAACTCAGAAAATGAGTATATGCGTAGATAAAGAATGATCCCCTCATATATTTCTTCCTGTTTGCTTGAACCAATCCATCAAGATAATCGCACTGCAACATGGTCAACCATGACAATCAACTGCAAGATAATGTGTCGAAACAAACTCTGAGTTTCAAGAGATATTATTGATTTGATTTTTCAAATAAAAAATCGATAAATAAATGAAATGATTTGGTTTGATAAGGATTGTAGTGAAGATACTTAGGCTTGAATTTCTCATGTTGTTAATTAAGAAAATGTTATAAGAACAATGGCCACTCTGTGTTTTGGTGCGCGCAACCATATGTAATTTTGAAAGCATCCCGTTGAAACTGTTTTCCAATTAATAGATCTTGGTTCATAAACTTTATGATGCATTGATTAAATTTGTTGACTGCCTCGTGGAGGGCCCCTGCGTGCATATCAGGTCTTTGATTCACTGCAAGTAGATTTTATTTTATTTCTTAGAATTAATTTGTGGATGCCTTGTTTTATATTTTAGTATGCAGTTCAATGGAGTTCATGATTAAATTGATCTCTGAATCAGTAATTTCATTTGATTTATACCTATCAGAATTCAATCATTTCATTTGCTTTCTACCTAGTATAACTCATCCATTTCGTTTCATAGTTTAGTTATTTCATAGCTTATCAATCTCGTTTTTTATTTTATTTTTGCACTAAATGAAGTTGCAATAGTTAAGAGTGACAATATTTTCTTAGCATGCGAATTCAAAACATATTTTATTTTCCAATTTGATAAAATAGAATCTCCTTCACATGCTTTCATAATTAGCCTAGTTTAGCTGCAACATAAAAAATCAAACATAATCAAAAACAATTTAACAGAGTAGAGTTAGGATCATTATTTAACCATCCCACAAAGTTCAATTCAATTAGGATTAATTTTAGAATAACCAATTAAAAAATCTCAAAGGTAATACTCTAATATAGGCATTAACATCATCTCCATATTGATTCTAGATTTATACATTAACCATAACATAAACACCTTAACGACATAAGTAACTTTTAGCACATACAATGCACTTGTACTTCATCAGTGTACCTACCTTGGCCGATAATTCATGCTTGCAATTTAAAGAACAATAAATTGACTAAACATTTTGGCACCGTTGTTGGGGAAGTACAAATAGAAGTTAAAAAAATCATGAATTAAAAACATGATATGAGTAGGGAAAGAGACTCTAGAGGTAGATTTGTAGGACAAGGAAGAAGTTTAATCCCCACAAATCCACTAACTCCACCATGAATTTGAAGTTCCACACCAGCTACTCAAACCCGAATTCCATTTGTAGGACTACGAAGAGTTCCTGAAGTCTCAAGATCAAAAATCTAATCCAGACCTTCACCTACTTCATCTACTGAAGCTTAATTGAAGAAGATCCTACATCCCCAACTACAGGAGTAGTTTTTCTATCTTCCACTGGTGAACAAATTTAGGAGAAGAATTATAAATTCCCAGTCAAGAAGAGGAACAAGAAACTTATTTTGGCTATCCATTGATAGAGGAACTAGAAGAATTAGAAGAGCCTTTACATTAGTTCTAAAGAATCTATCATGGCTGAAGAAGGGGAAGGTGAGGTACACAATGTCAACGCTGAACAAAATAGGATTAGAGGAGGAAGAGGTAGAGGAGGAGGTGGTAGAGGTAGAGGAAATCAAGATCCTTTTGGATTTCCTATTTTTGGTTGAAGATACAAATCTCACAATGAAAAATATTTCACCTTCTATTCTTCCTAATTTCCATGGAAAAAGAAGTGAAGACCTAGAGACATTTCTCTTCGAATTTAAAGTATTATGTAGATCATATGATTATCTGCATGATGCTCAAAAATTGAAATTGTTCCATACTACCGTAAAGGATTCAATGTTAAAATGGTTCACGAGTCTAGGGATGAATTCTATAAGGACAAGGGCACAAATGAAAGAAGCTTTCTTAGAGAAATATAGATATTATTGTATGCCTCATAACATTAAATATGAAGTCTTCAAAATGACACAAAAAGAAGATGAGAATCTTGAAGACTTAGTCGAGAGATTTGTCTATAATATTAAAAGAGAAAAAATGGATAATTTGGATGAGGAAAATTTGAAAGCCCTCCTACTCAAAGCTATCAAAGATGAATGGATTGATCTCCTTAACTTAACAGGAAAATGAGATATTTCTCAATTACCATTTGCAGATATCTGTGATTTATGTGTACATATCTCAAGGGGTAAAGCACGAGTTGGAAAAGTCCTAGAGACCCTCTCTTATCAAGAATCAATAAATATGCAGTTGGGACAATTAGTAGGGTAGAATTAAGAAGCTTCCTTGATACTTTCAAGACAGATATTTTAGGGAGTCTAAGTGAACAAATAGACACCCTTAAAATACAGAACAAGCAAAAATCTGAAAATGTTGCATTATCCATTTTCTGTCCTAGATGTTGAAAGAAGCATGCTCTAAGAGAATTTCCTTTAGACTTAGAAACTATAGAAATCTGTGCCATATGTGTAGATAACCATGACACCAAGGAATGTCCTTCTTTACCAGGTCTCAAGGCTGTATTTAATGATGAAGGGATACTAGAACAAGTAGACCCTCCTTACTTTATTGCCAAGAAACCATGGCAGAACTCTCAAACAAATCAACCACAAGGCTTTAGATCACAATAATTTGCCCAGTCTTCAAAAAATAATTGGAATCCATCTTGGCAGCCTTGGGCTCAACCATAATCACAATCTTGGAATCAAGGATGGAAAAATACTTATGGGGCTTATGCTCAATATCAACAATATTTACCATCCTATCCTAATTTTCCACCACAATTCCTACCCCAATCTAATTCCTCAAGCAAATCAATTACCCGCTCAACCACTTCTGAATCCCAATAATAAAATATCACAACAACAACCTGTTTACAACATGGAAGGGAAAAATCCTCAAACCTATGTAATAACTCCACTAGATCTAAATAATGTTCAATTAAGGTCTGGAAGAGTATTGCAAAGAAAACCCCCTATTGTTATTCAAGAAGCAAGGACAAATCTTCAAAAACATAAAAATCAATTTGAAGAAGGAGAAATCTCTCTCCCTCAGAAAGAGAATAATAAAACAGAAAATGTTCCAATAAATACTCCTATTATAGAACAACCCTCGGTATCCATTAGACCACCTTTTCCTGAATGGTTGAAAATTGATGAAGGAGTAGAAAAACAAATCACATTGCTTGATTATAATATGATGGATGAATTAAGAAATGTTTGTATAAAAATTCCTTTATTGCAAGCCATAAAAGAAATACCAATCTTTGCAAAAAAAATTAAGGAATTAAGTAATCAAAGATCAAGAAGAAAAATAAAAGACATCAAAAGAACTCAATTAGTCAGGAAAACTGCAAACATCATGATGGGGAAACCAACAATCCCAAAATATCTATATCCAAGGAGCCCCATTGTGAAAATTCACATCAATGGAATTAAAATACCAAACACATTGATTGATCTAGGAGCAGCCATAAACATAATAAGTAAACAAGTTATGGATTCACTTAGACTTCCTAACCTTCAATTCACACCAATACTATTACAATTAGCAGACAGATCTGTAATTAAACCCGATGGCATGTTATAAGATGCTTGTGTATCCTTAGATTCTTGGGAATATCCTATCGATTTCATGGCCTTAACACCCAAGAATAATCTAGGAGGACATCCATTAATCCTAGGAAGACCTTGGTTAGCTACAACTGATGCTTTCATCGGTTGTAGATCAGGTGACATTTTTATCTCAGATGGAAATTCCACAAAGAAATTTACATTATACCCACCTACAAAAAACAACAATAGAAATAGAGAATTAGGAATGGACAGATGACGATGATGATATAAAACCTGTTTTCACTACTAAACAAGTAAGAGAGGAGGACCAAATTTTAAATCTACTGGAAAATAATGAATCTTCCTCACATTATGATCATAGTCGAAATGAATATCTCTCATCTAGACAAGTATATTTGCTCTGTATGGAGAAAATTGGTAATTCTTCAATAGAAAATTTTCCAGGTAAAACTTTGAATATTATTAAAAACCTGGAATAACTACAAAATAATCAATTGGTAGAAATTTGACAAAAACATTCTTCTGCTTATGCGTGGGAATACACTGATATGAGAGGAATTGATCGTAAAACTTGCATACATCATATCTACATTGAACAAAGTGCAAGACCAGTTAGACAGCCACAACGAAGAATGAACCCAAATCTAAAAGAAATTGTTAAGGAGGAATTACAAAAGCTACTAAATGTAAATTTCATCTATCCAATATCAGACAGTCAGTGGGTTTCACCCCTAGTAATCGTTCCAAAGAAAAATGGGAAATGGAGAGTATGTATCAATTACAGGGAATTAAATAAAGAAACATTAAAAGACCATTTTCCACTTCCTTTCATAGATCAAGTCTTGGACACATTAGCAGGGAAAAAGTATTTTTCCTTTTTGGATGGTTTTAGTGGATATAATCAGATTCAGGTAGCACCTGAAGATCAAGATAAAAACATATTTACTTGTCCATGGGGAACTTATGCTTACCGGGTACTTCCCTTTGTACTACGCAATGCTCTAGCAACATTCCAAAGAGCAGTCCTCATAATTTTCTCTGATCTTTTTCATGATTGTGTGGAAGTGTGTATGGATGAGTTCACAGTTTATGGATATTCTTTTAAAGAAGAACTTGAAAATTTAGAAAAATGTTCTAATAAGATGTAAAGAAACAAATCTTTCGTTAAGTCATGAGAAATGTTTTATGATGTTTAATGAAGGAATTGTTTTAGGTCACCATATTTTAGGAGATGGAATTTAGGTAGACTCATCTAAGGTTGAGGTCATTTCTAAATTATCAGCGCCAAGCTGTCAACGAGGTGTTAGGAGTTTTCTTGGTTTTACTGGATATTATAGAAGATTTATAGAAAAGTTCACAAAAATTGCATCTGTACTCTTTAAACTACTTACCAAAGACTGTGAATTCAGTTGGGATTCTAATTGTCAAACTGCCTTTGAAACTTTGAAAAAGAAAATTTTTGAAGCACCTATCTTAAAAGGACCCAATTGTAAATTTCTTTTCCATATATCAACTTGTGCTTCAGATACAACCTTTGGAGCTATGTTAGGGAAAAAAGGCCTTACTCCTTATGCAATCTATTACACCAGTAAAAATTTAACTCCAACAGAGATAAATTATACTGTAACTGAGAAGGAGTTTTTAGTTGTAGTTCATGCCATTAACAAATTCAGACATTATATAACTGGCTATGAAACTTTCATTCACACAGACCATTATGCCATTAGATACCTAATGAATAAACCGATCACTAATGGAAGAATAATCAGATGGCTCTTATTGTTACAAGAATTCAACATCACCATTCTAGATAGACCTGAAAAACAGAATACAATTGTTGACTTTTTATCTAGAATTTAGAATGATAATAATGATCAACCTATGGAGGATAAATTTCCTGATGAATATCTTTTTGCAGTATCTACTAAATCACCTTGGTATGCAGATATTTCTAACTATTTAGCTACAGGGAAAATACCATTTCATTTGTCTCCTAGAGAAAAGAGGAGGATAGTTCACAATAGCACATCTTATTCATGGATAAATGAAGAATTATACAAAACAGGACTAGATCTCATCATTAGAAGTGTTTGAGAAGATGAGATATCAAAAATACTTAAAGCATGCCATGATGAACCATGTGGAGGACATTTTTCTGACAAAAGAACTGCTTATAAGATCCTACTTTTAAGATATTATTGGCCTTCCATTTTCAAAGATACCAAGGAATATGTTAAAAGATGTGACAGTTGTCAGAGAATAGGAAAACCTACTCTTTCAAATGAAATGCCATTGCAGCCTTAGGTACTCAATGAACCATTTGAAAAATGGGCACTAGATTTTGTTGGTCCAATCAATCCACCTTCAAAGCAAAAATGGTATATTCTAGCATGTACTGATTATGTCACTAAATGGGTAGAAGATAAAGCACTTTTTCTACTGAAAGTGTTGTACTTTCATTTCTTTTTGAGGATATTTTCACTCGTTTTGATGTTCCAAGATAAATTGTAACATATCAAGGAACACAATTTACATCCAGATTAGTGCAGAAGCTTGTGGGGTAGGAAGGATTGGGCAGAAAATCTTCCAGAAACTTTATGGGCTTATAGAACTACATGGAGAAGCACTGTAGGACATACTCCCTATGAACTTGTTTATGGGAAGTAGGTCTTACTTCCAATAGAGTTATAGATCCAGACCTATAAAACAACAGTCCAATTGGATCTTGACTTCTCAGAAGCACAAACGCAAAGGATGGGACAACTCAATGAGCTTGATGAAATAAGACAAGAAGCCTTATAGAAAACCAGCCTAGTTCAGCAATAGAGATCCAGATGGCATGACAAGTACATGAAAGAAAGGAAGTTTCATCCAAGAGATTGGGCATTACTCTTTGATTCAAAGTTCAAAAATTTCCAAGGAAAATTCCAAACTCACTGGCTTGGACCTTATGAAATTGAAAATGTCTTTGACAATGGTGTAAATAGAATCAGGACTATTGATGAAGAGAAGATTCCTCTTTTAGTAAATGGAAATCGACTTAGACTTTATCAGAAGCCATTAACAAAAGAAGAATTTGTCAAAATTTTCCAAGACAATTCAGAATTGAAGATGCTTGAGAAGAATTCCTCTTCTTTTCCACCCTAGAAATTTTATTTTTCTCTATTATATAAAAAAATAAAAAAATAAGATATATATATATATATATATAATAAAAATAAAAACAAATAGTAATGTATAAACATGAAAACCAATAAGTTGTTGGCATGCTTATACAGAAAATTTAAAGTGAAAACCAACTTTTTTTGGCACCTTAAATTTTCTCTCTTTACCATTTCTTCCGAAAAGAAATTCCCTTTTCCTAAGCATCCCTTTCTTTTACAAAAAGAAAAGATCTCTCAGCTACAGAATTAGTGAATTTCTGCAGCTCGAACAAGTTTCTGCACCTCTAATAAGATTTTTGCAGCCAATTTGACAGGAATACTTGGTGGCTCAACTTGAAGAATAATTGACTCCTTTTAAGTGCAAAGTACCTGCAAAAGATATCAAAGGACAAATAAAGGTTAGAAAATAATTCAAAGGTATGTGATACTTTAATTTTACAATAAGGATTAACATATTGCATATATGAATTATGTGGACATAACACTACCGAAATAAAACGAAATCATTGAAAATCATGGGTGATAGTCACTGATCAAATCCATTATAGTCCACCATTTTAACTCATGTCTCGTCCTCATTTGAATCCATTGATTTGATCGCCGAATCATTGAATTGAATGTGTTCCAACGGCTAAATCATTTCCACAAACCTTCATTATATTCCTTTGTTCTCTCATTTCTCCAAATTCATACAGCCTCTCCATCTCTCTCCATCACAGAACGAAACCATACCAACACCATTTTTTCCTGTCAAGTAAACAGTTCTTGAGAAAAAAACATCTCTTACCATGGGCATTATTGTCTTAACAGAACCAACAGGAAAGAAGTTCTTGGAAGGACACCCTCAGACCAGGGAACTGTTACAGAAAGTACAATGGTTAAAATTCATAGCAAAATTTGATGGTTTCCACAGGGTGGTAATGAAGACTTTTGCATGATCTTTTGATGGAACAGAGGTTGAAATAGGTGATGTCAAGTTCGCAGTAACATAGTACCTGATTGTAGAAGTCACCGAATTTCCTAGAGGTGGAGAGAAGTGGTTCAAAAACGGAGGAATCGAAGGGGAAATTTGGAAAATCTTCTTGAAAAATCCAAACATGGACAATACCATATTTAGAAAAGGTATTCCTAGTTCAACCCTCAAAAGTAAATGGAGAAATTTTCGCCTTGTACTTCAAAAATTTATTACTTGCGAAGGTCGATTTGGATGCATGTTTTTCTACCATATTAGGATAATGATGAATTTCCTTGAAGAAAATCAAATGAATCTTCCACAATTTCTCTTGCATAGCCTTAAGAAAATGTCAATGAATGTTCAAAAGAAAATCTAGTCTATAGACAATACAATGTACCATCATGGATTGATAAAAATCTTGATTGAGTTTCATCTTCAAAGCATAGGTGACAATTGGGAAAATTTTCTAGTAAGAAATAATTTTGAAGAGAAAACCCTTGAACAACCAAGTGGTAGTAGAACCCTAAGGGGAAGAAAGAGAAAAATGGAAACAATAATAGAACAGGAACCCCAGTCCCAACAAGAATTATCAGAGGAGGAACTACCCATTGTAGACATTTTGCAGAAAATGAAAAAATGGAAGTTTAGAAGAAAGAAAGCCGTCAATAAAACATATGTTTTACCCCAAACTGAGATCCTTCCTCAGAAAGAAAATCCAAAAGCTAAAGAGAAGAGGATTGCCAACCACATGTTTAAGAAGAAGTATCAAATTGAACACAGTACAAAAACTAGCCTCAGGAGTTGCAGAATATATCAATCTTGAGTCGAAAGAGAAAACTGAAGATCTTGAGGACTCTCCAAGAGAGTCACTGAGACTGTCACCAAGGGTGTCACCACCTCCCTTCAGTTCACCTCCAAGAAGTCCAGTACAAAGTCCAGGCGTTGATCCTGTTCAGTAAGAAATTTATGATTACATAGAATCATTAGAGAGAAAGGAAGCAGCAACCAAAGGGTCAATCCAAAGTCCAGGAGAATGAAGTAACCAGTTTAATGAGCCACAAGAACCTTCAACATCTAATGAAACAAGAAATCTTTGAGATGGAGACATTAAACAGATACCTCAAAAATGAAAATCAAACACTGAAGGCACGGAATGGAATTCAAATTGCCAAGAGTGACAACCTTATTCTTCACTTAAGTCTATGGTACAAAAAGAACAAGAGGTTGAAGAAAGAAAATAGGGAAATGCAAAGAGAAATCATCAACCTAAAGTATAATATCCTCATGAAGAAACCAAGAATGGAAGTGGCTTCCAAAAAGAAGAAGAAAGTGAATCCTGGATGTGATAGCAAGAATGTACAGGAGAATGACAATGCTGTGTTGTATGAGGACATACAAAACCTCTAGTGTGGGGGAATGTAGAGTCCAAGAACTGCTTTACCTTGACACCCTTTTTGCCCATATTTCCTCCTTTTTCCTATTCCTATCATCCAAATAAATGAAATAAATATAAGGTTTTGTTAAGGTAAGCACTTATATGTCCTCTTTTTCATATTTTGTCCATATGCCTTATTGTTTTATTAAAGTTTGCATTCAGCTCCAGAATTAACTTGATTATGCAGCTAATCCACAGATCCGCAGCTACCTCCATTGTTGACAAGGTTCGAGTGCACCAGCTCAGCAAAGGAGTATATGGGTAGATAGAGAATGATCTCCTCAAAGATTTCTTCCTATTTACTCGAACCAATCCATCAAGATAATTGCCCTGCAACATGGTCAACCATGACAGTCAACTGTAAGATAATGTGCCGGAATAGAGTCTAAGTTTCAAGAGATATTATCGATTTTATTTTTCAAATAGAAAATCGATGAATAAGCGATCTGAATTGGTTTTATAAGGATTGTAGCAAAGATACTTAGGCTTGAATTTCTCATGTTGTTAATTAAGAAAATGTTATAAGCACAATGGCCGCTCTGTGTTTTGGTGCGCACCACCATATGTAAGTTTGAAAGCATCATGTTGAAACTATTTTCCAATTAATAGATCGTGGTTCATACATTTTATGTTGCGTTTATTAAAGTTGTTGATTGCCTCGTGGAGGGCCCCTACGTGCAGATCAGGTCTTTGATTCACTGCAAGTAGATTTTATGTTATTTCTTAGCATTAATTTGTGGATGCCTTGTTTTATATTTTTAATATGCAGTTCAATGGAGGTCGTGATTAAATTGATCTCTGCATCAGTAATTTCATTTGCTTTATACCTAGCATAATTCAATCATTTCATTTGCTTTCTACCTAGTATAACTCAATCATTTCGTTTCATAGTTTAGTTATTTCATAGCTTATCAATCTCGTTTTTGTTTTATTTTTCATTGAATGAAGTTGCATTAGTTAAGAGTGACAATATTTTCTTAGCATCTAAATTAAAAACATCTTTTATTTTCCAATTTGATAAAATATAATCTCCCTCACATGCTTTCATAATTAGCCTAGTTTCGCTGCAACATAAAAATTCAAACATAATCAAAAGCAGTTTAACAGAGTAGAGTTAGGATCATTATTCAACCATCCCACACAGTTCCATTCAATTAGGATTAATTTTAGAATAACCAATGAATAAATATCAAAGATAATACTTTAATATAGGTAGTAACATCATCTCCATATTGATTCTAGATTTAGACATTAACCATAATATAAACACCTTAACGACATAAGTAACTTTTAGCACATACAGTGCACTTGTACTTCATCAGTTTACCTTCCTTGGTCAATTATTCATGTTTGCAATTTAAAGAACAATAAATTGACTAAAAAATACCCATGTGGGACAAAATAGGTCAGAGACGGCTTAAGTGGACAAAACACTATGACTTCGAAGTGTGGAAAAAGACCAACTTGATAACCTCCACTTGATGCTACTAAGTCAGGTACTGATGCCAAGCTTGTTACTATGTTGTGATGTCTTGATGTGTTCTTGCTGAAAGCACACTCTTGTCTCCATAGCATCCGGGCATGTGGTCTTGGAACCTGTGTTCATCTCGTCTTGAAAAATGCACAACATGGTCATAAGTGTGGCTGGACCACCAAAATACTTTTGCGTGTTGTCTGCGCTCAGCTGCAAGTCATCACTAGTGGCCTCGTGCATCAACTACTCCATGTACCTGTCAACCTCCAGCTGGACTTGGTTCTTGTGCTTAGCTTTGGTGAGGGAACCTGCATTTGTTCACTCTCTTCTTCAACTACTAGTTGTTCTAGCTCATCAACCTGTATTAGCGTTGTTGCTATGTCATTGCACCTTGCCTTTGTTCTTCTTCATGTTTCTGCTTCTCAACTCTTATTATTCCTTAGACTATCATTCTTCTTGTTGTGATCTTAGTTTTGGTACCTGCAAGCTCTGTTATTTTCTCTTCCTCTACTATGTTGTTTGTGTCATGTGCTTCCTTTTGCTTCTGCTATCAAATTTGCTTGCATGAATACTGAATGTGCTTTCTCTATGCAGCTTTGTCCTCCCTCTATTATGTCAGCGATTTCCTCTTTCCTTGATCCTGTACTGGCTTGATTCCTTCTGCCACTGCTATTGGTTTTGTAGCCATGTTAGTGTTGGATCGTTTTCTGTAAACATTTGGGCATCGACATGTAAGGCAAGTAAACTGGTGCTTTCTCAATTGCTTCCCTGGTACTTCTTTCAGTGGTCGCTCTTGAAGAAGCTCCCTTTGGTGCCATGGTACAATGCTTGTTGGAGAGAAGCACTTCACGAGTGTGGTACCTGTGGGACATAACAAACACTCATGGAAATCAAACATTAGCTCTTACAAATCTATCTTTACAGCATGATCAAGTAGCAGCCAGGGCATCTAATGAGAGGAAATGCACAATTTTGATTAAAAGGAGTGACTGAATGACTGTGGGAACTGCACACTACGCAATCCCGATAGTCAGTGTGGTAGCCTACTAACTAGAACTGTGCAATGCACAGTCAAGTCTGGGACAAGGCCTGGGAGAGACTACGCATTGCACAGTCTCAGTGACCAACCTGTGAGGCTAGCTCTTGGAACTACACAGTGCATAGTTGGAGCCAACCCAGGATAGCCTTTGCACAATTCCAGAAGCCAAGGTAGAGGCCTTGAGCTTCCATATTGCACAGTGCATGCAAGTGAATGTGAGATCCAGGAAGGGGGACCCTAGATTTGTCCATCAGGAGTGTGAAAACAAGAAGATCTTAAGGATGATGTAAGCATGAGTGAATATTTGAATAAGTGTAGATGTATGCATGTAAAACAAGTGCAACAATGGATCAAACTGAAGGAACATGAAGGATGTGAAGGGAGTTGTCGCATCGGCCACCGTTGGTGCAAAAAAGGGAAAACTCATGTGACGCTTGGGGAAGGCAATGTATAACTTGAAACAAAACATCTACAAGATAAAAAAAAGTTAAAACACCAATGATCATTTAACAAAATGAGTGAAACAACACTCTCACAAGCTAAACAAACAAAAGCCACAGAAAAAGCAACAAAAGGCAATAAAAGAAAAACTCACCCCGAAAAGCGATGACAATGCTCTGAAGGCTCCTTGATCTCCTAGGGAAGCTAGAGCTTGATGATCAAATGCATAAGTGAGCTCTAGAGGTGTCCATTACACAAATTTTAGAAAATGGAGTTTATGACACATATGCTTGAGATCAAGTACAACAACGATACTTAGTAAAAACTTCTAAAGATGGAAATGTGTCACCTTCGGGAAGCTAATAATAGATTCCCTACTTCCCAGGGATGCTTTTCCTCTTAGCTTCTTTCTTTTCAAGAGCACTTCCATGCACTGCCTGGAAATATTGTGTAGTTCTGGGGAGTACCAAGCAACTCTCTCGTTCATGCACTGATAGTTTTTTAGCACAGTGTGGTTCTACACAATTTTGTGCTAAGTGGCTCTTGGACCGCCTCTCAGGATCTAGACAATTTCCCAGTTGAAGGCAGGTTATCAGCTGGATTTGCACAATTCTAGAGCTGAAGGCTCACTTGATGGCCTGGACTACTCTGCTCGGTTTCCTAGCTGAAGACAAGCTGCTAGCTGGGTCTACACAATTTTGGAGCCGAATCTCACTATTGGGTTTCACTGCGCAATTCTTGAGAGAAAGGCTCACTATTGGGTTGCACTTCCCAATTCCTAAGAGCAAGGCTGGCTTCCCTCTAGGATTGTGCAATTTTCCAAGGCAATGCAGGAACTAGATGCAACCAAGTCACGGGGGGTCAGCTTTTGGTTAGACAACAAAGCAAGTAGGCGAACACAAGCTGTAAAGCAAAATATAAACTCAAATGAAAACAGAGGTACCTGGGAAGTGCAAGACAAGCTGCTAATATTTAATGAGGGAGGCTCCAAAACAAAGCAAAGGAAAATTTTGGAGGGTGTTTGTAGCCACTACAACATAATTGAAGGTCGCCAAGTTTACTGGCCACCTCCAGCCCATAAAAAAATTCCTTTCTCAACCATTACACATTTTATCATAATATACATAGGGAAGAGGTGAGGGTTGTCATACCTGAGCCTACTTGTGATGTTGATGTGTTGGATAATATTTCATGCTGGAGATGGTCTTCATAATATGATGATCCTAAAGATGTTGATTTCATGTGTTTCTTTTGGACAGGTCCTCATAACTTAATAGTTTTTTGACTAATAACATTGTTGTGTGTGCTGGTTTCTTCTCAGTGTCCAATCTGTTGTTGGTGGAGTGGATGGATTATTAGCTGGTGTGCCCTTTCTTACTTAATAAATGGCTCAATGGTTCTCAAGGTGGTTGTATCTCTTGCTCTGTGGGTGGAAAATGTTGATTCTAGGATTTTTGGTGTGACTGTACAAGTTGCTACATGAGGAATCCTCTTCCTGTAGCAGTCATTTAATTCCTCTTTGAGACCCTATATTGCATGTGGAATTTGAGGACAAGTCAGAAAATACATGAGGATGGGTTTAGGATCATGAGGAAGTGGTGTAGGTGGTGGAAAAATTAAAGCATATATTTTCTGTGTTTTTTTTATATGCATGGCAGAGTGGAAGTTGAAACTGACTTTTGGCTAGATGGAGTGGATGGGTGATGAAATTGATGTTGGTGGAACTCTCTCAACACTTCCTGAAGAAGACATGACCTCTTTTCCTCTTTCTCCAATTGTATCTTCCTCCTATAGCATTTCAGGATCCTCCTATAGCATTACAGACTCCTCTTGTAGCATTATAGGTTGCTCCCATAGCATTATAAAGAGGAGGAAAATTTGCATTCTATTTTTGGCTGGATGATGGAGAGAGGTAGGGAGGTAAGTGAAGGAGGTGAAAATTCAATGGGTGGCTAGAACAATCGAGGAATTCACTTGTATAATATGTTTTGTAGTCATCGTTTTGTTGACTATCTTGAGTCCTACAAAAGAGAGATGTTAGCACAAGTAGTGTAAGCACTCCTTCCTTGTGTTTTTTTTTTTTTTTTTTGAGACATGCAAGCTGCCTCTAAGGTTTTCAACCTGCATGCCTGTCCTAGGCACCTCAGAGGAGGTTTTTACCTCGGGATCTTTCCAACTTTTATTTTATTTCTCTTTTTTTCCGGCTCCTGGGTTACCTCAGAGAGGTTTTCAACCCTAGACTTGGCCTCAGATGCTTCATGGAGGTTTTCATTTAGGTCGTCTTATTTTTATTTTTTCTTTTAGATTTTCTGTGGACTAAGGGTTGTGAGCCTCCCAATCACATTCAATTATATACTGATTGAATTGACAAATTCTTCCTTGGATAGAGGTATTTTTTACAAATTTAACCTATAACCATTGAAAAGTAAGGGGATCCTTTCCTCATCAATTGTTCTGATCTGGATAGACCCATTCTCATGACATTTCTCTACTAGATAGGACCGAACCATCTTTTCATTAGCTTTCCCTTGAAATCCTTGAACCTGGAATCATACAGTAGGGCCCAATCTCCTTCTTGAAAAGTATTCTCTTTGATGTGTTTGTCATGCCAAATCTTCCTTTATAGTTGGATTACCTCAATGTGCAGGAGAGATTGCAACCTAAATTCATCTAGACCATTGAGTTGGAGTAGCCTCTCCTGTTGTACTATAGTGAGATATAAGTCTAACTAGGCTACCACCCTTAAGGTGTTATATTCAAATTCAATATACAATAGGGCCTTCTTACCATAGACTAGTTCAAATCCGGTAAATCCAATGGTGGTCTTCCAAGTGGTGTTGTAGGCTGAAGTGGGTTCCACAAGTCTATTTGCCCAATCCTTTCTGATACTACAAAAGCCTTGGTAATAATGTTCTCCAGTGCTCTATTTGTGACTTCCACCTACCCATTTGCTTGAGGGGTGATAGGCAGTGGATGTCCTATGCTTGATGTGGTGCTGCTTCATGAGATATTCAATCAAATTTGATGTAAATTGTGCTCCTTGATCAGTGACTAACTCCCTTGGAAAACCAAACTTGTAGAAGATGTTCTCCCTCAGAAATTTAGCCACCTTTTTCTCAGTTGTTTCCTTTACTGCCTTTGTTTCAGCCCATTTAGTCAAGTAATCAGTGCACACAATGATATATCTCTTTTGTCTTGATGGGGGATCAATATGTCCAATGAAATCCATGCCCCACTTCTCAAATGGCTCTAAAGTCACTTGAGGTTGTAAGGGAATTTCATCCTTGGGTGTGGGTTTACCCATCCTTTGGCATTGATCACACCTAGTGGTGTACCTTCTTACATACTGATGTAAAGTGGGCCAATAATAACCTAATTGTAGAACTTTGAAGGTTGTCCTCTTAGCAACAAAGTGGCCCCCACAGGGTCCATCATGGCATGTTGAGAGGATTTCAAAGCCCTCCTCTTCCCTCACACATCTCCTTAAGATTTGCTCTGGTCCCAATATGAAAATATTTCCCCCAATCCAAGTGAATGGGGCACTTTTCCTAGAAATATTTTTCTTCTCCTTAGAGGATAGATTAGGAGGGAACCTCCCAGCAACCAAGTGGTTGGCTATATCAGCAAACCAAGGAGAAATCACCGAGATGGAAAATAAATGTTCATATATAAGTTGATCATCCACCCTTTCTTCCTTTCCTGTAGGTAGGATTAGACTTGACAATAAATATGCAACCACATTCTCTTTCCCTACTTTATCAATAATAGTCAAATCAAATTGTTGTAATAATAACAACCATCTAATTATCCTAACATTTACATTAGGTTTATTCATTAAATACTTAATGGTTTCATGATCAGTGTGAATAAAAGTTAGATAACCAGTGATATAATGCCTAAAATTGTTCAAATAATGTACCACTGCAAAGAATTCCTTTTCAGTGACAGTATAATTTAACTCAACTTTAGAAATGTTTTTACTGATGAAATAGATAACATAAGGCAATTTGTTTTCCACTTGTCCTAAGGCTGCCCCTACAACTTTGTCTGAGGCATCTGTGTGTATATGGAAAGGTAATGCCCAGTTGGGACCCCTAAGGATGGGTGTAGGAGTCAACTTTTATTTTATTCCAACAAAAATCTGAATCTTTAGCTAGCAATCCAAACAAGGGTGACCAGTTTACTAAAGTATTTGATAAACCTTCTATAGTATCTAGCTAATCCAAGGAAACTCTTGAAATCTCTTTATTTTTAAGGGATATGGACCTTTTTAATGATGGAAATTTTGTTTGGGTCAACCCGTATCCCTTCCTTAGATATAGAATGACTAAGGAAAATCCCTGCACTCACCAAGAATTCATATTTCTCAGGACTCAATGAAAGATTTATTTCAATGCATTTCTTTAAGACTTTTCACAAATTAGAAAGAACTTCTTGGAAGTCACATCCATAAGGAGTGAAATTAGTCATGTATATCTAAACAGATTCATGAACAAGTTCAACAAATATACTTAGAATTACCCTCTGGAAAGTAGCAGGGGCATTACACAAACCGAATGGAAGGACTCTATAGGAAAAGGTACCCCAAGGGCATGTAAATGTGGTATTATCTTGGTCTTCAGGGCTGATATGAATTTGGTTGTGTTGTTATCTATCATACCCTCTTGCATTTGTTTTGAATGGTCCTATTTTCCATCCTTGGTGCAAAGAAGGACATATACAATCTAGGTTGGTGGAAGGGATAGAATTTGGCTCTAGAGATGCACAAAACACCCTCAGGAAAAACACAATATTGGAAAAATATTTCCTTCAGCTGAAAGCTGGAAGGGAAAGTAGAAATATCAGAAGTTGAAATATCAAAAAAATATTTCCTTCTACCGAAATTTCAAAGGGAAAGCTGAAATGAAAAGTCGAAAGCATAAAGGGAAAGTCAAAATATCAAAAGCTAAAATATCGAAAAAATATTTCCTTTGGGCAAAAGCTAAAAGGGAAAGTTGAAATTTGAAATCTGAAACGACAAGCCAAATTCAAAAGGGAAGTGGGTTTGTGTTTAAATATCAAGCATGTGTCTGATTGGATATGTGTTCGTTGTAGCCCGATGGACCCCCAGAGGCATTTCGGGGGGGGGGTAGAATTGGTGTGACCAATACGTTGGAGCCACCCCCCAGAGTTGAAAATTCAATCAGGTGGGATACGTCGAGCGATGGCCTAGATTAAATCTAGGGGGTCTCGGCTTGATCCTACCACCTATTCATCCACCTACGAGAGAAGAAATGGGGACCATACATGCCACACATTGAGTTGTCGACAATGTCAGCAAGCGAGTGCCAAGGTAACAATAACGTATCCCCCCCCAGTGTCCACCTAACACCCTTCCAATCACTTTCTGCCATGTGTCCTCCCCCCATTACCTCGTCTGGTTTGAGATGGCCATTTCCTTTCACCTATAAAGGTCTGACCTGTTAGTCATTCGAATTTGAATTCATACTTATTATAGTTGAGTTCTCTCGCCATTCCACTGGTCTACGACATCGTTCACCTGTCGGACTGCTCTAGAGCTCCCACCAACATCGTTCTTCAATTCTAACATGGTCAACTAGGTAACCCTAATGCCTTCTACTTTTATTCTTTGCCCTAATGCTCAAAATGAAGAAACCGACACCCAAAAATCCCAAAGTGCGGGAAGCCAAACCCTCATCCAACATTAAGCCGCTCATGGACAAAGAGACAAATATTTGACCCAGTATGCCCCTACCACCTGTCGGACCTCCGGATCAACATGTATGACTGCTATGTCAAGGGAGAAGACCCTTTCAGAGTAGTGGAATTAGGGTTATACTACCAAATAGCGCCATTCATCTATCACCTTTTCAAGTTCATTTTGTGGCTTGCCTCATCTTCTGTCGAGGAGAAAAATTGTTTTATATCATCCATTAGACTAAAAATCCTAGAGATAACTCTAGAGCTTATTCAAAAGGATTTGGTATACCCGGTTTCTCCTGAACCAACAAAATTTACTGAGACAACCCTCTTTTACAACTATAGCACCCTCCCAACTAGGGAACAACGAGCCTTTTTACAAATTATTTTGGCCCTAGGCCACAAATCCTTACATGTTGTTGATACTTTTCCAATACCCACCTTTACATAGGTTGTGAAACCAAGCCTTACTATAATTTCTCAGTTGTTTGGGGAGGATGATGCCAATATTGTCACCAAAGCCACCATAGGGTTTTTGAGAACGATGATGCATCTAGGTCATTTTTTCGATATACCTTCTTTCCTAGTTGAATCCATCAAATTCCTACTACTTCATTTTTTCGTAACTTCATTTTTCAAATATTAGTCCATAATGTTTTATTTGTTCCTATATACCCTTGTAAATGATTTTGAATACATGGGTATCAACCTCATGGATTCACACAAACAACGAAAGTTTGTTTTTGATTGGGATGTTATTTCCAGGTAGAAACACAATAATGAAGGATATTCTCAATTTAAATCCACTTATATGGCTACTGCATACAAAATCATCCATAATGTCTCCCCCCCAAGGATTTTTCCTCAACAGAAAGAAATCCTCCAGCTTATTAAGGAGACCAGGGTGGATGATTGGTACTTTTTCAAGGAATACACTAAAATTCGGGTTTATGGGTGTGAGCTTACTCCCTACTGTTTGCTTGTTTTTATGCCAATGAGAATATTTGTCTTGGAATTAATTAGACAGAGCCTAATTTTCAAGTTGTGCAAACCAATAAGTCCCTTTGTTGTAAACGTGACCAAAGCTCTTTAGTCTGCTGAAAATATGTTGAAAGAACTGAATTTTGAACTAGGGGATATTTGGCATTATGACCCTCATGGTATCATATCTAAGAGAAGTAAAGGTATTAATGCCTCATCATATGATCATGAACTCAAGCCAGAATTTGAGTGGGAAGCTAATTTTGATTCCTGGTTTATTAATATAGAAATGGAGATTGAGACCCCAACGACAAATGACAAGGAAAAATAGAACTGTGGATGAGACTGAAGATGTGGAAATGGAGGATGTTCACTTCAGCAAAAGGGCCAAAATTCAATAAGTAGTGGATGAAGAGATTGAAACCAGGTTGACCGAGGGAAAGCTAGATCAACCAGGTTGTCACGTGACCTTAGAAGACCCACTTCAAGCTTCCGCCTCTTTGTCTACACAAGTAGCTCTACTGAGTTATGTTTTGAGCTCAACAATGCCAGAACCTAGTTGGACAATGGGGAAGGTGATAAAGGAAAGAAGAAAGAAGGTCAGAGAAGAGATGAAACAACAACTAACATCACATTTGGTCCCCTATCAGACCAAACTCTTGGATGCTATGGACCTGGAGAGAAACCAAATGAATTTTTCACTACATCACCCTTCGGCACAGTCCCTCCCATCAAGCTCACAGTTTAGGACTGTGGATTTATCTCTGGACCTAACAAGTGTCCCTTTTCCAGAAAAAATCAATTTCCATAAGTAGGTGGGAGAGATGTTGTATGGTGAGTTAAGCCAAAATGTTATGACCATCAGGAAAGTTGAAAATATACTAAGAAGGTTGCAACAAAGCTAAAGCAAGAGAAAGCTAATTCTAGAGCTATGCACTTCCAAAATGAGAGCTTCAACGATATGATTGCAAAGCTAGAAGTCAACCCAGATGACAAAACTATGGTATAAAGTCTTATCCATAGTTCACAAGCTGAGATCCAAGAATTGAGGCATAAACTCAAAATGTATGTTAGTGAACATGTGCAGTCTAGAGAACTTGCATAGGTGGAGGAAGAAAAAGAGATTCTAGCCAAGGAGCTAATAGACTAGAATAATGAAGTGGTGACCCTCAAGCAATAGGTAGCAGAGCTCCAATAAAAAAATGAATCCCATATTTGTGTAGTGCTTGTGCCAAAGAATCCTTAGAATCCCATGGAATAACTCACTAAGGTCCTCACCGAGCTGTAACTCTCAGAAGGAAAAATAAAGAAAGTACACATGGATTTAGACAATGCCAAGTAGGCCCCTGCACAAAAGGAGAAACAACTAGAGACTTCCAAGACAAATGTAGAACTAATCAGTAAAAATCTACATGCAGAAAACCAAGACATCACTGAACTAAAAGACAAGCTAAAATGTAACATGTCCCTCCTCCAGGCTAAAAAGGTGATATGGGATGAGATAATAACAAAGACGAAGAAAAATTGGGAGTATCTATCCATGATGGCAAAGAAAAATGTTGTAGCCAAGAAATGTGAGTTCTTTCTCATATATGCCAAGGAGGAGGATGAAAAGAATGTTGAGAAAACCAAGAGATTCATTCACTATGTCAATGAAAAACCACTCAGTGAGTTGAGGGCCATAGATGTGGTAGATTGGGTGACTGCAATCATGGAGGTCTCTAAGATGATCCAAAAGGAATCAGCCAGAGCCAAGGCCGAGGAATGTCTAAAAAGGGTGTCAAAGGATGTTGTTGCATTTAACGCAGAATTCGAGTAGAGGGTTAGAACTAGACTACCCAATTGTTGGGACCTCGTAGGAGGATTGATCCCATGGGAGAAATACAATGAGATGCTTGTAGAGGCTAAGAGTAGAGTTGATTCCTCTCACGAGAAGACCTCCTCCTTAAAGGAAAATATAGTAGTGAAGTATCTATGGAGAGGTTTTCAGCTGGTATGGCTAGTGAGGACCTTATTTCGTACCAGGCCAAACTATACAACGGTCACAGTTCTTAATATTGCCTATCAAAATTTATTTCGCTCTCCTCTATCGAGTCCAACACTATGGAAGAAATGTGATCAATTCATAAATCCTCCACAACTCCAAGTCATCGACTGAACAACTCTTCCTCCAAAACCTCGCCAGAAAAAATGAAGAAATTTTTTGAACATGTCAATCATGACATTTACTATTTTATGTTTTCTGTAAATATTCTATTTCAAGAAATTAAGTCAAGTTAGTTAGGGTTTAGCTAGTGCAGTTGTGCAAGTTTCACGTTTGCATCATTCTGCTGTGTTGAATCATTGGCAAATAAAGAAGGAATATTTTTTAAGGGCTACTCATCCTGAGACCCTATAAAAAACTATTTATGATAAATTTTGAAAGGTTCTAAATCATTTTTTCATAGAGAGGTTCCTAATTTTGGATTTCAAAGAGGCTCTAGAACTGTTAATGGAGAAAGTGAAAATGTATGTTATATCTACAACTTAATAAATAGTTTTTTGGTGATTATGGCTCACATGAGGATGTAGTATGTATTATCTTACATGTTCATTTCATTTATCTTTGTTTTCTCCTCAAATGACATGTAATAGTAGTTATTGGTGGTATCTTTATGAAATCATGGATTCATCTACGTCTAAATGTTGATCTTAGATGCTTGTGACTAATAAGATCTAGCGTCCTTAATATGCACTCCATGTAATTTGATATTCCATTCAATGTTTCATTAATCTATTTTATTCCCGAAGTCTAATGCACTGTATTTTATGATTAGCCTTGCGTATTTGGTTTCATTTCTTCATATTATTCTTTCACACTTACTACAATGACCAATGAACTACGTGCGTTTGTAAGTTAGCCACCAGAGTTGGTTATTGAGTCTTTTATGAGTTTGATTTAATATCAATTGCATCTACCCTCTTGAAAGAGTTTCTGATCCAGGTGGATATTGGTGGCCACACGCCTATTCCACTTGGACCCCCACCATTTTTTCTTTTAGTTTTTTAGTTTCCTTATTTGTAGTACAATTTACTATCCTGAACTTTTGAAGCCGTTTTGAGGCCCTGAACGACGTTTTTTGGGAAAATGTGGCCAACATATGATTTTTATTGATGTTTTCCATTCAAAAGTTGTAGTCCTCGGACATATCTTTCTAACGAAGTATTGTGCGCATCAAACAGAGATCATATGCCAAAGTTACGACCCCGAGAAGTTGATGTACCAATTTACCCAAAAGGGGCCCATAGTTTGGCGCTTCATCTCCTAGGGTTAGGTTTTTGGATGTGTAGGGTTTTCCATTACTTCTCAACAATAAATAGGCCTCCGAGCCTCATTGTAACACAGTTCAGAGGCATGTAGCTGTCACACATCTTCTCAGAGATAAGCTACCATTGCTCGAGCTAGTCTTATTTCAATTTTGTTTGTAAGCATATTTCAGTATTTGATATTAATGAAATGAAGTGTTATTTATACTGCATCTCTATATTTCTGGTTATATCTATAATTTGTAGCATTCCTATTTAAATCTGGATTAGTGGTATCAAAGCGATCTACTTTTTCTCTGTTTTTCTTTGCATGTCCCCAACGAGGTCGAGATATAAGGAGTTAGGGCTTGATCTAGTTGAACCTTTGCAAGACCAACCTCACAAACCACGACGATCGCCCATGGGGGAGAAAATAAAGACAAGGGAGTAGGAGATCCTATAAAAATATTGCTCGAGGAGGCCCTCAAGAAACAAAGGAATGAGATGATGGATAACTTTGCCCAGATCCTTCAACAATTGCCCACCAGCGACGCATCCACATCCAGCAGCCAATCTGGAGGCTCCACTCCTTTTAAGGTAAAAGTAAACTTTGACATTCCCATATTTGAGGGAAAAATAGATGCAGAAGTCGTATATAAATGGTTAAATCTGTTAGAAGAATATTTTTTTGTTCTGATTTTTCTAGTCGGGAAAATATTACATTTTCTCTTCTCAAAGTCACTGCCCACGTCAAGGAGTAGTGGGAAACCTAATGTGAGCAGAAGGATGAAAGTATGACCTCACAGTTTTCTGCCGCACCCACTTTGAATTCATTCTAGGACGCCATCAAGGAGAAGTACTACCTTGTCGGGAGCTATGAGGATAAATACATAAAGTGGACCACACTGCGCAAGAAAGGGACCAAGATGTGATGGAGTTTACCAACATTTTGCATACCCTTCACACAAAGTTGGGTATCAAGGATTCTGAGAAGCATTTGGTACTCAAGTACCGCAACTGCTTACACAGGTACATCTAGGATGAGATGGAGTTCCTGGACATTGCCTGAGAAGAAGTTTAAACAGAAGAAGCGAGACTTTGGATTTGCGAATCCAATGCAAGGGAAAGGTGCCCCCAAACCATAGAACAAAGGACAAATCCAAGGTGAGGCGGCCTAGGACAACCCGTCAAATCCATAAGAAAAGAACAACACCGCAAAGTCGAAGAAGGACACTAGAAAGTGGTGTGAGTTCCTTAAGAGCTCCACTCACAACATAAGTGAGTGTTGGGCCAAGCAGTCACTGGTGGTTGAGCTAAAGGCTTCAGAATCAGATGCATGTTCCGACTTTGAGTCAGAACCCAACAAGGGAAAAGAAAAAGGGAAGCATATTATTGATGAAAAGCCCAATGCCACAGTTGCCACCATGAAGATCCAGAAGGAGGAACCTGAAGATCCAGAGGAGGAGGAGCGCCTCTTCCACTCCCATATGTGGGTAAAGGGTTCCCTACTACAGTTCATTGTCGACAGCAGGAGCCAAAAGAACCTCATTTCAGCAGAGGTCATGAAGCAGCTGGGCTTACTGACCACATCACACCCACAACCGTACACCATTGGGTGGCTTCACCAAGGACGGGATCTTCGTGTGAGCCAACAGTGCCACCTTCCATACATCATCAAGCCCTTCAGGGATGAGGTACTATGCGACGTTTATCCCCTTGATGTTTGTGATGTATTATTAGGCCAACCATACTTGTGGAAATGACATGTTGTGTATGAGTCAAGACCTCATGTTGTTATTGTTACCTTGGGAAATAAGTTGTACAGGATACCAGAGGTAGCACCACCTACCACCATCTCTTTGGTTACTACAAAGCAATGCAGTAAGGTGATTTCCAAAACTAGGAAATTCCTTTTCCTGATGATACACCCTCAGGGAAACAAGAAGATGGTGGCCACAACCTTTAGAGAGGACCCCTCGTCATGACAACAACTGATGGACAAGGTTGTGGAGGAGTACGAGGACATCGTCACCTCCCTCGCAGGGGTGCCTCTGCACTGTCAGGTCAATCACTCCATCGATATGATCCCAAGTGCATCATTTTCCAATGGACCAATCTATCGGCGCTCCTTTCTAGAGAACGACGAAATCAAGAGGCAAATTTAGGAGTTGTTATAGAAAGGTCACATCTGACCGAGTTCATCGCCCTATGGGAACCCGATCGTTTTGGTACAGAAGAAGGATGGGACTCGGAGACTCTGTATTGACTATTAGGCATTGAACAAGATCATTGTCCAGAATAGGTACCCGATCCCATGGATTGATGACCTTACGGATTAGACCAGATAGTTGTCCAACAACATTGATTGTGGGGGTATCTCTTCTTCTTCTCCCAATCCTTTTGAAACATTCCTCCTTTATAAGATTGTTGTAAATGGGAACATCTTTTATGGCCTAGAGAAGGGGTATCTTGACACACAAATTCTTCAATTCTCCCAAGAGTTCAACCTCTTATGGGGTGTGTTGTTTAGGGTGGACCAACCTTTCAGGATAAGGAGGTACATTGAATTGAGGGACACTCTACTCCTTCTCTTCTTTAAACTCTTCAAGTGGAGAAGGTGGGTGATTATCTGGGAGAACCTTCCTAGACCTAAGGTTGATCTCTTTGATTTCCACAACATAAGCAGGGTAGGATATCTTCCCATTGTAAACCTATTGTGCATGCTTGTTGTTCGGGTTTGGATTTGGTTGAGAAGGCATTTGAGGTTTATTAGGTGGATTTTTGTGAGGGGTTTGTGGTTGAGGTTGATGTGGAGGCATTAAAGTATAAGGTTGGATGGTTTAAGGCCTCCACCCTGGTGAGGGGTTTCCCATTAGGAAGGTTGGGGTGGATATGGATGAAAAGGAGGGTTGATAGGCTGAGGAGGATATTGAGGAGTATAAAACCAAGGAGGAGGTGTGGACCATGATGGATGAGTGGAAGGGTACCAAGGCTGGAAAGGTGCATTTTGATTTGGATTGTAGTGAGGATAATGTGCACCTTGCATGCCTTGTTGATATGGCCGAGGACTTGGGGGTTTCCTTTGGTTAATGAAGCACAACTACTTGAACCCACCTTCTACCCCTCCTTGGTATACAACCTTTAGACCTGGAAGAGAGGGACATTTATCTATTGCATGATTCTCCTCACATACTAAGTAGAATTCTATGACATTCAATGGAAATTCATTCCCAGGATGTCTTTTAGTAGACCTAGGGAAAAATATAGATAATGCCCTCTCTACTTCCTCTTGCTTTCTTTTGATTTGCATAGTATCCATCTGCAAGGCAAAGGTATGCAACATTTCACTCTTAAAATATTCCAACATACTTCCTATCTCATGCTTGATGGTTGTTGTGGAGGGAGATGAACTGACCAAGATTTGGCTGGACCTATCCTTCTTCCTATCAGCCCTAGAGTAATTATTGAATACAATTTTGATGTCATCATAAGGCAATTGGTAGATATCTTCTCCAGATAGCATGTTGAGGGTTTCCATTACATCTTCCCTAATCCCTCGGAGAAGAACTGGCTTGAGTGACTCAGGATCAAGGGTACAATTTCCTATAATTGAGTTGAAACCTTTCCTCATAGTCCTCCAAAGATTCATGAGGCCCAAGGGTCATCCTAAATATTTCCTCCTTTGTTTCTTTGTACCTACAATAATCCTGGTATTTTTCATTGAAGGCTTGTTGTTTGGGCCCAGGAAGTGATGTTTCCTCTAGGTAGACTCATAAACCAACATAAGGCTGCATCTTTGAGGGTAGGAGGAAACAATTTCAACTTCTACTCATCATAGTCATAGTCATAGGTCCTATAGACAACAACAAACTCAAACATGAAGGTATCAGGATCTTCAGAGATTAGGCCAAGGAAAAGTGGAAGGGCAATAGGGCTTATATTTTTCATTCTAGCCTCTAAATTGGTTTCTCTAGTAGGGAAAAGCTCATTATTTTAGTTTTAAGCCATAGTTTGGGTAGGTGAGATAGGTTCCTCTTCTCCTATAGGTTCTTCAAAAATTTTAGGTGGCTCTCCTAAAGGGTTTTCCAACTCCCCTGTAGTCAGAGAGGGAAGTTCACAATCATTGAAGAATAATGAAGGTTGATTATTTGAGGAGGTGGGGGTTTTGGGCAAGAATTTCCCTTAGTTATACCTACTCCTACAAGGCATGAAAGAGCAATATTTATTTTTGAATTTTTCACTTTTTGTTCAAAGAAATAAGACTCAAAAAAAAAAAAAAACAAGTCTTAAGCAGAAAAAATACCTACTTAGATACCTCCCTAGAAATGACGCCAAAAAGTGATGAGCCCCAGTATTACAAAAAGGATGTTGAAACTCCCAAGGGATTCTCAAATTTAATTATCAACCTAAGGTTTGTACAAACTTAGAGGTGACAGTTCTATATGCACAGTAGGTTAGGTTCTACTCATGTCACTCTTATTCATGAAATCAGATCAGGGTATTCAGAGACCATTCCTCCAACTAATTGTAGTGAAAACCTCTTATGAAAGCATAAATGAACATGATTCTACTACCAAGGTGAAAATTCCAATCATCAAATGTAAATTCTAATTGAAATTGCATAAGGGAAAATAGGCTAATTTAGTGGCAAAAATAAATCATACTACTCTGCTTACCATTCATCAAATGTAAATGCTAATTGAAATTGCATAAGGAAAAAAACTAATCTATTTGCATAAATAACTCATGCTACTCTACTTGCACAGTTGATTCAAATCAATAACCTACCTTGCATGCATCATTTATCTACTCACACTTGCTGAAATTGAGAAATCACATCTTTAACATGCCTATGAAGAAAAAAATGCTAAATCTAACTTTGTTTTGCTATCTGATGGTTGCAGTGATGGAAGGATGAGGTTGGAGTGGTCCTAAGGTCTTCCCTAATCATCAAATCATAGTGTGGGGGATATTATTCAACTTAACTAGGCTAGAGTCCAAGTTTGGAGAAAAATTGGTTGAAGAAATCAAAGCTACAGGGCTGCTACAAGGGGTGCTACAAGAGGGCCTATATTGCTATAAGAGGCCATGCTTTTCTACAGGAGGGGGTACGAGAGTTTTTTAAGGATGGAAGTGGTGTCTTAGAGGTGGAGAGAGGTGGATGAAGGTATAAGGTGATGAATGAAGGGTGTGGGGGCCTCTTAGCCAAGCCGAGTACCCCTCGGAGGTCCATCTTGCACCAAAGTTGATGCCCATGGTGTCCTTCATTTGTCGTATCAGAGTGAATTCAAGGACAAAATTTGAAAGCAAGGTGAGTTACCTAAGAGGAAGATGGAAATGCCTACGTGGATGTGGAAAGGTGTACCCACCCCTTTAGATCAACACATTCCCTGCAGCTAGCCAGATACATGCATCAACTGATCAATAATGCAATGAGATAAATTATTATGGAAAGATGAGTTGAATTTGTTTAAGATCTATTCTATCCCTCAACACTACACTAATCACTCAAACTAATGCCACTAACTCATAAATTGTAGAGAATAAGTAGGAAAACTAACATCTATCCATTTCCAAGAAATCATAAACAAATAATTTTGAGTTGTTATTATAGATATTTCCAATCATTACGGGAATTTTGAGGTCTAAAATGGGCCTCCTAAGAAAAATGTACAACCAAAATAAAATTTATAAGAACCAATAGGATTCAAGATGATGATGTCAACCATGGGGGATGATTTACCATTTTTGGAGTAAAAAGGTAAAAAGTTTAAAAAATAATAAAACTAATTTTTCAACTTGTATTTTCAACTTATCTCCCTAAGGTTTTACTCAAATTTCAAACGGTAGTACTCGTTGGATGCAAAATTTGATTCCTTGTCCAAGCAATATCCATGTTGCATACTTTTGATGGACCTTGCTACACGAAAAATGAGAAATACATGAAAAAACGTGATTGCAATCACTTTTTTCATGTATTTCTCGTTTTTCATGTAGCAGGGTTCATTGAAAGTATGCAACATGGGTACTCCTTGGAAGAGAAATCAAATTATGCATCCCATGAGTGTTGTTGCTCGAAATTTGAGTAAACCCATAAGGAGATAAGTTGAAAATACGAGTTGAAAAAATAGTTTTTCCTTTTTCCCCTCTAAAATTTGATGATGTAATCTAATCTTATTTTATTATTTCCACTATTATTTTATAAATTCCTTAGGAGGCCCATTTTAGACCTCAAAATTCCCCTAATGCACTCTTCCCACAAGAGAGGTGATAGGCAAGCCTACAATTACAAGTTTTTATGATACAATATCAATTGAAACAAGAGAAGGATTGTAATGATTTGAAACAAGAAGAAGAAGGAAATAAAAGAGAGAGACTAAAGCCTTTGGGTTGGGCCCAAACCCATGGGTTTCAGCCCTCCAAAACTAAATTAGATGTATATCAATGGTAAACTTCTCATTAACAGAAAATAATAGTCTTATACATCAGATGAAAGTTAAAAATAACAATGTCAAGCACTAGGCTCTCAGTAGTTATTCCTAGCTGCAACAAAAATTTGAATCCTAATGAGCCTTTTAGTAGGTTTACTTATACAAAAATGATTGAGGGGAAGCTTCCTTGAAAGGAGGAATACTCCCATCCAAAATCTCAAGATTTGTGGATATGGTTCCCTTTGTCCTTGTCATTCACTTGGAGTTCCTCGGCTGCTAGTGAATTTGATATATCGAAGAATATTTTTTGATCTCAAGTCAAGTTAGGGATTGAGGTGGAAAACCTCCATATATTCTCTCTAAACGTCTCCATCAAGCCCCTGCATGGTAGATATCTCCAAAACTGCTTCTTTGACCTGCTTATTAATCACATTAGGCCATACAACATGAAAAACACCTTTTAGTCTTCCTACTAAGAATATTATGGATAAAAATATGAATTGATGTGAGAAAATGATAGTTTAAAGGGCTTGAGGATAGCACAATGAACTCCAAAATATACATATTGATGGGACCCATCAATAGGAATACATTGAATTCCATGTAATGAATTCACCACCCATCAAAATACATGGGTCGCCAGTGTTGGAATATTCACCAATACTAAGAGGGAGGGTGAATCAGTATTGGAATTTTTTAACAATTTTAATTATATCATGTAAAAATTAAACGGTTAACAACACCTTTCAACAATGCACAACATCAAAGACAATACACAAGAGATTTTTAGGTGGAAACCCTTTTTAGAGAAAAATCATCGAACGATTTTAATATAAGTCTTAAAGACTATGTGACATCCCCTAGTTAGTAATCCCTCATTGTAAATAATTGTAATTATTTAAAAAAAAAATAGATAAAGGGGCATGGATTCCAGTTGCTTGGGGAGGGACATTTCTTGAGGAACTGGTGATTTTAAATACATCAGCCATGGGTTGGTTGGGATGTTTAATGGGCTAATCATGCAATAAATTTAATTGAAAAAGAAAAGGACGAGCCCAGGTGTCCTTTAGCTCAAGCAATAAGAAAATAGGACAGAGCATTGAATAACATGAATAGGTTGCATTTTCCAAAGAGGTTGACTGCGTGGAGCCTTGGAAAAAGACAGGTGGCTGGTGTTTTGGAAACACATGAAATCAAGTCGACAAGGAGGGAGAGAAAAAAGGGGGGGATTGATTCTATGCCTCTCTCATGTATGCACACTTGCAACAAGAGGAGAATGAATTCAATGCATATGCAGTGGAAGAGAACACTCATTAACACTGGTAGATATTCCTCCAAGTGAGAGGTGTAAGAAAATTAGTAGAGTAGTGATCGAAACTCACAATGATCGAGCTCTAGAGAAAGGGAACCAACTGAGGAACCCTCAAAGAGGCTTGTTGGGTGCAAGACATTATAGAGAGTAGTGGCTTTACCGAAGGCTAAATACCCCTCTAGAATCTTTTGGATTGATGAACCTACTAGCCATAGGAGAAACACCCAAGTACTTGTGGAGTTGACGAAGTACTAGGTGTTGACAACATTGGTGCTTTCTCTCACTAATGAACTACTTGGTAAAAGTGGTTTCTATGCTCCTACAGTAGCTTATCCACTGATGAAACTTACTTTAATGTGGACTCTCTTCTCCTGAAAGTGATCTGAGACTCTATGTACTGTGGTATCCTGGATTGGATGTTCATTTATCTAAAAGGTATGAATAGACTGACTAGAAGCTTGTGTAGTTGGTGGATGATGGCAGAGTGACCTTGTGACATCCTATTTTAGCTGTCAATATTGGCTAATTTTCCTCTCAAAAGAACTCCACCTCAAGCACTAGAATCTGGGTCGGGGTGACAGTTACAAGTAATTGTGGTTGTAGCTTGTTTAAGGTTGGGTGAAGAGTTAGAGTCCCACTATCAATATTCAGATTTCTTATAAGTTAAGTAAACTCTTATGTTTTGTGAATGTGATTATTATGTCTCTATTTATTGTATTGAAATAATGTTATGTTAATGTTGAGGAGTGATGTTTTCCTACATGAGTAACGAATGTCATTATCTTATGTGAATATTTTATGGAATGTTTCATTTCCTATGGATATTTTAAGCTTGAAAGTAACCCAAGACTGCATGAGCATGAACAGATGGAAATATTTGTTAATGAATAATTATTTTCACCTATTGGTATATATGGTCTCTGTGTTGATAACTTTCTCATGTTAACAATGAGTAATGTGAATTCAGGTGTAGAAATTCTCATGAATGCCTTCCTTAGGAAATTGTTTATTCCTATATCTATCATGAGTCTGCAAATTGGTCCAAATGACCTATGTATCAAGAGGTAGAAAACCTTCATGTTGTCATAATTACAACAACCCTATTTTTGTTTTTGTACATAAGAAAAAACAAAATCCCTAAAAAATTAATTTTTTTTCCTAAAAAGACCTAAAAACTTTGAAAAATATTAAAAAAACATCCAAAACTAACTTTATAAGTCAAAGGTGAGAGACAAGTTTTATAAAGAATTTTTTTTTTTTTAAAAACTGACCTTTTGACTATCCCGATCTCTTGACTCACCCAACCTCCTAACTATGAAGTCGGGCCAACTCCCAATCCTCTCAAACATTTTCATCTGACCTCCCAACTATTTTGACAACCCGAATTTCGATCAACTCTCGAATCTTGTGTAGTTGGGGTTAGGAAAAAATAAAACCTTTCAACAAATTAAAGGCCTATTGTCTAACTAACCGAATAAAGTAATATTTATTTTTCCGATTTGTGTGCATTTTGTTAGTTTATTATTATTATTTATTTAACTGAAATGAATTGATTTGAAATTTTATTTTTCATTGTTTCACGCTTAATTGATTTTTTTAGATTTCAATAATAACTTCCTCCAACGTTCTCCCAATTTGTGGAAAAGAAAGTTGGATCACGTAATGGGAAATTAATGTATGAATTAATTCACACTCTTTCTGAGTTTTAATAAAAAATTCATAACATTTTACAACATTTTCGCTTGCATGTTGTTTTGATCCCTTAGACCTATTTCTGAGAAGTTTTGACTTAGAGAAATACGATACCAAGTTGCAAAATTCTTGTGTAAGTAATTTATAACAATGAAGTTTCTTCATAATTATTTTAGACTTTTATTAGGAATAACTCATGTTTGTCTCTTTTCTATTCCCAGACCATCAAAGGGGGAAAAAAGGAAAATCATCGGCAACAAAACAATAGATGGAGCATATAAAGGAGAAACTCAAAGACGTATAGAATACACAACCTTAAGAATACAATCTAAACCCATTTCTCATCTCAGACTCCACTTACAAGACACATGTATGATGAAATGAAAATATATTTTTGGTTCCTTTGAAGATAGAGAATGCTTAAGAAGTGCAAGGACTTATCAATCAAAGAATAATCAATAGGAGGGAATTAGAATAACAGAGATACACAAGGTAATTGCTAGGGCCATAATGTTATCATATTATGATATGATTTCATGGATCTTCGCTCATGTGGATATGAAAACCAGAACAGTATTAGACCACAACAAAATTGTTATAGCCTCCTAGAAACGAGAAGTCTTGTCAACCATCTATAAGCTTAGTTCCCCAGAAATCCAACTCAATGCTGAGTTTCTCAAGAATTTCTGAAACATTGTGTTGTAGCGGCTACAACCACTCTCCAAAATTTTGCCTTCGCTTCGTTTTGGAGCCTCCCTCCTTAAATATTAGCAATGTACCTTGCACTGCTCAGGTACTTGTGTTTTCATTTGAATTTATCTTTCACTTTACAGCTTGTGTTCACTTACTTGCTTTGTTGTCTAACCAAAATTTGACCCCCCATGACTTGGTTGCATCCAGTTCTTGCATTGCCTTGGAAAAATACATAGTCCTAGAGGGCAGCCAGCCTTGCTCTCAGGAATTGAACAATGCAACCAGAAGTGAGCCTTGCTCTTAAGAATTGTGCAGTGCAGCCTAGTAGTGAGCTTCAGCTCCAAAATTGCACAAACCCAGCTGGCATCTTGTCTTCAGCTGGGAAACTACGCAAAGTAGTCCATGCCAGCAAGTGAGACTTCAACTCCACAATTGCACAGAGCCATCTGACATCCCGCCTTCAGCTGGGAAATTGCGCAGAGCCTGATAGGTAGTCCAAGAGCCACTCAGCTCACAAATTGTGAAGAACATACTGTGCTCAAAAACTGATCAGTGCATGAACCAGAGAGTTTCCCAATCCTTCCCTGAACTACACAATATTTCGAGGCAATGCATGGCATTTTTCCTGAAAAGTAAGAATCTAAGAGGAAAATCCTACCTAGGAAGTAGGGATCTATTATTAGTTTCCCGAAGATAACACATTGCCATCTTTAGAAGCTTTTTTCAAGTGTCGTTGTTGTCCTTGATCTCAAGCATACGTGTCATGAACTCCATTTTTCTCAACTCTATGTAATGGATGCCCTTAGAGCTCACTTATACATTCTATCATTAAGCTCTAGCTTTCCTAGGAGATCAAGGAGCCTTCGGAGCAGTGCCATTGTTTTTCGGGGTGAGTTTTTCTTTTATCGCCGTATGCCACTTTTTCTGTCGCTTTTGTTTGTTTAGCTTATGAGAGTGTTGTTTCACTTATTTTTCTGAACACCCGTTCGTGTTTTAAATTGTTTTAGCTTGTCGAAGTATTTTTTCAAGTTATACATTGCCTTCCCCAAGCGTTGCATGTGTTTTTCAATTTTTTCACCAACGATCGTCATTGCAGTGACTCCCTTCACATGCTTCATGTTCCTTCATTTTAATCAATCGATGCACTTGTTTCACATGCATACATATACACTTAGTCATATCTGCACTCAAATTCACACCTTCCTTCAGATATGCTTGTTTGCACACGCCCCATGGGAAGATCTAGGCTCCCCTCGCCCGAACCTCACATCTCATTACACGCACTGCGTAATCTAGGAGCTCAAGGCATCTTCCTTGGCTTCTATAATTGCGCAGAGCCTGCCTTGGGCTTGCTCCAACTGTGCACTATGCAGTTCTAGGAGCCAGTCTCCCAACTTGGTCACTGAGACTGTGCAAGGCGCAGTCTCTCTTAGGCCCTGACCCAGACTGAACTGTGCATTGCATAGTTCTAATCATGAATCTTCCACATTCACTATTGGGACTATACGGTGCACATTTCCCACAGTCAGTTAGTTACCCCTATCAGCCAAAATTGTGCATTTCCTCTCATCATATGCCTTGGTTGTTGCTTGATCATGCTGTAAATTTAGATTTGTAAGAGCTAACGTTTGCTTTCCATGAGTGTTTGTTATATCCCACAGGTACCACACTTGTGAAGCACTTCTCTCGAGCAATCATTGTACCATGGCACCAAAGGGAGTTACTTCAAGAGTGACCACTAAAAGCAGTACTAGGGAAGTAGTTGAGTAAATATGCACATTCCCAACACTAACACGAAAGCACGACCAACCGCAGTGACAGAAGGTAGCAATCCAGTACAGGATCAAGGAAAGAGGAAATTGCTGAAATTATAAAGGGAGAACAAAGATGTAGAGAAAAAACACATTCAATCTTCAGGGAGGAAGCTTTGACAACATAAGCAAATGGAAGTAGAGGACATAGAAAACAGAGTGAAGGAAGAGAGAAAATAAGAGCTTGCAGGTAGCAAAACTGAGATCACAACAAGCAGAACAAGAGTCGAAGGAAGAACAGGAGTTGAGAAGCAGAAACAGGAAGAAGAACAAAGGCAAGGCACAATGACAGAGAAAACAACGCTAATACAAGTTGATGAGCTGGAACAACCAACAACTAAGGAAGAGAGTGAACAGATGTAAGTTCCCTCACCAAAGCTAATCACAAGAACCAAGTCTGGCTAGAGGTCGACAGGTACATGGAGCAGTTGATGCACAAGGCCACCAGTGATGACTTACAGCTGAGCGCAGACAACATGCATAAGTACATTGGTGGTCCAGCCACACTCAAGACAATGTTGTGCATGCTTCAAGACAAGACAGACAAAGGTTCCAAGACCACATGCCTGGATTCCATGGAGGCAAGGGTATACTTTTAGCAAGACAACATCAAGCAGTTTGGGGACATCACAGCACAACACCAAGCTTGGCAACAGTACGTGACCGAGAAGTACCAAGTGGATGTTACCGAGTTGGTATTTCCACAAACCTCAAATTCATAGTGTTTTGTCTTGTTAGGTTGCCTCTAGCCTATTTGTCTCACATGAGTACATTAAATTGTATTATTGTAAATATGTTGTAAGTGAAATTCCAAGTGTCACTAGTGGAATGTGAAGAATCACTATGTAATGTTAAGAGTCATGAGGGTAGTCCAAGAGTCAAAGGGGAATGTCAAGGGTCACCCTACCCTTTTCTATATATAGAACCTCATAACTCATAGTATTAGGTTTTGGGAGCCAAGATTTTGTCTAGTCATTCCTTAGAGAAGGCTTGGAGAGTATTGTGATGAGCCTTGGCTTCTCCACAGTGTAGAGTGAGTACATCTCTTTGGAGGAGCAGATAGTGTTGACTGTAATGTTACACTATTAGGGCTAGTGGTTGTCAATGGTGTATGTATGGATGGAACTTTAACTTAATAACATAACTGAGCAAGCATGTTTTCATGCATATGTTGTTATTGTAGTTCGACTATTTTGGTTACTTTAGCAATGTATGTTATTTCAGTTACGCATTTTTGTATGGACTATTTTGTATATGATTGTACGAATCTTGTTGAAGACATGTTGTTGTATTAACCCGACACTTTGGATTGTGGACTATTCTGCTTCTAGCATGTGATGTCATTCAACTTGTGTGTTCCTTTCAGGTTGTGTACTATTACAAGCTTCTAAGGGACACACTTAATTTTCCTCTTTGTGTGTTATAACCCCCATGCATCTCACTTGACTCACTACAAGGTCACACACTTGCTTCCGACAAAGTTATCATACTTACCTCTGCGCGCTACTGCAGTCAAGGCACTACTGTACTACCCACTGTTGGGACTCCTACTCCAAACGGTTTGAGACCTAGTTGGGACTTCTTACCGGGGATATCCCTTGACATGTTGATGGGTCCAACATTGTCAACACACTGTTTTCAATAAATGTGGAGAAAATTATGACAGTGTAATTTAAGAATGGTTAAGAGAATAAAATGAAGAGTTTAAGCTTAAAGCTAACAAAGAATATCACATCTCTATTTTCAAGAAGCCTATAAGATTTCTCATAAAAATGTTATCCCGATTATATGGAAAGAAGGATCCTGAACACTGTAAACAAAACGTATTCCAATAATCCATAGCAACATGAATGATGTGAAGCGTCTCAACTTGCATTGACATTTTGCCACAAAACATTATAGATACTTTAAAGTCATCATTAGAGTCTCCCCCTGGCTACAAACACATTTTATATATGTCTACTTTCTTGATAGACATTATTATTTCCTTAGTTCCAATTCCCCTCATGAAATGAAACTATCCCACTGACCAACATCTCCCTATTTAAAATTACGCACCAATATTGTGGGAGAGAAATTTCAAATTTCATTTTTACAATATTTACCATTATGTCATGATTCTTTTTTATGAAATTTTGTTTGGTAAAACCCCTCCAAGGATCAGTCAAAATTTGAAAGAAGGACTAGAGTCCATTGGTCACTGGTTTGTTGAAGAATTTTTTTCCTATATAAGAGTCTATGGGAGTGAGGTTGGCCTTGTTCTCTTACCATGTTATATTCCTGAAAGACTCGCCCTAAGGGAAGTAGAAAATCAAGTCCCTTTAAACAACCAGGCTCAAATTTAAGTAAGTTGAAGAAGAAAAATTGGCCTGGGTTTCCAATTAAGTTTGTAGAAATAAGTATCAGAGACAAGGGACACGGATTCAAGGAAGCAGAAGAGCTTCAAGAAGTTTGGCTACATTCTTTGCCTCAGTATGATTATGACCCTCATGGGATCATTAGCTTTCATTATACAATAGTTAGCTATATGAAAATATTTTCTCATCAAGAGCCCCCTTTTGATAATATTTTCGTAGATATTGATGATTTTCAGCAATCCATTGATAGAGGAAATCTTTTAAATATTGAAACAAGAGCCCAATACAAGAATTTAGGGAAAATATTTTTCAAATTTTCCTAAGAGAAAAAATTATTGATCTCAATATTTCTATTGAGGAATTAAAGACTTATGAATTATTTCAATTCAATTTTAAAGAAATCACTTTGGGTCCTTTAGTTGTATCTTAGCGAAAACAAGAAATATAAATTGAGAAAATGGAAGGTGTTACTATTACAGCTAAAGAACGAGAAAGCAGTGAAGAAATAAAGAAAAGAAACATGTTATATCACAGGTTACAACTAAAAAAGTTGTTAAAGGAAAGCAAGAAACCCCAGTAACAATTAAATCAATAGAAAAGGGGATAGTAAGTGAGCAAGAGATTATTCTAATTAATTCCCCTTAAGAGACAGAGAAGCAACCAGAAAAGAAAGAAAATAAATAAATGAAAATTTATAAGCAGAAGGATAAACAAATATTTGATGATATTGATTCCCAAAGAAGTAAAGAGGAAATGTAATCGTAGACAACTATTTCCACCAAGATCCCTTGGGATTCGTTTTTGTTCAAACGAGTTTTTGAATTAGAAGAAATTCTTCATACATACCCTTCTTTAATAGATTACTATTTCTATTCTCAGACCAATTAGTAGTGACAAGAACAAATAAAAGAAAGCACGATTCTTTAGAAACTGTTTCAGATTTCAATTGGTAAGTTTAAGGAGATATGAAAGAGAATGCCCAATAATCTTCAAAAACCTTGGGTTCCTTTGTAAATTATAACCAATATCATCTCAAAGAGTTAGCAACCTCATATGACAACAGTTTACAAAGAATTGAAGTGTTGCAAAAGCAATTAGAGAAAAATGAATTATTTATTGAAGAAAATTGGCAAAAGTACTCTGCAACTCTTATTCAAGGCTTTGCAATAGAGAGGGAAAACATATATAATCATTTTCAAGTAGAATTGAAAGAATTAAAATCAAAACATGAGCAACATATTCAAGAATTAGGGAAAGCACATATCAAACTCGGATTTTAAAGGAAGAGGATGAAAGTAATACTGAGTTCATGACTACAACTTTGAAAGAGAAAATTGATTCTCTTCAAAGTCAACTCAATTAGAATCAGGAAGCCACACAGACTCTAGATATTTTCAAAGAAAAAGAATTACAAATTTTTTAGATTTTAAGAAAAGATTAATCAAAGTTCTACAAACAGATGGATAAAATCTCAATATTTTATCAAGAAATTACAGATTTAAATCAAAGGATGGATTTTGTAGTAGAAGAAGAAAAATACATTAAAAGCAAACTTTTGTTTATTCTTGACTGGGAGAAGGAACTTCAATCTGTTGAAATTCTAAAAGTTTCTAAAACCGTAGAGAAGAAGAAGCCAGATAAATGAAAGAATGGACCAAAAATGCCCAAGTGCAATGCTTAGGAATTTGGGAGAAACAAACGGATTTTATTGAAGAATTTGATTTCCCAAGTTCCAAGCCATTGAAAGAAGTTGTTTCAGGGGAGTTAAGGAAGCCAATAGAGGACCTTGTCATCAAAGACCAGGGAGAAATTAAATGGATCAAGGTCTAGGGTCAACAAGCTTTCCAAAAATTTCTACAACTTACTTTTGAGAAAATTAAGCTTATTGCTAAATTTGAAAGAAGATACCAAAAAAGAAAAAAAAGGTCCAAGGTTTGATAGTCAACTTCCAAATAAACATAAATCAGTTCCCTTCGATTCACTTCTCAATTTTTTCTGAGGTGTATTCACGATGGCCGAAACATATCGAGATTCATGCACCTCATCTATTGCTCAACCTAAACTATGAAGATTTTGAAGACGAGGAGAAGTTACCTAGTTCTCAAGGAAATATCAGTTGAATGGTGATAGAATATATATTTTTACAAGTAGACATTTACTTTCAGAAAATCTTTTCATTTTATTATTTTAACACTTATCTTATTTTTTGAAACATATCCTATTTTTTTTAAAGTATTTATAGAACCTCTTGCATTAGTGTAAGGGGTTGAGAAATTATGAAGACTATATACTTGTATTTTTTAATCAATTTTGAAGTACTGGATTTTTTGAAGACTAGATTTAGTTTTAATGTGTTATGAGCTATGGTGTTTATGTCTAGACAAATTTTTAATTCCTTAATGGATGCATATGGTATCACTCTTCAATTTTTCCTATGTAATTCTGAATGAAGATTTGATTTTTTTGTCAAACATTTTCTATGACATGTTACAATCTACATCCAATTTTCAATAGAGGTTTTTGATTTGTTAACTTTTCATTATTGCTTGATCATTGGGATCTAATATTCAAAATATATAATATTAATTTCTCATTGGGATCTTAAGATTTATTTTATGGATGCATGTATGTATATTTTAGAAAATAACAAAAAATTAGTTTGAATAGGATGAAAACCTGAGTTTTTTAGTTTTTTGTTTAAAAACTCTTTCAAATATTATTTATGTGGTTAGTTGGAATCAAAATCTAGTCAATATTTAAATAACATGATATTTCACGTGGTTTATTATGTTTATATGAATCATTTATTCCCCTGTTGTTAAAACTGATCTCATCCTACTAACAGTCTATTTGTATTTTTGTAGATAATGATAAATATTAGAATATGTCATATATTTCCCCTAAATTAGTTATTTCATTTTTTTTAGATTAGTGTAATTTTAGTTTAATTTAATTTAGGCAGTAGAGCCTTTGTTTCATAGAGCATATGACCATCTAAATGAAAAAGGGTTAAATTGGGACTTTGATCAAGCAAATACTCACTCGTTGCAGGAGTAATTTTTCCGCCTATCAACAATTTGGTGCTAGAAGGAGGGCCACTTATATTATATGATTGATAAACCTATTAAGCCTATTCATCATATAACATCATTGGATATCATCACCTCATTAACAGTTTTTCATCCTACTGAACCCTTACCTATTCCATCGGCAACCACATTCTCCCCAAAAGAATCAGTTGAGGTTTCATCAGTTCCTAATCACCCTCAAATTCAATTTTCAAGAGTATATACTCGATCTCAAAGAAAAGCCTCAATTTTATCACCTATTTTATTTGATATATATAAAAGTAGAATACCTAAGCATGAGGTGGAAGCTATAATTTCCTCTTGTTTTAAAGCTAGTCCTAGATCCTCAACAAAGACTAATCCTAGAGCTTGATCTGAATTCACCACTTTTACAAACCCCTTGTTTCCTTTGGAAGAAGATGATTGGGAAATTGATCATATTGCATCTCAAATAGTAACTCCTTCAACTACTTGACCTTTGATTTTAGTAGTTCCATATACTTCAATAACTCTTCAAATTTCAATCCCTCCACCTCTAATTATCCCTCCTACAAGACCTCCTCTTCAAATCCTTCCATCACCTCACACATCAGGTTCAAGTTCATCTTCCCCAAAGTCACCTATGGCAGGTCAACCTTGGTTATGTGTTGGACCTATTTCTATTCCTAGGGCTCAACATGATTTACCGAAGCATTCTAAAAGATGGATTCCAAAATACAATCCTAATGGTCCTATTATTGTTGAAGAACAAGTTAAAAAATTCATGTTATCTTTCAAGTTAGGATCAATTCAACATGAAGATCAAGTTTTCAAGTTATTTCCATTTACCTTTGACGGAAAAGCTACAACTTGTTATTTTAATTTAGCTGATGGTTATATTAATACTTGGAAAGATTTTGAGAATTTATTTATCAAAAAGTATGGAGAGGATAAAACTAAAGAAACTTTATTTGTAGAGTTATCAAATATTAGGATGAATTCAGGTGAATCAATCAAATATTTTAATCAAAGACTACTACTTTAAATCCTTAACAGAATCCATGGAGCCTCAGATTAGGTGATGATGTTCTAAATGAGGTCTATACTACTGCTCTTCCTTTTGATATTTCATTTGATACTATTAGAGTAGAAAAAAATACATTAGCTCTAAACAAGGAGGAGGCCCTAAATGTTGGAAAATAAATATGAAAAATTGTAGCAAAACATGCATTAGGACAAGAAGTAAATAAAATAGTGCCTACTTCTAAAAAGGCTTCAACTAGTAAAATAGTTGATGAAAGAAAATAAAAATATAATATCGATTTAGACTCTATCCAAAAGGCAATTAAAAATATGTCTAATGAGATAACTAATGTAAAAAATTTCCTTTCTAAAACTCCAGTAATAAAAAAAACCTTGGAGACCATTTAGAAGGAATCCACCCCCCAATCCTAACCAAATCACAAATTACATTAGCTCTAAACAAGGAGGAAGCCCTAAATGTTGAAAAATAAATATAAAAAATTGTAGCAAAACATGCATTAGGACAAGAAATAAATAAAATAGTACCTACTTCTAAAAAGGCTTCAACTAGTAAAATAGTTGATGAAAGAAAAGAAAAATATAATATAGATTTAGACTTTATCCAAAAGGTAATTAAAAATATGTCTAATGAGATAACTGATGTAAAAAATTTCCTTTTTGAAACTCTAGTAATAAAAAAACCTTGGAGACCATTTAGAAGGAATCCAACCCCCAATCCTAATCAAACCACTCTTGAAGAATTCAACATTGATGATTATGTTCGTGATGATTTTTTTTGAGCTCATAATGGTAAACATTCTAAAAGAACTTGTTCTGCTTTTATAAAAATGTTTAAAGTATTTGTAGAAGCTGAGAATGAAATTCAACCAAAAGAATAACATAGACAAGAAGAGGAATCTAGTAAAATTAATGTTTTGTGGGATGTTTCTCAAGGAGGACTAATTGATAATGATTCTGTTGAAGATGAAGAAGAGGTTAACATTGTACAAACAAGCTCAAAAAGTCAAAATACTTCTCCAAATCAAGCATCCTCATCAAATCCCAACCCTCCAGCTCAAACAAAAAAAAAACAAATTGTTGATATATCTACTTCTACACCTAATGCTCTTCCTTTGGTAGAACATTTGGATTATGATTTAAGGAAACTAGAGCTAATATTTCTTTATTTGAATTATCCAAACTCACTCAGTAATGAGATAAATTGATCAAATATCTAGTAAATGATCCATCTGAAAACTAAAATTCCAGTAGAGATCCATCTAAAAATATTTCTAATATCAATGCAACTGTAATTGGAGATAGATCATCCTCTCGAACTCTTTTCTTTTTAACATTTTAAATCTGCAACATGAATGTGCATAATTGTGTAGTCGATTATTGGGCTTCATCTAATGTAATTCCCTTACCTGTTGTTCAGAAATTAAATATGTCTCCTACAAACTCATCTACCCAAATCGTACAACTTGATAGATCAAGTGTAGAAGTTTTAGGAGAAATAAAAAATGTTTTAATCAAACTTGCTTCAAATCCAAAAATATTTTAGATCATTGACATTATTGTCACAGATATTCTAGAATTATATGGTTTAATTCTTAGTCGAGATTGGTTAGAAAAACTCAATGGTTATTTCTCAAACAAATGGTTTCATTTATGGCTACCATTAAATGGTAGGCCAAATAAATTCAAGGTTGATCGTGAACAACACATGAAACATACAATTACCGACCTTGAAAATTCTAATGAGCCAATCAATTCTCCTAAATCTTCATTAGGTAATTATACATTTGATACCTATCTCGGTAATTTTTCATCTAAATAATCCTTTGTACTGGAAACTCAAATTGAATGCATAAGATTTCTCCAAGTACTAGCTTTAAATTCAAGGAAAATTTCTTATGCTAAAGCCTCGTCTATCATTATGACTAAACAAATTAACAGTTGTAATTATATTTTGATGGATCCAAATCTAATGTAGGAGTTGGTATTGGATGTGTATTAGTTGATCCTCAAGGGAATAAATTCCTCCTATCATGTAGATTAATTTTTCTTGTACCAATAATGTATCTGAATATGAGGTTTTATTGCAAGGTCTTCGTAAATCCATTTAAATGGGTATCAAAAACATCAAATTTTTAGGAGTTTCAGAAATTATTGTAAAACAATGCAATAAAACCATTCATTGTGTATCTAATATTTTAAAAAATTACAGACAAGAAGTATAGGACTGAGTTCAAAATTTTGATAACTTTGAATTAGATTCTATACCCTGCTCTCAAAATTATGACATTGATCTGTTTGCTAATGTTGCATCAAGGCTTCTGTCAGTTGAAAAAAAATTCCAATAAGATTTTTTATTGAAATTACTTTCAACCCTTCAATTCCTGACAATATTCAAAATTGGAGAGTATTTGATGACGATGATCAAGTGAAAGATTTATTAACTCTAGAAGATACTTTCAAAGGATCTATTTTTAATAAAGATCAACATATTTTTCAATTGAAATCATATTTTTCAGATGACCTAAAAAGTCAATATTTTATTCCAAAATATATAGTACAATTGGAAAATTTATATGATTTTCAAAATAGATTCAAAGGTAGTACAAATTGAAAAACCAATAGTTCCTCAATGCAATTTGAAGTTGTTAATTTGGGAACATGAAAACAAACTCAAAATATTAATTTAGGAAGCAATTGTACACCTACTGAAAGATCTAGATTTACCAAATTGTTCAATCAATACAAGGATGTTTTCGCCTAGACTTATGATGATCTGAAGGTTTATAATGCTAAAATCATACAACATGTAATTCCAGTCAAATCTTATACTAAACATTTTCAACAAAAATTAATGAAAATGCATCCTAGACTTGAGGGTCAGATCAAAGAAGAGCTTAATAAAATTTTAAAAGATTGGATTATTTTTTCAATGAGGCATTCACAATGGGTATCAAATTTAGTTATGGTTTGAAAAAAAAACAAAGATATTAGAATCTGTATTGATTTTCGAAATCTAAATAAATCATTTGAAAAAGATAATTATTGTGTCCCTCCAATGGAAAAGATTTTTCATTTAGTTGCAGGATCCGAGATTTTCTCTCTTCTTGATGGATTCCCTCGTTACAACTAGATTTTGGTTGCACCAAAAGATCAAATTAAAACTACTTTTTGAACCAAATGGGGTGTATATGCTTATAACAATCTGCCATTTGGATTAATCAATGTTGGGGATATTTTTTAACGAGCAATGGATATTGATTTTAATGGACTTATTAATAAATTCATGGTGGTATATGTGGATGATATCGCAGTTTATTCAAAGAAAATAATTCAACATACTGATAATTTGAGAAAATTCTTTGAAAAGTGTCGAAAATATGGAATCTCATTAAATCCCAAAAAAACAATATTTGTTGTCATTGAAGGAAATTATTGGGATTCATAGTTTCTAAAATAGGTATTACTATTGATCCAAATAGAATCAAATCATATTGCAAATTGTTCTTCCTCATTGTTAACACCAGAAAATCGTACACATATTTGTACAATCCAAAAGACACCCAAAGTCGTCTAGAAAAATACACAAGTAAATATTTTCCAAGTGAAGACATTATGAAGATCAAAAAATATAATTTCTCATAAGGTCCAATGTATATTGAATTTAAAAATAAGGATTTTAGGACTTTCCCTTTGATAGTTGTGTGACGCGTGGTATTTTCTTCGGAAGCCGCATGGTCGAAGAAATGGCCGACTCAACAATTCGGGACCACTTCCCACACTTGGAAGACGATTCCTCGACAATATTCCAGTCAAGGATAGCCAAATTCGGGTCACCCTGAAGATATCTAGCCCTCAAAGGAATCCTCTTATCCTACTCATAAGTCATTTCCATTCATGCACAAAGAAAGGGAAGAGGAATTCAAAAAATTCTATATAAACAAGCCATGGGAGAACCAAAAAGAAGACAATTTTATGCTGGCCAAATTGCTATCAGAGCAAACCTTCATTTCATTGTTGAAGCAGAAGAAGTAGAGCACTATTGTGTTGGCATAATTTCTCATTAGAAATCCATCACTCTAGTGTGGACAGAATTTCACCATTGAGAGAACCTTGATACTTCTTGGATAGAGACGAGAATCTTGCAAAGAGAATGAAGAAAAGAACCTCCTTGCTGAGGATTTTTTAGAACCATAGCTCAAATAATTCTCTTCAAGTGTTTAGTATTATACTAGTTGCATTCATCTTCTACCAGCAACAGTCAATAAAGGGAGACATTTTCCATAATTATGTTGACTTTTTTACTTCATTAATCATTATTTGTGTGTTTATCTATTTGTTTTATTTTATGCTTTTTTATGTATTTTTTCCACCATTTGAAATACTGTGTTTCTTCATGCTTGTTTAATGAAAAAAACCAAACTGCTTGTTTTTATTTGTAGGGAACAACCTACTGCTAAGAAGGTGTCTTTTGGTACACCTTCGCTACAAAAACACTACAACAAGATTGGTGATTCCGCTGTTGTATTTTCTTTCATATAAATGATTTTGTTTGTAGGACCTTCTGTTTGCATTATCACCTCACATGGCATGAATCTACTCTAGAAATTTTGTAGGAACTTTTGGACCTGTTGATTGCCGAGAAACTTGCATGTTTACAATTTTTCTGTCAATTGCACGACTTCCTGATGAATAGACATGTAGGCCACGACTTTTTCTCAGACAGATACGCAACCACATCTGTGTAGGGAAAACCAACGCAATTTCCACAAAGCTAAAAATTCCTTGTAATTTCACTTTTTCCAGGTGATTGGCAACCTTTAGTGAATTGTCTGCACCTACGCAATTTTTTTCCAGTCAATTTAGATTAATTAATTTTTCTACTAATCATAATTATCAGGGTAATTAGATTATATTTATTTATTTTTGAAATTCTCACATAGCTTAACTAAGGGGGAAATTAAGTGGCCAAATTCCATCCATATTTTTCAATCTATTTTTCTAAGTTTTTGCAAATCACATAGCTTAATTAGTAAAGGATTAAGTGGCCTATCATCCACAAATATTGTTACTAACCAAAGCATTTTTTTCATTTCATTAGTTTTGGGACTAGGGCCAAGTTCCATTACAAAAAGGAAGTAATATATGCTTCCCTTGTGTCTTTTAGGAGAACGTGGGCTAACATATGATTCTTAACGCACTTGTATTTCCCGTCTCCCTTTAGTCACACATAGTGTAATAAGAGAAATATTAAACAACCCATTATTCGCACATCATTTCTTCTTCATGCAAGGAACAACTAAAATCTAGTGTAATTAGGAGGATATTATAAGGGATCACCGAATATCCACATCTTATTGCACTTTGCATGCTCACTTTATCACTTGCACACAATTACACATCACACACTAAGCTCCTATACGCTTCGTATTAGAAGGCATCCAGTTTCTAGAGGTTCTCATACTTAGCTTATTTTAGCTTACATCTCACACCCTAAAAAAATTAAGACCCTTAAAATCAACCATAACGTGGACCAACCAAATTCCCCATAGGGGCCACCAAAGAATTTATAGTTTAGGTTAGGTCCATTAGGGGTAGGCATCCCATAAGCCAAAATGGTCATGTTACATCTTTGGGACATAACAGTTGGTTTTTTAGGGATATTAAAATCCTTCAATCATCCCACATAAAATAATACTTGAGCCTGGCAGAGACCTGATCCAGAGTGGGTTCAACTTAGGTCCAGTGTGTTCGGTACTATTTGGGGTTGCCCGACCCGTATAGTGCTTGGTACTGGTAACTAAATACAAAGAAGCTAGAGACTCAAATTCTCACATGGGATGAAGGTACTTAAGTGGCCAAAATCTAGGGCATCCATCCCTGTAGGTGGAGGTGCGGGCAACACCAAAGCCTCATCTGTTACCTTGGTTGATTCTTCAGCTACTGGAAGGTGTCACCAATTCTTTCGGGAAGTTTCCCCAATACCCATCAGAAGATATCTTCACAAGGCCCACTTACTTTGAGAGTTGTAAGGATGATTAGGTATTCATATGATCTTTTATCGTGCATAAAAATAAACAAAAACCATTTTTTCGTTGTTTGATCACATAGTCTAAAGTTAAAGGGAAAGTAATCATTTTATTTTTGCTTTATTTTATGTATGTGATATATTTTCTTTAGCAATCATCTCCTTCCCTCAATCACACAAAGTAGAACACATTCTACTCAATACCATAGGGGACCCCACATCTTCCCTTCGATCTGACATTTTCAAAATCTCCCTCCATTACCAGGAGAAGTGTTAGGTCTCTCACCATTTAGGCGCAAAAGACACCATCAAACTATCGTTATAGGATCTTCCTTTATTGGTGAAACTTTGCTTGGAACTCCTCCTCATCAAAGTACCCCATTCACTACCCCCAAAGGGAGCCCCCATAAATCCCCTCCCGAGAATCTACACGGTGCTCACAGTTAACCACCCTTGACAGGGAACCCCCATACATATAGATTTCCAAAATCATGCCATGATGGCGGAAAACTCACAAGTCTTGCTTTTATCTTCTTTAAAACTTCCTTATTTAAGCAAGGTAACCAATGACCCAATTTTGCATGACCAAAATTGGCCAGCCATGCCCACCAAAGTCCCTTTGGAGATTCCAAAATTAAAATGGAAGCAGGGAGAAGACCCAGGAAACAATGGCATGACTTTTCACCAGTGGTGTTCATCACATATGATACTATTCAATTACTACTATTTCAACACACCCTTCTTGGGCCAGCAATGAAATGGTATATTGACCAACCTTTTGTGTCGCATGGAAGTTGTAGTTCCCTAGCTACAACTTTCCTAACATTCTTCAGCTCCCGGTTTGTCACAACTCGAGCCTAGAACTTCTCACCCACTTCAAACAAACACCTTCTACACACATATCAGATCATATCCAAAAGTGGCAGAAATGTCGTAGCTTATGTAAAGAACAATTTGAAGACAAATTCCTCCTCGACCTATTTTTGAGATCTCTCAAATCGGAAATCTCAAAAGACATGGAAACTTTAGCCCCACATAACAAGGAAGATTCCATTAGCAAAGCTCAATAGTCAAAGCATATATACACCCAGTATGGATACCTCTACCATGTTCTATCAGATGCCCTACACCTGCATAATTTTAAAGAGACACCAGGTGCATCCAATGTTGTCGATAGATTGATTGGGACCATAACCCAAAATCACCCTGGAAATAATTTCCAGAACCCTGGATACAATTACAGTGGCTAACCATTTAGCGCCATAACACCACCACATCTCAAATCATATTACCTCGGACAACCTATTCCTATGCAGAACACTACTATGCAGGTTAACCAATACCAACCCGCGCAGGGTGGCCAATACCCTCCCACGCAAGGTGTTCCATACCCCCTAGGAACATGGAACCAATTCCTCCTTCCCAAAACTTATACGCCATGAAAGGATAAGGGAACAAGTATTTCTCTTTCCCTGCACCTCAACAGAACAACCCATCAGGGGGTTAATCTAGTGTGGCCTTCTCTTGCACAACAACAACAATTGGATGAACAGATGAGCACAATTAACCCACCCAACGTTGCTAAGAAAAAACCAAAGAGCAAGCCAAAAGGAGAGATTTTCCAACAACAACCTCAGCAAACACTGGTTGGGGGCAACCCAAATTGGAACCAAAAGCAGCGATCGACCAATAACAACCCATAAAGAAAAAACAAGAATATGAGTCTGTTGAATAACCACACTTGTGCCATTTTTGGTGAGTATTGTCATTACGCCCATCATTGTCCTTAACTCCAAGAGTTGAAAAAGATGAAATACAGTGGGGGAAAAGTGGGGTGAAACCAATAAACTGTAGTAATGCAACATCCCTTCCCCCATCAAGGAGTGTAAAATACCCAGTAGGAACACTCCCAACAACACCAGAACCCTTCTGGAGGAAGTTCCCAAAGTGTCTCAAATTGCAACATTTACATGGCAGGCGAAGATGTTATTCTGTAGACGCACAACCGAGAGTATGGAACTCCACCAGAAACCAATAATTTCACCTCAACTATTGTAGCACCTACAACACCTTTAACAATCCCTCGATACACCATGGAGCCCATCCAAAATATGGTTAAAGGTACCTTATGGTGAGTAAGACAGAACTCAATGGTTTCTCATAGTCATAACATAGTCGATGACTTAGCCCAAACTCCTTCAACTATGTCAGCATTAGAAGTTTTGCAATCATGCCCAACCCAACGAAAAACCTCACTTTTTTCATTAGGAGCAATCGGTCCTGCTGATTCTCATTTAATGGTCTTTGACTTGGATAAATCCACCCCACGTCTACCATTAGCCGTCACTTTTCAAATCCCAGTCTCAGTCCAGAATATCACCATCCATCATTGCATTGCCAACAAAGGGGCATACACATGTATAATGTCCAAATCAGTTTGGAAAAAACTTGGATCCCCCAGACTCAAACCTTCTTACATCATTCTCGGAGCGTATGACGGATGCCTTTCTATTCTCATAGGCCTATACCAAGGTGTTCCAATACAACTGGCTAGTAAAATGGTGCTCATAGACATTGAAGTATTGGATGCACAGTTGAATTATAATATCCTTCTAGGCCAAATTTATATGTATGAAAATTTAGCAGTAAAATATTCCTTATTCAGGGTAATGATGTTCCCCCATGATGGGAAAATTATTACAATCGACCAACTCATGTATTATGAGAAGAATACATTAATTTCACATGATGGTATGTTACCTTTCGTCAGATATTCTCCTGAATTGGTCACCACTTACACTGAATTCGGCCTCGACCAATTTAAGCCATCAACCCTCCTCAGAAATTCCCATGAGACCCTCCTGTGATAGAGGATATCCCTCTAGCCACAAGAGCCCCAGTGTGCATTATGAGTTCATCAAACACCCATCAAGATCAAGAACTAGTTTCATATACCAACAATAATGTTGTTCTTGATCCTACTTTCTTACCATATGTTATCATCCAAACACCCTTCTTATTACCCCCACCTAGTTTTGTTTAGCACCAAGTTGACGCATTGCTCTCATTGCCCAATATGGATCTAGTGATACCATTGTGGTATCTAGACCCTCAGGTCATGTCAACACGCTCAGGTATCACCTCAACAAGTGTTGAGAACCAGTGTTGTAGCAAGAATGTTGCAACTCCTAGGGTTACCAACTTTACTTCATCAACCCAGGGTTCGTACAAACTTGGAGGTCACAGTGTTGTATACACAGTAGATGCAATGGTCTATTCTTGTCACTTTTCAATTGGGGTGGTATACCACTAGGGGTTTTCAAACCAGTCTTCTATTGACTAGAAGGAATCTGATTACCAAATGGCAATGGGAAAATTACTCTTAATTCATAAAGGAAATGTTGCCTACTCTACAAAATGAAAATGTTGAATTGAAAGGTGATATAAAGTGACAAGAAATCATCTAGCTAGGCATCTACACATATTTCTTGCAAAAGAGACATAAATTAACCTTGCATATAACATCTAGTTATCTGGACTAAATGAGCATGGAATTTTATCTAAGAACTACTGTGAATGTTGCATGCATGTGCTAACAAGAAATTGCAGAAAAAACCTTTTTAATTTTTAGTTTTATGAATGAAAATGCTAATTTAACCAATTTGTTCTTTGCCAAGGGAGACAGGTATGGTGAAACGGGTCTGGAATGGTGTTGAGGGTATGGAATCCAAGTCAAGGGCTAACCTAACCTCATATGACCATTTATGTTCAATTCAGGCTTAAAGCAAGCTGTTATAGGGTTTCCTGTAGTACTACAGGATGTCCTAGTTGTACTACAGGATGTCGTGTTTTACTACGAGAAACAGGTCGAAAGCTTTTAGGGAGGTAGGAAAGGTAGAATGAAGTGTGATAAAGGTGTTTGATGGGGAAATAAGGCACAAAGGAGGTGCACACTACCCATGTTTCAGGTCAAGGCTTCAAGATGGTTGGACTTGCTCAAGGAAAATGTCCACTTTGCTACAAAACAAGAATTCAGATTAGGGTTTGGTGGACATTGGTAGCGTAGGTGGAGAAGACTTGGATGAGGTTGGCGAGATGAGGTCTCCCTGCAGATCATATCCTCCTACAACAACATACATTATTTTCTTCATTTATGCACTTCATTTACATATGGGAAAGATGAGTTGAATTTAGGAAAAACATAGTTATTAATAGCTAATGGCTAAGTTTATGAAGGGAAGTGCTTCTAAACCATAGAAAACTCAAAAGACAAAAATGACAATTGCAAGTACTTCTAAGAAGTTTGGAAACAATGATCTATGCAACAAGAAATCCTAAGTTATGTAGTGATCAAAAAATAAATATGTTTTTGGGTTGTGTGAATGGAACCCTCAACCCATGATCCCATAAGGGAGATGAGGCAGAGGCCACTACCACAATCTTTTCTGAAGTGTTTATTGTCACTATTGTACCACTGATCTATCTATCCACAAATGGAAGCAAACTAAGTAATCATCCAAATACTTGTAGTTTAAACAAAACTGAAATCACTTCAGTAGCTAACTATGAATGTAATCTAAGCATACATGTATAGAAAGAGGAACCTCTACTGCTAGGGTTGGGCCCCAACCCAAGAGCTTCAAACCTCTAAGTCAACTCAGTGTTGGATCAGGGGAATGTTTCTCATTTTCTTCAAAATATCAATAATACATAAGAGTTATCAGTCACAATCTCTTAGCTCGCAAATGCCTCTTGGCTACAACAAAAAAATTTGAATCCTAATGAGGCCTTCTTATTTATACAACTGAAGTTACCAACATCTTCCTGAAATTTAGAGAGGCTTGGCTCCCAACTTGAGATCAACTTGTCTTCAACTATCACTGGCTTGGCTACCAATGACCTCAGTGGGCTTGGCTACTTGTAACTTTGAGATGATGAGATCTGGTGGAGTAATCTTCAAGTGAGTGAGGAGTTAATGACGGAGATCCAATCTCCTAAAATACCTCTTTCTTGTCTACTTCGAGTTCCTACACTTAAATTAGCCAAAAATTTTCCAAATCTTGTAATTAATGCACATTAGGCCACATGACATAACATCTCATCTTTACTCTTCCCACTAAGAAAAATATAATAAAACATGTAAAGAAATGTGAGAAAAGTTGATTTTAATAAGCTGGAGAGTGGAATTAAGGTCCATATAATTTACCTATTGATGAGCCTCATCATCAACCCCCTACTGAAAGTGTTGCTCATCCTTGAGAAACTTAATCTATGTCCACGTATTTCATTGCTCTTGTGGCCTCTCTGACATCCCAAGCTTCTGTTGATGTATTCTCCTCTTATGGATAAAATCTTGCATGCTTCTCTATTTCCTCCCACTGCTTTCTTTCCTCTTCTTCCTTTCTTCCTTCTAACATACCCAAGAGCAATGGTGGACTGAGTTTCAAGCCAATCTGGTTGATTTTGAGTCTCTGCATTGCCTTCTTATGTAGTGGGGTGCTCTCTAGTACATCCCTCATTCTTTTAGGAGAATGATACTCCCTGATCCTTAGGTTGTATGGTAGGGTGCCCCATCTCCTTTGGCATGCTTGCTGGCTTTCATCCCCTAGCAATCTCAAAGTTTCCTCAAAATGAGTGACTACTTGCTCTTATGTAGCTAGGTATCTTGGTGCAAGATGGGGATCATTGGCGATGAGGTTGTGGGTGCTAATGACAGCCATGGAATTGATTTGTTCTTCTCTGATGTAAAGGGGATCTTTTTCTTCTCTTTCCAATACCCTCTTTACTTCCTTAGCCCTGGCCTCCTCATGACTCATCCATGATGCCAAGGCCATTAGTTGTAAGTCCCCCAGCTTTGGATTGGGGTCCCACACATTCAAGTATGTTAAGGCCAAGTTGTGTAAGTAGAATTCAGATATTTTGGCCCTCTCTTCTAAATTGATTTGGTCAGAGAGTTCAATGAACTGTCTATAGTCTTGGAAAGGCATAGTCCCTTGTTGTGCTAGGTTCTTTATCTGAAATTTCAGCCATTGATCTTTTAGGTACAAGGCATATGATTTTGATGGCATCTTGCACTGGAGTGCCTCCATAGAGAGGCTTTCCATGGTGGCCAATTGGCTCTCTTTTTCCTGTACCTACCTCCTCAACCATGTGTTTTTAGCCTCTAGTTGAGATTTCGTAACTCTTTCCCTATTTCTTATCTCAATAAACTCTCTGCCCATCTCTAGTATCTTCTCTTCCATATGGACCACATCTTATACATTATTTGATTTAGCAATTCGCATCTAGCAGTGTGTCCTTTCTCTCTCCTTCTCATGCTCAAAGAAGAGAGGGATGGAAAAATTTTGTGGTATTACTCTGCCTCCCTCAATGAATCTATAATAGGAGTTGAGATTAGGTTTCGGGCTAGGTTCCTGCAACTCTTGGGATTCTCCCTTTAATGTCTTTTGACAATCTTTCTCCCCCAATACTTGTGTTGCTGCTTCCTTGCCTTTCATTGGTCCTTGATGTCCTTCCTGCTGCTTTTTCTGTGTTTCCTGTAGTGTTGACAAAGTTTCCTATAGGACTGTGTGTGTTTCTTGTAGGAGGATTTTCCCTTTCTGAAATGGGGGCAAAGGTTTGTTGATTTTCTTTGTTGAGGTTGACCTGGTGACAGGCCTCCTAACACAGGTGATTGGTGAATTTGGGATTCCTATTGTGATGTGCCCTATTCACCTTTGATTTCTGGGGAGACTAGCTTTTCTTGTCCTTTTGGTGAGTCTTCAATAATGATAGGAGTCTTGGTAGGTGTTTGTGGTCTCCCATATTTTATCCTAGTGCTCCTCCTTGTTTTGAAATATAGGGGAGTCTTCCTTTGCCTTTTCCCTGTTCACTTTATGGGTGTGCTTAGGGATGTCAAGGTAGCAGTTGTCTCTTCTCTCTGGTTTCAAGAGACACTCTTGGAGATTCCTCCCGTTACTTGGTATGTTTTATAGGGATTTCCTCATACTTCTATGCTTCTTCCCCACTATTCTTTTCTCCCTCTGTTTTATTTGTATTTGCCTCCTCTTCTTCCTCTGGTTCTTCCTCTTCTTCTTGAGGTTCCTCTTCTTCTTCTTCAGGTTCCTCCTCTTCTTCTTCAGGTTATTCTTCTTCCTTTTTAGGTTCTTCTTCTTACTGACAACCATTTCACCACAGAAGTGGCACTGAATCTAGCCTAAGGTGTGAGTGACATGCAAATTGTTGAGCTACATCATCATCATATCCTCTAAGTAGCTCGAATAATCTCAACCATTGATTCCTTATAAATATATGTACCACAAGGGGATGGAGATGTATTCTAGATGTCCCTCCCTTTATTGAAACCTCTGATGAGTACCAGTATTGGAGCGAGAATGCTACAAATCATAGGGCTACCAACTTTACTTTATCAACTTGGGGTTCGTACAAACTTGGAGGTGACAGTGTTGTATACACAAGCATATGCAATGGGTCCACTCTTTTTCACTGTTGAGTTGGCAATAGACCACTATGGTTTCTCAAACTAGCCTTCTATTGATTTAGAAGAAGTTTGATTACCAATGAAGAAAGGGGAATTTTACCCTAATTGAGAGAATTGAAATATTGTCTACTGCAGTAATGAAAGACTGAAATAAATGCTTTAAACACACCACTCATCTAACTATTTGTTAAGAGATCTTGCTTCAGAAGAATTCTAAGCTAACATGTGTGTAATCCTAACTATCCTAGGCATGCAATCTGAGATAATCAAACACTTTACTGTTGTGCATATGAATGAACACAATAACTCTTTTTTTTTTGTCCTTTTTTGTGAAAATGTGAATGCTAAATCTTCTTGGTGGTATGGCAGGTGGGTTAGAGATGGTTGTGAAGGGTCATATGGCTTAGGAGGAAAACAGGGGTCTTCTCCTAACTTTCTAGATGCATTTTCCTCAAATCGGCCTCAAAACAGGCCACTACAGGTTGTCCTATAGGATGTCCTAATGCACCTACAGGATGTCTTAATGCTCCTACAGGATCCCCTGTATTCCTACAGGATCCAGCTAAAATCATAAGGAGGGGTTTGGAAGGTGGTATAAGGCTTAGGGAAGGTGAATTATGGAAGAAATAAGGCAAGGGAGGGGCTAGGATTTCCTCAAAGCTCAAACCAATGTTTGTGAGATGGCTGGATTTGCTCAACAAACCTGGAAAGTTGTTCTTATGGAATGATGTATTGGTTGATGGCCTTAGTGGTTGTTGGTGTTCATGGATGAATGAGGTTAGGATGGGGCTGTTGACATGAGATCTTCTTGCGCTAATGAAGCTCTTGCAATACATACATCATTGGCATTTACCCATGGATCATGTCAAACAAGAAGGACTTCCAATCAACATAAGAAAACATGATTCCATTATTTAGTTGCCTAGTTCATGCATGGAAATACTTGTAGAATATTGTAAAAAACCATGAGATCTAATACAAAGCTGGAGATATCAGAAATAACAACTGAAACCTATTCTTGAAAAATGAAAAGGTGCTGGTGTAATTAGCAGAAAACCCTAAATTCCATAAGAAAACATAATTATGTCTTTTGGGGCTGAATAGGAGTTTTTCCTCAAATCATGGTCCCTGAAGGGAGGAGTGAAGAAAAATCCACCTGCTATTAGCTTTTTTGTTATTCCTTTATCTCTCTAAATCTACTTCTAAAGCTCTGCACAAATGGAAGCAAACTAATCAAATTCACCACTACTTGTAATGAAACAATGCCAAAATCAATTCAACAATTAATCTATGAAATAACCTAAGCATACAAGTACAATAAGAGGAACCTATACTACTAGGTTTGGGCCCTAACCCAAGAGCTTCAGCCCTCTAATTCAACTCAGTGCTAGATCAAGGAAATTCTCATTCTCATTATCATATCAAAAATTACATAACAGTGTTTTGCCACAATCCTTTAACTCGAAAATGCTTAGTGCTCTTACATAAAAAATATGAATCCTAATGAGGCTCTAGGCCTCCTTATTTATACAACTGAAGTCTCCAACAACTTCCTTAAATCTAGGGAGGTTTGGCTCCCAAACTCAAGATGAATTGGTTCTTAACTATCACTGGCTCAATTGCCCATGATCTCCATGACTCGACTGCTTGCAACTCCGAGTTAGTGTGATTTGATTGAGGGATATTTGAATGAGTGAGGATTTAATGAGGAAGATCCATCTCCTATAATCTCTCCTTCTTGTCTCATTCGAGTTCCTACACCTTAATTAGCCAAAATTTCCATGATTTTCTCCCAAAAACCTGTAATCAATGCACATTAGACCACTAGACATAACATCTTACTTTTACTCATCTCATTAAGCAAAATATAATTAAAACATGTAAGTAATTATGAGAAGAGTTGATTTTAGTAAGCTTGGAGGTGTATTAAGGTCCATATAGTTACCCAATGATGAGGCTCATCATCACCCCCCTACTGAAAGTGTTTCTCATCCTCTGAGCAACTTAATCTATGTCCATGTCCTTCATTTCTCTAGTGGCCTCCCTGACATCCCATGCTTCTGTTGTAGTTTCCTCTTCCTGTGAATAAAATCCTACCTTCCCCTCTATCTCTTCCCACTGCTTTCTTTCTTCTTCTTCTCTCCTCCCTTCCAACATTCCTAAAAGCAGTGGTGGACTGAGTCTCAAGCCAATCCAATTGACTTTGAGTCTTTGTAGAGCTTGCTTATACATGGGTGTTCTATTTAGTGCCTCTCTCATTCTCTGAGGAGAATGGTATTATATGATTTTTAGGCTGTAAGGAAAGTTGTTCCACCTCCTTTGGCAAGCTTGCATGTTTTCATCTCCTAGCAACCTGAACATGTCTTGAAAGTGTGTGACTGCTTGTTCTTGTGCAGCGAGGCAGCTAGGTGCAAGCTTAGGATCATTTGAAATGAGGTTGTGGGTGCTGATGACAGCCATTGGATTAGATTGTTCAGCTTTGATCATGAGGGGTTATTTCTCTTCTCTTGCCATTACCTTTTTTATTTATGTATCTCTTGCATTCTCATGATTCATCCAAGATGCTAAGGCCATCAATTGCAAGTCTCCTAGTTTTGAATTTGGGTCCCACACATTAAAATATGTCAAGGTCAAGTTGTGTAGGTAAAAATCAAACATTTTTTCTCTACCTTCTAAGGTGCTTTAATCACAGATATCAATGAATTGTCTATAGTCCTGGAAGGGAATATTGCCTGTCTATGCTAAAGTCTTGATTTGGAGTTGTAGCCATTGTTCCTTGAGATACAAGGCATAAGACTTTGCTAGAATCCTGCACTAGATTGCCTCCAAGGATAAACTGGCCATAGTTGCCAATTACCTCTTTACCTCTTTACCTCTTTACCTCTTTACCTCTTAAACTGGCCATAGTTGCCAATCTACTTCTAACTGAGATTTCATGATTACCTCTTTGTCCCTTATGTTGCTCAGATCTCTGCCCATCTCTTTCCATTTTTCCTCGATGTGGCATACATTCTCCACTCCTTTTGATTTGGAACTTTTCATCCACCTGTGTGTCCTTGCCCTCTCTCTTTGAAGCTCAAAGAATAAGGGAATGGAAAACGTTTGTGGGATTACCCTACCTCCTTCAATGAATCTGTAGTAGGAGCTGAGGTTGGGATGTGGACTAGGCTCCCTCAGCTCTTGGTCTTCTTCCTTTGTTTCTTGTGGAGTGATACCTTCTTGGTCCCTTTTTTTCACATCTTGTAGGTTTGATAGGGTTTCCTATAGGATGGGCTTTGTTTCCTGTAGGTCTGCATGTTTCTTCTGTAGGAGAAATTTTCCCTTTGATGAGGATGACCTTGTGACAAGCCTCCTAACATAAGTGATGGGATATTTGGGAGAGGCTTGTCCTGATGATCCTTCTCCTTGATTTTTCTCTAGAGGAGTTGCCTTTTCTTGTTGCTTTGGTGAGTCTTCAATGACAATAGGAGTTTTGGTGGGGGTTTGAGGTCTTCCCTGCCTAATCCTTGTGCTCTTTCTTGTTTTGAAGTATAGTGGGGTTTGTCTTTGCCTCTTCCCTTTTGACTTGATAGGTGTACTTAGGGTAGTAAGAGCAGTTGCTGCCTCTTTCTCAGTGGGTTCTGGAGATACCCTTGGTGATTCTTCCCCTTCTTTGCCTTGAACTGTAGGCCTCTGTTCTTCCTTCTATTTTGTTTCCTCTTTTCCATTCTCCTTCTCATTCTTATCTTTCTCTTTCTCTTCTTCCTCTAGTTCCTCACTCTGCTCATCTGTCTCTTCTTTTGTTTCTTCTTCTATCTCTTCTTCATTCTCCTCCTCCTTTTCTTCCTCTTTTCCCTCTTCTGTTTCCTCTTCATTTTCTTCTTTTGTTTCCTCTTCATTTTCTTCTTTTATTTCTTCTTCCCTCTCACTAGCAATGGGGCTTTTTTCATATTCAAGAGCTTGAATTGCCCCTCCTTCCTAGATGTCTCTGAAGGTTTTCCATGTATCAGGGAGTCTTAGGTTTTGTAGAGCATCTTCTAGGATGAGTTTTACCAACCCACGATGGGATAGTTGCTCATGTTTCCCTTCCTACACTTTGATGCTCATGTCTATCATTGATTGAAGAAGAAAGTAGGGTATACTTAATCTATTTTGAGGAGGTGTGTTTGCTCCAAATATCAGTTCTTGGAGGAGTTTAAAGTGGTATCCATACACCACACTGTATCTCCCTTCACATGATATGTATTTAATGAGGTGGTAACTAACTTCATTCCAAGGGTATGGAATGCTTCCTCTTCTGACCCCATTTTTGTCTTCCATTGGCTCCTCCCCTTCCAAAAATAATTTCTTCTTTGCAAGGGTGTTGTTACCCTTATCTTCTTTTCTCCAAGGTAACCCTAAAGGGAGTGTAGTGATTCTGCTTATAACTTCAGGGGTGATTTCTACTGATAGGCCTTTCACCACAGCAGTGGCATGGGTCCTAGTGAGTGAGAGAGCAAAGTCTTTTGCCACCTCATCATCGTATCCTCTCATCCTCTCAAAGAACCCCATCCATTTGTGCCTTGTGAAAATTTATACTACAGGAGGATGCTAGTGGATCCTCACTGTGTTTGTGGGTTCTCTCTTGTTAAAACCTGTCATCTTTCCCTAGTAATTGTGGAGGCTTGGATGGATATAATTGAAGAATTCTGGTAAGTGAGAGAGGTTGGAGTGTTAATTTTGTAATACAATTCTCCTAGACTGCAATTTCCTTAATCAAATGAGGTTTTTTCTTCTTTTTAACTGGAAAACATGGAAGGTATAGCTCCTACCTTACTTGTTTCGTTCTATTGAGGACAACCTTTGATTTCTCCTCCCTTTAGTGCCCACTGATAATCCTGTAGATTGACTGCTTTGTATCCTGTAGGTTTTCCTGTAGGATCCTGTAGGTTTTCCTATAGGATCATGTAGGTCTCCTACGCTGAAAAATGTTAATTATCTCCTGTAGGTGCTGCTTCAAGAAGGCCGAGAGCAACCTCTTTTTGATGAATTCTCGAGATTGCTAATGCTCTCTTTGCATGGGAATCAATGTTTTATTTCCTTATATGGATGATCGTGTGGGATGGTGTGCTGGTTGTCTAAGTACGAGCACCTCATTTTAGACCATTGGTCCCACTATCAGCCCATCATTCCACCATACCTCATAATCATCTCCCACTTCCTTCCTCCGTAACTTAACCATTTTTGGCCTTATCTCCTTTTTCTTCTGATTTGACTACTTCCACGTGTGGAGTTGTCTAACTATTTTCTCCTCATTGACTGGCCGAAGGTGCCCAATTTAATTGGCCACCTTTTCTTATAAAACCAAATCTTACATAATCCTATAGTTTTGATCATATCGTACTAATGAGAGAGCATGAGTAAGATGACATACTTGTGGGTAAGATGCTTTGATGATGATGCATGCTAGAGAATGATGTATCTTTGTTGTGTATTTGATGCATGTCCTTCGTTGTATTGGCCTCTTTTGATGCTCGTTTCTTTTTATGTGCAGGAGCTAGAGAGTGATGTGGTGATCTTGCTATTGTTGTTGAGCTCTAGAGGAGCTTCCTCAACCTTGGAATCTTTGTGCTGAAGATGGATGCAACCCTAGGAAGTTTCCTTTGTGGGATAGGATGATATAGGATGTCCTGTAGCTACCTCTCCCCTAAACTTTCATACTTTTTCTCACTTCTGGAGCATGAGGGTTGTTGACATGAGTAGAGAAGGGTTGTAGTGAATGGTAGGTGAGAGTTGTGGTCTTCAGGTATTGTCCCTCTATCCTCCTCTCCCTCTTCTATTTGTTTTTTCTCTTTTTGAAAACTGTATATATATATATATATATATATATATATATATATATATATAGTTGAAATGACTTATTGGATGGATGCAGGGGTAACATGGTGATGGAAGGCATGGTGATGATGTGGTGGAGTGAATGTTTTTTTTCATACACGGGCTTGTCATCCCCTTGCTCTAGGATCACTTTTCTTAGGATTTCAAGGCCACTGTAATTCCTACAGGAAACTCCTGTAGGTTTACAGGGAATCCTGTAGGATTACAGGGAATCCTATAGAAAACACAGAGCCTGTGTAAATTGAGCTGGAGGAGTTCATAAATGGAAGAATGGATGAAATAATGAAGAATATGAGATGGAGGGATTGAAATATGGATTTTGTACGTCCTCCTATTCCTCTCAAGCTGAGGTTATTCTCCTTTTTCTGACCTGCAAACAACATTTCCAAAAAAAAATTACCTTTTCTCTCTTTTTTTCATTTTTTTTTTAGAAAATGACTAGTCTGCCTCCAAGGATGTTTTCATCCTAGCTTCCTGCCCTGGGTGCCTCAAAAGAGGTTTTCACCCAGAGATCTTTATATTTTGTCTTTTTTTTTCAACACCATTGGGTTGCCTCAAGAAGTTTTCAACCCAATCAGTGGGACTCAGGTGCCTCATGGAGGTTTTCATCTGAGTCTCTTTATTTTTTTCTTCTTTTTTTCTTTTTTTTTTTTTTTGTTGTCAGGGAGTTGATGGGGTGGAAGCTGAGACTTTCTCCACCACCATCATTGTCTTGCTGATGCCATTGATGAATTCTTGCTTTGACAAGGGCTTATTGTAGACCTTCAATTTGTACCCATTGACAAGTAAAGGGATAACATCTGCATCAATGGTTCTTATTTGTACTGAACCATTATCATGACATTCTTCTATGACATAAGGCCCTAACCATCTAGCCCTTAACTTGACTTTAAAATCCTTGTACCTGGAATCATACAACAAAGCCCAATCACCTTCTTGAAATTGCTTGTCCTTTATATTCTTGTCATGCCAAATTTTCCTTTGAACTTGAGTCACCTCTGTGTGTAGCAGGGCCTACATCGTAAATTTATCTAACCCATTCAGCTAGAGAAATCTTTCTTGTTGTGACCTGGCGAGATCTAGATCTAGTTGTGCTGTCATTCTTAAGGTGTTGTATTCAAATTCAATGTACAATAGGGCTTTCTTCCCATAAACCAGCTCATAAGGAGTGAATCCAATAGTGGTCTTACAGGTTGTATTGTATGCCCAAGTGGCCTCAACTAATATATCTGCCCAAGCCTTTTTGCTATTGCTAATCACCTTGGTTAGAATTCCTTCCAACGCTCTGTTGGTTACCTCCACTTGCCCATTAGCCTGTGGGTGGTAACAAGTGGATGTTCTATGCTTGATCTTGTGCCGACTTAACCAATTTTCAATCATGTGAGATGAAAATTAATTGCCTTGATCAGTGACCGATTCTCTAGGGTACCCAAACTTATAAAATACATTTTCCCTTAAGAATTCAACCACTTTTTCTTCTGTTGTTTCTTTGATGGCCTTGGCTTCAGCCCACTTGGTTAAATAGTTAGTGCACACAATGATGTATTGTTTTTTCCTAGATGGAGGGCAATGGATCCAATGAAATCCATGCCCCACTTGTTAAATGACTCAAAATTCACTTGAGGTTACAGAGGCATTTCATCCCTTGGGGTAGGTTTCCCCATCCTTTGGCACTAATCACACTGATTAGTATATCTCCTCACATCTTGGTGAAGAGTGGGCCAGTAATAACCAGCTTCTAGTACTTTGAATGCTTTTATTTTGGCTGCAAAGTGACCTCCACAAGGCCCATCATGACAGGTCAGAAGGATGTCAAATACTTCCTCCTCCCTGACACATCTTCTCAAAATTTGATCCGGTCTATTTTGAAGAGGTTTCCCTCAATCCAAGTGAATGGGGCGCTCTTCCTTACAATCTTTCCCTTTTCCTTGGAGAAGAAATTTGGTGGCAACTGTGCAGACACCAAGTAATTTTCTATGTCAGCAAACCATGGAGAGAGAACTGAAATGGAGAATAAGTGTTCATCTGGTAACTAATCATCAACCATTCCTTCCTCCCTTGCAGGCAAAGTCAATCTGGATAAAAAATCTGCAACAACATTCTCCTTTCCAAGCTTATCAATAATAGTTAAATCAAATTGTTGCAATAAAAGTAACCATCTAATAATCTGGGCATTTACATCAGGTTTATTCATCAAGTATTTAATTGCAGCATGGTCAGTATGTACAAATGTCTGGTAACCAGTAATGTAATGTCTAAATTTATTCAATGAATGCACAATAGCTAGGAGCTCTTTTTCAGTCACTGTGTAGTTCAGCTCAACTTTTGACAGATTCTTGTTGATGAAGTAAATGACATAAGGTAGCTTGTCATTTAGCTAGCCTAGAGCTGCTCATATGGCTTTGTGAGAGGCATCGGCATGTATATGGAAAGGAAGAGCCCAATTTGGGCCTTGGAGAATAGGTGCAGTAGTCAACTTGTCCTTTAGGGTGTCCAAGGCTTCTTGACAACTTTCTAACCATACAAATTCAGAGTCCTTGGCCAATAACCCAAATAAGGGAAAAGATAACTTGCTAAAGTCTTTTATAAATCTCCTATAGTATCTGGCTAAACCTATAAAACTTTTGACATCTTTCTGTTTTTACAGAGCGGGGACCCTTTGGATGATGGCTATCTTATTTGGGTCAACCGGCAGTCCTTGACCCAATCCTTTCTGGGATATTGAGTGACCTAGAATAGTCCTTGTAGTCATCAAGAACTCACATTTTTCAGGACTAAGGGATAGGTTCATTTCAATGCATTTGTTCAGCACCTTACCTAAGTTGGAGAGAGCCTCCTAGAAATCACACCCATAGGGTGTAAATTCATCCATATAAATTTCCACTGCATCATGGAATAGCTTGGAAAATATACTTAGGACTGCCCTCTAGAAAGTGGCAAGGGAATTACATAGGCTAGAAGGAAGGACCCTATAAGGAAAGTGCCCCAAGGATAGGTGAAGGTGGTTTTATCTTGGTCCTCTGGGCTAATCTGGATTTGATTGTATTCGTTGAACCCATCTAAGAAAGAGAAAAACTTTTTCCCTATCAGGCCATCTAACACTTGGTCAATGAAAGGTAGAGGGAAATGGTCCTTCTTTGTTGCTTTGTTTAATTCTATGTAATCAACACAAATCCTCCACTTCCCATTTTTCTTTGGAACCAACACCAAAGGAGAAACCCACTCACTGTCTGAGATAGGGTAAATGAATCCTGCATCCAATAGCTTTTGCAATTCTTCTTTCACTATATCCTTGAGAGATGGATTCATTCTCCTCTTCTTTGATATAAATGTGGTGAGTACACATCGAGGGGTGCACTCCCTTCATTTATCTGTAACTCCAATCAAATCCATCCAAATGTTCCCTTATCATGTTGCATAACTCTTCTTCTTGGTGTACAGAAAGAGAGGGGTTTATTTTCAAAGTTCTTTCAGGGCTGAATTCTATTATCTTGACACTAGTAGGGTTTGAATCTACTAATCATATATCAATTTGATGGTTTCTCTTGGTTTCATTTACAACTTCCTCTAAGGACAAGGTGTTGGGATTTGAATTTTGCAGGATGTGTTCAATCAAATTATCTTCATAGGGCTATCCTCCTCCCATGGCAGTTTCTAGGGTATAGAGTTGGGTTAAGTAAACTTCATCTTCTTCCTCCTCTTCTAGCCATAAAAGTAAATCATGTTCTAAATATGGTTGAGAAAGAGGGTATAAGATCAACTTCTTGGATAGATGCCCATTTTTTATATTCATGTTTCCATCCATGCAGATGATGTAGGCAGCGACAGTGGCTAACCAAGGCCTCCCAATTATGAGAGGATAACCATTAAGCTTGGCCTTAGGCTGAAGAACTAGGAAGTCAGCAGGATACTCCCAGGAGTCAATGGAGACCATCATATCCTTAACAATCCCCTCAGGGGCCACTGTGGAATAGTCTGCAAGCTGCAAGACTGTAGTGGTCTTTCTTAATGAACCCTGGAGATTTAGCTTTAGCATGGTGTCCTTAGTCATTACATTAATGGAAGCCCCAATATAAATCAAGGTGTGTGGGACAATGGTGCCATTGATGTGCACATGTACTACAGGGATTCCAGGGTCTAAATACTTTGGGAAAATTACCCGCCCCAACATTAAGTTGGACAGTTGTCCAATGACATTAATGGTAGGGGTGTCTCTTTTTAGCCTCCCTAGATGTTTGAAACACTTCTCTTTAATCAATTTGTTGTAAATAGTCACATCCTTAATGGCTTGGAGAAGTGGAATTTTGACACATAGATTTTTTAGTTCACCCAGAATTTCATTCTCTTCCGGGGTAGGTTGGATTGGATGAGTTAATATTCAGGAAAGGGTGGTGGATTCACTCTAGGTATACTTTCCTCTCTTTCCACCTCACTCTCCCTTGGTGGAGATGGAGGTTGGATGTCTAGGAGTACTCTCCCAGACCTCAAGTTTATTTCCTAAATTTCCACAGCATAAGCAGGGTAGGATGTCTCTCCACTGTATACTTGTTGTGCTTGTCTGTTGTTTGGGTTCAGATTTGGGTGGGCAGGAACCTAAGGTTGTTTAGGTGGAGCAGGGTGTAAAAGCTATGGTTGAGTAGGAGGTGAAGGCAATAAAGCTGGAGCATTTTTTTATAGGGGCCTCCACCCCTGGGGTGGTGCATTCCACTGAGGTTCTGGAGGAGTATATGTTTGAAATGGCTGGTTGGTCAACTAGGAATGGTACTGAGGTGAAAAATACCAAGGAGAAGGTGTAGACCAGGATGGATGAGAAGGGGGCCCCCAAGTGGGAATGTATGTGTTTTGGTTAGGGTTGTAATACGCATAGGATGACCCTTGCATGCCCTGTTGGTATGGTCAAGGCCCGCGAGGCCTCCTTTGGTTTATGTAGCAAAGTTGTCTAGTCACCCTTTAGTTCCCTGATACACAACTTTTAGTCCAGCTAGAGAAGGGCACTTGTTTGTGGAGAGGTTTTCTTCACAGACTGAGCATATTTCTATAAGGTTTAATGGACATTCATTCCTAGGGTGCCTCCTTGTGCATCTGGGGCAAAAGATGGCTAATTCTTTCTCTGCTTCCTTCTGCTTTCTCTTGATGTACATAGTGTCCATATGTAGGGAAAGGGTTTGCAACATTTCACTCTTGATATCTTCCAACAGGTTTCCAATTTCACCTTTTATGGATGTGCTGGAAGAGGAGGAGTTTGCCATTGGTTGCTTACCCCTACCCTTTTTCCTAGATGCCCTAGAATAGTTCTTAAAGATCATATTCATATCTTCATAGGGTAGCTGGTAGATGTCCCCTCCTCCTAGCAAGTTTATGGTATCCATAAGATATTCCCTGACCCCCCTGATTAGGACTAGCTTCAGCGACTTAGGATCAAGCGTGCACCTGGCCCTCTTGTAGCTAAGCTGAAATATTTCCTGATAATCTTCTAAGGACTCATCATACCCTAATTTCATTATAAAAATTTCCTCTTTAGTGTCTTTGGACCTACAGTAGTCCTGATACTTGTTGTTGAACTCTTGTTGCATCTGAGCCCAGGTGGTGATTCTATCCCCAAGTAAACCCATGAACCGGTGCAAAGATGCATCCTTGAGAGTGGATGGGAATAATTTCAACTTAGTGGTGTAATCAGAAGTTCTTCATATGATAGTGAACTCAAACAATAAAGTATTTGGATCTTCTAAGGTCATGCCATGGAAGTGAGGAAGAGCAGAGGGGCTTATGTTTTTCATATTGGCATCCCCATTGGTTTCTCTGATGGGAAAAGCACCCTCAATTATTTCTCTATCCCCTTTGTCATTTATATTTTTATCCATTAGGTCAGTGGGAATGGGTTCTCCTTCTTCTTCTCCCCCTATAGGCTCTTCAAAAATATATGGTTGCTCATCTAAGGGGTCCTCCAATTCACAACCACTAAAGGAGAGGGAAGGTTGGTTGTTTGAAGTGGTGGGGGTATTTGGCATAATTTTTCCTAAGTTATCCCTATTCCTGGGAGGCATGAAAGAAGTGTTTTTGTTTTGTTTTGTTTTTCAATATTTAAGACTAATTGCAGAATTGAAATAACAAACTGAATGGAACTAACTGCTGAATGAAATCTTACTTGCAGAATGGAAAGGAAAGAAAACCAACTTACAATTACTTTTGCAAAATAAATGAAGCTAATAGCATAACGGAAGAGATAAGAAATGGAAGAAAGAAATCATAAATCACATCTACTCATACACCTCCCCGGCAACGACGCCAAGAAGTGATGAGCACCAGTATTGCAACAAGAATGTTGCAACTCCTGGGGCTACCAACTTTACTTTATCAACCCGGGGTTCATACAAACTTGGAGGTGACAATGTTGTATACACAAGCAGATGCAATGGGTCCACTCTTTGTCACTGCTGAGCTGGTGATAGACCACTATGGTTTCTCAAACCAGCCTTCTATTGATTTAGAAGAATTTTGATTACCAATGAAGAAAGGGGAATTTTACCCTAATTGAGAGAATTGAAATATTGTCTACTGCAGTAATGAAAGATTGAAATAAATGTTTTAAACACACCACTCATATAACTATTTGTTAAGAGATCTTTCTTCAAAATAATTCTAAGCTAACATGTGTGTAATCCTAACTATCCTAGGCATGCAATCTAAGATAATCAAACACTTTATTGTTGTGCATATGAATGAACACAATAACTCTTTTTTATTTTTGTCCTTTTTTGTGAAAATGTGAATGCTAAATCTTCTTGGTGGTATGGTAGGTGGGTTAGAGATGGTTGTGAAGGTTAATATGGCTTAGGACGAAAATAGGGGTCTTCTCCTAACTTTCTAGATGCATTTTCCTCAAAACAGGCCACTACAGGTCGTCCTACAGGATGTCCTAATGCACCTACAGGATGTCCTAATGCTCCTACAGGATCCCCTGTATTCCTACAGGATCCGGCTGAAAGCATAAGGAGGGGTTTGGAAGGTGGTATAAGGCTTAGGGAAGGTGAATGATGGAAGAAATAAGGCAAGGGAGTGGCTAGGACTTCCTGAGATCTCAAACGAAAGTTTGTGAGATGGTTGGATTTGCTCAACAAACCTGGAAAGTTGTTCTTATGGAATGATGAATTGGTTGATGGACTTAGTGGCTATTGGTGATCATGGATGAATGAGGTTAGGTTGGGGCTGCTGACATGAGATCTTCCTACACTATTGAAACTCCTGCAATACATACATCACTAGCATTTACCCATGGATCATGTCAAACAAGAAGGATTTCCAATCAACATAAGAAAATAGGATTCCATTATTTAGTTGCCTAGTTCATGCATGGAAATACTTGCAGAATATTATGAAACACCATGAGATCTAATACAAATCTGGAAATATCAGAAATAACAAATGAAACCTATTCTTGAAAATTGAAAAGATGTTGGTCTAATTAGCATAAAACCCTAAATTCCATAAGAAATCAGAATTCTGTCTTTTTGGGGCTGAATAGGAGTTTTTCCTCAAACCATGGTCCCTAAAGGGAGGAGTGAGGAAAAATTCACCTATGATTGGCCTTTTTGGTATTCATTTATCTCTCTAAAGCTACTGCTAAAGCTATGAACAAATGGAAGCAAACTAATCAAATTCACCACTACTTGCAATGAAACAATGCCAAAATCAATTCAACAATTAATCTATGAAATAACCTAAGCATAAAAGTACAATAAGAGGAACCTCTACTGCTAGGGTTGGGCCCTAACCCAAGAGCTTCATCCCTCTAAGTCAACTCAGTGTTGGATCAAGGAAATTCTCATTCTCATTATCATATCAAAAATTACATAACAATGTTTTGCCACAATCCTTTAACTCGAAAATGCTTAGTGCTCTTACATAAAAAATCCAAATCCTAATGAGGCTCTAGGCCTCCTTATTTATACAAATGAAGTCTCCAACAACTTCCTTAAATCTAGGGAGGCTTGGCTCCCAAACTCAAGATGAAATGGTTCTTAATTGTCACTGGCTCGACTGCCCATGATCTCCATGACTCGGCTACTTGCAACTCCGAGCTAGTGTGATTTGATTGAGGGATATTCGAATGAGTGAGGATTTAATGAGGAAGATCCATCTCCTATAATCTCTCCTTCTTGTCTCATTCGAGTTCCTTCACCTTAATTAGCCAAAATTGCCATGATTGGCTCCCAAAAACCTGTAATTAATGCACATTAGACCACTAGACATAACATCTTACTTTTACTCATCTCATTAAGAAAAAATATAATTAAAACATGTAAGGAATTATGAGAAGAGTTTATTTTAGTAAGCTTGGAGGTGTATTAAGGTCCATATAGTTACCCGATGATGAGGCTCATCAACCTCCTGTCATTTTCTCTCTCTCTCAAGCTGACTGTATGTAGTTTGGTGGCTTTAGCTTTAGAGCTTTCCAAGGTGACTGATGGCTTAGAGTTTAGGAGGGTGATGACTAGAATTCTTCCTTTAACCCCACACAATTTCTCCACACAATTCTGTCTATCCCTATGCACACTATAATTACTAGGAAAAAAAAATATTTTTTTTCCTTTTCTCTTTTATAGCTATTAAGTCAAAAAACAGAGGATATGGGCCACCTACCTTTCACTGTAATGACCTGGTTGAGGATAATTCTTAAATAGTTGGGCCCTACGCACCCCCCTGTAGAATTTTTTGACAATTCCCATTGTTTCCTATAGTTTTTCTGCGTTTCCTATAGGTGTTCACTGTAGGATGATCGAGACCAGATTTCTTCTTCGATGGCTCCTCTAGGTCCTCCCAGTTCTCTAAATCTTGAAATGAACTATGTATGCATGAAATTTAGGGATTTTTTCTATTTATGGTCAATTCCTTGGAGCAGTGTGTTGTCTGGCAGGGTATGTGATTTCTTCTTTTGGACAGTTGGCCCACTATTAGTTATCATGCAGCCCTTTCTTGTAATCATCACTCTCTCCTATACAACGTAGATCGACCACCTTTCCGACTTATTTTCTTTGATGTGACCTTGCCATGTGGCCTGCTGACTAGAAATTCACTTTTTGTTTTCAGGCTGAGGATGGCCAAGTTAACTGGCCACCTTCAGCTTATAAAACCAACTTTTTCATATCCTTACACTTTTATCATATTTGTACTTAGGAAAGAGTGTGGATGAGGTGCCATACCTGTGGTTTCCTTTTCTCGATCAATGCATGCTAGAGGGTGGCTTTGTTGTGCTTCTTCTAGTTTAGGAACATATTCTCTTTTGCTCTTGTTTTTTTTTCACCCGACTAATATGTTTGTCTTCTTTGTTGTGATGTGCATGTGTTGGCCTCTTCTACTGTTGTTGAGATCTGGATAGGTTCCATAGTGCCTGCAAGGGTTGTTACAGGGAAAAGTGTCTATATAGAACTGCTCTATCCCACTAAGGTGTGACAGTTGCCTTAGAAACAAACAGAAAAAAGCTACTTTTGTTTTTCCTTTATGAATTATAGATAGAGAGGAACAGAAAGACCAACCTTTGTCTTGCGCTAATCTCCTGATTTGATCCCTCTCTTCTTTGATAGTCCTCAGCTACCTACTCCCTTGCACGCCCAGCTTCACAAAGTACCTGTAAGATCACAGAATCATAGCACTATACAAAGACATGGATCTATAATCATAAACAATCTAGGATCAGATGTAAATTGACCATACAAATGTAACAAGCATCAATGACACAAAAGCGTGGAGGAAAACTCAAATATCTTTTATTGATAAACAAGAAAAGAGACGAGAGGAGTTACAACCAGTTGTTCTGACCCAGCATCAACCTCCCAGCAAAGAAGCCCCTCTTCACCTCAAACAAAGCTTAGATCACCCAACAATCTGATGTTTGTCTCAAGAAACCAACAATAATTCCTTACAATATGCAAAATTCCAGCCTCCGGATCTCTGGGATGAGGGATCCATATATAGATATCTGTAAGGGGGATGAGTCAGCTTGTGATTTGATTAGTGTCTTCTCTCTAATAGTTCTTGCTTCCACTTGGAGACTGATGGCCTCTTACTCATCCTTGGTCGAATTCAGTGAGGCAAGTGTCATAGGAGAAGATTCTGGAAGCTTCCATTGCCTCTCCACCTCACGGAATGACACTGCCATTTGTCATTTCTCGCCCATCGCACCCCACAGAAGGGACTTTTGAAATGCAACGCACCCTCACAGTGTATTTGGGTGAGATGCAATGCACCTAACCAGTGGAGTAGCTGCAATGATCCTGTTTTGACCAATTCTGAGCAGTTTCTCATGGAGAACCTCTGGGAGAAGCTATAATCGATTGACCTTGTTCCTTTAGGGGTTAGAACAACACTTTTAGGGACTTAGGAGCCCTTGGTTTATGGACATTTCATGCTTGGGGTTGTAGGGCCCAAAAATGTCTATAACAAGGGTGCTGATACTTTTTCTTTGCATGGATGTTGAAGGATGAGCATGGAGACTACTATTGTTATAATACAGACTGCTACAGGGTTTCCTATAGTACTATAGGAAATCCTGTAGTTGCATCTTTTTTTTTTTTTTTTTTTTTTTTTTCTTGCAGGAGGAATAGGTGTTGAACTGGGAGTGGAAGGGGTGACAATGGGGAAGATGGAGTGGTAGGGGAGGTAGGCCACTAATGGTATCGCCCTTGAACGTTTCTTTGTTTTCCTTGTTTTTTTTCCTCTTTTATTTTATTTTATTTTGACTTTTTTCTTTCTGAGTGGATCCTGTGATGGACATAAAGGGTGGCATGGTCATGAATTTGTGTTGGTTAAGATGTGGTGAGGCCAATGGCCTCCTCTTTAAACCCAGAATAGGAATGCATCATTATTTCTCAACCGAGATTCCATTCCTGTAGAGTTTCATGACATCCTGTAGTAATACAGGAAACTTATGTAGTAACTACAGGAAATCCTATAGAAGTCAGAAAATTGCCTACAAATTGGTTTTTTGATGGTTGGAGATGAGAATGGATGCTGGAGACATGGTGGGCATGGAAGATATGAAATGAATGAAGGAAGAATGGGGTTTTTCTTGGATGTCTTCCCTCTGAACTTGGCGTCCTTTGTTGCCTTGAAAAGCTACAAAAATCACAGACTTTTCTTAGTGGGCAGGTTTGAGGTCCCTGCCATATCATTTTTGTGTTTTTTTCTTCTTCTTTTTTTATATATGTTTTTTTCTTTTTTTAAAACACACAACTGACCTCAAAGGATTTTTTCAACCTATTTTCCTTCCTTAGGCACCTCAAGGGAGGTTTTCGTCTAGGGATCTTTCATTTTTCCTTTTTTCACTCTTGGGCTTCCTCAAGGAGGTTTTCAACCCAAAAGTTGGCCTTAGGTGCCTCATGGAGGTTTTCACCTAGGCCTCTTATTGTTTTTTCCTCTTTTTTCAAAATTTTCAAAAATAAAACAGTATTCAGGAATTCGATGAGGTGGAAGCCGAGACACCTCCAATCACAATCACTTCCTTATTGATACTATTGAAAAACTCTTCCTTTGACAGAGGTGTTTTTGTAGGATTTCAATATGTACCCATTGACAAGCAAGGGGATACCTTCTTCATCAATTTTTCTTATCTGACTAACCCCATTGTCATGGAACTTTTCTATCACATATGGGCACAGCCATCTAGTCATAAATTTCCCTTTGAAATCGTTGAACCTAGAGTCATATAGCATAGCCCAATCAACCTCTTGAAAAATTTTGTCTTTGATATTTTTGTCATGCCAAACCTTTTTTTGTACTTGAGTCACCTTTGTATGTAGGAGGGCCTGCATCCTTAATTCATCTAACCCATTGAGCTAGAGCAACCTCTCTACTTGTGCCCTTGTAACATCCAAATCCAACTGTGTTGCCATTCTTAAAGTGTTGTACTCAAACTCAATGGAGAGCAGAGCCTTCTTCCCATAGACCAAATCATAGGGGGTGAAGCCATTGGTTGTCTTCCAAGTTGTATTATAGACCCAAGTTGCCTCCACTAGTTTGTCAGCCAAATATTTCCTATTGTTTCTCACCACCTTTGTGAGAATGCTTTCCAATTTTGTGTTGGTAACCTCTACTTGTCCATTGGCCTGAGGGTGGTAAGGAGTTGATTTCCTGTGCTTGATCTTATGCTAGCTTAACAGATTCTCAATCAGGTGTGAGGTGAATTGAGTGCCCTGATCAATGACTAGCTCTCTAGGGTACCCAAACTTGTAAAACACATTCTCCCTCAAGAACTCAGCCACTTTCTCTTTTGTGGCTACCTTGACAGCCTTGGTTTCAACCCACTTTTTCAAGTAATCAGTGCACACAATTATGTACTTTTTATGTCCTAATGGTGGATCAATGGGCCCAATGAAATCCATGCCCCACTTTTCAAATGGCTCAAAATTCACTTGAGGTTGCAAAGGCATTTCATCCCTGGGAGTAGGTTTCCCCATTCTTTGGCACCGGTCACATTGGCTGGTATATCTTCTTGCATCTTGGTGGAGAGTGGGCCAATAGTAGCCAACTTGTAGTACCTTGAAGGTTTTCCTCTTGGCTGCAAAGTGACCTCCACAAGGCCCATCATGACAGGCCATAAGGATGTCAAAAACTTCCTCCTCCTTGACACATCTTCTCAGAATTTGATCTGGGCCTAGCTTGAAGATATTTCCCCCAATCCAAGTGAATGGTGTGCTTTTCCTTATAATTCTGCTCTTTTCCTTGGAGGACAGATTTGGAGGGAACTGTGCAACTACTAAGTAGTTGGCTATGTCAGAAAACCATGGAGAGAGAATTGAAATAGTGAATAAATTCTCATATGGTAGATGGTTATCAACCATTCCTTCCTCACCTGTAGGCAAAGCCAGTCTAGACAAAAAATCTGCAACTACATTTTCTCTACCAGTCTTATCAATGATAGTTAGATCAAATTGTTGTAACAAAATCAACCATATAATAATTTGGGCATTCACATCAGCCTTGTTCATCAAATATTTAATAACAACATTGTGAGTATGTACAAAGGTCCAGTAACTAGTGATGTAATGTTTAAATTTATTCAAGGAATGGACAACAGCTAGGAGCTCTTTTTCAGTCACAGTATAGTTCAATTCAACCTTGGACATATTTTTGTTGATGAAGTAAATGGCATAAGGTAACTTGTCATCTATCTAGCCTAGAGAAGCTCCTATAGCTTTGTCAGAGGCATCAGCATGGTTGTGGAAAGGAAGAGCCCATTTTGGGCCTCAAATTATAGGTGCAGTAGTCAACTTGTTCTTTAGGTTTTCTAAGGCCTCTTGGCAGCTTCCTTACCATAAAATTTTGGAGTCCTTGGAAAATAGTCCAAACAAAGGTGAGGCTACTTTGCTAAAGCCTTTTATGAATTTCCTATAGTATCCAGCTAAACCCAAGAAACTTCTAACATCCCTCTGCTTCTGAGGAGTAGGGACCCTCTTTATGATAGAAATTTTATTTGGGTCCACTTGTAGTCCTTCCTAGGATATTGAGTGACCTAGAACAGTCCTTGCAATCATCAAGAACTCACACTTCTCAGGACTAAGGGATAAGTTCATTTCAATGCATCTATTTAATACTTTTCCCAAGCTAGAGAGAGCCTCTAGGAAATCACACCCATAAGGGGTGAAATCATCCATATAAATTTCCACAGATTCATGGACTAGCTCTGCAAAGATGCTCAAGACTGCCCTCTGAAAAGTGGCAGAGGAATTTCATAATCCAAAAGTAAGTATCCTATAAGAAAAGGCACCCCAAGGACAGGTGAAGGTGGTTTTATCTTTGTCCTCTGGGCTGATTTGGATTTGATTGTAACCACTAAATCCATCCAGGAAAGGGAATAACTTCTTTCCTTCCAGGCCATCTAATACTTGGTCAATGAAAGGTAGAGGGAAATGGTCCTTTTTTGTAGCTTTGTTTAGCTCTTTGTAGTCCACACAAATCCTCCACTTCCCATTTTTCTTTGGAACCAGAACCAGAGGAGACACCCCCTCACTATCTGAGATGGGTTAAATGAACCCTACATCCAACAACTTCTGCAGTTATTCTTTGACTATATCCTTGAGGGCTGGGTTCATTCTCCTCTGAGGTTGGTGCACTGGCTTGCAGCCTTCCTTGATGTAAATGTGGTGAGTACAAACCGAAGGGTGCACTCCCCTAATTTCCTTATAACTCCAAGAAAAGGCATCCATATGCTTTCTTAACATTTCATGTAACTCCTCTTCTTGATATGCAGAGAGAGAGGGGTTGATTTTCAATGTTCTTTCTGGACCAAATTCTATCATCTTGGCATGAGTAGGACTTGAGTTAGCTAGGCACAAATCAGTCCAAGGGTTATCTTTAGATTTCTTCATGGACTCCTCAAGGGACATGGTGTTGGGGGGTTGATTCTGGAGGATTTTCTCAATCAGGTTGTCTTCATCGGGTTACCCCCCTCCTATAGTAGCATCTAGGGTATAGATCGGGGAAGAGTAGACTTCATCTTCCTCCTCCTATTCTAACCATAAAGGTAAGTCATGCTTGAGAGATGGTTGAGCAGGAGGGTACAAAACCAATTGTTTGGACAAATGCCCATTTTTAATGGTCATATTCCCAGCCCTGCAACTTATGTAAGCATCAACAATGGCTAAACATGGCTTTCCAAGGATGAGAGAATAACCATTGAACTTGGTCTTAGTTTGCAGAACTAGGAAGTCAGCAGGGTATTCCCAAGAATCAATGGAGACCATTACATCCTCGAAAACTCCCTCAGGAGCTACTGTGGACCAGTCTGCAAGCTGCAAGAATGTTGTGTTCTTTCTTAATGATCCTTTGATATTCAATTCCAGCATAGTCTCCTTAGTCATCACATTGATGGCAACCCCAACATTGATCAAGGTATGGGAGATACCATCGATGTGCACATCTACCCATGGAATTCCAAGATCTAGATACCTTAGGAAAATCACCTGCCCCAACATCAAGTGGGATAGTTGTCCAATGACATTAATGGTAGGGTTGTATTTCTTTCACCTCCCAGGATGTTTGAAGCATTTCTCCTTGATTAACTTGTTGTAGATGGGGACATCATTGATAGCTTGGAGGAGCGGGATTTCAACACACCCATTTTCCAATTCACCTGAAGTTCAATCTCTTTTGGGGTGTGCTAGATAGGATGGATTGATCTCCCAGGAAAAGGAGGTGGATTCACTTGAGGGACACTCTCCTCCTTTTCCTCTTCAAGCTCCTTAGGTGGATATGGAGGTTGATTATCTAGAAGCACTCTTCTAGACCTGAAGTTGATTTCCTGAATTTCCATAGCATAGGCAAGGTAAGATGTTTTCCCATTGTAGACTTGTTGTGCCCATCTGTTGTTCGGGTTCATATTTGGTTGAGCAGGCATCTGAGGTTTCTTAGGTGGAGTAGGGTGAAGGAGCTGTGATTGAGATGGCGGTGGAGGAAGTAAGGTTGGAGATTGGTGTATGGGGGCCTCCACCCCCAGGATGGTGCATTCCACTCAGATTGTGGAGGAGTATATGGTTGAAATGATTGATTGGTAGGTTTGGAATGGTATTGAGGTGAAAAAGATCAAGGAGAAGGTGTGGACCATGAAGGATGAACAGAAGGGCACCAAGGGGGAATGGATGCATTCTGGTTAGGCTTGTAATATGAATAGGATGCCCCTTACATGCCTTGCTAGTATGGTCGAGGTCCTTGAAGCCTCCTTTGGTTGATATAGTAGATTTTTTTCAGTCACCCCTTTAGTTCCTTGATACATAGCTTTCAATCTAGGAAAATACGGGCATGTATCTGTGGAGTGGTTCTCCTCACAGACCGAGTAGATTTCTATAAGATTCAATGTACATTCATTTCTAGGGTGTCTTCTGGTGCATCTAGGGCAGAAGACAGTTAAGGCTCTTTTTGCTTCCTCCTACTTCCTCTTGATCTGCATGGTGTCCATTTGCAGAGAAAGGGTATGAAACATTTCACTCTTGAAGTCTTCCAACATGTTCCCAATTTCACTTTTTATGGATGTGTTGGAGGAGGATGAACTCGCCAAAGCTTGACTAGCCCTACCTTTCTCTCTGGCTTTCGTAGAATGATTTTTGAAGACTGTCTTGATATCATCATAGGGTAACTGATAGATGTCCCCTCCTAATAGCATGTTTATGGTTTCTAGGAGATCTTCCATGGTCCCTCTAAGAAGGACTAGCTTAAGTGATTCGGGATCGAGGGTGCACCTGACTCTTTTGTAGCTGAGTTGAAACATTTCCTCATAATCTTCTAAAGACTCATCATGTCCCAAGGTCACTATAAAAATTTCCTCTTTGATATCTTTGGACCTACAATAATCCATGCACTTATTTTTGAAGACTTTTTGCATATGATCCCAGGTGGTGATGTTATCCCCAGGTAAACCCATGAACCAGCGCAAGGCTACATCTTTGAGGGTGGATGGAAACAATTTCAACTTCTAGTCATCATAGGTATAATCATAAGTTCCGCATATGACAAAAGAATCAAACAAAAAGGTATTCGGGTCCTCTGAGATCAAGCCATGGAAGTGAGGAAGGGCAAAGGGGCTTATGTTTTTCATCCTAGCATCTCCATTAGTTTCTCTGATGGGAAAAGCACCCTCAACTCTATTTTCAGCTCCTTCTCTGTCTTCAATCCCATTTCTATTTTCAACAATGGTGTAGGTTGGTGGAATGGTCTCATCTTCTTCTTCCCCAATAAGCTCTTCAAATATCTCTGGTTTTTCACCTAATGGGTCATCTAGCTCATAGCCATTGAAGAAGAGGGAAGGTTGGCTGTTAGATGCAGTGGGGGTATTTGGCAAAAACTTTCCTAAGTTGTCTCTACTCCTACAAGGCATGAAAGGAATTTTTTTTCAGGGTCTTTTTCATAATTACTTGCAGAATAGAAAGAAATCAAAGATTTGCAACTATTTGTTGAATGGAACTACTTGAAGAATTGGAAATAAAGCAAAGATTACAACTATTTGTTGAATGGAACTACTTGTAGAATTGTGAAGAAAACAAAGATTGCAACTATTTTTTGAATGGGAGAAAAAATAAAGCAGAAATCACATTAGACATCTGCTCGGCAATGGTGCCAAAAAGTGATGAGCACCAGTATTTCAGAAATAATGTTGCAACTCCTAGGGCTACCAACTTTACTTCATCAACCCGAGGTTTGTACAAACTTGGAGGTGACATTTTTGTATACATAGTAGATGCAATGGTCTACTCTTGTCACTTTTCAACTGGGGCGATATACCACTAGGGTTTTTCAAACCAATCTTCTATTGGATAGAAGGAGTCTGACTACCAAATGGAAAAGGGAAAATTACTCTTAATTCAGAAAAGGAATGTTTCTTACTCTAGGAAATGAAAATGCATAATTGGAAGGTGCTAGAAAGTGACATGAAATCATCTAGTTAAGCATTTACACATATTTCTTGCAAAAGAGACCTAACTTAACCTTGCATATAACATCTAGTTATCTAGACTAAATGAGAATGGAATTTTATCTAAGAACTACTGTGACTGCTACATGCATGTGCTAACTATAAATTGCAGAAAAAATCCTTTTTTATTTTTAGTTTTATGAATGCAAATGCTAATTTAATCAATTTTGTTCTTTGGCAGGGGAGACATATATGGGATACATGTATGGAACAGTGTCGAGGGTATGGAAGCCAAGTGGGGGCCAAACCTAAGCTCAAATGACCATTTCGGCTCAATTTGGGCTTAAAACAGGTTGCTACAGGGTTTCCTATAGTACTACAGGATGTCCTAGTTGTACTACAAGATGTCATGTTTTACTACAAGAAATGGGCTGAAAGCTTATAAGGAGGTACGAAAGGTAGAATGAAGTGTGGGAAAGGTGTTTGATTGGAAAATAAGGCACAGAGGAGGCACACACTACCTAAGGCTCAGTCCAAGGCTTCAAGATGGTTGGACTTGCTCAAGGAAAATGTCCACTTTGCTACAAAACAAGAATTTGGATTAGGGTTTGGTGGACTTTGGTAGCGTAGGTGGAGAAGACTTGGATGAGGCTGGCGAGATGAGGTCTCCTTGTAGATCAGATCCTACTGCAACAACATACATTATTTTCTTCATTTATGCACAACTTCATTTATATATGGGAAAGATGAGTTGAATTTAGGAAAAACAGAGTTATTAATAGCTAATGGCTAAGTTTATGAAGGGAAGTGCTTCTAAACCATAACAAACTCAAAATACCAAAATGAAAATTGCAAGTACTTCTAAGAAGTTTGGAAACAATGATCTATGCAACAAGAAATCCTAAGTTATGTAGTGATCAAACAATAAATATTTTTTGGGTTTTGTGAATGGAACCCTCAACCCATGATCCCATAAGGGAGATGAGGCAGAGGCCACTACCACAAGATTTTCTAAAGTGTTTACTATCACTATTGTACCACTAACCTATCTATCCACAAATGGAAGCAAAGTAATCATCCAAATACTTTTATTTTAAAAGAAACTGAAATCACTTCAATGGATAACTATGAATGTAATCTAAGCATACATGTACAGAAATAGGAACCTTTTTTGCTAGGGTTGGGCCCTAACCCAAGAGCTTCAGCCCTCTGAGTCAACTCAGTGCTGGATCAAGGGAATTCTTTTCATTTTCATCAAAATATCAAAAATACATAAGAGTTATCAGTCACAATGTCTTAGCTCGAAAATGCCTCTTGGCTACAACAAAAAAAGTTGAATCCTAATGAGGCTCTAGGCCTTCTTATTTATACAACTAAAGCTACCAATAACTTCCTTAAATTTAGGGAGGCTTGGCTCCCAACTCGAGATCAACTTGTCTTCAACTATCACTGGCTTGGCTACCAATGACCTCAGTGGGCTTGGCTGCTTGTAACTCCGAGCTGATGAGATCTGGTGGAGGAATATTCGAGTGAGTGAGGATTTAAGTAGGGAGATCCAATCTCCTAAAATCCCTCTTGCTTGTCTACTTCAATTTCATGCACTTAAATTAGCCAAAATTGCTACAAATCGAGCAATTAATGCACATTAGGCCACATGACATAACATCTCATCTTTACTCTTCTCACTAAGCAAAATATAATTTACCTATTGATAAGCCTCATCAACAGGCGTCATTCCTGTACCTCCTCAAGATAACACCCCGCAACAAGCAACGCCTGCACCGACACCAGTCAATGCTAGCAAACGGGATAAGCAAAATGGAAAGAAGGTGGAAGCTTCAACTGTTGCCTCCGCTAGGGTACCTCCACCCTATGCTTTGTGTGAAGTATTAGAACACCCCAACAATATGTGCCCTAAGTTAGACAAGCAACCCAAAAATATGTGCCCTAAGTTAGACAAGCTTGAAGCTCTTTTTCATTCCCCAAAAGCGCCAGTGAATCCTCCTCCCCCTGCAGGGGGAAAATAGAACTCTCGCACATTATAAGGCATTGCTCACCAACCATGCATGCGCCATATGCACATAATATGGGCATTACACTCATCATTTCCCCAAAATCCCTTGATATTGAGATGTGTTAGGTGCACTCACCAAAGCCAATACCCCATCACTACCAACAGATGATGGGTCTAAAACCATTTTTTATGTCATGAGGGAAGAAGCTTCTTGCTCCTATCCCTATATTGGTGCCTCAACCTCCTTCCATTCTCGAAGGAAACTAAAATCAGTAACACCCCACATACCTCCACATTCGCTTTATGCGATGAATCATACCATTTCATAAACCAATGTCCCAAGATACCGGCATTTGGGAGGTATTACCCTAACCTACACCCCAACCTATGAAACTTACCCATATATAGGCATCATAGCTGCCACAATTGTTCAAGAAACCATCATACCCGATGGTTCCCACACTTTTCCCGATTCCGCGAAATGATGGTATTCATGTAGTGATTCATCGTTGAGAACTCCGATCTAGTCGAACCAGATACCCAATCCCCAAACAACACCACACTAGTGGGGGATCATGGATCTAGGTCCATCTTGTGCATATTCGAGGAAAAAACCCCGCCTGAACCAAATTCGGGCACCAATCAACATTTCAACCACTACTACCATTGGTATGGATCTATAAGGAAGACAAAACGGCCTTATGACACTTCATCAAAATCACCCCACACATGCACCCTATGCGACAGACCCAACCACCTGGTAAATCAGTTTCAAGAATTGTGCAAGATTACAGTAATCTTTCACTTGTTGGTCCATACTCTACAACCTAACCACATTAGACATTCGTGCCACCAGTGTCACATTTTCTCTCAAGCACACCATACGCGAAAATATCAGTAACTTGCACGTTTTTTAGCATCCAGAGCAGCATTGAGAAAAACCCACACTAGGAAGTCACGTTACGCCAATACTAAGATCCAAAGATGGAAATCACCGCAATATGCCCCATCTCATGATGCTAACCATGCATAATCATCTCATACTATGAGTAGTACCAACACCCACACAAACTATTCTGTTAGTACCAGTCTTGCATGCATCATTTGCACCAGTAACTCTCATAGTTCTGAGACATGTCATATGTTACAAACATTGAGACAACTTAGGATTCAACATCAAACGCATCATGAGGAAGAAAATTTTCTCCTTGGACACCACCCAGGTTGAGAGAACTTCCTCGCACTCATCATTAACTTGCCATTACGAAAATTCTACCACTGCCTAATGTTGATGACATGCATCATCACATACGATTCTTTTCCTCATCCGTAGGAACCATGATTCATGTTGTTTTCTCATCATTTTTTGGTGTTGATACTGCTAAACCCACCACACCAATGGTACCATAACTGATGGTGCAGACCCATACTATTTGTGCATTGTCATCTTCATTAGCTTCCATGGCATCAACCACTAAATCCTATTCTTTCTTTTCAACCAGCACAACTTGGCCTAAACTCCAACCTCAAGGCCCGACACAGCCCAATACAACGCTAGATAATATTTTTCATTTAGATTAAGATATTCTAGAGGCCATGACGAAAACCAAATTTCCATGGGATGCCATACAACATGATTCATACTTTTTACCCAAAAAATAATTTGTACCTACTAACACACCCAGCCTTGATATGTGCACCGTACAATCAAAATATTTCTTGCCTCCAAGATAGGAATATTGGTTTAAGAATACCATCCCAAAACCAAAAGCATTCGAGGAAGGGAACATATCAAATATTTCACCTACCATTAAGGTCAATATTTCAAAAAAACCTGGCATAGTCAAAGAAATGTCGTTGGGGACAGCATGCTCTTAAGAGGAGGTGGCCTCATACATGACCCTGTTTCAAGAATATAGGGCCATATTTACATGGCCTTACTCAGAAATTCCATCATGGAGCACCATAATGACACCTATCATGGAGCACCATAATGACACCTCCCCTGATGCTCATCCCATTAGGAAAAAGTAGTGTCAGCTCTACCCTTTCAAAGAACCCTTCAAGTGTGCCTTCTTGTGTTCTTATTACATATTGCTTTTCAATTCCCATATTTTTATGCATAGATGTTTTCACTTGGGGTATTGGATTTTGAAGTTGTAGGTTATCAGATGCTTCTCATCAAACTAATTCCCCTAGTGCTAATTAGGAGTTAAGGTATCACTCTTCACTCAGCATTATAGGCTTCCTCCAAAAGCTTTGCATATCCTGACATCATTTCTATGAAATGCACCATAGGGTCCACCATCTCGACCACTTTTACCACCACCTCCCCTTGCACGTGGTAAATACCCACACCGGTCGATAGAGCCTCCCACTCATGGATTACCTCATATTATAGACCCCCACATCTTATTTGGAATACATGACCATATACTCCAACCCGGGAGCCATCTCACTTGCATATCTTGAAGATCAACCTCATTCACCTTTTCTTCACTTATTTCCAACCAACCCTACTCCAGGGCCACCTTACTCATTTGTGATGGATAAAGACGAACACTCTTCTATGTTCTACATTGGGCCTATCATTCCTCCATATATTATAAGCTCTTTTGCATCACTTCATCCACCTCATCAACCCAGCATGGGGACCAACCAATGCGGCCCCGCCCTCTGTAAATACATTTTACCTCCACCATCATGCATGTCACTATTTTCATGGGGTGCCCGTCCTTGTGTATGTACATACCAAACCACCTTTACATTCTTTTAGCAAGTGTTTTTTAGGAAAATTGTTCCCACCCATATTTTCATGCCTTGTACCTGGCGACGATCCCTAGTCGCCCTTGGTCGAAGCTCGCACATAATCGACATTCATTCACCCTTATCACGCCAGTCAGAGTATACTCACACCTACCTGGGATTTCCTACCGACTCCAAGGCCACTACCGTCAGAGTAATTTCTTTGGATGTCGCCACTCATAGTATAGCTTCGACCTCGGGAAAGTTGTCCATATCCATTCATATCGTCATCTTTCATTATCATGCCTTGTTGACCCACCCTATTACAATATGTTTCACTACACATCTTGATTTCCCAAATCAACATTTCAAGCAATTGATGCCTCTTTCCCGTCGACTTCAACACCCATCTTCCAAGATCGAGGTAGTACCTTGGATGCTCCCCCCCCCCCCTTCAAGGACATCCTCGGGTGGCACAATGGGAATCATTATTTCCCATTGATGTCATCAGTCCCCCTGACATTCGACACCAACATAAGCTCTCATGTCAGGGTGGTATCGTACTTCATGATCGTTGCAGTTCTCTCACTTAGTTGAAGACCCAACATCACTTAGAACCTCATTCATCAGTTCTTACATCTTGATGCGTGGTAGATACCCACAGTCAAAGACCCATGCATCCATAAACACCTCACTCCATTAGTGTTTCACCTTTTCTTGATGCATGGGGGCACCTGCCTCCGTCTATCTGTCAGGAACGCCCTTGAGGGCGTCAACAGTTATCATCATCATCTATCATCATGTTAGCCATTCCAACACTGACTGGACATGAATATTTCCTACCTGATTGTAATAAATAGTCACTAGTCATCATAACAACCATGGGACATGCCCGCCTCGTATAACCACTTTTTTTCAGAGCATGGTTATCGTTTATCCTTAGTTAAGGTTGTTTCTTTACTCATCGCCGAAGCAAGTCATTATCTCTATCCAGAAGTTGATCATACTCTTATTCAGGAAAGAAAACATGATGTATTCAACTATACTCTTTCTCCTAACCTCACACATTAAGGGGCAATTGTTAAGACCAGAAAATTGTACACATATTTGTACAATCCAAAAGACGCCCAAAGTCGTCCAGCAGAATGCACAAGTGAATATTTTCAAGTTGAAGTCATTATGAAGATAAAAAAAAAAATGACACTCCTAAGGTCCAATGTATATTGAATTAAAAATTAAGGATTGCATGGATTTCCCTTCTATAGTCGCATGACACACCGTGTTTTCTTCGAAGGTCGCGTGATCAAAGAAATTACCAACTCAATAATTTGGGACCACTTCCCACGCTTGGAAGACAATTCCCTGATAGGATTTCTGTCAAGGACAGTCAAATTCAAGTCGCCTTGAAGGTATCCAGCCCTCAAAGGAATCCTCTTATCCTACTCATAAGTCATTTTCATTCATCAACCAAGGAAGGGAAGAGGGATTCAAAAAAATCTATATAAGCATTCCATGGGAGAACCAAAAAGAAGAAATCTTATGTTGCCCAAATTGCTATCAGAGAAAACCCTCATTTCATTTTTGAAGTAGAAGAAGTAGATCACTATTGTGTTGGCAGAATTTCTCCTTAGAAATCCATCACTCTAGTGTGGAAAAGATTTCACCATTGAGAGAGCCTTGATACTTCTTTGATAGAGAGGAGAATCTTGCAAAGAGAGTGAAGAAAAGAACCTCCTTGCTGAGGATTTTTTAGCACCATAGTTAAAAGAATTATCTTCAAGTGTTTAGTATTCTACTAGTTGAATTCATCTTCTACCACCAACAGTCAATAAAGGGAGCCATTTTACATAATTATGTTGACTTGTTTGCTTCATTAAGCATTATTTTTGTGTTTATCTATTTGTTTTAGTTTATGTTTGTTTATGTATTGTCTCCACCATTTGCAATAATTTTTTTCTTCATGCTTGTCCACTGATAACAACCAAACTACTTTTTTTTCTTTGCAGAGAACAACCTACTACTAAGAAGGTATCTTTTGGTACACCATTGCTACAAAAACACTATAAAACTCATAATAAAAAATTGTGCAATATTTTTTGGGAAGGATTAATTTTGTTCAAATATTTATACCAAGTTTTGGTGAAATAGTCATAGCAATGCAAGATATGATTAAAAAGAATCATGCTTTTAAATGGGGACCTCTAAAAAATTATGTTTTTCAAAAAATCAAAGAAGTTATTGTTTCTGCTCCAGCATTAATCATTCCAAATTTTGATACATAATTTTTACTCTACACATTTGCATATGATATTTCTTATTTTGTAGTCCTCACTCAAAATAATTCTAAAGATACGGAAATTCCTATTTCTTTCATGAGTTATGGCTTTCAAGGTGCTAAATCGAGTTATCCAGAAATAGACAAACAAGATTATGTTGTTTATAAGTATGTTAAACACTTTAGACCTTTCTTATTGAAATCTCATACTAAAGTGATTGTTCCCCACGCCATGGTTACAAATTTATCAGTTCAAAAATATTTAGGAGAAAAAGGAGAAAATTGGATGACTGCATTGCAGGAGTATGATTTAGAAATTAAAGCATCTAAACTCATCAGAGGACAAGGTATATGTAAATTATAAGCTGAAGCAGAAGGATATCATCCAGAAGAAGGTCAAAGTTCTAATTCTAAAATAGGATGGTACAATGAATTTGAAATGAATCAAGAACAAATATTGTACGTACATGTAACAACAATACATGGTATGTAGATTTAAAACATTTCTTAATTCATGGTATTGCTCCTGACCATTTATCAATTAAACAAAAAAAAGCTTTTCATTTGAAATGTTCCAAGTATCAATTAATTCATGGCATTCTTTATAGAAAAAATTATGATGATGTTTTACTAAGATGCCTTGAGAAATCTGATGCAGAACAATTCTTAGTAGAATTACATGACAAACCTTCTAGTGGGAATTTTGGAGGAGAAACTATTACACATAAAGTCTTATGAGCAAGCTATTACTGGCCCACTCTTTTCAAAGATTCTTATTCATGTGCGAGGAAATGTGAGGAATGTAAAACAACATCAGGAAAATAAAAAATATCGTCTCTTCCTCTTCAATCTGTTAAAGTTGAAGGACTATTTGAGAAAAGGGGATTAGATATCATTGGTGAGATTAATCCAAACTCCTCAAAATTACATAAATATATTCTCACATCTACTAATTATTTCACAAGATGAACTAAAGAAATCCCATTGAAAAAAAGTCAACGATGAACAGGGATGATATTTCCTAGAAACCAATATAATCACAAGGTTTGGAGTTCCAATATCTTCTGTATTTGATAATGCTTCATATTTTTCTTCTCTTAAGATGACTTAATTTTGCCTAGACAAAGGTATCAAGATTAAATTCTTTGCTAACTATTACCCTCTGGTATGCACAAATTTCGTTCTTAAAGTTAAATACTCCAGAAGACTTGGAATATGTAGATCTCCATTGAAGATACAATATATATATTAGAAAGTATGAATAAGAATGATGGTACAAATGAGAGTGAGGGTCTGCTTATATACCCTAGGCGGGTACCTCTTCATGGAAGGTCATGTCCCATTTAGACATGCCTCTTCAGTACTAATTACTAATAAAATTATCATATTAAAATTATCATCATTATTTATATTTATATTATTTATATAAATTGTATTCATAATATTGCCTTCCCCTTCAAAAAGCTTTTTCCTCAAAGCTTGTTGATGAAAAGGCCTGATCTATTTTCTGTTTCAAATTTCTTTTCGTCTCAGAACTGTCATCCTCGTTGATACAAGTTGATATGATCCTCTAAGTGATAAATAAAATCGTCACACTGAGAAGGTATCAGACCATCTTAAATTAATCTTCTTTGAAACTTGGCAATTACTTGATAGCTGGGATAACTTGTTATCATCAAACTAGATTGTGTTGACATCATTTTTCTTCAGAACATAAATTTGTTGTTTATGTTCTGAGTGATACGAATTCACAGATTGATTGAGATGTATGTTCTTGTGATTTAGGTGTAGATAATGAGTTCTTTTGGTTTTTCTTTCCCTTATCATATGTGAGGCAATATTTTGATTTACTTCAGGTTCTGATGCCATCGAGTTGGTTACAGAATCTTCACTTGTGTTTTTCATCGTCCGAGCGACAACATCTGAATATGTTTTCCCTTCAACTGGGTTGTCATTTTATTGAGTTATGATATTGATTAGATCATTATTAATTCCTCTTTCCTCAATTTGGTCAGCTACGTCTGAAGACTTCGATATGTTTTCAGTGTTGAGTTCTTCTAGTTTATTGTTCAGTGATTTCTTATCATTTTTAAGTTTCTTAATTTGAGTCAATAGACTTTGATTATGATTTTTGAGACGTAAGAGTTCCTCACTTTCTGAGTTGACTTTACCTTAACATTCAAACTTCTTATCTTTTAAACACATTTGTTCTAATAACCTTTGAGTCAGGTCTTTTAAGCGCAAATTTTGTTCTTCCTTCTCTCATATAATCTCGTTGAATTTCTTCTCAACACATCCTTTTTCTTCTTCTAATTTTTTCTTTCTTTCCTTGAACTTCACAAGTTTTTTTGGCTATGGTCCCCTGGATGTAAAATTTCCTCATCCTTTTTTATTAATTTGTGTTCATGTTTTGCAATTTTTTCCTCTCATTCTGTCATTTGCATCAATACATCATCTTGACATTTTTCCGCATCAAATAATTTTCCACATGTTGGACAACATAATTCGCAATTTTAATGAATCCATGGATATTCAATGTATGTTATACAAAACAGACATTTAGTCCAAAATAATAATTTTTGTGTGGAATTCATTTTATGTTCTTTTCTTGAATCCCTTTCTCAAATCATTTTTATAATATATTTTTTTCGTAAATACCTTGTATTATGCTATATCTCTTTTTTTACTTTGAATAAACTTTTATTATTCTTATTAATTTCCTTCTTCAATTTTATTTTATTTTTTGAATTTTAGACTGAATTGTTTAAAAATTCCCCCTTTAGGTCTTTGACTTAGTAATCTCCCAAAGTAATTTCAATATATATATATATATATATATATACCTATATTATTTTTGGTAAACCACTTTTTTCTTTTAATCAAGGGTCATGACTCTCTCATCAAAGGTCATGACTTAATATTCAAATGGTAATTGCACAAGAAAATTGATGGCGCTTGTAATTCTAAACGCACAGGCACAGAAATATCAAAAGCGAAAAAAATTTCAAATTGTATGGCCCAACTGCACTGGTCATGGATTTGGGTTGTACATATGACAACGCTTGCACGAGTGGTAATAGTCACAGTTGGAAATGAGGTGTTGGTCGATGGTGGTAGAGAGGTAAACCAACAATAATGGCAGGCATCAATGTGTAGCGGCAACAATCAAGCGAACAACTATTCGTCGCAACAAATGACAACGAATGGAAGCGAGCAACAATGTTGAACTGGTGGTCGGTACAAATAACTGGTAGTCATGTTGCTTTGCGTACGGTGGCTCTGGCGACAGCTAACAACAGTAGCGCCTTGTCACGACCGATGGCAGAAGGTTGATGTAGTTTCTGCATAGGTCTAGGCATCTCAAGGGTGGACGATAACAATGGATCATTGCAGGAGGTGATTGGCAATGGAAAGGTTTCTTTGTCAGCGGTAGAGCGAGTGATGCGAGCAGGGACGATACTTTTTTTACGGGATTTGTGTCGCTGTGGGTGGCTACAGTACTTTGAAGTAGTGATGGTGGCGGTTGTCAGGAATTTTGGACGGCATTCAGGTGGCTGTGGTGGTGGAAGTTGTTGGTCTGTGACAGTGGCAGTGTCAGGGAATGTCTATAGGCTGATTGTGGTGATGCAAAAAGGTTGGCAGTTTCAGCAAGGTTGGAATAGCAGGTGGAGGAGGGAAGGGATGGCGACACTATTCTACGCAACGCCAATGTAGGGCTTTTGAATTGTTAATATATATATATATATATATATATATATATATATATATATATATATATATATATATATATATATATATATATATATATATTAACTCTTTTATTTTGGTATTTGTTTTCACTCTTTTTATTTATAATTTTCTTTTGTATAATAATATTTGTTTTTCTTTTTATTTTGATTGATTTTTTGAAATGATTTTTATTTTCTAATATATAATATCTTCTGCATTTTTTTCTTTTGTTTTAATGATTTTTTTTCAATTTCTATAATTTTTTCTAACTTTATATGTATATAGCCCTAAATGGTAATATGGAGAAACTCCAAATTCTTGTAGCAAAATGCTTCAACGACAAAAATGTTGACGAATTTGATAGTCAAAGACCTAGATCAGAGAACACGGCTTTGTGCAGCGGTTGAGCGGCTGGAGGATCGGATAGATTTGATTCCAAATGGTACGAACAAAGTTAGTTCTTCAAGTTAAATACTCCAGAATACTTGGAATATTTAGATCTCCATTGAAGATACAATAATATATATTAAAATGTATGAATGAGAATGTTGATACACATGAGAGTGACAGTCTACTTATATACCCTATGCAGGTACCTCTTCATGGAAGGTCATGTCCCATTTAAACATGCCTCTTCAGTACTAATTACTAATAAACTAATTATTATTACAATTATCATTATATATATATATATATATATATATATATATATATATATATATATATATATATATATATATTATTCATAACACCCTCAAGGTAATGGTTTAGCATAATCTAGAAATAAAAACTTGATTCAATTTCTGAAAAATATTGTTCAACATCACCTAAGGAAATGGCATAATCATTTATATAGAGTCACTCCTAAAAGAGCATTAGGGAACTCCCCATACTTTCTAGTATACGGTAAGGAACCCATTTTTCCACCAAATATTTTTTTCCATCTATTCAGTTAACTCAATCTGTAAGGCACAATTCAATCAAAGATATGGATGTTAGATTATACGCATTGTTAAAATTGGAAGAGAAATGACAAAAGGAAAATACTAAGTCTCAAGAACATCAACTAATTATAAAAATATGGTTTGATAAACATTTAGTGCCCGATAGACAATTTGTTGTTGGTTACTTAGTTCCCAAATGGGATAAAATCCATGAGGAGAAGGGCAAGCACTCTAAATTTTAACATCTTTGGATTGGTCATTTAAAAAAAAAAAAATCAAAACTTGGTCTTTCGACCTACATTTTTCAAACATTAGAAGGCCAAATAGATAATTTTACAGTGAATCGGTAAATTTTGAAAAGATATTTTTCATAATGAAAATTATTCAAGAACATATGTAAATATTTTGTTTTACTATAGGATGTTGATATCCAAGAAATCATTTTTATTTTCAATTTTAGCATTTTCATATTTCTTATACATACACTTTCTTTTCATTTATTTATTTAGTTGTAGAATCACAATTGTGATTACATATTTCAAGAAGCATAATTTTACCAATGTACAATCTTATCTTTCAAAATTAATTAAAGTTCAAGGACAAAATATTATCAAAATATGCAGAATCCAAAAATAATTTATATGACTTTAGTTCTTACTTAAACTTTCAATAGTATGGAAAATGGTTGATTGACTACTTTATGTTATAATGGTTCCATCATCTTCAAATACTTTAAAGAAATAAACCAAATTCTTTCAAAAAAATGAATAATGCAATCCAAATTTTGAGTTTCTTTTAATATATCAAAGTATTTGCTATCAAAGAAACTCTCTAAAAAAATCCCACTTCTGTCACTTGGCTATGTATGATCAATTTCAAAATCAATCATAAGCTAAAAAGTGAAAACATGAAGTTTTACAATAAAAGGAGAACAAATAAACCCGTCGGGGCTATGAACTCTTGTTGGCAGCAGGTCGATGTTTGTAATTCAGCTAAAGAGGATATTTGTGCTCATAAAAGTGAAGCAAATAAAGTTTCAAAGAGAGATGATTATAACGCAAAGCAGAAAAACTTTGATAGTATTAAAATCCTAAACTTAGTGTTTAAAATTTCAGATGATGATTGAATTATAAGGTTCTAAAGATATAAATAATTTCATTATTTGAATCTTATTGCATAATTTTTTCATTTCTTTTATTAGTACTTATATTTTGATCATTTGTTCCATTTTGTCACTTTATCAAGTATCTCAGTGATAAATCATAAATTAGAAAAAAAAATTGAAAACTTTATTTTATTTTGAACTATAAATTTATGTTTGGCAAAGATAACTGCTTCTTACAAAGTGTCTTCATTTGTTTTCAGGATTATAACAACCCTCTTTTTGTTTTTGTACATAAGAAAAAATAAAATCCCTAAACAAATTTTCTATTGTTTTTCCTAAAAATACCTAAAAACTTTGAAAAATATTAGAAAAAAATCAGGAGGTTGGAGTCATGTTTTATAAAGAAATATTTTTTGTAAACCCGACCTCTCGACCTTCCGACTATCCCAACCCCCTAATCACCCGATCTCCCGACTATGAAGTTGAGCCAACTCCCCATCCTCTCAAGCATTTTCGCTTGACCTCCAGACTATTCCGACTACCCGAATTACGATCAACTCCCGACTCTTGTGTAGTCAGGGTTAAGAAAGAATAAAACCTTTCAACGAATAAAATGTTGCCCGACTAGTTGATTGGCCGACTGTCCGACTACTTGAATAAAATAATATTTTTTTCGATTTGCATGCATTTCATTTTATTACTATTATTATTTATTTGATTGAAATGAATTGATTTGAAATTTTGATTTTTCATCGTTTCACGCTTAATTTCTTGTTTATATTAATAATATTTTCCTCCGATGTTGTCTCAATTTGCAAAAAAGAAAGTTGGGTCACGTAATGGGAAATTAATGTATGAATTAATTCACACTCTTTCCAAGTTTTAATAAAAAATTCATAACCTATTATAACATTTTCACTTGCATGTTGTTTTCGTCCCTTAGACTTGTTTCTAATAATTTTTGAGCTAGAGAAATACGATACCAAGTTGGAGAATTCTTGTGTAAGTAAGTTTTAACAATGAAAGTTTCTTCATCATTATTTCAGAATCTTGTTAGGAATAACTCATGTTTGTATATTTTCTATTATCATGCTATAAAATGGGAAAATGGAAAATCACTAACAACAAAACAACAACTGGATCCTGGATCATATCACGAGGAAAATCTCAACCCATTTCTCATCCAGGACTCCACTCACAACACATAGGTATGATGAAATGGGAAGAGATTTTTGGTTTCTTTGAAAATAGATAATGGTTAGAAAGTGCAAGGACTTCTCAATTAAAGAATAATAAATTGGAGGGCATTAGTAGAACAAAGTTACAAAAGGTAGCTGTTGGGACTAGAATGTTTCCATATTATGATATGATTTCATGGATCTTCACTCATGTGGATATGAAAAACAGAAATCTAGGTCAATGTTGATTTTCTCAAGAATTTCCAAAACATTGTTTTCAAAAAATGTGGAGAAAATTATAACAGTGTAATTTAAGACTGGTTAAGAGAAAAAAATCAAGGGTTTAAGCTTAAGACTAACAAACACCCCATCTTTATTTTCAAGAAACCTATAAGATTTCTCATAAAATGTTATCTTGATTATATGGAGTGCAGGACCCTGAACACTGTAAAAAAAAATGGATTTCAATAATCCATGGGATCATGAATGATGTGGAGTGTCTCAATTGGGCTGGCATTTTGTCACAAAACATCACAGATACTTTAAAGTTGTCATTAAAGTCTCCCCTCAGCTACAAACACATTTTTTATATGTCTTCTTTCTTGATAGATATTGTTATTTCCTCAGTCCCATTTCCCCTCATGAAACGGAACTATCTCGCTGACCAAAAGCTCCCTATTCAAAAGTATGCCCCAATTTTGTGGGAGAAAATTTTCAAATTTCATTTTTACGATATTTTCCATTATGTCATGATTCCTTTTTATGAAATCTTGTTTGGTAAAACCTCTCCTAGAACCAATGAAAATTTGAAAGAAGGCCTAGAGTCCATTTGTCACTGGTTTGTTGAAGAATTATTTTCCTATATAATATTTTATGGGAGTGAGGTTGGCCTTCATCTCTTACCCCATTATACTCTTGAAAGACTCGCCCTAAGGGAAGTAGCAAATCAAGCTACTTTAAATGACCAGGCTCAGAAGTTAAGTCTGTTGTAGAAGCAAATTTGGAATGGGTTTCCAATTAAGTTTGGAGAAATAAGTATCAGAGACAAGGGACATGGATTCAAGGAAACAGAAGAGCTTCAAGAATTTTTGTTGCATTCTCTTCCTCAATATGATTATTACCCTCGTGGGAGCATTAGCTTTCATTATACAACAATTAACTATATGAAAATATTTTCTCATCAATAGCCCCCTTTTGATAACATTTTCATAGATATTGATGATTTTCAGCAAGCCATTGACAGAGGAAAGATTTTAAATATTGAAACAAGAGCCCAATTACAAGAATTTAGGGAGTATCTTTTTGAAAGTTTCCTAAGAGAAAAAAAGTCTTCGTCTCAATATTCATTTTTAGGAATTAAATACTTGTGAATTCTTTCAATTTAATTTTTAAAAAATCACTTTAGATCCTTTAGTTGTATCTTAGCAAGAACAAGAAATCAAAATTGAGAAAATAAAAGATGTTATTGTTACAAGTAAACAAGCAGAAAGCAGCAAAGAAATAAAGAAAACGCAGCATGCTACAACAAATGTTACAACTACAAAATTTCTTAAAGAAAAGAAAGAAAACGCAGTAACAATCAAATCATCAGAAAATGAGACACTAAGTGAGCAAGAGAATATTCTAATCAATTCCCCTTAAGAGAAAGAGTAGAAGAAACCAGAAAACAAAGGAAGTCAAGAAAGGAAATTGATCAGGAGAAGGATAAACAAATATCTAATGATATTGTTTCCCAAAGAAGTAAATGGACATCGGAGTTGAAGACAAAGATGGATATTGTTTCCACTACATCTCCTAAGACCTCAATGAGACCTATTTCCACCAAGATCCCTTGCGATTCATTTTTCTTCTAACCTATTTCTAAATTAGAACCATTTCCTAATATAGTGCCTTCTTTAACAGATTACTATTTCAATTCCCAGACCAAATCACTAGTGAGGAGAAAAAAGAAAAGAAGGCGTGATTATTTAGAAATTGTTTCAGAATTCAGTTGGCAAACTCAAGGAGATATGAAAGTGAACGCCCAAGAATATTTTCAGGCCTTAAGCGCTTTTGTAAATTATAACTAATATCATCTCAATGAGTTAGCAACCTCATATGAAAATAGTTTACAAAGAATTTAAGTGTTGGAAAAGAAATTAGAGAAAAATGAATTAATTAATGAAGAAAATTGGCAAAATTTCTTTGAAACTCTAATTCAAGGCTTTATAGTAGAGAGGGAAAATCTACAGAATCATTTTAAAGTAGAATTGAAAGAATTAAAATCAAAACATGAGTAGCATATTCAATGATTAAGGCAAGCACATGAAAATCAAACTTGCATTTTGAAGGAAGAGGATGAAAGAAATATTGTGGTCATGGATATGACTTTGAAAGAGAAAATTGATTCTCTTCAAAGTCAACTCAATCAGAACCAGGAAGCCACATAGGGTCTAGATATTTTCAAAGAAAAAGCATTACAAATTTGTCTGGTTTTAAGAAAAAATTAATCAAAGTTATATAAACATATGGATAAAATCTCAAGATTTTATCAAGAAAATAAAGATTTAAATCAAAAGATGGATTTCATAGTAGAAGAAGGAAAATACATTAAAACCACAACTTTGTCTATTCTTGACTGTGAGAAGGAACTTCAATCTAATGAAATTCCAAAAGTTTCTAAAATAGATAAAAGCTTAATGCTTGCATCTTTGAACCGTAGAGAAGAGGAAGCCAGAGTAATCAGAGGATGGACCAAAAATTCCCAAGCGCAATGCTTATCGATTTGGGAGAAAGGGATTGATTTTATTGAATAATTTGATCTTCCAGGTTCCTAGGCACTAAAATAAGTTGTTCTAGGGGAGTTAAGGAATCCAGCAAAGGACCTTGTCATCAAAGATTAGGTAGAAATTAAAAGGATCAAGGTCTGGAGGCAACAAGTTTTCCAAAAATTTCTACAACTTCCTTTTGAGAAAATTAAGCTTATTGCTAAATTTGAAAGCAGATATCAGAAAAGAAAGAAAAAGGTCCAAGGTTTGATTGATAGCTGCCAAATCAACTTAAATCAATTCCCTTTGATTCACTTCTCATTTGTTTCTGAGGTGTATTCATAATAGGTGAAACATATCGAGATTCATGCACACCATCTTTTTCTCAAACTAAACTATGAAGATTCTGAAGACGAGGAGAAGTTACCTACTTCTCAGGGAAATATCAGTTGAATGGTGATAGAATATATATTTTTAGAAGTAGACATTTACTTTTAGAAAATCTTTTGATTTTCTTGTTTTAAGACTTATCTTATTTTTTGAAACATATCCTATTTTTTTAAAGTATTTATAGAACCTCTTGTGTTAGTGTAAAGGGTTGGAAATTGTGAAGACTCGGGGTTTTTATTTTTGAATCAGTTTTGAAGTATCATCTTTGTTGAAGACCAATTTCGTTTTTAATGTGTTATGAGCTACGAGATTTATGTCTAGAAATATTTTTAATTCCTTAATGGATGTGTTTGTCAATTTAATTGTCTTAAATTGCTTACATAAATTATCGACCGGAGTTGGTAAACTTGTGAAGTGTAAGTGCACTATATATGCTAGAAGCCTCTTTTATTCATTTAGTTTATTGATGTGATGATTGAGTTTTTGGAGATTACTTCTAAGGATGCTTATATTTTATGTCCCTAATAAAGTGAATGGATTCAATCTTATGACTAAATTCTTAATCTTGATGAAATTAATAAAAACTCAAAGCAGAATCTAATTATCCAATCTAATGATAGTTGTTAAAAGAAGAATTATTCTAAATAATGTCCTAACAATCTTCTGCATAAAAATAGAATTGAATTCTATTGATGAAAACCACACATCTTTTCTTTCGTACTTCTAAACTGGAATTTTCAAGAAATGAAAACTTGTAAAGAAATTACTCTTTATGCTAGAAAGAAATCACCCATAACTAATCACTCAAATTGCTGAAAAGGAAATCACTCATAACTAGGAATAAAAATTACTCTAATTGCTGAAAAGGAAATCACGCATAACCTGTAATCAAATCACTCAAATACTTGCAATCAAATCATTGATATTCTAAAAGGAAACTACTCATAAACTGAAATGAAACTTATGAAGAAGTCTATAAAAACTTTTCTGCAGTTAACGCTTCAAGAGAAAAGACTTAGAAAAATAAAAATGATTCTACAGTGTGTGAGAAACTACATCAAATGATAAAAAAGGAAAGATACAACAACTATGTCAAATGACGAAGGAAACATGTAAAATTGGCTAATTCAAACACATAAATAAAAACATAGAAATGGACCTTCACTATTTGTAGGGGCCCTCCACAAACAGGACATTTCAAAGCACTACACAACGAATCAGCTACGCATCTAGATCCACAAAAGCATTTCTTCAATTAAAAGGATGAAAACAGAGTTTTAACATGTCACTGTTGCGTTCAAAAATTACACACCACCCTCTATGTTTCAATGGAGTGTCTATATAGTGATTACAATGTAACTTCATGGAGATTCATATGGCTAAATATCGTAACCGAATGGACACCTGGTTGCCATGAATTTGATGAAGCACAATCCATTCCAACCTCTATTTTCTTTATTGGGCGTTTATTGACATATGGGTGCAATGTTTGCTCACGTAACCTACAAAATAGGGCTCCAAAGAACCTAAAATATCTCCCAAATGGTAATGAATTCGAGAAAATTGTTCATGAAGAACTTAATTGGGCCCGTTCTAAACAAAACCCATGTTTTTTTTTCCAAGATTCGCTTTCATTTGCTCAGAAAACGTGTTTGAAGTTGACTGGTCAAAACTGTTGTGATTTTCCCTTGATCTTTGCCTAGAGGTCCACACGTGCGAGATGGGTGGAATTTGACCAATAAAAATCCATATTGGAGCTTATAGAAACAAATTCTAGGTGTCAGATTTCATTCTAGAGTTGTGTTACTACATCAACCATGGAGGTAGCTACGAAAACTTGACAAATATGCAACAACTTGAACTTGCTAAATTGTCATTAGTAAAACCATGCAAGTTTCTTCTTAATTCATTAAAAATAATGGAAATAATAATAATAAACCATGTAAACATGTATGCAGGAATTTGGTGCGTTTATGAAGAAATATGGTTAAAAATTATAACAATGGGTAAATGGAATGATGCGAAAATGGATGGTTTCATCAACAAAATTATGACAAATTGGAAGCCCAACATTCCCCCACACCGAAGATTTTGCATGTCCTCGTGCAAATAAAGAATTGAAAAGTTTCATAATCCAATTGATTCCTTGTGTTCCTTTATTCTGTCATTTCAACTACATCCTTGACCAAAGCTCCAAGAGAACAATATTGACCTCTATCTTAACAAGATGCACTTTTCTCTCTCAGTTTCTCAAGATTACAGATCTGGTAGCATAACTCTTTGTTTCCACATTTGTGTGTTGTGTCGTAATAAATGGGAGTTACCCATCCTCCTTTGAAATTCAAATAATTTGAACTCTTCACATACTAGGATGCTCATGGATGCTATAAAGGTAGAAGTGATGCATGCTTACTTGTTCTTTTCCAATAAAACAAACATCCCTGTATTACTTATTAGCTCCTTGCACATTATCATATATAACTCGTGTGAAGGGAAAGGGTGCCCACAAAGTAGCACATCCAAGTACTTTTTCATTGTTGTCAAAGCCTTTGAAAATTCATTTTTGTTTTTTAATATAACTCTTTCAATAACTTAGAAACTATTTATGAGGTTCTTGTCACTACTTAGTTATGCACAATTTGTTCAGTCCTTGGTAGAATGTCATATTTTGAAGAATACTTCAAGACTCTTACTACATCCATATAATGTGTTTTTCATCCTTGTGAAATTCATCCCATTAGCATGGTTGGAAATGATCATAAATTGCAACCCATAATGTTTTTCTTCTTATCATCCATGCATATAAACATTTTTTTACAGCAACCAATCCTACTTCAACAATGTTATCAGATAGTTTCTTCAACTCACAAACTAATGAAATAAGAAGACTTATCAATGTGAAGCTTTGACAAGATGAGTTGCACATAACACAAAATAAGAGTTGTAGGTGGGGGTTGTACAATTTATCAAAGCCTAAAATACACTTCCAAGTGATTTCAAGAGTGTGAATAAATCTTTGTTACAACATTCTTCTTCTTGTGGCTTTGCACTCATCATTTCTTGGCTTCCATTAGAAATCTGAAAATGAACAATATGACACATAATCCAAATGCCACATATACTTTTTGATCATGTGCTACAACCATGTACTTTGATGGTTCATTCAGAAAATCATCTCCATATTTTGAATTAGTCTCATATGAAGGCCAAAAAGGTCAAATTGTTCATCAAGGAGATATGAATCAATTTACATTGCAATAAGAACAGAAAGTTAAACATGAGAATGGTGGGAGACAACATTATTACTAGGGAAAAGTAAGACCTTATGAAGGAAAATATTATGAAATCATGGGATGGGGTTCAACCATAACAAGGTTTGTAGAGTATCCAATAAGGTATGAAGGTTGGAAACAATTATTGGGATTAATTATGCATGCAAAGTAGAATATGAATGAAGGATTGAGAAAATGGTTTGACGAATGTGGATATGATAGGGTCAAATACATAGATCACATGTTTTACAATAGATTTCTTATTACAATTTCCAAAAATTTTAACAAATTAAAAATTTTAAGGCTAGTTTTACCCCAAGTTTACTTGTTGGATTTGAAGAAGAGAACACGACCTGATGGTTGATTTGGTGTTGATTTGGATGTGGTACGCTGCTCCATCACTTTGACCTTGCTCCACAAAATGTATCATTTTCATGTAGAAAACGTGTTTTTGTAATTTCTCTCAATGGTAAATCATATTCTCCTAAATTTTTCTAAGGTTGTTACCATTAGTTTTATGCATCTTCCCACAAAATATCTCAGCTAATGGGTGCACGGATCTCGAGAAAATTGAGAAATTGATGTAGGTGAAAGTGACAAATTTCTTGAAAAATACACATTGGAATTTCTTGGAATTTTGTGTATTTATTTACCCTACCTCAATGCATTTACCATAAAAAATTAAAGACCAACAGATGCACAATTTAAAACATATGGTCAAATCAATTTCTGCCCTATTTCACCCTTCACGTTTCCCAACGTTGTAACAAAAACATGTGCCATGAACTCATTTTAAGGCCAAATTGAGTGCTTCAAAAAGGAAATTGTGTATTTTTACCTTTTTTAACACCTCAAGCATTCACAACCCCATTTTGATGAAGAAAATATGTTTTTTTGCAAAAATACTGAAATCTAGACTAATATGTCCATAATGGTGAAAAATGAAAATCTACCTTAAAATCCTATTGAAAAGTCCTGGAAATTTTCACATTTTTGGAATTATGCCCATGTCTTACTCAATTTACCATATTCTTAGAAAACCTAGAAGCTCAGAATTTTTTATTTCTGCTCAATCTCCTGCGTCTTGACAGGGACGAATGAATGTGTTGAAGTCAAGTCACCTAGAAGATCTGACAATCAAGAGACATTGTTGTATTCCCATTGTTGTCAACGAGGAGGTTTTCCATTGATGTATGAAAGTTCCAAGGCACTCCAAATAATATATGATCTTGATACCAGATAAGGTGTTGAGGTTGATGGGACAAGATCTATTAGAAGGTTGGCCTTAAGGAATCCCACATCAGCCAACTCGAGCATAGAACCAAAAATGATTTGAAGAACCATAATAAAAGACTAAAACCATCATAAAATTATAGAACTTATTGTGAACTTTTCTCGTTAGTTTCCTAGTTTAGCAAATCTCATGTCCAATTGTGGCGGCAAGATGGTTTTCGCAACAGGACTTATTTTTCTCTTTACTTTTTATTTTTATTTTATTTTTTATTTTTTATGTCCTACTCTACCTGGAAAATAAATCGTGTTCAAGTATATGAATACTTCCAATGGAACCATGTATGTAACAAGATGATAGATAAACTCATATGTAGGTTTGAAATATACTCTTTGATATGTACCAGTATATGAGAGACCAACTGTCTTGATTAAGATGATGTCATAAGATACTGAAGAATGGAATACTAGTATCCAAAGATTGTATTGAACAAGATTCAATGTCATCTTGTCTTCCTTGGCTTCCTGCTATCATGCCATGCAAGTCTTTAGAGATGTGATTTTCATTCATAGAATCTGGTGATAGGCATGCATGAAACTTTTCAATCTCAGGTTCCAACAACTGCTCTTTATCGACAAGCATCCATGATTCTTGGACCTTATATGAATCTTCTTCTTCTGGTTGTTGTTCTTCAATGGCAATTTGTGAATCATTTTGCAATACCTCAACATTGTAAGTGGATTGAGGTGTTTTATTGTTGGGGATATGAAATGGTTGTGCAGGTAGTGGAGTGGGAATTGATTTTTGGGGTGCTTGTGTGGGTGGTAATGGGAAAGTTTGAATTGAGGTCGATTTATGGTGAAATTTATGTTGTGTTGTAGGTGAATGGTATGTATAGCATTGAGATTTCTATTGAGGATAGTGAGGAAAATATTGAGGATACGGTGGATTTCCTCTGTAAGGCTCTTCCCAACCCTGTTTCCAAGATTGGTTTTGAGGTTTGGATTGAGATGGACAAGGTTTCCAAGGTTTGTTTTGAGGTTGGGATTGAGATGTCCAAGGTTGCCAAGGCAAGGGTGTTTTCCAATTACTTTGAGATTGTTGTGCATAACCCTGAAATTGAGAATTAAGATCTTGCATCATACTAGGTTGATGAGGCTTCCATGGTCTTCTTGGAGCTACATAACAGGATTGTTCCGGTGTTTGATTTTCTCCCTGGTAAACTACCTTTAACCTTGGTAATGATGGGAAATATTTAGTAGTATGTGATCCTACACAAATTTCACAAATTTTAATGTTATCAAGTGGACATTCATGCAAAGCATGTTTCTTTCTACATTTAGGGAAAAATATAAATGAAGTAGCATTCTCAACTTTTTGCTGGTTTTGCATTCTTAGCATATCAATTTGTTCATTTAAATTACCAAGAATATCTAGAAAATTGTTAATTTCGGTTTGAATTACCAATCCTGATGTCGATTTACTTACTCTTGTCATAACTGGATCTTGAGAGGATCTTCCATACTTTTGTTTTCCTCTTGATATGTTCTTGCATAGTTCACAAATCTCTTGAAATGACAATTGATAGACATCTCCTTTTCTCACCAGGTTAAGAAGATCAATCCATTCATCCTTTATAGCATTTAGTAGGAGAGATTTTAATGTGTCTGATCCTAAATTATGCAATTTAGGTTTTCATCATCTTTTTGGTTCATGTTAAAGACTTCATGTCTAAGGTCATGGTGTATGCAATAGTATTTATATTTTTCCAAAATACTACTTTTATATCATCCCATGTCCTTATAGAATTTGTTCTTAAAGTCATGAACCATCTAAGAGCTTTATCGTTCAATGTTTCTGGAAACAAATTCAGTTTTTGAATGTGTAATGAGTAGACATAAGATCTACAAATTATTTGAAATTCAAAAATAAAGGTTTTTAGGTCTTTTGATCTCATATATTTGAAGTTAGGAAGTACGGATGGAGGGATGTTCATCATATGAACATTGATATCAGTTTCTTGAATGGGAAAATCAAAAGGATCTTCCTCATTATCATCATCTTCAATCATTTATTCTACCTCCTTTGTCATCTCTTTTTCTACCTGCAAAACTAGGAATTCATGATGTGGATGTGTGGCTCTTATTGCACCACATGATATAGTGGGAGTGGTAGGTGATTGAAGGTTTTTTTTTTTTTTAAGAAAGAAAAAGGCTCCTATTTACACCTCCCCGGCAACGGCACCAAAATATTTGTCAATTAATTGTCTTAAATTGCTTACATAAATTATTAACCAGAGTTGGTAAACTTGTGAAGTGTAAGTGCACTATATATGCTAGAAGCCTCTTTTATTAATTTAGTTTATTGATGTGATGATTGATTTTTTGAGAGTACTTCTAAGGATGCTTATATTTTTATGTCACTAATTAAGTGAATGGATTCAATCTTATGACTAAATTCTTAATTCTTAATCTTGAATCTAATTATCCAATCTAATGTTAGTTTTTAAAAGCATAATTATTCTTAATAATGTCCTAACAATGTTTTGCATAAAAATGGAATTTAATTCTATTGATGAAAACCACACATATTTTCTCTCATACTTCTAAAATAGAATTTTTCAAGAAATGAAAACTTGTAAAGAAATTACTCTTTATGCTAGAAAGAAATCACCCATAACTAATCTCTCAAATTTCTGAAAAGGAAATCCCTCATAACTAGCAATTAAAATTACTCTAATTGTTGAAAAGTAAATCACGCATAACCTGTGATGATATCACTCAAAGACTTGGAATCAAATCATTGATATTCTGAAAGGAAACTGCTCATAAACTGAAATGAAACTTATGAAGAAGTCTATAAAAACTATTATGCATTTAACACTTATAGAGAAAAGACATAGCAAAATAAAAATGATTATACACCATGTGAGAACTACATCAAATGATAAAAAGGAAAGCTACAACAACTATGTCAAATGAGGAATGAAACATGTAAAACTGGCTAATTCAAACACATAAATAAAAACATAGAAATGGACCTTCACTTTGCAGGGGCCCTACACAAACAAGAGGTTTCAAAGCGCTACATAGCGAATCAGCTACACATCTAGATCCTCAAAAGAATTTTTTCAATTAAAAGGATGAAAACAGAGTTTTAACATGTCACTATTGCATTCAAAAATTACACACCGCCCTCTTTGTTTCAATGGAGTGTTTATATAGTGATTACAATGTAAATTCATGGAGATTCTATGGCTAAATATTAGAACTGAATGGACCCCTGTTTGCCATGAATTTGATGAAGCACAGTCCATTCCAACCCCTGTTTACTTGATTGGGCGTTTATTGACACATGGGTGCAATGTTTTCTCACGCAACCTGCAAACTAGGGCTCCAAAAAACCTGAAATATCTCCCCATTGGTAACGAAATCATGAAAATTGTTCATAGAGAACTTAATTGGGCCCGTTCTGAACAAAACCCGTGTTTTTTTCCGATATTCACTTTCATATGCTCAGAAAACGCGTTTGAAGTTGACTAGTCAAAACTGCGACGATTTTCCCTTAATCTTTTCTTGGAGGTCCACATGTGCAAGATGGGTGAAATTTGACTAATAAAAATCCATATGGGAGCTTATAGAAACCAATTCCAAGTGTCGTATTTCATTCTACAGTGGTGCTACTACCTCAACCATGGAGGTAGCTACGAAAACTTGACAAATCTGCAGCGACTTGAACTTGTTAAACTGTGATTAGTAAAACCATGCAAATTTCTTCTTAATTCATTAAAAACAATGGAAATAATAATAATAAACCATGTAAACATGTATGCGGGAATTTGGTGCGTTTATGAAGAAATATGGTTAAAAATTATGACAATGGGTGAATGGAATGATGCGAAAATGGATGGTTTCATCAACAAAATTATGACAAATTGGAAGCCCAATAGGATGCATCTATTTTTTCTCTTCAAATTGTGCTATTTAATTATGAATGAATATTTTATTTTTTTGTTAAACATTTCCTATGACATGTTACAGTCTACATCCAATTTCCAAGAGAGGTTTGTGAATTGTTAATTTTTCATTACTACTTGATCATTGGGATCTGATATTCAAAAGATAGAATATTAATTGCTCTTTTTGTTCAAGATATCATTCTTTCTTAAGGTTTCTTTTATGGATGCATGCATGCATATTTAGAAAATAACAAAAAATTAGTATGAATAGGATGAAAACCTGAAGAAAAAAAATCTTTTTTTGAGTTTTATGTGTAAAAATTCTTTCAAATATTATCAGTGTGGTTAGCTGAACCCAAAATCTAGTCACGATTTAAATAACATGATATTTCATGTGGTTATTATGTTCATATGAATCCTTTATTCCTCTGTTGTTTAAACTGATCTCATCCTACCAGTAGTCTGTTTATATTTTTGTAGATAATTATAAATATTATAATATGTCATATATTTCCCCTAAATTAGTTATTTTGTTTCCTTTTAGATTAGTGTAATTTCAGTTTAATTTAATTCATGCAATTGGGCCTTTGTTCCAGAGAGTATACGACCATCTAAATGAAAAAGGGTCTAATTGGGACCTTAATCGAGCAAATACTCACTCATTGCAGGAGGAATTTTTCTGCCTATCAAGACTTTATTAATTAGTTGAATGATTGTATGAAAATAATGAGGCCAATAGGCCTTGGTTTATGAATTGTAATATCAAGAGGATTAGCACTTATGTATAGGTATATGTTTGCAAGCTACAAGCCGAGTTGGGCCAAGATTTTGATAAGCTCATAATAGAACGTCGTGTTATATGTGTGTGTGTGTGTGTGTGTGTGTGTAAGAATATGTGTATAACGAATTAAAGGTCGTGGCCATGTCTCAATAAATTTCAGAAGGGATAGCCCTGGAAGGAACTATTTATACCATTTTCCATCTATAGACTGTGCATCGATATCCTTCACAAATGATTTTATACATTTAATAGAAATAGCTAAGTGCGGGGCTAGAATTATTTTTAAATCCAAAGCACAGGAATTTGGAAGGAAATAGCTTAACCCCCTGAGATCACATGACCAAGTGCTTAAGTAAGAGAAACCTAGGCCATTGATAGGTGAGTGCTCACAGCCATTGGATGACCCTAGGACTTTTCCTCAGAGATTTGGTACCCCGTAGGTTTCAGTGGGAAGTTAGGCGAGTCTTTTTGGGATTAGAATGTTGAAGCAATGTGGCATGGTGGGCCACTATGTGGACGTGTATGTTGACAAGGTGGAAAATCCCCAATTTACATATAACGTGAAAGCCATGAATGGTAGGGAATCAAAGATTGTGTGGGAAATAGTCCACATGGAGGTTGTGATGCAAGATGATGTCACCCTGACATTTAGGGCCATTGCCATCGCCCCTGACCCGATTCCCCAGAGATTTTGGATGGAGCACATGGTAGAACACATAGGATTTAAGTCTCGGGGTGACGTGGCATGTGGGTCCATTTCATTGGGTACAAGCGTCATGTGGCGCGAATGTGGTTTTATACAAGTCAAGGGGGAGGCTAAGTCTTATAGTGAGGTTTGCATTGCCATGTAGCCCAGAGGGATGCCCCCAATATTTTTCAAAGGGGAGTAGTATGGGAACCTACTAAGACTATTCAATGGGATGAAATGGCCATAGAGGGCCCACAACCACATACATCAAACACGTATATTATATATTATGTTATGGTTGGTCCATGTGGACCATAGGAATGGGATCAATTTGTGACCTTGTATGAGTAGGTCACCACTTACCACATGGCATGACATGGTGCATGACTGGGGTAGCCACGTGGACAGAAAGAGGCAGGTTAGGTGACGTGGTATGATCTAATTGGCCATATCTTTTGATTCAAATGTTAGATTGAAGCAAATTTTATATTGTTGGAAAGGTATCGACGAGATGAACATAAAAATACTATATCTTTTACATTTTGAAAAAGATGTAAAAGATAAAAAAATTTAGACCCCACTTCCATAACAGGACTTTGGAGGTCAGGTTAGCATAGTAATTGCCTCCTTCTACCCTTAGTTAGGGATAGGGATAGTAGGGGACACATTACAGGGTGGTATCATAGCTTCCTATTTCAACACTTGGACTGGATGGGCTCATCCCATAGTTAACAAGATAAAGGTTCAATATTGGACATTTCAAGAACAAGTGAGGCCTTAAAGCCTCGTGATAAGCATTAGAAACTTGATTGTTGTGTGAATTGCTTGTATGTATTATTTGGTTTGTCTTCATTGTTTTGAATATATGCATGTAGCATGGTATTAATGATTGATGTGATTTTATTGATACCAATGTCTTAATTGAGTTGTAATGTTGCAATTAGATTTACATCAGAAAATTTCCAACAAGCCAAGGTGATGATCTAAACGATGCACTTAAGTGTTTAAAACTAACATTTATGTGTATGTGTGAAAACACATGAAGGTAAAAATTTTCATGAACAACAAAGGATGGTAAAGTATAGAACTGAAGGACGAAGGAATGAACAACAGAATGGTGTAGTACAACTCTGATCAATCAAAGCATGGATATGAAGGAGAAAGGGAAGATGAAGAGGAAAGATCAGTTGAACAAGGAGGAGGGGAAGATTCTCCTACCTAGATGGATGAATGGAGGAGCTTGAGAGATAAAATAAGGAGTTGTAAGGTTGATAATGAAAGGCTTGTCAGAGCATGAGAGAAATAAGCTAAAGTCAATGCAGTCATACTGCAAATACTGTCAGACCTGCAAAGGAAGATGCAACAAGAATTGGATTAGTCATAGGGATAGGTAGAGTCCTTTGGGACAAGAATAAATGACTAATGGGAAAAATGAGAGTAGATCTATATAGAGGCATTGGTTGTCAAGTGAAGACACTGTGAAAGGAGGCACTCTATTAAGTAATCCTGAAAAGGATTTCAGCACCCATGAACAATAGCATGAGAACATCCATAGGAGGTGATATCATCATCGTCATGGGAAAAGAAGAGAGAGAGAATATGTACCAGAGCAGTTTAAGAAGGCCATTCCTCCTACATTTGATGGTGAAATGAAGAAATCAGAGGATTCAAAAGCTTGGCTATTGGGAATCAAGAAATTATTATGAATTAATGATTACTTAGAGAACATGAAAGCGAAGGTAGCTAATTTCAACCTAAAAGGAAAGGCTAATATCTTGTTGAAATATTTGAAAATGTAAAGGGAATAAGAGAAGAAGATTTTTCCCAGAAGGAATTTGAGGAATAGTTTAGGAACAAGTATCTATCTGAGAGATACTTTGATAACAAGGTTAAGGAGTTATATGAGCTCAGGTTGGACCAAATATGATATGAAGATTATACCATCAAATTATTGGATTTTCTAAGTGATCCAGGTGGATATTGGTGGCCACCCACCTATTCCAACTAGACCTCCAGTCAGTTTCATGTGTTTCCTTGTTTATTTCATCATTTACTATTTTTAGCAGTTTTTCGGGTCCTGAACTTCCGGAGCAGTTTTGACCCCCTAAACGGAATTTTTTTGAGGTCCGTTTCAAGCCCATAGCCATAGGAAAGGAATTGTGGAGAAACTTGTAGTACTCAGAGATACCTTTCCAACAAGGTATCGTACACGCCAAACTGAGATAATATGACCAAGTTATGACCCCGGGAAGTTGGTTGCCCGCTAACCCAACCGGGGCCCACAAACTCTTGGTATTACATCTCCTAGGGTTAGGGTTTTGGTTGTTTAGCTTTTTCTCATGTTTTTCAATCATAAATAGGCCCTCGAGCCTCATTATAACATAGTTTAGAGGGATGTAGCTGTTAGCTACCTATACCAATAGGTTTCATTTTTCATGATTGGCAGGGGAAGTTCCAAATATGCTCTACTTTAGTGATGCAAAGATCTCATATTTTTGTGGAAAACACCTATCTACAGTTGTTTGATGCATGTCCTACTTCTGAATGGGTGATCCAACAGTCTAAGCTGGGTCATGCCACATTTCAATTTTTGTTGTAGATTAGAGAAAGAAATCTGTCCAAATTGTTCAATATTGGCAGATCAGTAGTTAGGTAGAGAATGAAGGTTCCCAACTGCTTAATATAGGGCCTTGGAAGTAATAAGGCTAGCCTTAGATAGAAAATCAAAAGGAAATGCCAAAAGAAAAGAAAAGGGCACATGAGGGTTTGCAAGTCTAAGTGCACCCTCCCTGAAGTAACAAAAAATGCTAGGCTATAGAATGGGTAGGTAGATGGGGTTGCGGAAGCATGATTTCTTCATATTGCTGGCCTGAACAGAGAAAACATATATTGGCCAGAGCAGATCCACCTATCCAGCATTTTGGTGACAGTAAAGTGAAGCATGTCTAACCTCCCAATCATTCCCTATCAAACTCCTTGCTAACATCCCACTATCACCTTGGTTCATGAGAGAAATCAAACTCATTTGTTGATCCTTGTTGTATAGAAGAGCCACATTTCTTGTGTAAAAATCTTTTCATTTTGATCTACTCTCCTAACTAAGTTTGTTCCCTAAAAACTTAGTGTTTGCCTCCTCCCTTCCATATCTCCCATCCAATACTAACTACTAACTCTATTATTACTTAACTCCCTATCTTCCCCTTTTCCCTATTAGTATATCACTATTGTGTATAAAAAACCCCAAAAAATATGTATATACCCCTTCCCCTAGGTAATATAGCCTTATAGTTCTAAAAAGTCGGAGTGCAAAGAAGTTAAAGCGCTAAAAGCAAAATAGCGCTAATATGATGCCTTGGGATTAAACCAAGATCTGCTTGGTTTAACAACCCTAACCCCTGGTTGTGAATAAACAGCAATAAACCCATTTTCACCCACAAAACATTGGAAAAACCCAAAAACCCGCCGATGGCTAAAGTCCCGCCCTGGCGCGCATTCCCAGAAAAAATATTTGTTTATTCTCCGCTCCCCGCCGTATTGTCCGATCACCTCCGCTTCCCGTCGACCGTCGGATCTGGGCCCTCCCATCCGACGGCCCAGAGCAATATCGGACCACCCCCGATGCCTGTACGTTAGCGCCCGAAATCTGTCAGAGGGTGACGTCAGGGCTCGGACACCCGTCACTCCTGGGTTGTATCGGGCGGCCTCCTGCCAATACCGCGCCCGTACCTTAAGCGGTCCGATATTACCGCTTACCGCCTTCCACTTACCGCCCGCCCAGTCGGCCCTACGTCACCTCCACGCCATTGCCGAGTCAGCACCACATCAGCGCCCGACCCACCATCGCCCCAAGCTGTCTGCCACGTCCCCCGTCCACGCGGACCACTCACAGACTGCCACATCATCATTCCGTACCATGACCCCACCTATGACGTCATGCTGACATCATCCGAGAAAAGCGCACCAAAGGCCAAATTTCCAATATTTTCGCCAAAAATCACGTTTTTTCGCATTTTTCACCAAAAGACTGTTATGCCTCCTGCATGAATTTTTACGTCCTTCTCGCCGCCAACCTGCAAAAAATTGATTCAAAGCCGTGGCCGCCCAGAACTCAGCTTGGATAAGCTTCCACCCATCGCGCCGTGACCAGGTATTTACCGTTTCTTCCTGCACCTGGTTCAGTTCGTTCTTCACTGTAAAAAACGCCCAAAACTGCCATTTTCCCCTGAAACTCAAGCTTTTTGTCCTGCTAGTGATTCAATTCCTCCCAAGACTGACCAATTGTGCCCCTTTTACACCAGAACTGCCCTGTTTTCAGTAAAAATCCTTTTTACCTCAATTCCCTGCACAAAGCCGCGTTTGCCTACATTCCCAAGTGAAATTCTGCTTGAAGAACACCAAACCTATGGAGACACCAGTAGCTCTAAATATCCCACCTCTAAATTCCCCACAAAGAGAGCTAGAATGGCTGCCCCTGGCTGACAAAGACTACCAGATGGCAGAAGTAATCCCAGAGTATAGCAGATACCATATTCATGTACTCAATGAGCTGAAAGCCGAACATCTCAGTGGAAATGATATTCTAGGGATTTGGGACTCCAATTTGCCCATATTCAATCTTCCTCAAGTCAATGTCCTCCCAGATTTAATCCATCGATGCAGTGCCAACTGTTAGTGTCGGTCTTGAGCCCTCCATCAGTGATCAATAACTCTTTGCATATGCATTTATAGGTGTCTCATCAGTGTCAGTTTTGCATCCCGCTAGGCATGCCATAACACTGAATGGAGGAGCTGGTCTTTGTCTTCTTGGCTTTGCTGGATCAGGTCATACAACAATATAATTGAGTCAGGCTTGTTCTTGTTTTTGTCTTAAAGTCCCATGGTCTTAGGTTTAGGGTTTTGAGTCAAAATCATTTTAAGGTCATGAGTCATGGTCAGTAAGTGCCCAGCAAGCCGGAAGGAGTTTTGTACATATGTTTCATTGTCATCTTCTTCAGCTATAGCTCATTTTATGCCTTGGATTTAAAAACACTGTTTTTAATTACAAGGTCATGTGGATTTTGAAAAAACAAAGAAATTTTCAAAAATTTGTAAAAGTGCCGGCAACAACCCTGGTTCCTTCGCTACAGTCCATCAGGCGGTCAACCTGCAAGAAGAACGGAGTTAAACGCATCAAAAAGCTCATTCCAGGATAAAAAGACTCTAAAATAGTGTTAAAGAGAATACAAAGGTTTAAACATTATAAAGTGGGTTTTTAAAGTCAATTTTTTTTTAAATATGAGCCTATAAAAGCAAATTCCCTCTTGAAAGGTCTTCATTGTGCATTTGGAGCAAGAAATTACAAGCAAAAGGCGATTAGAGGGCGGAATTGGGCAAATTGCAGAAGTTTCAGTCTTTTGGAGGCTGCGCGACCAAACGGAGGGGCGCGACCAAAAAAAGGCCAACGCGCTGTGTTAAATTACACAGGCGCGACCAAACGGAGGGGTGAGACCAAACTGGCAGCTTGCGCGACCAAAAAGTCTGCCCGCCCTAAAAACTCTCCCAAACGCTCAAATTCACTCAAATTCACTCCAATTTTTAAAGGTATGCCTCCTCCACGTTTTGTGTAATGGTGTTGGGGTTGCAAAAGAAGATTATGGTCATGATTTTATGCAAGGAAATCCATAGGAAATAGGTTAAAATGACTTGATGTTTTTGCATGCTAATGTTAGGTAGTATGTTTGTTTTTCAAGGCAATTTTTTCCTTAGTCCCTCCATTCATTTTCCCAATATAAAATCACAGGTGTTAGGATGTCATTTTTATTAATCTCATTTGCAAAGAAAATACTCAAAACCTACCCCAAATTCCATGAAACCCTAACCCCTCCTGAACCCTATTCCAAACCCTGTTTCTACCATGTATCATGCTCTAACCCTAAGCACTACTACACACAGCAATTCATGTATAAAAACACAGCAAAATGAAAAAGAAACATTATAAAAAAAAAAACAAATAAAAAGTGATGACAAGGCATGCATATAAGAAATTGTAAAAACAGTGAAAATGTCATTTGCATAGCCTTATAAAAAATAAAGAAAAGTGTCATCTTGCTGTGTATATGTCAAAGATTCAAAGCTGTGTTAAAGTCATCACAAAATTCATCAAAAATACAGCTGCATAATTGTCAAAGGAAACAGTTTTGTTGTGTTAGGGTTTCTCATTAGCATGGTATCATCTCTCTATCCATAAAACTCTGTTTTTCCCTATCCATTCCTTATATTAAAACCCTAATTCAATTGCATTTCCCTTCATTAAAACTCCTTATGCAATTGAATGTCCCTCCCTATGATCAAAGCACATAGTGAAACCCTAATTCCCTATGGTAAAGCATGATGGAAACTGCCAGCACCATGGAAAGACTGCTGTTATGAAAATTGTTTGGCAGATTTTGGTGATGGGTTTTATTGTCTCCTTAAACCTATTTCTCTATATCCCCTCATCTCCCTAACTCACAAGACATCATACTCTATTTCCATTGCAAACCTATCACCGTAACCCTTCCCTCCCTTGGTGATCAAACATACAAAATCACTGTTTCCCAAAAGCATTGAATGGCCATTCTAAAAGTTATAAAAAACAGAGTATGCTCTTAATAGACATTCAAAGACAAAATGTAATGAGCAGCCTGTTAAATGTTGATATTTGATGCTGCCTTATTCCCCTATGCCCATGCATCCTTCCTTCCATCATGATGAAAAATCTATATTGTCCTTTCCCTTGGTGATCATAAAACATATTTCCCTAATACAGTATTCATTTGCAAATGATGAAAGATGGAATGACATGTTTAGCATTATGTGATGTTTTCCTTCAGAATTCCCTGCTTATATATATATTTTTTCCCTTTCCTATATCTAAATTCCCTCCCCTAACATATCCCTCATGATGTTTCCCCTTGAAAACAGCATACTTCACAGCATTTTGCAGGCAGGGCAGCGGTCATTTTGACTTATTTATTCCACCTTGCTCAATAACACCATGTCAACCACTGAGACTAATGAGCAAGGTGATGACCGATCATCATCTACTGAGATTGAGATACAGCAGAGGCCTCGTAGGGGAGGCAAGGGTGGTCATCACAGGAGGGAAGAGCCCACATCATTGACAGAGTTGCAGGCTTGCCCATTGGCAGTGTCTTGTTTTCAGCATATGGCTTGTTTTCAGTTTTGTGAGAGGCTGTCACACATCCAGCATCACAGAGACTTGGCCCGGTTGTTTGTCCTCCATCTCCATGACAGGCAGGTCACCCTTGCAGGGGTGAATTTTGTGTTTTCTCCAGAGGCTATCACAGATGCTACCGGGATACCCAATGTGGGTGAGGTGTGGCCGAAGCGCAAGTGGGTGGACCTGGTATACTATGAGCCATATGTTAGGCCTACCCATGTGCATCACTTGACAAGGAACTTTCCTATCAAGTTCCTCCGAGCAGAGTATATAGACACCATGAGACTCATTATGCACTACTTCACATGCGAGGGGAGATTCTCACGAGTATTTTCTTGTCATATCCGCATGATGATGCACTTCACCAGAGTGAGGATGATGAACATTTCGGCATTCTTATTTCATGACATTCAGAGGATAGCCACTACCTTTCGGAGACAGACTCCAGTACAGCAGCTCCGGAGCCTATGCCATCATGGTCTTATTCAGCTAGTAGTTTCCCATCAGCTGAGCCAGCAGGGCATCCCTTGGGCGGATTTCATCTCCCGAGATGTTTTCACACAGCCACATTCAGGGCCTGAGGCAGTTCATGAGGAGGGAGGGCCATCACATCAGCCCGAGACCAGCATCCCGAGACACATGGCTTCTTCTCCTCGGGTCACATATCAGAGAGGTCACAGGACCTTATTTGCAGCAGCCCGACGAGTACTTTCTCTACAGCCAGTGGAAGGGGTCTCGTCTTCATCATCAGAGCAGCGAGTGTTATCTCCACATCAGGTGGAAGGGGCCTCGCTTTCTTCATCGGCACAGGCAGTACGAGAGGGCAAGCAGCCCATGGTTGAGGATGAGGCAGTTGGCGAGGCACATGATGATTTCACTGGTCGTGATGCTCATTCTCCTCCTTCTTCAGATTTCTATGAGCTCAAGGAAGAGAACCTTGTGTTGCAGCGGAAGCTTGAGATGGCTCAGTGGACTATCACTTATTTAGAGCAGCGGACCAAACAGCTGGAGACCGAGAAGGAGTTGGATGAGTTATGGAGGATGCGATTTGACCGAGTCATCAATCGCAGGAGGCCGGGGGACCCACTGCCCATGGATAGAGAGTTATTGCTCATCCGAGCAAATTGGCGCTTGGAGGGACTGTTAGACAAGGCAAACTGTGACAACAAGCTGCTCCAGAACATGAAGACACACTACTGGGCAAGATTACATGTTTGCAAGGCGAGAATAAAAATTCTCCAAAGAGAGCTGTCAGAGGCCCGGAAGAAGAAGAAAAGGACAAATCCACTCCGCATCTTGGCTGAGGCATCCCTCACTCATCATGGTACTGATCAGCCTTGATCTAGCATCAAAATCTGAAAATTTTGAGAATTTTGGAGCATTTTGCAAATTTTTGGTAAAATTACAGGTTTTGCCCACGGTTTGGTCTCACCCCGGGTGAGACCATTTTGAAGGGCTGCTCGGAATTTTGCAAACTTGGCATTTTTGGAAAGGGCATGCAAAAAGAAAAATTACCAGTACTTGGGGGCAGCCTAATTTTGAGTTTTGAGCCTCCAAAAGCTCAAAATACACCTTAAAAATGACTTTCTGCCCACTTTTTGAGTTGCAGAAAGTGACCTTGGGAGAAATGGTTTTTGAGGGGTCAAATCAACACCAAATCCAGAAATTCCACTTGGGATGGAAAGTAGACAGGCCAAGCTTTCCAATGAGCCATCTTGCACCTGATTTGGATCAGTGGAACCCACTCAAAATTAGCTGCAAAGGGGCACGACCAGAACTTCCAGGGGCGCGACCAAAACCTCCAGATTTGCCAATTTTTGACTAGTTCGGCCAGAAAAGCACTATTTTCACTTTGGTTGACTATTTGAGCATGTAAATGATGGATTATTGTGTAAATTTCATGGCATTAGATACTTTTACTCTTCTTTACCACTTCTAGAAGCTTCTTTGATGTAAATAGTGAATATTTAATGCATAGATAAGCTTCCTAAGTTTTAGAGGTAAGTTGTTGAGCTGGCCTATTATCTAGTGACTGATTTAGAATTAGTTGCAACAGCTCCTAGGAAGCTGAGCTCGACCCCTAGAGGTGGGGAAAGAGGTTTGACCTTCTATATTATGCCTTCTCTTTCTCATTTTGATGGTTGGACTCTAGAGGGAGAAGTGCTATTGTATTTTTGACTTGTATTTTCTGCAATTTGAGGAAAAGGAAGGCCAGGGTTTTGCAGACTTCATTGTGGATTCTTGTGGATTATTATGTTGATGGTGTGTCTCCTACTATTATTGTAAGTGTGTTTATGTGTTCCATTTCTTGATCTCTTGCTGCTATTTAAACAAAAGAAGTGATAAAGTTTGAATTCATGCATGCCATGCTCAGCTTTCAATTTTGTTTAAAATTTATGTTTTCCACTGTCTAGAGAGGATTCGAATTCATTGTTTGCCCTCTTTAGCCTCTTTTCTTTCTTCCCTGATCATCTCTTTCAGTTAAAGGCATCAGCATAGACTCCTACCTTGCCCCAAAGACCCACCTGCAAAAACTGAGCTCAATCCCCGCACCCTAAATTGCACTCCCTCCAATTGCCACCAAAAACCCAAAAAATCTTTAAATCAACCCCCCTTATCAATTTACTAGCCTAATATCTTTGATCCTAATTGGTCAGCTTATTATATTATAAGATCTATCAAATCTGACCCGAGAGAGCCTTCTCATACCTCGTAGGGCTAGCTACGAGGTGAAATGGTTTGATGTAGCCTTGAGAGTTTGTCTATCTCAGCCTAGGTGAATTCCAAGCGCTAACACCAACTATGACCCATGTCAGAGAGCTGTCCTCAGTCCCTCAGGCTCAGTTTTGTTCCATGTCACCCCTGAGGCTATAAATCAAATGCTGCACTTTCACACTACAAAGCCATTGACTCCTCTATCTATGATGGACTTGATAAAGCAAGGAGGCAAGCTGTCCAGTGCCCAAATCATAGAGATTAATCAACTATTCATTCAATCGTCTCTCAAACTGTGAGGACTCCTCCTATTGGAAATGTATATCTCAATGAGTTGGGCAAAATACTTGTGGATATGATCAGTTATGTCCTGGGATACAGATCATCTGAGGATGTTGATGAAACTATTCTGGCCATGATGTCTGTCTTCTCCCCTGGAAAGCCTCCTTCTGTTCACTATTATTATGCTACATACATTGCCAATAAAATTCATGAGCAATTGATGAATTTAGAGAGGGAAAGGATATTTAGATACACTTCTTACATCTATCACTTGTTCCTATTTTATCAGCCTGATAGCTTCCCTATTACTCTCAAGAAGTTTGATGCTCAGGGAAACCAAAGGTCTGTGGTATTTTGGTCTTCAATCTTTCATCACATATCTTTTTCACCATATAGCTACTGTGAATTCATAGACCTTTTTATCCATCCAGCCATGTCCTCGCTGTTGAGTTCCCCTCCTCCAAGATTGACAGATGAGATGCAAAGAATCCTCCAGCTCTCAAAGGCCTACAACATTGGGGATTGGTACTTTTAACAACACCATACAGTGATCAGAATATATGGTTGTGAGTTAGCCCCATATAGGCTACCAAGATATGTCCCTATGAGACTTTTTGCTTTAGAATATTTCAAACAATTTGGAAATGCAAACATGGTCCATTTCCACAGCAAAAATAAGAAGGTACAACTCAAAGTCAGAAACCAGCTAGGCCCATTTATTTATAATAAAAGAGAAGAGGCATGGCAAGAAGCAGATAAGATCCTGCAACGCCTCGGGTTGCAAACCAGTTTCCTCTGGATACCCTATGATCCCAATCATTTCATTAGTCTTAGAAGGGTCAAATATAAGTTGGCTAGCTATGATCATGTCAGGTTGCCTCATATTGAAAAATATGCAAATCTATTAAGATGGAAAGAGGGCACCTTAGAAGAGGCAAGTTCTAAAGAGGAAATAGCACAAAAAGAAGCAAAGAAACTTGAGAAGGAAGCTGACTTGGAATATTGTGGACAAGTTTCTTCTTCTTATCATACTCAACTTGGAGCAGCTGCCTCATCTTCTACAGCTCCCCAGCAAGCAGCTCAAACTATTCCTCAAGCAGCTAGCACAGATAAGGGAAAAGAAATGGAGCAAGAGCAGACACTCCCAACAACAGAACAACAGAAGGAACAGGCAGAACAGCAAGAGGAAATGGTTGAGGCCCCTGTATCCATAGAGCAACAGGCTCAAGAAAGTGTGCCTCCAAGGCAGGAAACAGTAGTGGATACCTCGGTACTTCAAACCCCAATAAATGAAGAGAGAACTAGGAAGAGGGACAGACAGCAAGAAACTCCCCTCACTACATCAGCAAGTCAACAAGGGGAGAAAAGGAAAAGATTAAACCCTTTTTATGAAGAAGAGATGCCTATTGGACCATCCATGGGTATGGGCCCCCCTGGCATAGAAGCATCAGCCAGTTCCTTCCAGCAGGAACAAGAGAGACCACTTGGAGGAGAGGTCAGTTCCTCAAGCCAGCAAAGAAGAGCAGAGTCTGGAATCAAGAAACAATTTATGGATATAAAAGCTAGGAATGAGCCAGTCAGAATCCAGCTTTACAATCATTTGCTCAAGATGGCTCCCACCAACCAGCAGAGGCTCATGTTCGCATATGACATTACAGAGGGGAAGATGACTATGAGCCATTTCATGCCTGCCTTGCTGCAGCCACAGTCAGCTGCAGATTACATCAGGACCAACCTAGAAGTGTTTGCAAAGGACATCACCCAATGGACCAAATAGAGCTACATAAGCAAACGGGTGGGATGGTATACTCTACTCTTGTAGATAAAACATTTCTAGCACACAAACTGCAAAACTCTCTCCATAGTACTACTGCCCAACTAGAATTGGAGAAAGCTTCTTCTCAAGCCAAAGACAACAGGATTAGGTCTTTGGAAGATATCATTATAGAGCTTGGGTATGACCCAAGTGATCCTAAAGTTGTGCAGGCACTCGTGAAGAAAAAAGATGAAGATATATCAGCTTTGAGGAAGATGGTCAAACTTCCAGCAACCCTTCACCCCCAAACAGAAGATGTTGCTCAACAAAGAAAGGATCAAGATGTAGTGGCCATGCTGTTGACACTACACAAACAATTGGTAGAAACAGAAGGAAGATTGATAGCAACAGAGGGTGCATTACAGGCAGCCCTGAAACAGAAAGAAGGAGGGCAGATATCTCAGCCCCCTCAGCCAGTAATTAACCTTGAGGAACCTCCTCAAATTATAAGTCCTCCCACAGGACAAACACCAGAGGCAGGCCCTTCAGCAGCAGCACCAGCAACAACATCAGGATAGACACCCAGCCTTGATATGCAAAATATGATGAAAGAACTTCAAGCTCTGGAGGCCCAGATGGCAGAACTAAATGAAGCCAAGGAAAAATTGGCTACACTTAATGAAAAATATGATAAATCAAAGCAAAGTGTAGCTGAAAAAACAAGAGAGGTAAGGGCTCTTGAGAAGAAAATAAAAGAACTGGAGAAAGAGCTCTCTCTTGATAAAGTGGTGGCTGAAATCAAGAAAGTCCTGTGGGCCAATATTGGTCAATCTATAACAGATCAATGGCAATATATTGAAACCATCCATGAGCATATAGATCTCATAGGCAGGGCCCAAAAGGAAAGTCAAAGAGCAAGGGCATCTCTAGGCAATATGCCTGAGATAGCCAATAGGATGATCAATGTCCTTAACAATCGCACAGGCCCCAACTGGCAGCAATGGGTATCTCTAACAGAACTGATACCATTTTACTAGTAAAAAGGGTGCTCACTTTGAGAAATCATGTGCAAACATTGGATAGAAGGTGCCAGGAAATGCAGACAGAGGTGAACAAATTCATGGAGAAATTTACAGCATTGCATAACAGAGGCCTTCCCAGCTTACTAAACAGTGCAGGAAGGTTACTATCTCATGAAAACTATGCCAAGAGGGTAAATACATATGCTACAATTCAGATCACTGCAGCATCAAGTGCTCGAGAGGAAACAGGGCCTGCATCTGGGCAGAGTCTCTATGACAAAATAGAGAATTTGTTTTTTATCATGCATGAGATTAGACATCTGTTTGAAGTGCCTCCAAATTACTACAAATATATTGAGGTAGATGAAACCTTAGGCATAATTTTGAGACATCTGTTGCCTACTCAGGAATGGTGGACAAGCATGATACAGACATTGCTGTGAAGAAACATATTTTTCACCAAATTTTTGTACATTAATTATAAGTCATCATGTTCAGAAAATTGATATATTCACTATGACTGGAGAGAAGTGGACAGAGCCAACTCAACGAACAAATTTGGCCACTAAAGCAGCACCGACATATGCAGATGACAGGGCTGAGATAGCTGCAGCACGACAAAGGAATAAAGGGCTTATTACTCAGAATCAATACGAAGTACCCGGCAGACCCAGTTGCCCCCAAAAGTCAAGAATTTCTGACAAACAACAAGCAACCGTTGTATATTCATTTAAGTAGCTTTTAATTTTGTAAGAAATATCTTTGAAAGTTGGTAAGAGCAGTTATTATGCAATAACTCACTGTTGAGATATTTCTATGATATTTTGTATATATGCACCCCCGTATAGCTTATTGGGGGTTGTGGTTACTCATTTGTTCAAGAGAACTCGGTTGTATATCCTCTGAAAGATATAATACAAAGGAGTTGTTGGTTTCCAGAAGATATGTTTGGCTTGGAAGTGCTGTGATGAAACTATTGACTGCTGCAGGATTCTCGTGTTATGGCGTGATACAATAAGTGTTCTCTAACTGTATATGTGTTTCATTTCTTGTATAATCTATCTGTGATGTATGGTGATTAATATTAGTATAAAGGTAAAAGACTAGTTCAGGATTTGTCCATTAAAGACACCCTAAACTCATTCCTTACTACTAAATATGTTTTCTTCAGGGTTAGCTGCAACTATGGAATTCTTAAATGCTCCTATTTGCTCTAATCACATGATAAGTCTTTATTCAATAATTCTCTTTTGCTGCTGAGTAATATTTGTTCTTCATTTCATGTTGCACTGTGAAATAACTCTTGATTGCCTTTCCTGCTGTAATTTATACTGTTTCTCTTCTAAAAATCAAAGTTTGTATCATGAATACCCATCTAGCCTTGCAGTGAACCTCTCTTTATCACAGATATCAAATCCTATTCAATTCTGGACTCCACATGCCCAATGGACTGAACTCTCTTTGATGTTTGCATGCCCTTCTTTGAACAAAAGCTCACAACCAAAATTTAAACAAAACTCTCACCTCATAACTAGCCTAAAATCTTCAAAAAAAACAAAGTTAAAACTAAAAGAGAGAGCCCTCTCTGATTACAGGTAGGCTAGAACCTGTAATCCAAAGCTTGGTTAGTGGTTACCCCGGCCGTATTCCCTCAGGAGTCAAAGGGAACAACCTGGGTGTTAACATAAATGGCGACTCCGCTGGGGAACTGAATGAAGTTCATAAACCCCTGTCTGATTCTTAATACTGTAGATAAAGCCTGAGTGACAGCCAGACAGCCTTAGAAACTGCCTCTGCTTTGCATTTGCAGGAGTATATAAAAGCTGCCTCAGTCAATCTTTATTCAGTCTTAAGTTCCATACAGTTGTGCTATACTTGATCAGTCCTTGTCAAATATCACTATCTTCTTAGAAAATTCTCCCAAAGAAAATCATAGAAACTGGCTCCTAAGAAGAAAACTCGTTATACAAGATCTAACCCGGATCCAGATCCATCACCTGAGTTCCAAAACCCAAACTTGATTCCAAGAATCCTTAAGAAACACAAATCAGAAGGGACTTTATCAGATTCAAGTTCTGAAGCAGGATTTCAAACTAATATTCCAACCCCTGCTAAGGTTTCTCTACATCCTCATACCACCGTTCCACAATCTCCTAGTTCTTCATCCACTTCACAAGGTGTCCTTTCAACCCCTTCATCAATTGCACATACCCTTCTCATCCCCTTTCCTCCCCTTGTCCCATTTGTTCCTGTTATCCCTATTGTCCCACCAAACATGGCTAATAGATATGCTCCACTGCAGTTACCTGCCAATCCAGGGCCTATGCCTCAAGATTATCAAACCAAAATATCATATTTTGATGGTACTAGCTCTCATTCAGCCCTTCAACATACTAAGAAAATGCAGGATTATTTTGAAAATTATGAGATAGATGATGATGGGGTTAGAATGAAAATTTTTGTGCAAAGCCTAACAGGAGATGTAAGATCATGGTTTAGGTCACTCCCAGCAAACTCCATTACTGACCCCGAAGCCCTGTATCAAACCTTTATCAACAGATGGGAGAAGAAAAAGGATCCACTCCATATTTTATCTGAATATAATGCTATCAAAAGAGGTCCTCAAGAAACTGTCTTGGACTATTGTGCTCGATTCAACAATGTCTACAATGTTATTCCTCAAAATCTCAGACCCCCACCTGATCTAGCTCTATACACCTTTCCTGATGGGTTTGATTCAGATATGGCATACCAATTGAGAGAAAGAGCTCCCTGAACTTTAGCTGAGATGTAAGACATAGCAGTTAGTGTAGAAGCCAACCTGATAGCTAAGAGAAATAGGACTCGAACTGAAAGAAAGACTACCTTCAAAGAAGAGCCTTCAGGTTGGGATCAAAAATTAGATGCAATAATCACTGGTATGCACAGATTAGGTGACAGAGTAGAATCAGTTGAGAGGAAATCATCATGGGAGGCACCACAGAATAATCCTATCAGGAATCCCAATTTTAGAAGAAGTCAAAATCCTAATGTTGGCAAGGCCAGCCCTGAACCAGAGATTAGGCCTCCATTCCAAGAAAACTATGCTGAAGCATCCACTTCTAGTGAGCAGATAGATGACACCCACATTAACTTGATGGGCCTGAATGATGATCAGCAAGTTTTTTTGAGTCAAGAGGATCACAAAGATGATGACGTTAATCAGTTCCAAACCAAATCCAGGGAATCATTTGATTTCAAACAAGGCTATGACACAACTGTTTTTGAAGTTCATAAGCAATACAAATTGAGAAGCAAAACTATAAATGTGACACGGCCTGAGAAAAGAAAGGATACCCCACTGCCTAAGAAGGTTATTATCACAGATCCAATTAACAAAACTGATACAATTACAAATGAAGTAACAGTTGAAGAGGTAACTGAAGCATTTCCCTCAAATCAACAACCATTGGATACACCGCCTTTACAGCACAATCCAAGCAACACTTTTCAAAAAGTGAGCAAAAAGGACAAACCTCAAGATCAGATTGAAAGTCAAGAAGAAGCCTCTAAAAACTCAATTGAGAAAGAAAAAGTTGTTAACCAGAACACCAAGATCCAATCTGAAAAACCTTTTGACTTAGAAGCTGAAATTGGTAAATTAAATATAGCCATAACTCTTTCAGAGCTAGCCAAACATAACATTTACAAGCAACAAATCAAGAAGTCCCTTCAACTGACCCATAATAAGGATGATGTCAATGTGTTGGATGATACCCCAGAATTACTTTTCGGTCCAGAAGTTGATGGAAAGACAGGAAGTACTGGAATCTTACCTTTTTATGTCAGCTTGCATATTCATGATAAGATATTACACAATGCAATGTTTGATTCAGGCGCCTCTCATAACCTTATGCCTAAGTCAGTAATGGAGAGATTGAATCTAGACATCACAAGACCATATAAGGACCTATTTTCATTTGACTCCAGCCAAGTTAAGTGTTTAGGCTTGATAAAAGATCTATGTGTTTCCCTTGTCCAATACCCAAATAAAACAATCTTAATGGATGTTGTAGTTGCTGATATCCCACCTAAATATGGAATGCTGTTATCAAGATCATGGGGAGCCAAACTCCAAGGTTCCCTACAATTGGACATGTTATATGCCACCATCTCTGTCTTTGGGCAGCCAAAGAGGCTATACAGAGAATGACTCATGAAATACATGGTGAGCAGTGAAGAAAAACCTCAAAATTTCCCTATTTATGCAGTCCATTCTAACATGGATTCCTTCATTCTGTTCAATGATGATATAAGTCCAATATGTGGAGACAAATCTGTCTTACTTGAACAAGATCTGCATATGAATGAGCAATCAAATTCCCAAGAAATCGAGGTTGAGTAATCAAGTGATGAGACCGTTCTAGAAGACAAATCAGATGAAAAACAAGATCTCCAGCTTATAATTCCAAGTCATAGAGAGGTTGTTAAATCTCCCCTAAATCAAGAAATCCTTTGGTTTCTTGAGTTTGATGGATCAGTCAACAAATTAGGGGCAGGAGCTGGAGTGTGGATTCATAACAAACAAAGAAATCATGCAGAAGGTCGAGCCTATAGGCTTAATTTCAGATGTACTAATAATATGGCAGAGTATGAGGCTCTTCTGCTAGGCCTCAAACTGGTAAGATCCTTACAGGCCACAAAAGTTTCAATCCTGGGAGACTCAGACCTCATTATTCAACAAGTGAAAGGCAATTTTGTCACCAATGACAAAAGACTAAGGTCATACAGGTCTGCTGCTATTGAAATACTCAAGGCCTTCACTGAATTTCAAATGACCAAAATATCTAGAACCCACAACCTTCATGCACACAGTTTAGCTACATTTGCCAGTACATGCAAATTGCCTTTTGAACCCAACCACTGCTTTACAGCTGAGATAAAACACAGACCTTCTATCCCAAACAATGTTAAATATTGGCAAGTATTTGAGGATGACACACAGATAAATAGTTTCTTGACCTTGCAGCATGAATTTTCAGGTTTGAACATTGATGTTGATTCTGTGAAAGACACACAACCACTAAGTGAACAGGACCAAACAACTATATCGCCCAAAACAGCAAATCAAATACTTTGTCCAACAACCTTTGACAAGGAAAATATACAAGAACTTAAACAATTGCATTTTGATGAAATAACTGGTGCAGAGGCTGAAATCATACAGCTAAAAGACAATTTTCTACCAACAGGCTTGACTCCGTTGGAGGACATTTTTTACTCAAATGATGTTCCTAGAAAACCAAAAATGCAACCTCTTAATGCTGCCATTGAAGAATGCAACATTGGAACTACTGAAAAACCCAAGATAATAAAATTGTCTGCATCTTTGCCTCCTAACCAGAAGCCCAAATACATTGACCTCTTTAAAGAGTTCCAAGATGTGTTTGCATGGAGTTATGAGGATTTGAAATCCTATGACACCTCTGTTATTCAACACACCATCCCTCTCAAGCCTAATCAAAAGCCATTCAAGAAAAAATTAAGAAGAATCAATCCCATGCTTCTCCCTTCAATTGAAAAAGAGGTACAAAAAATGTTTAAAGCCGGTATCATAGCACCAATCAGGTTTTCAGACTAGATTTCAAATTTGGTCCCCACAAGAAAGAAAACTGGTGAGATTAAGCTTTGTGTTGATCTAAGGAATTTGAATCAAGTGTCCCTCAAAGACAATTATCCCTTACCCAAAATGGATCACATTCTCCAAAGAGTGGTGGGGGCTTCAAGAATCTCATTGCTTGATGGATTTTCAGGCTTTAATCAGATCCTAGTCCACCCTGATGATCAGGATAAAACAGCATTCACAACCCCATGGGGAACTTTCAAGTATGTCAAAATGCCTTTTGGGTTGAAAAATGCAGGAGCTACATTTCAGAGAGCAATGGATATTGCTTTTGCTAAAGAGATTCGTGACTTCCTTGTTATTTACTTAGATGACCTCACACCTTTCTCAAAGTCTGACCAAGAACATCTGAAACACTTGAGACAAATATTCATAACATGTAGGAAATATGGAATTTCCTTAAATCCCAAGAAGTCTCTATTTGGTTTGGAAGAAGGTAAGCTATTGGGTCATATCATTTCAAAGGATAGCATTAGAATTGACCCAGACAGAATACAGGCCATCTTGCAAATTCCCCATCCAAGAAATATTAAAGAATTACAAGCCTTCTTGGGAAAGATCAACTTTTTAAGGAGATTCATCCCAAACTTAGCAGAATTGATCAGATTACTAAACAACATGCTAAAAAAGGATTCAAAAGTAAAGTGGACAGTAGAAGCAAATCAAGCTTTTGAAGGTATTAAATTGGCCCTTACCCAAACCCCAGTCTTAACAAATCCTCAATTTGACAGAGAATTTATCATTTTCTCTTTTGCCTCCCAGCATACCATTGTTGTTGTCTTATTGCAGAAAGATGATCAAGGCAATGAAAAACCTATTGCTTTCTTTAGTAGAGCCCTTAGAGATGCACCTCTGAAATATCAGATCATGGAAAAGCAAGCTTATGCTTTGGTCAAGGCCATCAAAGACTTTAGGATTTACATCCTATACTCCCATGTTATTGCTTATGTACCGAATGCCATTGTGAAAGACATGTTGACTCAAGAAAGCTTAGAGGGCAGAAGAGGAAAATGGATTGCTAACATTTTAGAATTTGACATTGAAATAAGACCTACAAAACTGATAAAGGGGCAAGGTTTGGCTAAATTGATGTCAGAAGCAAACTTCCAAGCCTTGGATATTAACCAACTGGACAATGAACCGGAACTGACGACTCCAAAGATCAATGCAGCCTTTGAACAATCCCTGTGGTATTCTGATATCTGTTATATATTGCAAAACCTGTGTGCTCCCCCAGGATTGTCCAGAACCAAATCTAGATTTCTAAAAATGAAAGCTTCAAGATTTTGTGTTATAGATGGTAATTTACTATGGAAAAATCATGAAGGTATACTGCTGAATTGCTTGAATATGGATGAGACTAACAATGTTATGAAAGAATTCCATGCAGGTGATTGTGGTGGACATTTGTACTGGAAGTCCACTGTGGATAAGATATTAAGGGCAGGTTACTATTGGCCCACTCTGTTCTCTGATGTTAAAAATTTTACCACTTCATGTCACAAGTGTCAAGTGTTTGAGGGAAAAAGAAAGTTACTACCACTTCCCTTAAAGCCTATTGCAACAGAAAGGCCCTTTCAGCAATGGGGCTTGGACTTCATTGGGGAAATTCATCCTTCATCTTCAGGCCAACATAAATGGATCCTAACAGCCACAGATTACTTTACTAAATGGATTGAGGTTGTTCCATGCAGACAAGCAAATGATTCTACTATCATTCAGTTCCTTGAAACTAATATTCTTTCCAGATTTGGTTGTCCTGACAAGATTATCACAGACAATGCTGCTGCTTTTAGATCCAAGAAGATGGTGAACTTTTGTCACAAATTCCATATCACTTTGGGCCATTCTACTGCATACTACCCTCAAGGAAACGGTTTAGCTGAATCATCTAACAAAATTCTTATCAACATCAATAAGAATATATTGGAAGAGAATAAGAAAAATTGGCATAAGAAGCTTGTAAATGCCTTATGGGCAGACAGGTTAACAACTAAAAGATCTATAGGGATCAGCCCATATGAGTTGGTTTATGGAATGGAAGCCAAATTCCCTTCAGCATTGGGGGTCCCTGTCATGAAGCTACTTCAAGAAAGTCAGGCTGAACCAAATAACATGCAAAGAAGAATCAACCAGATAATTTGTTTACAGCAAACCAGAGATCAAGTGTACAGCAGAGTTCAAGTCCTACAAGAGAAACTGAAGAAAGCCTTTGATAGAAGAACCAAGGCTGAAGATTTCTTTATTGGTGATAAAGTGCTTAAATGGGATTCAAGAAGAGAAGACAAGGGAAAGCATGGCAAATTTGACTCCCTTTGGAGGGGACCCTTTGCAATTCAAGCAGTACAAGGAAATAACACTTATTTCTTGAAGAGTTTGGATGGCACTGAAGCTGAAGAGGGCCCTGTGAATGGCCGGATGTTAAAGCATTATTTTGACTACTTTCCATGTATATAGCATGGCCTCGCCCTGTACATTATCAGTTGTATATAGTATTTTCTTTCAGCATATAGATACTGCAGCTTCACAAGTTTTGTAAATAAGCAGGAAAAGGCTTTTACTTCAGAAGTTCCACAATGGTGAAAGATTCCAGTTTTGAAATCCAAGGAGTAAGCTTTCAAGTTTTGATGAGAATTCAAGAGCCAAGGCATTCTGACCTGTTGTTCTTGGTCTTTCAAGTAGAAACACCATCCCCAAGTGGAGCCACTGTTAGCTACCTATACCAATAGGTTTCATTTTTCATGATTGGCAGGGGAAGTTACAAATATGCTCTACTTTGGTGATGCAAAGATCTCATATTTTTGTGGAAAACACCTATCTACAGTTGTTTGATGCATGTCCTACTTCTGAATGGGTGATCCAACAGTCTAAGCTGGGTCATGCCACATTTCAATTTTTTTTGTAGATTAAAGAAAGAAATCTGTCCAAACTGTTCAATCTTGGCAGATCAATAGTCAGGTAGAGAATGAAGGTTCCCAACTGCTTAATCTGGGGCCTTGGAAGTAATAAGGTTAGCCTTAGATAGAAAATCAAAAGGAAATGCTAAAAGAAAAGAAAAGGGCACATGAGGGTTTGCAAGTCTAAGTGCACCCTCCCTGAAGTAACAAAAAATGCTAGGCTATAGAATGGGTAGGTAGATGGGGTTGCAGAAGCATGATTTCTTCATATTGCTGGCCTGAACAGAGAAAACATATATTGGCCAGAGCAGATCCACCTATCCAGCATTTTGGTGACAGTAAAGTGAAGCATGTCTAACCTCCCAATCATTCCCTATCAAACTCCTTGCTAACATCCCACTATCACCTTGGTTCATGAGAGAAATCAAACTCATTTGTTGATCCTTGTTGTATAGAAGAGCCACATTTCTTGTGTAAAAAACTTTTCATTTTGATCTACTCTCCTAACTAAGTTTGTTCCCTAAAAACTTAGTGTTTGCCTCCTCCCTTCCATATCTCCCATCCAATACTAACTACTAACTCTATTATTACTTAACTCCCTATCTTCCCCTTTTCCCTATTACTATATCACTATTGTGTATAAAAAACCCAAAAAAATATGTATATACCCCTTCCCCTAGGCAATATAGCCTTATAGTTCTAAAAAGTCGGAGTGCAAAGAAGTTAAAGCGCTAAAAGCAAAATAGCGCTAATATGATGCCTTGGGATTAAACCAAGATCCGCTTGGTTTAACAGCCCTAACCCCTGGTTGTGAATAAACAACAATAAACCCATTTTCACCCACAAAACATTGGAAAAACCCAAAAACCCGGCGATGGCTAAAGTCCCGCCCTGGCGCGCATTCCCAGAAAAAATATTTGTTTATTCTCCGCTCCCCGCCGTATTGTCCGATCACCTCCGCTTCCCGTCGACCGTCGGATCTGGGCCCTCCCATCCGACGGCCCAGAGCAATATCGGACCACCCCCGATGCCTGTACGTTAGCGCCCAAAATCTGTCAGAGGGTGACGTCAGGGCTCGGACACGCGTCACTCCTGGGTTGTATCGGGCAGCCTCCTGCCAATACGCGCCCGTACCTTAAGCGGTCCGATATTACCGCTTACCGCCTTCCACTTACCGCCCGCCCAGTCGTCCCTACGTCACCTCCACGCCATTGCCGAATCAGCACCACATCAGCGCCCGACCCACCATCGCCCCAAGCTGTCTGCCACGTCCCCCATCCACGCGGACCACTCACAGACCGCCACGTCATCATTCCGTACCATGACCCCACCTATGACGTCATGCTGACATCATCCGAGAAAAGCGCGCCAAAGGCCAAATTTCTAATATTTTCGCCAAAAATCGCATTTTTTCGCATTTTTCACCAAAAGACTGTTATGCCTCCTGCATGAATTTTTACGTCCTTCTCGCCGCCAACCTGCAAAAAAATTGATTCAAAGCCGTAGCCGCCTAGAACTCAGCTTGGATAAGCTTCCACCCATCGTGTCGTGATCAGGTATTCACTGTTTCTTCCTGCACCTGGTTCAGTTCGTTCTTCACTGTAAAAAACGCCCAAAACTGCCATTTTCCCCTAAAACTCAAGCTTTTTGTCCTGCTAGTGATTCAATTCCTCCCAAGACTGACCAATTGTGCCCCTTTTACACCAGAACTGCCCTGTTTTCAGTGAAAATCCTTTTTACCTCAATTCCCTGCACAAAGCCGCGTTTGCCTACATTCCCAAGTGAAATTCTGCTTGAAGAACACCAAACCCATGGAGACACCAGTAGCTCTAAATATCCCACCTCTAAATGCCCCACAAAGAGAGCTAGAATGGCTGCCCCTGGCTGACAGAGACTACCAGATGGCAGAAGCAATCCCAGAGTACAGCAGATACCATATTCATGTACTCAATGAGCTGAAAGTCGAACATCTCAGTGGAAATGATATTCTAGGGATTTGGGACTCCAATTTGCCCATATTCAATCTTCCTCAAGTCAATGTCCTCCCAGATTTAATCCATCGATGCAGTGCCAACTATGACCCATGTCAGAGAGCTGTCCTCAGTCCCTCAGGCTCAATTTTGTTCCATGTCACCCCTGAGGCTATAAATCAAATGCTGCACTTTCACACTACAAAGCCATTAACTCCTCTATCTATGATGGACTTGATAAAGCAAGGAGGTAAGCTGTCCAGTGCCCAAATCATAGAGATTAATCAACTATTCATTCAATCAGGCTCTCAAACTGTGAGGACTCCTCCTATTGGAAATGTATATCTCAATGAGTTGGGCAAAATGCTTGTGGATATGATCAGTTATGTCCTGGGATACAGATCATCTGAGGATGTTGATGAAACTATTCTGGCCATGATGTCTGTCTTCTCCCCTGGAAAGCCTCCTTCTGTTCACTATGATTATGCTACATACATTGCCAATAAAATTCATGAGCAATTGATGAATTTAGAGAGGGAAAGGATATTTAGATACACTTCTTACATCTATCACTTGTTCCTATTTTATCAGCCTGATAGCTTCCCTATTACTCTCAAGAAGTTTGATGCTCAGGGAAACCAAAGGTCTGTGGTATTTTGGTCTTCAATCTTTCATCACATATCTTTTTCACCATATAGCTACTGTGAATTCATAGACCTTTTTATCCATCCAGCCATGTCCTTGCTGTTGAGTTCCCCTCCTCCAAGATTGACAGATGAGATGCAAAGAATCCTCCAGCTCTCAAAGGCCTACAACATTGGGGATTGGTACTTTTACCAACACCATACAGTGATCAGAATATATGGTTGTGAGTTAGCCCCATATAGGCTACCAAGATATGTCCCTATGAGACTTTTTGCTTTAGAATATTTCAGACAATTTGGAAATGCAGACATGGTCCATTTCCACAGCAAAAATAAGAAGGTACAACTCAAAGTCAGAAACCAGCTAGGCCCATTTATTTATAATAAAAGAGAAGAGGCATGGCAAGAAGCAAATAAGATCTTGCAATGCCTCGGGTTGCAAACCAGTTTCCTCTGGATACCCTATGATCCCAATCATTTCATTAGTCTTAGAAGGGTCAAATATAAGTTGGCTAGCTATGATCATGTCAGGTTGCCTCATATTGAAAAATATGCAAATCTATTAAAATGGAAAGAGGGCACCTTAGAAGAGGCAAGTTCTAAAGAGGAAATAGCACAAAAAGAAGCAAAGAAACTTGAGAAGGAAGCTGACTTGGAATATTGTGGACAGGTTTCTTCTTCTTATCATACTCAACTTGGAGCAGCTGCCTCATCTTCTACAGCTCCCCAGCAAGCAGCTCAAACTATTCCTCAAGCAGCTAGCACAGATAAGGGAAAAGAAATGGAGCAGGAGCAGACACTCCCAACAACATAACAGCAGAAGGAACAGGTAGAACAGCAAGATGAAATGGCTGAGTCCCCTGTATCCACAGAGCAACAGGCTCAAGAAAGTGTGCCTCCAAGGCAGGAAACAGCAGTGGATACCTCGGTACTCCAAACCCCAATAAATGAAGAGAGAACTAGGAAGAGGGACAGACAGCAAGAAACTCCCCTCACTACATCAGCAAGTCAAAAAGGGGAGAAAAGGCAAAGATTAAACCCTTTTTCTGAAGAAGAGATGCCTATTGGACCATCCATGGGTATGGGCCCCCCTAGCATGGAAGCATCAACCAGTTCCTTCCAGCAGAACAAGAGAGACCACTTGGAGGAGAGGTCGGTTCCTCAAGCCAGCAAAGGAGTGCAGAGTCTGGAATCAAGAAACAATTTATGGATATAAAAGCCAGGAATGAGCCAGTCAGAATCCAGCTTTACAATCACTTGCTCAAGATGGCTCCCACCAACCAGCAGAGGCTCATGTCTGCATATGACATTACAGAGGGGAAGATGACTATGAGCCATTTCATTCCTGCCTTGCTGCAACCACAGTCAGCTGCAGATTACATCAGGACCAACCTAGAAGTGCTTGCAAAGGACATCCACCCAATGGACCAAATAGAGCTACATAAGCAAACGGGTGAGATGGTATACTCTACTCTTGCAGATAAAACATTTCTAGCACACAAACTGCAAAACTCTCTCCATAATACTACTGCCCAACTAGAATTGGAGAAAGCTTCTTCTCAAGCCAAAGACAACAGGATTAGGTCTTTGGAAGATATCATTATAGAGCTTGGGCATGACCCAAGTGATCCTAAAGCTGTGCAGGCGCTCATGAAGAAAAAAGATGAAGATATATCAGCTTTGAGGAAGATGGTCAAACTTCCAGCAACCCTTCACCCCCAAACAGAAGATGTTGCTCAACAAAGAAAGGATCAAGATGTAGTGGCCATGCTGTTGACACTACACAAACAATTGGTAGAAACAAAAGGAAGATTGATAGCAATAGAGGGTGCATTACAGGCAGCCCTGAAACAGAAAGAAGGAGGACAGATATCTCAGCCCCCTCAGCCAGTAATTAACCTTGAGGAACCTCCTCAAATTATAAGTCCTCCCACAGGACAAACACCAGAGGCAGGCCCTTCAGCAGCAGCACCAGCAACAACATTAGGACAGACACCCAGCCTTGATATGCAAAATATGATGAAAGAACTTCAAGCTCTGGAGGCCCAGATGGCAGAACTAAATGAAGCCAAGGAAAAATTGGCTACACTTAATGAAAAATATGATAAATCAAAGCAAAGTGTAGCTGAAAAAACAAGAGAGGTAAGGGCTCTTGAGAAGAAAATAAAAGAACTGGAGAAAGAGCTATCTCTTGATAAAGTGGTGGCTGAAATCAAGAAAGTCCTGTGGGCAAATATTGGTCAGTCTATAACAGATCAATGGCAATATATTGAAACCATCCATGAGCATATAGATCTCATAGGCAGAGCCCAAAAGGAAAGTCAAAGAGCAAGGGCATCTCTAGGCAATATGCCTGAGATAGCGAATAGGATGATCAATGTCCTTAACAATCGCACAGGCCCCCAGCTGGCAGCAATGGGTATCTCTAACAAAACTGATACCATTTTACTAGTAAAAAGGATGCTCACTTTGAGAAATCATGTGCAAACATTGGATAGAAGGTGCCAGGAAATGCAGACAGTGGTGAACAAATTCATGGAGAAATTTACAGCATTGCATAACAGAGGCCTTCCCAGCTTACTAAACAGTGCAGGAAGGTTACTATCTCATGAAAACTATGCCAAGAGGGTAAATACATATGCTAAAAATCAGATCACCGCAGCATCAAGTGCTCCAGAGGAAACAGGGCCTGCATCTGGGCAGAGTCTCTATGACAAAATAGAGAATTTGTTTTTTATCATGCATGAGATTAGACATCTGTTTGAAGTGCCTCCAAATTACTACAAATATACTGAGGCAGATGAAACCTTAGGCATAATTTTGAGACATCAGTTGCCTACTCAGGAATGGTGGACAAGCATGATACAGACATTGCTGTGAAGAAACATATTTTTCACCAAATTTTTGTACATCAATTATAAGTCATCATGTTCAGAAAATTGATATATTCACTATGACTGGAGAGAAGTGGACAGAGCCAACTCAGCGAACAAATTTGGCCACTAAAGCAGCACCGTCATATGCAGATGATGGGGCTAAGATAGCTGCAGCACGACAAAGCAATAAAGGGCTTATTACTCAGAATCAATACGAAGCACCCGACAGACCCAATTGCCCCCAAAAGTCAAGAATTTCTGACAAACAGCAAGCAACTGTTGTATATTCATTTAAGTAGCTTTTAATTTTGTAAGAAATATCTTTGAAAGTTGGTAAGAGCAGTTATTGTGCAATAACTCACTGTTGAGATATTTCTATGATATTTTGTATATATGCACCCCCGTATAGCTTATTGGGGATTGTGGTTACTCATTTGTTCAAGAGAACTCGAATGTATATCCTCTGAAAGATATAATACAAAGGAGTTGTTGGTTTCCAGAAGATATGTTTGGCTTGGAAGTGCTGTGATGAAACTATTGACTGCTGCAGGATTCTCGTGTTATGGCGTGATACAATAAGTGTTCTCTAACTGTATATGTGTTTCATTTCTTGTATAGTCTATCTATGATGTATGGTGATTAATATTAGTAGAAAGGTAAAAGACTAGTTCAGGATTTGTCCATTAAAGACACCCTAAACTCAATCCTTACTACTAAATATGTTTTCTTTAGGGTTAGCTGCAACTATGGAATTCTTAAATGCTCCTATTTGCTCTAATCACATGATAAGTCTTTATTCAGTAATTCTCTTTTGCTGTTGAGTAAGATTTGTTCTTCATTTCGTGTTGCACTGTGAAAGAACTCTTGATTTCCTTTCCTGGTGTAATTTATACTGTTTCTCTTCTAAAAATCAAAGTTTGTATCATGAATACCCATCTAGCCTTGCAGTGAACCTCTCTTTATCACAGATATCAAATCCTATTCAATTCTGGACTCCACATGCCCAATGGACTGAACTCTCTTTGATGTTTGCATGCCCTTCTTTGAACAAAATCTCACAACCAAAATTTAAAAAAAACTCTCACCTCATAACTAGCCTAAAATCTTCAAAAAAAACAAAGTTAAAACTAAAAGAGAGAGCCCTCTCTGATTACGGGTAGGCTAGAACCTGTAATCCAAAGCTTGGTTAGTGGTTACCCTGGCCGTATTCCCTCAGGAGTCAAAGGGAACAACCTGGGTGTTAATAGTAGCCACCACATCTCTTCTCAGAGATAAGCTACCATCGTCGAAGCTAGTCTTATTTCCATTATGTTTGTAAGCATATTTCAATATTTGACATTAATGAAATGAAGTGTTATTTCTACTGCATCTTTGTATTTCTTGTTATATCTGTAATTTGTTATGTTCCTGTTTAAATTTGGATCAGTGGTATTATAGTTGTTTTCTCTTTCTCTTTTTTTCTTTGCATGTCCCCAACGAGATTGGGATTTAAGGAGTTATGGTTTGAACTGGTCGAACCTTTGCAAAACCACCTCAAAAATCCTGATGGCCTCCCATGGCGAAAGAAAATAAATGCGAGGGGGCAAGAGATCCTTCCAAAATCTTTCTCGAATAGGTCCTCGAGCAAAAAAGGAACGCGATGATGGACAACTTTTCACAAATCCTTCAGCAGCTACCCAAGGGCGACACATCTACTTCCAACAGCTACTCTGGAAGTGCCACACCCTTTAAGGTACAAGTTAAATTTGACATTACCATATTTGAGGATCATATAGATGTGGACGTCATAGATAAATGGTTAAATATGCTAGAAGGATATTTTTATGTTCATGATTTTTCCAGCCGAGAAAATATTACTTTTTCTCTTCTCAAAGCCACCCCGACGTCAAGGACTGGTGGGAAACCTACTATGAGTAGAAGGATGAAAATACGCCCTCACTATTTTTTTCCACACCCTCTTGGGATTCGTTCTGGGACGCCATCAAGGAGTAGTACTACCCTGTGGAGAGTTATGAGGATAAATACATAAAGTGGACCACACTATAATAGGGAAGGGACCAAGACATGCCAGAGTTTACCAATGTTTTTCATACCCTTCGCGTAAAGTTGGGTATCAGGGATTCTGATAAACATTTGGTACTCAAGTACTGCGACTTCCTACACAAGTACATCCAATATGAGATGGAACTCCTAGACACCTCCTCGCTTAGCACGACGTACCGATACATTGTCAAGATTGAGCAAAAGCTTAAACAAAGAAAGCGATACTTTGGATTAGTGAATCCGAAGCAAGGGAAAGGAACCCCAAATTCGCAGATCAAAGGGAAAATCCAAGGCAGGGAGACCTAGGATAACACACCAAAGCTATAAGCAAAGAACAACACCATGAAGACAAAGAAGGACACAGGAAAGTGGTGTGAGTTCCATAAGAGCTCCACTCACAAGTCGGGCCAAGTAGTGACTGGTGGTCGAGCTGAAGGCTTCTGAGTCTGACGTAGGTTCCGACTTTGAATCAGAACCTGACAAAGGGAATGACAAAGGGTAGCAGATCATTGATGCGGAGCCTAGTGCCACTGTGGTCACCACCAAGATCCAAAAGATTTAGCCTAAAGATCCAGAAGAGAGGGAGCACTTATTCCACTCACAGATGTGAGTGAAGGGTTCTCCACTGCAGTTCATTTTCGACAACGAGAGCCGAAAGTGTAGAAATTTCTGTTTTCCCACGCCGGTTTTCAGTTTCTCCTTATTTCTCCCATGTAGTTAAATGCCCATTCCCATAACCATACATTTAACAGACTGAAAAAAATAAATATTGTTGAAAACACAAATTCTGGAAATTTTTCAGAATGCTGGAAATTGCAGAATTAAAAATCAGCAATAAAAAACAGCCATTAAAACACATTAAAACACTGATATTTTTGGTCAACTTGACCCTGGAAAAACCCCTACAACTCTTGGGGAAAACCAGTTTGAGAGCTCTTCTTTATTTCTGAAAATTGTCTTTTTACAGTGAGAATTATTCAGCAAAAAATCAGCAAGCAAATTTACAACTTATCTCCTTTCCCGTGCCTCACAGCAATCTGGAAATTACAGCAAACAGGACAGCAATAAATGTTGTACGGCCTCCGTTTTGTGTGCAGAAAAATCAGCAAACTGCTTCTCGATTTTTGTGCAAAAATCTGCCTTTCACTATGTGCTGAAT